>CM053622.1:280665740-280706173 GCA_028646595.1 Phalanger gymnotis
GGGAACCTCTCTCTGCCAGCTGGGAGGCGATACTTCTCAGCACAGCCAAGAGAGAGAACCAGAGAAGATTCTGCAAATCCCAGGCCAAGAGTATGTTCCCTTTCTAAAAGGGCAAATCACTCCCCAAGCATCAAAGCAGGGCGGTCCAACAAAGAGGCCTGGCCCAGAAGCAAAGCAGCCCAGCCCAACTGCAAAACAGCATTCCAATCTAACCAAGTAGCACTGATAGGCTTGTCCAACACATCATCATGCCCATCATTCAATCTGGTGAAAAAAAGTACACAAAGTTGTGAATTGCTCGGACCACGCCCCATACATGTGTGCCTAACTTACTAAAGCATAATGATGCTTCAAGTTTTCACTTACTCTCCCCTACAGATACTGGGTATGTTAGTGGGAAAGTGCACTTCAGGTTTACAGGTAGAATATTTTATAAGTATTGTTTTTGCTTTGCCTGCCTTTTGTGTAAATTTTTTCTTATTAAGAATCGAGTCATTGGGCCTATTTATTAAGAGGAAGCAGAGTAGTAGGACTCAAGAGCCATAGTAGGAAGAGCAGCCACTGACAGGTTGCCCCCAAAACTCTGAGTAGTTACAGAAGCCAACTACTACTATTACCTGCTACTTGGTAGTAGCCTAACCTTCTAGTGTGGGTGTAAGACGTGGCAGTGAGCCAACACAGAGAGAGCAGAGAGATGGGGCACCCACAACCAATCCTCTGAATCTCAGTAAAGCAACAACTTGCTTTATATAACTAAACTCCAAGTGCTTCGTCATGCCACCTCTAGTCCTTATCTAAAATAGCAACTTTACTGAGTCACTGTCTAAAGAGGATAAAAAAAAAAAAAGGGCAATAGATTGTTTTGATGAGAGGCAAGAGCCCCGGATATGCAGTCAGAGAATGTGGATTCAGATCCCAGCTCTGCTACTTGCCATGCATGTGACTTTGAGCAAATCACTTCCCCTCTCTGGGACTCAGTTTCCTCATTTGTAAAATGAGGTCATCTCTATGCTCTAAGTTTAGGCATTTAACAGCACTGTCACTTCCCACCTCTCATTCTCAGTTGCCATGTTTTTCTCACCCAACAAAACCAATGACTGGAACGGAACTAGAAGGCCATAGACAAGGAAAGGAAAGAGAAGACTCATTTATAGAACACAGTAAAGGAAGAGGCCCCAGAGAGGCACCCAGCTACTCAACTATCTGATCCTTTCCCAGCTAATAGTGGCTACAACTAATAGTAACAAGTTAGAGAGTTCTCATGCATTCATGAATATGCTTTCATTGGCTTCCACTTAAGATCTCAGCACCTATTCTCCACCCTGCCATGATAATAGATCAATAAATAATCAGTTAGCCCGTCTAAAGTGGTGCTCTCTCCCTGTAAGTAACACTGGAGCATATGGCACAAGTTTTATTTCTCAAGCAAAACAAAGGCCAGAATAATACGCTTTTATCAATGCTAGCCTTTCCATCTCCCAAAAAGTGATCTTAGAGAAGTGCTCTGATGTGGAACAATTGGAAACAGGATTTCAATTCAAAGGGAAAAAAAAAAGTATTGCCTGAGAGGGAGCCAGAGCCACAAGCTATGATTGGCCACACAAATGGCAGCCCAGCTGCTAAATAAAGAACAGGCTACAGATGCAATCAGTGGGGAATGGCCTGCAGGTCACACAGTGGTCTTTTTCAGCCACTCTTAAGCAGACTCCCCTCAGTCAGCCTATCTTCAAGTAAGGAGGGAAATGATTTTGAGGCCTCTGATGACACATTTCTATTCTGTCACCTTTATGTTCCTTTGCATTAAAGATCAAGCTATGACATCATCAGCAAATCCTCCCATCATAATAAAGGGAAAATCAGAAGACATCGATTCTTAAAGAGCAACCTAAAACATCCTGAAGTGCAGCCTCATTGAAGCATTTTGTCCACACCTGCTCCATCCAGACATACCAATTTATAAAGAAAATTGCCAAGCCTGGACCACTACTGATCTGTATCATGCAAAGCGTACATAAAAATCTTCCCCATCATAGAATCACTTTCCTAGCACTATCCCCCTGTCTCAAATATAGTCTTAAATAACAGCACCATTCTCGATTTTTCCAACAATAAGTAATAATACTTTGTTTTCTCTTGTAGTTCTGACATAGACATAGAATGATTCTGGTACAATGACTAGTCCAAGTAAGTGGAAAAATAAGAATTTGCTTCCCTATGCAAGGTCACCTTTCATAGTTCCTGTGTCCTGGCACTGTGTCCTAAGTAACTTGCCTATTTTTTCTTATAAAGTCTGGGTCCACCTGGTTTTGCTTCATTGGCCTCATGATTTGCTCTATTTGGTGAGCCGAGCATCTTTGTGAATTGTGAACTTAGCAGCTGGATCAGGCACAGGCAGGAGAGTAGGAAACAGCCTACATGTCACACGTTGGTCTTTTTTGGCCACTCTTAGACTCCCAACCGTCAGCCTAGCTTCGAGTAAGGAGGCTCACTTCTTCACTCCCCTCCCGACTACATTCCTGACCCTCTGGACTTCTTTCTCCATCACACTATAGCAGCCTGCCCAAGCTGGAACCTCAATCCAGTCACTCAGAAATGTCACTCTGTCCCCGTGGTCTTTCTTCTGATCAGTTTCTTCTAGAACTTACACGTTAAGGAAAGTAATGAAGCCAGTCACATTCACTCCATTCCTCTCCAGGATCCTCTTCTTACCCTCTGAACTTAGAAATGGAAGGAGATAAGAAAAAAAGACAAAGAAAAGCTGGGGGTGGGGAGGCATTAAGAGACAGAGGCAGTGGGATAAATAGGAAAATAAGCTTAGATCACAAGAAGATATCATAGAGGAGAAAGTCTAGGGGAAGTTGACCCAAGGCCAAGAGGGGAGGGGAAGAAGGGGATAAGATAACAAGAAAATGCATTGTCTAGACTCTAGATCATGTGTTTGCTGAAAGGAGGGAGGAAAAGAAATTGGTAAGGGGTGATTGTTTAGAAATGACTGTTATGGGGCAGCTAGATGGCCTAGTGAGTTGAGTACAGCCCTGGAGTCAGGAGAACCTGAGTTTAAACACTTACTAGCTCTGTGACCTTGGGCAAGTCACTTAACTCCAATTGTCCTGCCTTCCCCTCTCAAAAAAGAAAAAATTAAATTAAAATTTTAAAAAAAGAAATAACTTAAGTGATTCCTACTGATATAATGTTAAAAATGCTTTTAATCTATTGCTGTTTAAATGGAAATCTGTTGAGCTGGAATACAAAAGGGCTAGCCCTTTACTGAGGGGGTTTTTCACTGTGGCATAGCCTAACAAGCATAAGCATTAAAGCTAGCCTATGGAGATTATTTCTCGGGATCATTGGGAAAGAAGGAAATTTTTTTTTATTTGGATGCTGTTGTTATTGCTGCTGCTGATGACCCTTCATTCTTGAAGAGGACCAATGATGTCAGGAGGGTGAGGTCTCTACTTACAAGTGAACTGGATTTAAGTGAGGCTGAGCTGTGTAATGTCATAGTCTCACTCTCTCCTCCAGAGTCATTAGAGTCCAGTGGCAAGACAGAGGTCTGGATGACTGGCCATGGCCCTGGATGCAGTGGGAGACCAAGGTGTTTTTAAGTTAAGGTCCTTCCCAGGGCTTGGTTTGTCTGAGGCAACACCTACTCCGTAATTAAAAGCTAGGTAAGAATAGAGGCAAAACACGGCCAATTTGCCTTCATAAAAGAATCAACCTGGGAGAGGAAGACCCTCAGAGTTGCTTGGACAAGTGCAAAAAGGTGAAAAGACAGATGGAAGGAGCCCTCTTACTCTATGCCCTCAGGAATAAATCTGGATTTCAGTAAGTTCTAGTAACTAAAGTTCTTTATAAGCAAGGCTAACTCCGACCTTAGGTTTAATAAGATTTGAAGCTAGAAAGAGCTTTACTGATACTTTAGTCAAAACCCTTCAAAACTGAGCCTTAATGACATTTAGAGACTTGGACCAAGTTCATATAGGTAATAACCAGTGAAACCAAGATTCAAACTCAGGTCCTCTAATTTTAATGCTATTTCCACTATACCATGTTGTCTGTGAGGAGCATCCTCAATCAGATTCCAAAGTGATATTCCTAAAACACAGGTCTGACCATGTTATTTCCCTTCTCAATAAAACCCAATGATTCTCTTTCACATCTAGGATCAACTACAAACCCCTTGATCTATCTTTTAGTCATTTGTCTCCTGAATTAAATCTACCTTTCCAGAACTACACATTACTCCTTTTCCTGGACTCCATAGTCCAGTCACATGGCTTACTTACTGCCCCTCATGCATGACATTCCTTTGCATAAGTGTTGCCCATGCCTGGAATTTCTTTCTCTTCACCTCATCCTCTTAGAGTCCCTAGCTTTCTTTTGAGCTCAGCATAAATGCTATGAACCCCAACTTATTTGCTGGTGCCCCCAAAATTATTTTCCATTTTGTATACAGGCAGTATATATTTATGTGTGTACATGTATCCTCCCAGTAGAATGTAAGCTTCTTGAGGTCAGGGACTATTTTCATTTTTGTCTTTGCATCCCCAGTGCCTCACACATAGTAGGTATTAAGTCGATCTTTGTCAATTGACTGATTAGTCTATGTCTACTCTTCAGCATTCTGAGGAATTTAACTTATTTCATCGTGGGTCCTTTTGGGAGAGCAGAATTAGAGCTCTTCCATGCTTAGTATAATCCTACAATTGAATTACGTATCTTAATTTCTACTTTCCCAACTCCTTATTCTTAAAAATAAATGTAATTTTCACCCAAGTTGGAGGAAAATTGTATGGTTTTGCCATTCTCATTCAAAAGCTTGCCATCTCCCATCCATATCATGGGATCCCCTGCATAGTTGGTTTTTTTTTTTTGGATGTGCTGTTTTGAATTGAATAAAAGTGATGCTTAAGATTTCAATTAATTTACATCACTTTCTATTAACATGATGAAGTACTAAAGCTAGAAAGGGCTCCTTAGACCACCACAATTATGTAATCCTCTGTCAACATGAAGGAATTGATGACTACACTACAATTTTAACATGCCATCTGGGGAGAAGAGGCCATAGGTCATCTGCTCAAGAATCCTGGGGTGCAGAGTCATGGCTATCACTTAAAACTAAGACTTACAGCTTGTAAGATTCTGTTCTCCCTGGAGACCATTTCTGCTGCAGTTTTGGACATGTGGAGCAGCGGACAGGGAGATGGGAAAGTATGTTTGGAGCTGGTGATAATTTACTGATGCTTTCATTAAGCAATCTTCCTAGAGAATGATCAGCACAGTGTCCACATATAGAACATTAGAAGTTTGGCAATGGAAAAGTCTTCCACACACAGACAATCTGTCTGCAGAGTTGAATGACTTACAAGGGTCTGATGCGTTATGTTTTTAATAAACATCATAGGAGAAGAAAAGATAGTGGAGTAGCAGGAAGAAGTACAGTTGAGCTTAACTTCACACTGCTCTCTGCACATCTAGAAAATTTAGGAGTTTGAGTGCTGATTGGGAAATCCAAGAAAAAAAAATCACAGAAATGTCTTCCCAGCCCAAGGGAGACAAAGAGAGAGGTCCGAAGTCAGAGTCTGGATGGGAATGGCCCCAAAGAGCATTCTAGCACAGGGACTGAAAGAGGCTGGGGTAGAATATGGATGACCCTTTGTAACACTTCATCACAATTGGGCTGGGCCTGACTCAAGCCAGTCCCCCAGCAGTTTATCTTTGGTATGGGAATGAAATGAATCACTCAGGTCATTCAACACATAACAAAAGTTAAGCCCTAGCAAGAGGCTATTGAACAAGGATTTGCAATGAGAACCGGTTAACTTAGCTGAGTCAAGTTCCATTCCAGCTAAGCATTGGAAGGTGCCTCCAACACTTCCTTGTGGCTGTTTTGTTCTCATGCTATCTGAAGTAGTACTGACAGTCTGAGCCTTCAATCTCCCAAGCCAATCATATATTCTGGATAGTTTCAATACTTTATAGGGAAAAACTAGTCTAACTTGCATGGGAGCAGGGCTTAGGATATTGGAGCTGGACATATTTGGGAAAGGAGATCCTGTGGGATCAGTCATTAGCCCAGCTCTTTCCAGAAACCAGGCACTTCCTCCCAATTCAGGGATCTTACTATTAAGATATACTGATTCCAACTCACCCCAGAGAATCAATTTCACTGAAAAGCTTTGAGAATATAGTGAACCACCATTTATTAAGATAGTTTAAGGGAAATCTTGCCTAGAAACTAGACACAGCTAACTAGACTTCTCTTGAGTTTTCCTTCCAGCCCTAAAGCTCAACTGTAAAATGAGGATAATAATAGCCCCTACCTCCCAGGGCTGTGGTAAAGCTCAAATGAGATGATATTTGTAAAAGTGCTTAGCACAGTGCCTACCACCTATTAGCCATTATATGAATGCTTATTGTCTTTCCCCCAGGGTTCTGTGACTCATTTGATAGACTGTTTATACAATGACACACTCAGCATACAGTGGCCTTTAGAGGTAACACTTGAGGAATCTGTGGTTTCATTGCTGTGGGTCCTCTTTCCATCATAACTCTCAGTCCTTTAATGACTTCCTAGGCGGTTTCTGAGAATTGTTAGGGCCAAAAGATTCAGCCTTCTGCTGCTAACCTAGAAATTAGCATCTCCAAATTTAGCTCGGCTGATCCTCAAACAGCAGAAATATTATGTCACCAGGTGTTTCCAGTTGGGATGAGATCTGGTGCAATGAAGCATTTGGATGCTGCAGTATTCAAATAACCTGCTTTACTGACAAAGGCCATAGCCCTCAAGTGGTGACACTAGCATAAATCATGAGGGCAGCTTAATCCCCATCAAACTCAGTGACCCGAGGTAGAAGTGTCCTACACAACCCGAGTCAAGAAAAGGTAAGTAGGGAGGCCCCTATGTCTTTCTACAATTCCTTGGAAGGCCTATCCCTCTCACATCACTTACCTGAAGGTCCTCCTGACTCTCATCACCTCCCTGTTCCTTACCAACTAATGCTATTTGCTGCTGTGTTTGTAGTCTAACCATGCCGTATAGCCTAACAACTCCAGGCTCACAACCTTAGGACCACATTTGAAACTTCTCTAATTTGGTAAAACCTACTAAAAAAATTTTTTTTTAAATCTAGACTGTGATTTCATTGGCATAGGGACTTCCTGGTGAAGAAACCACCTCTACCAAGGCAAGAGCAGCAACTCTTCTACAATTTATAATCCTGACAAGTTGCCTGGGACGCTTTTAAGTTAAATGACTTAGTGAGGGTCCCACAGCCAATGTTTCAGAGGTAGGACTTGATCTAGATCTTTCTGCCTCTGACGCTGGCTCTCCACCCACTATATCACAACACACATAAACACACCAAAATAATATCAACTTAAAAATCATAGATGAACAGCTAGGTGGTACAGTGGATAGAGCACCAGCCCAGAGTCAAGAAGACCTAAGTTCATATCAGCCCTCAGAAACTTACTAGCTATGTGACCCTGGGCAAATCACTTAACCCTCTTTGCCTCATTTTCCTCATCTATAAAATGAGCTAGAGAAGAAAATGGCAAAGCACTCTAGCCTTTGCCAAGAAAACCCCAAAAAAGGGATTGCAAAGAATCAGACATGACTGAAAAAGGACTAAATCATATAAAAAGCCTAGATAATAAAATATATTTGACTTCATATATAAATGCCTGGATAGATCTAGTATTCTTTTAATTTTACAAGTTTTGTATTGGTAGGATTGGCATGATCACGTAGGAACTTTTTCTGGGAAACTTTGCATAACCACCTCCTCATCACACAGAGAATCTCATGGACTTCTGACATCCAATAAATAGTATATGAGACCTTTGATGATTCTAATGACTTTCTCTTCCACTGGTAAGCTCACCGTCAGCATCATTAGACAGCCCTGCGGTGCTAAGTCTAATTTTAATCGATGACCTAAACTTTGTGCAAGTGTCCCTCATTCCATTCCTAATCAGAAGATGACTTTGCCAGTGGCCAGTGCTTCAGAAGACAGCAGGACCACAGGCCACTGACTTCCTTCCTCTTTCTTCACTACTGTGATGCTGGAATCATCCTGCCTTTAAGACTTAGCTAGCATATTTTCAGGTGGCAGAATACAATTTAGTTGGTCCCTGCTATGCTGTCGATAGTGATGTGAATAATATCAGGAACTAAGCTACGTGGCCATGTTCCTAGGATTTGTATTGAAGTATACAATTCAGATGCAAACCTTCTAGAATCTTTTCCTCTCTTCATACACAAACCATGCTCCTCCAGTCAAGGACAATACCACTATCTTTTATTTTATAAATGTTTCTCCATGGGCTGAATTTTTTTCTCTTGGTTTCCTCAGTTTTCCAGACAGGAGAGGTGAATAATTGCTAAAGAGAAATAATCTCAGTTAATCACAAAAATAATTCATATTTGGCTTGCATTATGAAATTAGGCATAATGACTATTGTATAAACAAATGCCATTTTTGAAACAATTCTAATGAATTAGAGATTGCTACTAACAGTCTATTGTATAGATAACACTGCCTAACACATTGTCTAGCCTTGGCTATCCATAGCATCTCTGTTATACTTACAATCCTCAAAAATCGAAAGGATGATTCCCGCTTCACTCTTCCAGTAATAAAGTCAAATGTGATATGTGCAAATTGTCTCAGCTAGTCAGAAGAAAATCCAAGAGCATAACTTACCGAAATTTTGTGACCATCTTGACATTATACCCTAGCACCTAGCACACAGTAGGTAGGTAATCAAAGTTATTGAATGAATGATGAGGAAAAATATAGAAGGAGAGGGGAAAACAAGAAAAAGAAAGAACACAGAGGTGAACAACACAAGAAAAAGGAGGGATATACTCTCAGAGAGGTTACCTCTAAGAAAATGCTCAACCCTCAAGCCTGAAATGATTTTTTTCCTTCCCTAAAACCCAAATAGTACTTTGCTCATATTTTCCTTACACACATAGGTTCAATTTTTAGTGTAATGTTAGTATCATGTCATATATCTCCTACTAGAATGTAGGGTCCAAGGGGGTAAGGATTATGCCTTAAGAACATGGCAGAGCATGATTGCTTAATAATGCTTGAATTACATGCCTTTCAACAAAGGAAGCATTTATTAAGTGCTTACTGTGTGCCAAGCACTGTGGTAAGTACTAGTAATGTATTAAAATAATACTAAGATAGTTCCTGATGTCAAGGAGATAACATAAATAGGAAGTTTCAGCTCTAAGTCAGATGCAAAGTTCCCACAACCCTTCAGGTTCAGAGGCAAAGAAGGCTGTAAAATGTCTTCTTTAATGTTTATAAAACTCTATTGGTTTCTGATGTTGAATCATTTGACAATTCCAAGGATTTCTTTGGCAAAGGCTTTCTTCAGTAGCCATGGCTGCTGAGGAGGTAGGAGCTGCAGTACCAGGAGAAGCCGTTTCCATGTCGCATCTCCACAGGGATTCCTTCGAAGGCTAATGACTTGAGAGGCTAGACCAGGAAGCAGAAGCAGTGTATGGGATACTGTCTCTCCTGGGCCTCTTGGGCCCTCTCAGTGGTGTTAGTTGGTTATTAGCTGGTGTAGTAAGGAAAGTAGGCCCCTTCTTCACAGAGATTGTTCCTCTCCATGAGGGCTTCAAGGCCCTGGCTGGGAGCAGAGTCAGTGATCTGTGGAGCATTGTGATTCCCAGGGCTCTAGAATTCAGTATCCTAGGCCTTCTCCATTGAACTCTGCGGATTGATGGCCATCCAGGTGACAGCAATGGTTTGATTTGCCTAGCACATGCTGCTTCCTGCCTTTCTCTCTTAGGTAACTTGCTACCATACAAATGTATACATATATATTTAAATAAAGTACTATACACATATGAGCTATTATTATTGCCATTAAAATCTGAATAATATCTCTACTGAAAACCAGCATGACATAATAGATAGGGAGCCACCGTGAAAGTCAAGTCACCTTAACCTCTTAGCGGCCCAGGCAATTCTCTAAGGATTTAAGTTTTAGAGAAAGTACCAATCTCCTGAGGGATCTCTCACTAGGATCTTCCTACACTAATAAAATCATAGGTTCAGTCACATAGAAACCTAACATTTCTATTGATAAATATTAAAGCCTTGGAGGCTGTGTTTGGTTTTGGTTTGGGTTTTTTTTCCCCAATTAGCAAGTATTTATTTTATCACTCTCCCTCAATCAGAATTTAAAAAAGAAAGAAATCCTCTGAGTATTCTCTATTCACTCACTTATAGGAAGTATTCACTTTGTATCAATTCATATGAGCCTTTGAACCTACCATTGTGGCTTGAAATTGAGCCTGTGTGTTCTTTTTGTTTTCTGTTTTGCTTATGCCACTAATTGAATAGTTTCGACTTTCCAAATGTTAGAAGCTGACCTTAACTCTGGCCCCCCAGGCAGCTTAATTCACTAACTTTTCCCTGTATCCCCCAAACCCTAGGATTGGCTCCTGTTGAAATAGAAAGCATACAATAAGCTTCCAAGCTAAGACAAAGGTTTCCTTGTTTCTGGTTACTTATGCCTGCCAACCTAGAAACTTGCCTGGTTTCGGATACCCTGCCTCGTGGAGACCTCTGGCACTTGCGTTTTCCCAGGCTGCTCCCTTCCCACCTGGTTATTGACCTTGAATAAGCTTCCAGATTTTGTGAGTTCCTGCTTTCTCTGGTTTGCCCTCCAGTGCCTGAATTTCTGGCTATTCACTTAGGTCCATCTTTTATATAAGTTTATATGTGCATATGAAGCTCATTAGAAAGGTCAAGAAGACTTAGAAACAAAGAACTTAGCAATTATACAGGAGTGAAAAATGCCAAGGGAAAGATAAAGAACATTGTACAAATAAATTATAATAATGTCATCAAAATGCCCTTATTACCTAATATTATTTAATACTGACTGTGTTGGTTGCGGTAAAGATGGAGTGCACAAAGACTTGCATAGCTAATCCTATAGGGGACTACAAGGAATGACTTCAGGAGTTCCCTGTCTCAGTAGCAAATCAGCCTTATTTTGCATCCCATTTTGACTTCGGGGACCCCCTGCTTCCCAGTGCCTGTTCCCCAGGGCTTCACTGTGACCCATTTATCCCTCATGCTTGTTGCTGGATTTCTGTCATAACAGCTGCATAACAGAGGGACCAATGTTGATGCAGTGCAAAGATTATTGTCTCTAAATGTCAGAGGACCAAGTACAAATCTCACCTATAATAAATAGTACCTGTGTGGCCTTGGGCAAGTGATTTAATTGGGATTCAGTCTCCTCATCTGTAAAATGGAGTTACACAAGATGGCTTCCAAGGTTGTTTTTTGTTTGTTTGTTTGCTGTTCTAGATTTCAGGTCCTCCAATCCCTCTTACCCCTCTACTTAACACTACTTATATGGATCTAGAATTCTGGTTCGATTTCAGCTTATAGTATTTGCACTTCTATTTCCCTCCAAATTGCTTTATTGGTCTTGCAACTGTTTTTCAAGTTCACTTCTTCCATACCCTTCGCTATTGAGCCGATGGTCGTTTAGACCCCCATACTCCACTCATCCCAAAAAAAGATACAGAGATGTTCCTGAACTTTCCTTTCTGGCCTACTCTATTCTGACCTCTATCTGTCTGAGCCTCTAGTATGACAAATCCTTCCTCTCTATGGATTTATAGTCCAAGGAAGACAGTACTGTTAGGGGGATACACATCTATGCACCAATCAAGAATTATTTATAAAATGTGCTAGTGCTAGTTAGGTGCACACTAATGCACCTAACATGCTGGGAATGATTACAAACCCAAATAGTCTCTGCCCTCAAGAAGCTTATATTCTTGCTGGGAAAACTGGAAAACAGTTGGGTAGAAACCAGGTATAGACCAATATAGCATACCAAATACCAAGATAAGGTCAAAATGGTTTCATGACTTAGACATAAAGGGTAATAACATAAGCAAATTGGGGGAGTGTGGAAGAAATTATGTTTTAAATCTATGGATAAGAGAAGAATTTCTGACCAAACAAGAGATAGAAAGCATTATGGGAAGTAAAATGGATAATTCTGACTACATTAAATTAAAAAGTTATTGCACAAAAACAAAACTAATATAGCCAAGATTAGAAAGAAATCATGAAACTGGGGGAAATTTTTTTACAGCAAATTTCTCTAATAAAAACCTCATTTCTCAAATATACACGCAAACTTATAAGAATACAAGTCATTCCCCACTTGACAAATGGTCAAAGGATATGAACAGGCAGTTTTCAGATGAATTAATCAAAGCTACCTATAGTCATACAAAAATGCTCTAAATCACTATTGATTAAAGAAATGCACATTAAAACAACTCTGAGGTACCACCTTATACCTATCAGATTGACTAATATGGCAGAGAAGCAAAATGACAAATGCTATGGGAGATATGGAAAAATTGGGACTCTCATGCATTGTTGGTGGAATTGTGAACTGATCCAACCATTCTGGAAAGAGTTTTTGAACTATGCTCAAAAGGCTATAAAACTGTGCAATACCCTTGACCCAGCAATACCACTACTAGTTCTGTACCCCAAAGACATTTTATTAAAAAGGAGAAGGATCTATACGTACAAAAATATTTTATGGTAGCAAAGAATTAGAAATTAAGAGGATGCCCATCAAGTGTGGAATGACTAAACAAGTTGTGGTACATGATTATGATGGAATATTATTGCTCCATAGGAAATGATGAGCAGGTGGATTTCAGAAAAACCTAGACTCACATGAACTCGTGCAAAACAAGCAGAACCAGGAAAACACTGTACCCAATAACAGCAATATTGTATGACAATCAATTGTGAATGATTTAGCTATTCTCAGCAATACAATGATCCGAGACAATTCTGAAGGACTCATGATGATAAATGCTATCCAACTCCAGAGAAAGAACTGATGTTATCTGAACAGAGATTGAAGCATACTTTTTTTTACTTTGTCTTGGATTTGTATATTTTTTTTGGTCTCTGTTTTCTTCACAACATTACTAATACAGAGATATGTTTTACATGACTGCACATGTATAATTTATATCAAATTGCCTGCTGTCTCCATGATGGGTGAGTGGAGACAATCTGGAACTCAAAATTTTTAAAAATGAATGTTAAAAAACTTTTACATGTAATTGGAAAAGACAAAAAAATATTTTTTTAAAGAAGCTCATTCTATTAGTGAAGACAACAAGTACTCTTAAAATTAGATGGAAAATATAGGACTAGGGGCTGGATCTGTGATTTAATCAATGTAAAGTGAAGAAGTTCCTACTAAAGCAGGTCAACCTCTTCTTTGCCAATTACAGCATGAGAGCTGCCTAGAGCACTGACTTAACCAGGGTCGCACAACCACTATGTCAGAAGCTGAACTTGAATCCAGGTCTTCCTGGCTTCAAAACCAGCTCTCTACCTGCTATATCATGTGACCTTTGTTTAGGATAGAAAATGCATGCAAAATCAGTTCATGGTAAATTGGGGGTGGGGGGAGGCAATACTACCAAAGGGGGAGAAGCAGGAAAATCCCTCCGCAGCTTAAAAGTACGCTATGAATTTTGGGACACCCTGTATAAAAAGTCAAGGTGACAATCTTTTTTTTTTCCTCTAAGTTCTTTGCTTTGTGTTTATACCTCCTCCAGATGATTTTGGAATTATTAGTATTCTTCAAATTCCTGTATTTGTTCATTTCAAACTGGCACAATACCGGAGCACCATTGTATTTTGTGAATCACAAATCTGCCAACCTGCCAAAAATGACCTGGAGGTGGTCTGATTTAGCTGTACAAAACAGTTCAATCCAAGCACCATGCTCCAAGAAGGCCTCTTCTCCAGCCCTTGTTCTGTGAGAGAAAGGAATCAGTGGTTTAATGATGACCACCATTCCCCTGAAAAACGAACAACCTCCTCATTGTTCCCTGAAAAGGGTCTGGCATGCCCACAGCTAAGCTAATTTTGAGGGTAATTATTTGCCCATGGAGTTTTCAGCCTGGATAATGAAAGGCTTTATCTAGCCATTCAATACAGTCAGTACAAACAAGCTCTGTCCTTTTCCTCCTGCCATCCCCCTCCTTAAAACAGTGGCACCGAGGCAAAATCATGGAGTTGGCTAGCTTTATATCCAATTATTCTTCTAGGCTCCTTCTCCCACTATCTTTCTTCTCCTGAACACTACTCCCAAGTGCCCAGTATCCTTTCCAAAGGCTAGCAGGGTCCATATAACAGTAACTTAAACAGACTTAACCTACGAGAAGGAATCTCTAACTCTCCTTGTGAAAATCTATCAAATTTCATTATTTTTCCATGATGTTAGATTACGATCTTCCCAAAGTAAGGGAGGTTTACCCTGGAGAAGGCCAGATGCTGTGGAGGATTTGATATGTGAATGCAAGTTCCCTGAGGTTGGGAACACATTCATTTTTTGTATCCCCAGTGCCACGTAAAACATCTGGCATGGAAGAAATCGTTATTGATTGGAGAAAAGTCCTGTAAAAGAGGATGTCTGGGGGGTTTTGTTTGTTTGTTTTGCCCAGTGGACAAAACTAGCAGCAATCAAGGTAGGGGTGGGGGTGGAGGGAGTTGCTGAGAGACAACTCTAGGCTTGATGTGAGAAAATGCATCCTAATATTTAGCTCTACATACAAGTGGGAAAGACTATCCAGAGAAGTAAGAGGTTCACTATCCCTGAAAGTCTTCAGAACAAAGAAGTTGGAATAATTCTTGATGGATATGTTATAGGAGATTCGTGGTCAGGTCGAGGTCATACTAGGTGGCCTCTGAGGTCCCTTCCAACTTTGACATATGCCTGCAAGTAATACAGAACACTAACTTTAAATCAGCTAGAGCAATAGGGTCATAGCATTTAGAGTGAAAAAGGAAACATCCCCAGAGAAGCTAATTGACATAACCAAAGTCTCACAGGTAGGGATACTGAGATTCTAACTCAGGCCTACTGTTTCTACCTAATCCTCTCTCCTCTTGCCCTCAAAAAACAAAACCAAAACAACAAACCTATGAAAAAGTAGGACAAATGAGTGAGGCACTTTTGTATCCACCAACCATCTGGAGTTTTAAAAGGGCCTTCTTAAGTCATGGAGCCTTGATACTACTTTCTCTCTAGTGGAAGACCTATTGGCTCATTTTTAACAGTTTTATGACTTTTTGAAATAGCTATTTTATAAACAGCTTTTTATATGTTGTTGTGCCACTATATCTCATTATGGCCAGTCTGTTGACTCGGTACCGAAAACTGTCACCAGAAAATATGTTTGCATCTTCCCTTAAAATTTGTGAAGTTGAGCTGAGTGAGTTTGAGGGAGTCTGACTGGTGAGAATGCTAGCTTTAAAAAATAATATTGATAATAGCAATAAATTGTCAAACTTGGGAGCCTAATTAAAGTCAACAAAGTGAAAAACGAGGCCCTTAAAACAACCAGTAGTTTGGGACCCACGAAACTTGTCAAAACATGAAATGTGCTTCAAGACGTTGTTTGCTTCAAGAGTCTATTTATTGTTCAGTCTCAATCCCATTTCTCTTTGGTCCTCCCTAAATCTTTGATGTTAAAGAAGGAGGAGGGGAAAAGAGTGTAAGCTATCTGGGAGAACTGGTAAAGCAGCCATTTCCAGAGTGCCTCTAATTGAGGTGTCTGACAGAAATCAGTGCCTTTCAGTCTGTTGGTACCACTTCTGAGAATGCAGACTAGAAGACTGATGGTCTAACATTATAAAAGACCCAATTCTAGGCAGAAATTGACCCACACCACACAGATTATTTTCTGAAAATTAGCTTCTATTTCCATTTTCTCCAAATCCCATTCCCCATCTTCAGCTCCATCCTTTCCCACCTCTTTATTCCTCTAAGAGATCCCCTTGGTATATAGACTGTTGAAGTCTAGAATAGAAGATAAAGTGTTGGACTTGGAGTCAGAATGTTGTAGCTTAGTCGTTTCAGTCATGTCTGATTCTCTGTCACCCCATTTGGGGTTTTCTTGGCAAAGATCCTGGAGTGGTTTGCCATTTCCTTTTCCAGATTGTTTTACAGATAAGGAAATAAAAGCTCTTTACATTCATTTTGAGACAATCAGGGCCCAAACAGTGACCAAGTAGGGCTTGGTCTGGGACCAGAGTGGTTTGGGGTTAAGGCAGGTATTTAAGAAAAAAGAACAAAAAAAAAATTTTAAAGATTAAAATTTACATTCCCTTTGGGCAGAGCACCAGCAGGTAAGGGTGTGATACCCCATGAGAGAAGAGAGAGAGGGGAGAGGAGAGGTGTTGCCCACCTGGAAATTTAGTCCCTAGTGGGCAGCTCCTTGTCTACTCAGGGAGGTTGCTGTTTGTCCTTCTTTCTCAAAGAGGATCATGACATCAGGGAGGCGATACCATGACATTTGAGTCTTCCTCTCCCACTTCTATTTTTTTTAAGAGTCCCTTCTTTGCACCTTAGCCTGAAAGGGCCAAGGTCTCCCACTGCACCATGGGCCATCTCCAGTCATCCTGATCTATATCTTCCACTGGATCCAGATGGCTCCAGAGGTGAAAGTGAGAATGGTGACTTTCTTTGCACAGCCCTCCCTCACTTAAATCCAACTCACTTGCATGTCACGGCATCACCTCCCTGATGTCATGGTCCTCTTCGAGAATGAAGGACAAACAGCAGCAAGCAACAGATGAGGATCTGAGGCAAACAGGACTAAGTGACTCGCTCAGGGTCACACAGCCAGTAAATGTCTGGGGCCAAATTTGAACTCAGGAAGATGTCTTCCTGATTCCAAGCCCAGCACCCCACGCACTATGGCGCCACCTAGCTTCCTCTTGGGGTCAGAACACCTCAGTTCAAATCCTACTCTCTGACTTACTAGTTGGGAAACCCTGAACAAGTCAATCTCTTTAAACCCCAGTTTCCTTATCTGTAAAATGAAAATACTGTAAGGATCAAATGAGATTATGCACATAAAGTACCTTTACAATTTAAAAAAATTATATAAATATCAATTATCATTCCTGTAATTGTGGTTGGGACAAAGATTGTCTCAGTGTTTAAGAGTAAATCTGTTCTTTGCAGGCAGGAACAAGTGTCAAGTTTCTCAGCACTACCATTCACCTAATCAACCACGTTAAATATTTCTTTTTTTTTTTAACAAAAAAAAACACATTATATTCATCTTTTAGTTCTTCCAAAGTTGAAAACACAAAGAAGCTTTGAGGTTACCACTCCTCTTCCTCCTCTTACAGATCTAATCATTTCCTTAACTTTGCACATCTGTTCCCTCTTTTTGTTTCTGATTCCTACTACCACATCACAGGTGAAGGCCTTCGTTAACATCTACCTGGCCTAATACAATAGTTTTCTATCTTGTTTTGTTTCCAATCTATCTTTGACAGCACCGTCAGATAAATCTTCCTTATACACAGGTCTAAGGTCTTACCTTACAGCCCTTACACAGTGGCTCCCTAATGCCTTCAGAGTAAAATTAAAATTCTTTACTTAGGTCATCATTCAAGGTCTTTGCAGTTTGGCATACAACTCCCATCCACAAACATTCCAGTCAAATTGAACTACCCCAAACTCTCTCATTTCTCTTCCTCTGCCCACACTGCTCTCTGCCTATTTCAATTCTATCTATCTTTTAAGATTCAGCTTAACTGCCCCCTACTCTTAGAAGGCTTCCCTATTCGCCCACCTCTAAGTTAGGAATGAACTTGTTTTTCTTAGATCTCAATGTGCTTGTAATTCACATATGCCCTAGTCATGATCTATTTCAAATTATAATAATTTGTACAGGTATTCATTCTATCCTAGATTACAACATCTATCTGTCTGCTGGCTTGTAAGGACTGCATCTGAGCTATCTCTGAATCTTTACCCAGAATCTAGCACACGGTGTGTACCAAGAAGGTGCTTTTTAAAAGCCTGGTGAATTGAATCAGAGGGAAAATCAGTCTGTTTTACAAAGGAAGTAGAGAAAAGGGGATTTACTGGTATTAGAATCAGATGACTTGGGTTCACTTCCTGGTTTGACCACTTACTGGTTGAGAAAGCTTAGAGAAGTCCTTCAACCTGTCAAAAATTCAGTTCATATAAAATAAGATAGTTGGATTAGATCAATCTCTAAACTTTCTTCCAGGACCAACAGTCTGTAAATAGGAAAATCAACACTGCCCATTCTCTTTTTTTCCATGAAATATAATCGGGCATAACTACTCAAAACTTTCACATAATCCTGATTCAATAAAATGAATTCTTCACAGACTTTCTACTGATTATTCCTTTGTTCCTACACCAATTTTAGTTTTCTACATAACTATCTTTAGCTTGTTGTTTGGTTAGGCATTTTTCTTTAAAATAACCTGAATTGAGCATTCCATCCAGTTTCAAGCCACTCTCACGAATTCTGACATGAGTAATTTGTGAGGGAACTGTACCTCTGCTCTGTGGAGTAGTGCAGACAAGCATTGAGTTACTGAATTAAGTAGGATTGTCCTGGCAATTTGTCTGGGTTGTTTATGAAATAGTCTGTTTATGAAATAGGGACAGAGGAAAACTAGAGATACTTAATCACTTCAATCAGAGATCTTTGTTTACTTTTCCTGAATATAGCAAAACTTTTCTCTTTAGAAATAAACTTGAATTTGTTCTACTCAAGAAATAAATTTAAACTTGCATTTAATTTCTTTTTTAAAGCAGAGCATGATTACATCCAGTCACCTGGGAAATAACAAATGACATCAGCCTTGCCAATTGTGCCTCTAAGTCATCAGGTCCAGAAAGTTTTCTTCGGTCCCATCGGAATTTACCAAGGGTACTCTCCAACCTTCTTTCAATAGCCTAACAAAAAGCATCTACCTGTTTGCTGAAATTCCATAACGAATATGTTCAAAGTTCATCTAAAAACACATCTAAGAAAAGAGAATGGAGAAAGGAAGCCAAGGAAGAGAGGATCATAAAAGGAAGGGGACATTTAATTTCTTACTCTGTTCACTGTCCAATTGAAATAAGCCCTAATTTCTATTTATATAGTACTTAAAGGTTTCCAAAGCACTATCTTCACAATGGCCTTGTAAGGGAAGTTCAAAAATAGAATATATGTTCTCATTGCATAGATAAGGAAAATGAAGTTTAGGGAGACCAGGCAATTTGTTCAGGGCCATATAGCTAGAGAGTGTGAGAGCTGGGATTACAACTCTCCTCTCTCCTTACTCCAAGCCCGGCATGCTTTCTACTATAAGGATTCCATGTATGGGCCAGAACTCTGTGGGAAGCAACGTGTGGAAACAAAGTTGGATTTAGAGTGAGAGGACTTGGGTTCAAATCCCAATTTTGCCATTTTACTGTCTGTGTGACTCTAAATAAATTACATAACCTCTCTGATTCTCATTTCTCTCATTTATAAAGAGAGAAAGTTTTACTAGATGACCTCATAGATTCCTTTCAACACTAAATCAACGACTGTGGCCCATTTTTCCAATTCTATCTGTTGAGACTTCCTCTCAGACAATGTCAAATTATATTAACAGCTCCATAGAGAAAAGTGAGAAAATAGTCAAGCCTGAGTCATACTAACTGGAGAGAACATTAGTCTGAATTTATGAAAAGACTAAATTATTGAATCCTTACAAGGCAACACATAGAGCAGCCCAACACCCTGAAATATGAAAGGCAATCTTACCTGCTTTGCAGCCAGAGGTGCATACACTCCAAAGAAAAGACTACAAAGTATCGAGGAGCAAGGGAACTTTTGAAGGTAAGCAAAGAGGAGGTGATGGCCATGAGGATAGAACTTGACAACACTTGAGCTCTCCAGCCCCTTCCCTAGGCTAAGACTTTTCTAGGGAGGACACACTAGGCATGAACTAGCTCCAGATGCAGACAGTAGAGGCAATAAGGTAAACCAAGTTGCCAGCAGGCATCAGGAGCCACAGCAGCAAGCAGAGTAGGACTGGAGATGGTCAGAAGTGGTAGAGTGCCTGTGACCAAAAAAAATGATCCCACATTGTACAGACGCTGCTGTCTTCCGTGATTAGGAACAAGTGGGTCTCCCAGCATTTCAGCTACACTCAACTCCTCCATTCAAAGTTTGTATTTTTATGAACAGGTGAAAGAGGTGCTGGTTACCTTCACTGATCCCTTTATGCTTTTACTAACCCTGTTACACGAGTGTCATGACTATGCATGGAGACTTGAGTAATTAGGAAACAGCAGGGATCAAAATGAAGGAGAAGAGTTTTCTTAGGGTTGGACTGGGTCAAAAGTGCCACAATATGATTGGATGGCCCATGCAATACAATCCCAAAAAGAGAGAGAGGCTAAATGAGCAATACCATTAGCACCAAGCATTAGGACCTTGAGAGAGAGTTCCCAGGACATCTTGGACTTCATAATAATCAAGCAAGGACATAGCCACACATATGATTTTAATTAGAGAAAAAATAGGCATAGTCTCATGAATAGAAATTCTAAAAGCAAAGACAGCTCAAAGCAGGGAAAGGAGGGTCTCACAAACAAAACTGTGAAAGTGTAATTATAAATAGTCATTGTAGTGGATAGAGAGCTATTCCTGAAGTCAGAAGGACATGGATTCAAGTGCTGCCTCCAATGCTTACTGGCTGTATGACTCCAGATAAGTTAACCTCTCTCTGTTCTAGACAGCTCTGGTCCCTGGGTCTTGTCTTGTCTCAACCTCAGGAATGAACTTGCAATCATATGCAAACTAGAGCTAATAAAGTTTGATCCTTTCTCTGTGCTCAGCTGTCCAGGCACTGGTAAAGGATGTCTGACTGCTTCTGGCCTCAACCATCTCATCATGCAACAAGGATTCAGCAGCCAGGTCATAACATAAAAATTCCCCAAAACTCCAAAAGTCCATTTCAAACTGCAAAAATATTATGGTAAAGAGTTTAGGATTTGAGGTCAAAGGGCCAAAGTTTCAAGCCTACTTTGTTTTATTTGCTTTGTGATCTGGGGGATTGTTTCAACAATACGGCTAGCAGCTTCTATGGGGGTGTAAGATCCACCCACAGCCAGCACCCAGAAAGCTGCCAACAGCACATGTTCTTTTGATCTGCTTAACTAAGGAAAGCAAGGTGAAGGGGTTGACAAGCTTACTTTAATTCAGCATACAAATATCATCCACTTAGCTCAGGTGAAAAAGACCAGCACACTGGACTTCAGAACAAAATACAAACAAATTACAAACATGGACAGACAGACCTTGTCTGATTCAAATCCCAATACATAGTTACCAGAGTTCAACAAAGTCTCAGCATCCGGGTTTATAAGCTGGAGGGCTCCTTAGCTACAGCTGCCCAGAGTGTCCTCATCAACAGCATCTCGAGAGCCCTGCACAAATGGCTCTGTCCTCCCTTCTTATAGGGCTTCAGATGTCATCAAATGTCATCTGAATGACCAGAATTTAGGCTGCTATGATTGGTTCCTGAGTTAGCCCCTCCCCTTAGGACCCTGGGAGGTTCACATCCACATAGGTTAGGTTAACACCTAATAGGGCATGGCTCTGGAGTTGGCACCCTTTCTTAGCCAGCCCCACCTTGGGCCCCACCCCAGTCACCAATCCACATCCACATAGGTTACACACCTAATAGGGATTTGGGCCTGGGGCTTAGCACCTAATAAGGCTCAATGAAATACGCTGAATTACTCAAAGCAAACAAAAGCCAAACTCTTCAAGGGCACTCAGTGCTAAGGAGCCCATTTTGCTTACCAACACAGGGATGTCATTTCACTCCTTTAGGCCTCAATTTCCTCATTTGTAAAACTAGAGTGCTGGAATAGATGATACCCATAACAAAATTCCAAGTGCTACGATAAGCTCTATTAGGCTTCTCCTGAGGGACTAATTCAATGTCTATTAACCGAGAAGGAAACATACTTTTTCACTACCTTGCATTAACCTGTCACAAATTTCCAATTCTTTATAGGTCATTTACAGTTCAATTCAATTCAAATTATTAAGCAGCTAATCTGTACAAAGCTATATACTAGTACAAGGGATACAAAGATAAAAAATGACATGGTCTCTGCCCTCAAGGAGCTTCTTCCAAGGACACCAGAACATTCAGCCATCATCTCAAATGCAATATGGGTGAAATTAAATTCATTATCTCCCCCCAGTCCAAACCAGGTTTGCTTCCTAGTTGTCCCATTCCTGTCAGTAGTATCACCATTGTTCCAATCTCCCAGGCCAGAAAACTTGGCATCAAGCTTTGACTCTTTCCTCTCCTTTATCCCATGATCATTCTCCCCTCTGTGTCTCTGCCTATGCTATCCTTTTCCTTATGTGGAATATTTATATGGACAACCTGTGCCTGACCTGGGTCTGATCACCCACAGTCAGACACACTGTACCTTGACCCCAACATAGCGATGTCATTTTGGTCTTCTTCAAGAACAAAGTAAAACAACCACACAACCAACTCTTCCTTCTGCAATATGCTCCACCAGGAACCTAAATTTATCCAGTAATCAAGTCCTGCCATTTGTTTCTTCATAGCATCTCCAAGATGTGCTCTTTATTCTCCATTTCTAGTACTATCATCCTAATCATAGTCTCGGTCTTTCTTCTAATCCATCCTAGTACCACCATGAGAATAAGTTCCCTGAGCCCCATTTTCATTATGTTACTCCTCTTTGTAAAAACTCTATTGCTTTTTGCTTCAAATCCATAGTTATTTCTCTAGCTTTAATAACTCTAACCTCATTACTCAGACTTATTCCCTACTCTTTTCTAAAATGTGTCTTTTACTCTAGTAGGGCATAGCTAATCCTTGACTCTTGTAAATCGGGTGCTCATTCCTGCTCCCGTGACTTAGCAGTATCCTTCTCTCTATTTAGATTGCCCACCCTGTTCCATCAATTTATCTGATTCAACTTGCTTAAAAGCAGTTAAGCGATGCAGTAGACAAAGCAGTAGACAGGGAGTCAAAAAGACCTGACTTTGGATCAGGCCTCAGATACTTATTAACTATGTGACCTTACCCAAGCCAGTTTAGTTCTTTTGGCCTCTGATTCCTCTATAAAAATGGCAATGACACCTACCTCACAGGGATGATATGAGATCAGCTGTGATAACACATATAAATTGCTTTGCAAACCTTTGTGTCATATAAAAGCTAATATTATGATTGGTGGTGTTCTTGAGAGGCTGCCTATTCCACTGAAGCCTCTTTTCAGTACTACTACTCACAATAGATTTCTCCCTTGTCTGAATTCCTATTGGCTTTTGTAGCCAGTGCCACAAAGCTTAACATTTAATTGTTCTTATTTGTTTTGTGAATTAGGTTTCTCTCCTTGAGGTCAAGAACATTAACTATACCTCTTCTATATCTCCTCCTACAATCCATAGCACCATTGGGGAAGATAGTAAGCACTCTACAAACACCTGTTGGCTGATCAGTTTGCTGGAGCAAGTGAGGATAGTTCCCCACAAATTCCTAAAGTATTTCTTTTGATTTTATTAAACTTTTTTTTAATCAACAAAAATCTCCTCTCTCTCTCTGGCCAATCACATCTTTAATTAAGAAAAAGAAGAAAAAGAAAGCCTATAACAAAGACATATGTATGTTTGGTTTGTTTTGCTTGACCTGAGTGTTTCTAGCTGGGGTTTTATTTTGCACATATACACACATATGTACATGTCTATATATAAATATGTGTATATATATATATGTATGAGTGTATGAGTATGTACACATATGTATGCATGTATGTTTCATTCTGCACTCTGTCCTTTATCTGTCTGGGAGTGAATAGCATGTTTCACTATGAGTCCTCTGGAAATGTTGAGGGTTGAGAGAGTCGAGGTCTAGGAACCCCAAGACTGGAGTTCCCAGACGGGGTCATTGAGGGGGAGTACCCTTCAAGGACTCTTGTACTGGAGAGGGCTTGGGCCATCTGGAATGAATTCATTATCTCAAGCATTCTTTAAGTCAAGGTGGCAAAGATTTATCACACTTTATAGCAGGCAAGAGTTCTTAGAGAAGCTGCAACCTTACAAGGGTACAGGGAAAGTTTATATATGAGATTTTGGGGTGAAACATATCAATTAGGTGTTTTGGGGTGCGATTAGGGAGTGGTTAAGGGGTGGTTAGTTCTTAAAGGAACATGTACTTTTTGCATCTACTGCGCAGTTATCTTACCTAGAGTTCACTGGGAAATAGCCCAAGGAGGGGGTGAGACCTGGAGGTGTGGTTTTGACTGCGAAATGTCACTAGTCAACTAACTATCAGGGCTGACTGGAAATATCCAGGTGGCTCTCATCAAATGTCTTATTAGACAAAATGAATGTAAGGGAGTATACATTTGACTATGTCTAGGATACATATCAGTAAGGTCAGTAAGTAGTAAATATCGTTATGGTCCAGTGCACAGCCAATTAGCCCATCACAGGGAGTCCAATAAATTCTATAAGTGCAGCTGGCCGCAGTATCAGGAGGACAGATAAGTGTTTTGCTAAGGCATGCTGCCCTTGAACTAGAGAGGAACTGCCTGAGACAGTATTTTGAGGCTAGGGAAAGATGTGATTTTAGAATTGGATATGGTTTTGGAATTGGGGTCTAGGCACAGGCACCCAAGCAGAGGCTAAGGATAAATGTTAGAATTAGGGTCCAAGCACAAGCACCCAAGCACCCCATCAGAAACATGATTGGTTATTACACTAATCAGAAGTCCTAAGTCTTTTAAAGTAATTTACCTTTACAATATTGTTATCATTGTATGAATTGTTCTCCTGGTTCTACACACCACATTCTGCATCAGTTCATGCAAGTTTTTTCCAGGTTTCCCATCATCTTCTTACAATACATTAGTATTCCATCACATTTATATACCATAGCTTATTCAGTCATATTCTCATTGATGGGCATCCCTTGAGTTTCCAATTCTTTGCCACTACAAAAAGAGCTATAAATATTTTTTGGTGTAGCCTTAGAAAATGTTTTGCTGAGAACTGATCTCTCTCTTAATCTATCCTTCCTCTAATTCCCCCTTCTCCTTTTTCTCTTCTATTTCTCTTCTGGGTGAAATATATTTCTGTATCCAATTGTGTGTATATGTATATTCTTCCCTCCTTTAACCAATTCAGATGAGAGTGAGGTAAAGCATCAGCTGATCTCCCACCTCTTCCTCCCAAGGTCTCGTTTAATAGATTTCAAACTACCTCCAGTTATTTAAAAAAAAATGGAAAATCAAAGTAGGGAAGAAAAATAAAAATTAAAGACCACATCAAGTAAACCAAAGCTGTTTGATTCAATGTATTGAATAATGTTTAACTGATCTCAGTATTTACATCTGGCCTTTTAAAAAAAAGAATTTTCTAGAATGCAAAGACACTGTATGTGACATTGGTATTCTAGACAATGTACTGCCAACTTGGGGCATTCCACTATAAATTAAAGATTATATCCCAGTCAGCACTCAGCAGTGAGGCAGGTCTGCCATGAAGTCTCTCAACTGGGAAGGGAAAAGGCCCTGCAGAAACAGATGGTTAAAAAGAATCAGAGTTCAAGCTGAATATATGTGGAAAGTCTGGGGAGAAACAAAGGAGGAACATACCTGCCCTATATGGGGAACACACCAGACTGGTTTATCTTAAGCAGGGACACCAAGTGTAATGGATAGAGGCAGGGTAATGCTGGAGCCAACTTGGATTTTTGGAGACGTAGTCATTAAACATTTACCAGCACACCACTGGATAGGGGCTCTCAAAGCCAATACATCACAATGTCCAATATACTGACCTTTGGCAAAGAAGAGAAGAACAGAAAAAATCATGGGGTTTTTGTTCTGTCACCATAATTTTGTTTTTAAAATTGTATTTTATTTAAGCTGTGTATTTTGAAAATTATTTGTCATCTGCTGGGGGCACTTGGTCTGCTTTGTTTACAAATGTGTAGTGTTGCTGTAGACCTAATTTCCCAGAGCTTTAAACCTTACCTTATTAACCATCTGACAAGTACAGTGTAAGCCTTTGTTTCCAAGTTTACAAGGACTATGGAGAAAAAGCAGGAGTGAACCAATCCTAGAAATGCCTTGAGATGTCTGTATTTTGTTGTTGTATTGAGTCTTTCTCTGGATTGCAATAAAGTGTTTTCACTTGATTTGTGTGATAACTCAACAGTTAAGTAAGATCCCTAGAGTCAATAATCCAGAGAGAAGTTGGATGTATTTTGTTGAGTGAACTGAGACACAAGGTCTGCAGTATAGCTGCTGTGCTTACACTGGGCTATTCTCCATCCCATTTCTTGGGGAGGAGGAGAACAGAAAGGCATGGAGGTATAGCATGAATCCTTTTTTTCCAGGTGAAAGTCTTCTCTGTGGTTCCCTCAAAAGAATCCTCAGGAAAACCCAACCCATATTGGCTTCTTCAATGATAATGCTTAGGTGGGAGGAGGCTAAGTGTGCACAGTTGAAATGCATTGGATCAGAAGTGGGAGCAGAGACATACTCTCCAGTCAGATATAGACATGGGGAGGTACCATTCAAGAATCTTCAGGGAGTGGGACCTCTAGCAGCAAACAAGAGAGCTTCCTATGGACCCAAAAGAGAGCTAAACCTATCTATCAAGAATGGAGCTGCAGAAAGGAAGAGACATTGGTAGTCCAGATAAGTACAAATCAACTCACAAATCAGCTAGCTGGCACAACATACTGGGTCTGGAGTCAGGAAGAAAGATGAGTCACTTGACTTCTGTCTGCCTCAGTTTCCTCACCTGAAATTTGGGGATAATAGTAGCACCTACCTCCCAGGGTTGTTATGAGGATCAAATGAGATATTTGTAAAGCACTTAGCACAGTGCCTGACAAATAGTACAGCTATACAAATGCTAGCTATTATTATTATTATTAAACACTTATATAGTGATTATTATTATATGAAACACTGTACCCAGGGGTGGGCTGCATGAGGACTCCACAAGGAGATAAAGGACATCAGGGACCTTCAGGATCACAGTTGTAAGTTGCCTTGGCCACACATTTTCCCTACATCTGTGTCTCATCACCATTGAACTCTGTACCCACTCTTGCCACAGATACAATGTGTGTTTGTGGGAGAGTACACTCCAGGAAGAATCTTCTGCAGCTACTGCTCTTACTATGCCATATTAGTAAATGTCTTTGCTTTGAGCTAATCGTGTCTAGTGACTGCCTTTTAAAGGTAAGCCCACGAGTGCAGGTTCAGGAACCACAACTTGGGGTACCCACTTTGAACCTCAAGATGGTAGTCACCTAATAGGAACCTAGACTTAACCCACTAATGGGAGAGCAGGTTAGAAGATTGAGCCCAGAAGAATTCTACACTAAGGCGAAAATCTGTAATATGAGATTACTCAGAACTGTCTGTTTTTGGAAAAGGTATTACTTAAAGTCATATTCTTTAGTTAGAAAGGGAAGAGAGAGAAAAAAATCTATAACTTCCTTCAAACAGAACTAAAAAAATCCTAACCATGATTTTTGTCTATCTGTGTGTGTCTTCTGGACTAGGTAGCTATCACCCACAAGAGCTTTTTAATAGCTAGCACTTATATGGTAGTTTACATACACTGTCTCATTTGGTCCTCACAACAACCCTGTGAGATACATGTTAACTAGTTAACTAATGAACCATTATTGTTTCAAGGAAATATAAGACTGGAAAGATTTCAAGAGGCCATATAGTCAACCCCACTGCCGCTAGGCAAATAACTGCCTCCATAAAGATGGTTGTCTAACATTTGTCTTTAATGTTTGCAATAAAGGGAAGCTCGGTGCTATTAGTTTTTTCACAACAGAGATATTCTTCCTATATCCACACTAAATTGCCGTAAACCCCATTCCCACACACAGAAATATAAAGCAGATGCTTGTACTGTGACCCATGTAATATCTGTTGATGTTCAGAAACATTCTGTCTTAGGCTTTTCTTCTCCAAAAACTCCCTTTCTTGAGCACTTTGACTTCTGCACCTTGTCCAAGTTAAGGTTAGAGAACAGGAAGAGAGTACTGTCTGTCTGTTTCTTTCTCTCTTTGTCTCCCTACCTTTTCTTTTCTTTTTGAGTCATAGTTATTTTTGTGCTGTGTTTATTTATACCCAGGCTGGTCACTGTAGCCTCAAAATGACTAAGCAGTTTCCATGCTAACAAAGAATTTTAGAATAACAAAAGATAAATTAAAAAGGAAAATTAATTTTGTTTACAGATGCTTGTCCATTGTGGCCTTTTTCACCTAGCCGGTCAGTGCCTTATCATGACTCCTGTGAGATAGGCCTTATTGTTCAAAGTGAAACTGACATATGAATTTCTACCTATAAAAGCAAGGCTAAGTGTTGGATCAAACCTCTATTATTACAGTTATTTTTATTATTTTTATTTATTGTCTACTATTACTGTACATACAACTGCCATTTTGAAGACACCTTTTCTGAACAGAAGAAACTTCTATATTAAAAATACTTTACTATAATCCCTTTGGCTTGTATGTTGAGTTAATAAGTTCCTTTGAAGCACAGCTGTTTGTAGCCTCATAAATTTGCTGGCTAAAAGTTCAATGGATTTTTTGCTTTCTTATAACTTCTACCAAAGATCCCCCCAGCTCTCCTTTCCCCTCACATGCATACTCTGAGACAGCAATTCTTAACCTGAAGTCTGTGGCCCTCCCTTCCCAAGATTCAAGGAGTCTATGAACTCAGGGTGGGGGGGAGGGGGGAAGGAGGTAGGGGAAAATTACCTCTTCATTTTCTCTAACATCTAATAAAAATTTAGCATGTCTTTCAATTATGATTTTTAAAAGATTATTATTCTGAGAAAGGGTCTATGGGTCATACCATACTACCAAAGGGGCCCATGTCACACAGATAAAAAAGTTTAGAACCCCTGCTTTAAAGTAATAGAGCTTTCTGTCAGTCATTCTCAAGACATCTATCAATATCCAAGCTGACCATATTGCCTATCTGAAATCACTACCATCCTCAAATGTGAATCCCTCCTAGAATTTTCACTTGAGGAATGGCTTCAGCCAGCCTTCAACCTCTGGACTTCAAACTTTAATAAATCTCAGCAGATCATATCTTAGTGGCACATTTGGTGTTGCTTTCCCCCTTTTAGTACAGGGATAATGTTTACCATAAACCTATACATTTAGAGAGCATTAGCTGTTAAATGAACAGGATAGCCTTATGATATCTTTAAGCCTTGGAATTAACTCCACAAACCTAAAATAGTCCAGCAACTGGAAGAACCTTTGGATCCCTTCTCTTCAGGTTCATCTTTCCTATTAGATAGTGTTGACCAATAAAGATTTTGTTTTTGAAATTTTTAGATACAGTATGAAAATTTGAAGTTTCAGTCTCTTTATCAGAGCCAAAGTTATCGTATGAAAAAGTCAATAATCTGACAAATGGCCAGCCCTTTCTGACAAATGGCCAGCCCTTTCTATGCAAAAGCACTAATTCCATGTCAAAAAATTTCCAGAAACCATTTCTTAACCCACATGCAAAGAAAATTGATTTGAGTCCTTACACAGTCAATAACATTAGTCAGCATTGTATGATTTCATAATTGATTAAACAAAGCTTTTATTAATAGTAATTGTAAAGATAATTATTTTGTAAACTTTGTATTCAATATTCACTAAAAAGCCTTATCAAGGGATTTTAGCTATTCCATAAAGTGATAATGAGACCAAAAGCACCATTTAATTAGTGTTTCATTAGCACTTGTAGAAATATTCAAAACCCTAGGCATGATTCTTGTCATTTTGAAAAAAAAAAAAAGACCAAAAAAAAAAACCCTCATGAGATCATAATTACACTGAGCCAATCAATTTTCTCTCCTGCCTCTCTAAAGGAGCATTTAAAATAAAATCTAGGGCTCCATTTATATATTTAATTCAATTTAACAAGCATTTCCTAACCATAGACTTTGGGCCAGCCACTGGGGAAGGTTCTGGAGATTAAAAAAAAAGCAAAAGAGGGTCGAGGTCATCAAAGAGCTTACATATCAAAGGCTGAGCACTATTGTGGTGCATTCATAAGGTTGAAGACCCTCATAATGGTCATAGCAATTTGCTGCACAGGTGTGGCTCACAAATATAACTGTTCACAACAAATCCTTTGGTTAAAGGCTGCAGCTGTTATTTGAAGAGACTGGAACAAAGAGCCTCTTCAATTCTTGGTTAGTCCTTGGCAAGCCCTTTCTTAGATCTGCTGGCCAAGCTACTCAGGACGTTTCCTTTCTCCCAGGGATATCCTGTTAAAAAAAAAAAAAAGTCCAATGGCTCCCTGTTGTCTAGTCCCCAACTTTTTATAGAGAAGTTTTACTTACAAAATTACAGTGCTTTCAGCCTTTCGTAGTCCTATTACTCTCCCCCTCTTTCAATGGTATGCTATAGTGGGAAAAACACTCACTTTGAAATCAGAAGACCCGGGTTCAAATCTGCCCTTAACTGCCTGACCATGAGCAAGTCGTGCCTCCTCTTGGAGCCTCAATTTCTTGCCTATGAAATGAGGGATTCTGACTAGATCAGTGGTATCAAATTCCAACAGGAATAGCACCATTAATCTGTATGCAAAGATCCCTATGGACTACATATTGACTTAGTTTTAGAATATATTATCTGTTATTTTATTTTTAATTATTTTGTGAAGTATTTCAAATTACATTTAATCTGGTTCAGGCTGCACTCCCGCATTTTTTACTACATAATCCCAGAGATCCCTTCCATCTCTAAAAACCTATATGAGCTCCCTCTCTAAAACTTCCCAAACTTAAAAAAATAAACTTATTTTCTTTTAGAAGAAAAACCTTTAAATGTGTTTTTTCCCAAATTCTCACCTTCCTTTGATAGCACCACCATCCTTCCCTTCATCCAGTTGCCTGAACACAAGTTTCATTTTAATTCTTCTTCCATGCTGGCCTTCCACATTCAAGCACTTGCCAAGTCCTCCTGACTCTGCCTCCACATGCCCTGCATCCATCTTCTATTTCCTATTCCCACTGCAACCACCTGCTCCCAGTTCTTTTTAGCTCAACATTCATTAACTAAAGAAGATTTGGGGTATTTAGCCAATTTGGATGACACTACTTGACATACCTTGACCAGCAGCTAGGGCATGTACACCCTTGTCTCAACATGCAAACTATAAACCTTGAAATCACCCATCCCAGTTTACCTGTCAGATCTATGGAGAAGGGAAGAATTTATGACCAAAGAAGAGATAAAGAACATTATGAAAAGCAAAATTGAAAATTTTGACTACATTAATTTAAAAGGTTTTGCCCAAAGCCAATGCAACCAATATTAGAAGGAAAGCAGAAATCAGGGAAACAATTTTTATAGCCAGTGTCTCTGATAAAGTCCTCATTTCTAAAATATATAGAAAACTGAGGCAAGATTGTAAGAATACAAGTCATTACCCAATTGATAGATGGTCAAAGGACATAAACAGGCAGTTTTCAGAGGAAGAAATTAAAGCTATCTACAGTCATCTGAAAAAAAAATGCTCCAAATCATTATTGATTAGAGAAATACAAATTAAAACAATTGTGAGGTACCACCTCATATCTATCAGAATGGCTAATATGACAAAAAAGGGAGATGATAAATGTTAGAGAAGATGTGGGAAAATTGAAAAACTAGTACATTGTTGGTGGAGTTATAAACTGACCCAACCATTCTGGAGAGTGATTTGGAACTATGCCCAAAAGGTTGTGCATACCTTTTAATCCAGCAATACCACTACTAGGCCTGTATCCGAAAGAGATCATAAAAAAGGGAAAAGGACCCAAGTGTACAAAAATATTTATAGTAGCTCTTTTTGTTGTGGGGAAAAAATTAGAAACTGAGGGAATGCTCATTAATTGGGGAATGGCTGAACGAACTGTGGTATGTGAATGTAATGGAATACTATTGTGCTATAAGAAATGATGAGAAGTAGGATTTCAGAAAAACCTGGAAAAACATATGAACTGATGCTGAGTGAAGTGAACAGAACCAGGAGACCGCTGTATACAATAACAGCAACATTGTGTGCTGACCGACTTTGATAGACTTAGCTCTTCTCAGCAATTTAATGATCTAAGACAATTCCAAAAGACTCATGATGGAAAATACTATCCATATACAGAGAAAGAACTATGGAGTCTGAATGCAGATCAAAGCATACTATTTTCTGGTTTTGCTATTGTTGTTTGTTTTTTCTTTCTTGTGTTTTTCCCTTTTGTTCCAATTCTTCTTTCACAACATGACTAATGTGGAAATATGTTTAACATGAAAAAAATCACCCATTCCCCTCCCCTGGATGTGAAATAGAGCAAAAGAGAATTCCATGTTTATTTCTTCTCTGCTCTGCATAACCAAAGTATTTACACTCAAAATTTCAACTTTACCGTTTTCACTGAGCAGTACATTTTCATTGGGTAGGGGAGATTGGGGAGGAAATCATCTTCCCAATTAGACTGAAAGAAAGGATATTATTAAAAATATTTCTTGCCTGCGATTATCTAGTTGTTAAGTTACATCTGACTCTCTATGACCCCTTATGGGTTTTCTTGGCAGAAAAACTGGAATGGTTCACCATTTCCTTCTCCAGCTCATTTTACAGATGAGGAACTGAGGCAAACAGGATCTGAGACCAGATTTGAATTCACGAAGATGAGTCTTTCTGGTTCCAAGCCCAGCGCTCTGTCCACTGCGCCACCTAGTTGCCCATGATTGTCTAGTACAAGGGTGGGGAACCTGCAGCCTTGAGGCCACGTGTGGCCCTCAAGGTCCTCAAGTGCTGCCCTTTGGCTGAATCCAAACTTCACAGAACAAAAGGACCTAGAGGGCCACATATGGCCATACATCAGTAAGGTAATAATAACAATATAGATGATAATTATCAAAATGCTTATGTGGTCTGTATCACAAAATATACAAGACTCCATCTAGAAGGTAGAAATAAACCATTTATTCAGACACCAGAGAACCATATCCCATAAGCCATTTGCCCAATCCATCACAGTAGCAAAGCATTAGATACATAATATCATAGCATAGAACCTTGCCATCCCACAAACATTGCCGCCCCCTGCTGGGGCCTTTCTACAAAACCATCGAAACTCACAGTACAGCTATCACAGGTCAACTTTCTTTACCTCAGCTCTATCATAAACAGCCATTAACAGCCAAAACAGCTCTATCTCTGCATTTCCTGTGACACAACTTCCTTTTCCTCTCAATAAGCTCCTCCTACCACATATGACTTATGCTTCCTGTGATGTAAGCAGGTCACATGGCCTATTAATGGGTGGGAAAGATCTTCAAATCTAAATTCCTATTACAGGCCACAAGGCCTCAGGTTCTCCACACCTGGTTTATATAAAGTTCCAACGAATTCCACTTAGAAAAACATCTCAGCTGATCAATCCCCATTATGACTATGTGACACCAAAGTAGATAGCCAGAAAGTGAAAATTTCAATCAACCAACCACTTATTTTTCACTTTGAAAAGACCAATCTGACTGATTTTATCTTACATGGAATACTGAAACAACTAGTTATTTTAGCATAGCATAGATCCAGCCTAAAATTACCAATGAGCAGGTTATTCAGAAGAGGGTAACTTTTGATTGGATCACTATCCTTTTCCTTTCCTGGTTCTCAAGAAAAAATTATTTTCTCCGTTTTTCTTTTGTTTACGATTAACATGTTCTATTGAACTAAAAGGAAGCACCAATAACAGTCTCATCTGAGGAATCCTTGACTCCAGTTAAATCCTGTGCTGATCACCACCTGCTGTCTCATATTGCTTTTTATTCAAGGATAAACCCAACTTCCTCTCCTTTTCAGTAAAAACACCTTTTATCTTGTTAAACAACAACAACAAAAAAGCCTCATTAACACATTTTTTTCTTTCTCCAGGAACATTACTGGGTGTTAGCCAGTGCCAAAAAGAACTGTTATCTGCCACATCTTTTAATATTCTATCTTAGCTAGTGGAAGGAAGATGATAAACAAAACAATTCCTTGACCTTAGGGGATAAAAAAGTACCTTCATGGAGAGGAAGCCGTAGAAATGAGTTAAACAGTGAAGTTTCCCTAACTCAGAAACAAATAAACGATCTAAAGTTCAAGAAATAAGGAAATTATATTCCTCCAGTTTTGTCAGAGGAAAATCATTATTTGTACAGTTAAAACCTTTTTTTCCCCTTCATATTTCAAGATTCATTTCAATGCTAGGGACAATGACAAACATTATCTGCAAAATAATCCTCAATGTATAGCATATTTTACAGACATGGTAAGATCCTTACAAATTGTCGGCAGTTTTTAAAGTTCATCCTCTCCGCGTGTATGTAAATACATCCCCTTCCTGACACCTCTTCTCCCCAATCTCTGATTCCTTTAGTGGAAATGTACCTTACCATGTGTCTAAGCCCCACCCCCAATCTCTGCCCTTCAATAGTGGCACACAAGGGAATCGAAAAGAAGAGCAACAATGGTACCAAGATAACTTTTAACGAACTTTGTTGCAGCTAGATGCCTCAGCAGATAGAGCACCAGGCCTGGAGTGAAGAAGACATCTCCCTGAGTTCAAATCTGGACTCAGACACTTACTAGCTGTGTGACCCTGAACAAGTCACTTAACCCTCTTTGCCTCAGTTTCTTCATCTGCAAAATGAACCAGAGAAGGAAATGGCAATCCACTCCAGTATCTTTACTAAGAAAACCCTAAATGGAATCACAAAGAGTCAGACATGACTGAAAATGACTGAACCGAAGCAACAACTGCTACTCGTAAGAGGAAGAGGGACAATCCTCTGTGATTGGGACAATCTGGCTGTTTGGTCTCTATGGCTGCAGTGGGCAGCATATCAGGGGCAAGAGGAACATCCACACTCTAGTCAAAGTCACCCAGAGCCCTTCAGAGCTGTAGAGCAAGAGTCAACAGGATACTAATAAGAGACTACTCTGCTCTCTAAAGACCAGTAAAGTGGGGCTATTTTCTAAATTGCCTAATAAGGAGTGAGGCATAAGGGGCAAAGATGGCGGGCACTTAACCCTAATTCTACCAGTCCCCCAAGAGGCTGAAGAGAGCAATGCAGGTGCTTTGGGTTTATTTGCCTTGGCAGACATGCATAGCATGGGGAGGGAGAGGGGCTAGGGGACCAGTCAAACCTATTTTCAGCAAGTCACAAATCGCTTAATAGCTATTGAACAAGAGTGAAGGGCTCTGAGATAGTCTCCATTTCTTTTACATTAATTTGCTTGGGAGGCCCCCAAATGAATTATTATAATAGCTAACATTTGTATAATACTTAAGAGGTTACAAAGTTCCCTATGCCTATTATCTTATTTAATATTCACCAAGTCCCAGTAAGACAGATTTAAACACAGAGAGATTAAGTGGCCTTGGGCAAGTCACTTAACCTCTAAGGCCTTCAGTTTCCTCCTTTGCAGGCTTGGATCTCCCTGCCCCAGCCCCTGCCAGGCAATTGATATAATCATGGAAAGTAATAAGCAGATAAAATATTTTATAATTTATTAGTATGATAAAATACAGAAATGTGTCTACACCCCTGTCATCCCTTTTACAAAGTGTAAAAACATTCTGGTTGAATTGGAAATGCATCTGGCCAGATGCCCTGGAGGGTATGTCTGTCAAGGCTAAGTCTATCAAGCATGCCTGTCTGAGCCCAGGGAGCCTAAGTCTATCATGCCCTGGAGACAGTTGGATAGTTTGAGAGAGCACTAAGCATAATTGAGAGGCATCCAGCAGGGAGCAGAGACACATATGCTCTGTGGAGACACAGTATGGAACAGCATTCTAGTCTGCAAGCATCTTCCAGGAGTATGATTTCTGTCAGCATCCAAGAACACTGACTGGAAGATTCAAGGGACAACTAGCCCTTCCTCACACCCAAGAATTGAACTACAGAGAGAAGCAGATCCAGTGAGGCCAGCAGAGTGATCCTGTCGGTAGATAGCGTGCCTAGGGGGATCAGTGCGAGGACTCTGTGACGGAAGAAAGGACATAGGCACACTGCAGTATGAGAAACGTGGTTTCCTTGGTCACATGTGTGACTCACTACCAGCGTACTAAGTCTGTGCCCACTGTTCCTACTGAAGCAGGGTGTATTTGTGGGATACTGCCTTTGTCCCAGGTTTCTGGTGGAAACGTTTTGTAGATGTTGTTTTCACCATATAATCTTGGTAGAATACCTTTGCTTTGAGCTAATCATGCCTGCTGGTGGTCTATTAAAAGTAAGCTCACCAATGGGGCATACTTTAAGAATGCTCACCGACAGCGCCTTTAAACTGCACTCAGCAGTTGTCCCTCTAGGGGAGCTAATTTATAAATTGTAGTTGGGAGAACTAGCCTGAAAGGGTTGATAGGATTGAATGAGGCAGTTTCTGAGATCCCTTCTAGCTCTAAATCTGTATAATATATATTATATATAACAAATCTATAAAAACCTATATAATAAAAATCTATATAAAATGATGATACTATGCTATATATTATATATACTATAATGCTATGACTTGCCCAGAGTCATGCAGCTAATAAGTGTGGGTGGTAGAATTCGAACCCGAGTCTCTTCCAGTTCTCTTTCCATTATATCATTCTTGAATTAAAAAAAATACTCTATCTCAATGCATTCTACCTCCACCCTACCCGTCCATAGCATGATAACACATTTGAACAGTAAAGAAAGCAGCAAGAAGAGCTTATTAGCAAAACACAACCATTCTTTGCTTTCTCCCACCTGCTGAGGTGATGACAATGGTGCCATGTACCATTCAAAATAAAAAGCGTTGAGCTGAGCCAAGACTATGAAAAAAAAAAGGTAAAACTTCTTTTCTGTCCTTATTGGCTCCATCTCATGGCAAAACAAACTGGAGAACAGAGAAGGTAAGAGACTTGACAAAAGGTATACAAAGATTCCTCATCGAAGCAAAGAACAGCCTCTGGGCTTGGGATTTCCTCCCTCTTCATGTAGCTGCTACATCATCATCTCCCTTGAATGTGCTTGTCCCTCTGCCAGTCAACACCAGAGCTTAAAAAGGCCTGTTTGCATGTCTGCTTAAACAGCAGTCACAGGGCCTGGTGCCATTTATCAGGAAACAACTTCCTCTGAAATTTTTGGAAAGTTTTCAAGCTGCGCATCTCCCACAGTTGAATTGCCTAATGATTTATTGTCCAGGAAACAATTATCACAACTTGTTGACAATTCTGCTCTATTTTGTTGAAAGGGGAAAAGATGTATTTTGAACAAAATGTGTCTAAGACATAGTACTAGGAGAGAATTAACCGATGAATCAGAGATAAGGAGACATAATGCAGCAGGTTTTAATGGGGAATATAAACCAACCAGAGATGAACTTGATGCCACCAGCCAAGCACTAAATAAATACAATTCACTTGAGCTTTTGCTTGTTACTGTATTTTTAGATTTTTTTCCTTCCTTTGTATTTTTTTTTTACCTTTGACACATTCTTCTCCTCTCTTGCTTTTAGCTATTGGTCCTGCTGCTGTATAATATCCTAATTTAATTGAAAGTCAGCCTATATTCCTTGTGGTGCCACCATAGTGGAAGAACAGACAAAGGGAGAGGTGAGTGGTGTGTGCAAGTGTTTTTTGTGTGTTAACCACTGTGGAGCATATAAGGAAATATAAAACACAAGCCCTGTGTAGCAAGGAGCCAACACCTAGTTAGAGATCAGATGCATTACTGAATTCTCCTAGGTTGTAAGCTGGTTTATTTTTCCTCATATCTCTTCCAGTACCAATCCTGAACATTTCCTCACATTTCCAATGGCCTGCTATAGTCATTTGTATGTTCCACTATTAACATTAACTAGGCTGACATCTAATTGATAAGCTTCCTTCTGTACGCAACATTCCCTTTCCCTAATTTTCCCATCTCTTTTCATGGTGCCATTATCCTCCCAACCCCCTAGGCTTGGAACTTCAAAGTCATTCAACAATCACTTTTGCTACCTCCCTCTCCCTTCCCCCATTCAATGTTACCATAGCAAATGGATTTCTTCTTTGCAATACCTTTCACATTCATCTCTTTTTCTCTAGCCATTAGGTCCTCATCCTATTTGAAGCCTTTATCACTTTACGCTTAGGGTACTGCAATGGATTGCCAAAAGTCCTCTTTCCTCCTCACTTCCAGTTTTCTTGACCTTGATCTATTCTGGGTACTACTACCAGATTAGTTTCTCTGAATACTTCAAGAAATCTGCACTCTTTTCAATGTGGACATCAATGTATATTGTTACCTAACCAAGTCTTCTAATCATATGCAATTCTTATCCAGCTCTGCTTCTAAACCTTCCATAAAGAAGATAACCAACATATTAGATGCCACCATATTGATTTTTCTAAAAGACCTTCAGTATCACCCTGCGTGGAGGATAAAGAGATTGTTCTTTTGGTTTCTATTTATTTGCCTACACAACCTTGCTATAGCCTTTATTACCTACTATTACCTACTACCAGCTATATTACCTATTTTCAACCCCAAACCTTAATTTCAGCTGAATTAACCTTTCATTCTGAATTTCAGCTGAATTAACCTACATTCACCAATCCCTAAATTTCCTCATAGAATGTCCTCTTCTATTCTCTCTGCCTACTGAAATCCTATTCTACATCATACATAAAACCTTAACAAAATATTATCCCTTTCCTCTGAACTCCAATACCCCTGATTTCAGGACTGTTTATTTGGCATTTATCACTTATTGCATTTTAATGTTAGTTATTTTTTCATGTATTCTTTCATTCAACAAATATTTATTAATTCTTGCTTCTATGTGATGCACTCTGATAGGTACTTAGGGAGAGATAAGGTAAGTTATAAGATTAAGACATATTATACGCCTACAAGATTATAATGAGAGAGAGAGAGAGAGAGAGAGAGAGAGAGAGAGAGAGAGAGAGAGAGAGAGAGACAGAGAGAGAGAGAGACAGAGAGCATGAGAACTTCTTAACTCCTTGAGGGCAAGGACTGTCTGGCATTTCTTTTATGTGTCTTACAGTGGTTAGTATACAGAAGGTATTTGTAAACAAACACACACACACCTAAATAACCACACAAACTCTCTATAATCTCCCCTCCAATTTGACACCCAGCTGTGAGGATTTGGGGGTTGGAGGAAAGCAGAGGGATGCTGAGAGTTAGGTTAGAAAAGGAATTCTCTCTCTGATGGTTGAGTCTACACAGTCTGGTTCTTGAGTGATGAGCTAAGCTGCAGAGGGCAGAGGCTGGAGGTCCCCACAAGAAGAAAAGGAAAACATTACACATTGCCTAAAGTTTCTGTCTTCTCCCAAGCCCACCCTGGGCCCAAATCTATTTTCCTTGCTGTGAATTCCAGGGACAGAGTTTCTGGGTTAGGACCTGATGTCTGCCCCTGCTGAATATATGACTTTTACATGAAGTTTTAAACTGTGTTATGTTGCTTGCACTCCTTTATCTGCTCAATGGAAGACTGAGTTGTGTACTTCCTAGAAATCCTGGATTCAAAGCAACTTTTGTGCTGAGGGCCTTCCAGGGTCTAGGAGAGTAGAAGACTCACAACTACATGGTGCATATTTAATATGAGCCATATTCTTGTTATCATGAATGGTTTATTTACTAAGCAGTTCTATGCTGAGTAAAACGATAGTACACAGTGTCTGAGCATTTTCGTCTGCTTTTGTGGAAAATCAATTCCATCATCCTGAGCCTATAAGGCTCTCTGATATATAGCAAGTTCAGCAAGGAGGCAGGGTTCCAAAGAGGGCAGCAACCAGATATGATTTATGATTGGGTGAATCCACAAATCCACACACCTCCTTGAAAACAAATCATTACTACTCATAAAAAGAGGGGGAGCTGAAGAATAGGTTAGCAATGTTCTGAGAATCCTAGGGAGTAGAAAAAATACTAATCCAGCAATTCTGCCTTTGACTCCCCAGGCCCAAGCTCCACAGAACTGACCACTACCAGATGACTGTCGTTGACATCCACTGGTTAAATTTGTTAGTTGAAAGAATTAGATAGTTAGGGAAAACAGATGCTCTTATTTTATACATTAATACTTCCAAAGATCTTTGATTTTACTGTTGATTTTGTTCCTTTCACGGGTACACATGGAAACTCCCCCACTCTGATCCACATGGACATATATAACCTATACATAACAACAGGACCCCCACACCATCAACCCTGTAGTAGGAAGGCCAGATTTATGATCTCGAAAAAGATTATATATATATATATGTGTATATATATATATATGTATATATATATATACATATATATCTGAATGGTTCGAAATCGTTGGGTATATAGAATTCTCTAAGCAGAAGGCATCAAAAAATTTATTCAGGGTCCAGAGCAACAAATTAGGGAACCAACCTCCCCATTCCAGTATTGTGAACACAAGCCTCC
>CM053622.1:280706273-280726683 GCA_028646595.1 Phalanger gymnotis
TCCACACAAGGGTGGCTCTGCTTCAGCTTTTTTCAGCTGTAGTTTCTCACCTCTCCTTGTAGCCAAGCCTCTGGCGTTCTCAAGTCCCACCTCAACAACCAGAGACCAATTGATTCCCAAGTTGGCCCCTCTTAAGTCATCAATCTACGCCCACACAGCTTTCACACCTGATAGGGCTTTGGGCCTGGGGCTTAGCATTTAACAGGTGAAAGTACTTTCACGGTAAACAAAAGCCAAACTCCTCAAGGGCACCCCTTAAACTAAGCCCATTTTGCCTTACTGGCACAAACCCCTTACCATATATAGGTTGTATGAGATATAGAAATTGAATACAAAAATATAAGGTAACATTTGAATAGAAAACACTAATACCTGGGGAAGGAGTTGGTGGGGGCGGGAGGGAAGGGGATGTGACTAAGAAAGGTCTCCCTCAGAAGGTGTCACTTAAGCTGAGTCTTGAGGGAAACCACGGGCTCCAGGAGTTGAGGTAAGGAGGAAGAACACTTCAGGCATGAGGGCAGCCAGTACAAAGATACAAAGATGGGAAATAAGACATCCCGTGTGAGAGACAGAAAGTAGGTCAGTATCCCTTTAAGGATGGTGTAAGGGAGTAACGTATAAATAAGACTGAGAAGATAGGAAGAAACCAGATTCTGAAAAGATTTAAATATCAAAATAGAATACTAGGTATTATGTGTATTTCTAATTCCATTTTACTGGTGAGGAAACTGAGGGTCAGATAGGTTGGACGACCTTCCCATAAGAGGTACATATTGGAGGTGAGATTCAAAGCAAAGTCTCTCCTGAATTTTAAATCCAAAACTCTTTATTGCATAACCATAAAGACTTTTATAAAAATGACAAAGTAGTCATATAAGTCAATACCTGCTGATGCCATCTTGATTGTATTTTGGAGTATTAATATCATCTGCGATTTTTCCCATTCTTTTGGCATCATTCCCTTTTAGTACAATGATCCCTCGAAGCTTTCAAGATTAAGCTGCTTCCAGCATAAATTTTTTGGCTCACCCTGATTTCATCTTCGTAAGTGCCATTTCTACTTCCTAGTACAGCAAATCAGAGACTGAAATGTTAGGGTCCAAATGCAATGGTTCCACTGACATTGATGATAAAAATAAATCATTACAGAAAGACCTCCAATGTCCAAGAATGGGAGGTGACTGTCCCTTTGATTTCTCTCCTGCACTCTGACCTGGTTGGATTTCTTCTAGAGTACTATGTTCCATTCTAAACATCACATTTTAGGGAAGACAGTAATACAATGAAGAGCTTCCAGAATAAGGTGATGAATATTGCGAAAGGTTTTTGGATCTCAAGGTTACCATGTGGAAAAGAGATTATACTTGTTCTACTTGGCTCCAGAGAGCAGGACTAGGGCCTTCCCCCTGTTAATTATGGCCTATTTTTCCTGTATATAGCTTGTTTCTCCATATGTGTTTACACATTGTCTCCCTCATTAGATTCTGAGCTCCTCAAGGACAAGGACTGTCTTTTGTCTTTCTTTGTATCTCCAGTTCTTAGCACAGTGCCTGGCATGTAGCAAGTACTTAATAAATGCTTACTAATAGATTTTGACTGACTCAGAACAATGCTTAGAAGTTACAAATAATACCTGACATTTCTGAGGTGTTTTAATGTTTACCAAGTACCTTACATACGATATCTCATTTTAGCCTTGGAAGAACTCTGTTATTATCATCCACATTTTGCAGATGGGGAAACTGAGGCTCAGAGAGGTTAAGTGACCAGGTTGGATTTGTACCCAGTTGTTTTTGATTACAGGTCAAATACTCTTTATCTATAGCTCCATACAGCCTCCTGCCTTCCTTACAGAGTCAAGTTTGGTGTTTATGTAAAAATCAATTTCCTAACAATTGGAGCTATCCAAAAATGGAATGGGCTGTCTCAGAAAATAGTTAGTTCATCCTTACTAAAGCTCCCTAAGCAAAGGCTGGATAGCTATTTGCTAAGTGTGTTGTAGCAGGGATTCTTGTTCAGGTACGATTTGAAATAGATGGCCTCGAAGGTCCCTGCCAACTCAGAGTTTCGGTGTTCCATTTACTATAGATTTGGCAGGGCAAGTTGGCTCTGATGAGAAGACCTAGTCAGGACATAACTAGATTTGGAATCTCAGTCACAAAATATGAAAAAAAACCTACAGAGGATGGCAGATAGATAATGCCATCTTGCATATTTTAAATGCTATACACTAGCTCTGGAAATCTATTTTTCTATGAAAAATTGATTACATTTATTTCATTAAGTAGTCACTGACATTTCTCTTCCTTAAAGTAGTTTAGGATGCTGCCTCAATGGTAACTCTGCCAACCAGCTGGAAAATTGTGGGAAAGACACTGTCAATCATTGAGTTGGTGAGGCAGAAAAAGAGTAGTTAAGAGAGAGCTTTCAAACCACCCAAACACTCTCCATCCAGTCTGTTTTCAGCTGTTCTTTTCTAGTTAACAGAATTCAAAGACCAGCTGGATGGAAAGCTTTCCCTCTGATAATTCAAAGATGCAAGGTTTATTGGTTCTGTTCAGAACAAAAAAAAATGGGGAGAAAAGAGAGAGGCTGTCAAAGAAAATGAAGTATGCATCCCACTTACTCAAGACATAATGAATGAGCTGCAGTCAGAATAGAGTGTTAGCTTCTGTTTAGTAGGGGAAAATCAGCTGTGTTAATTATTTATTTAGTTTGTATGCTGGAAGTGATGGCTGCCTATCTTTAGAGAAAAGCATCTTGAATCCCCAACTACTAAAAATTCCCTTCTTTATAGAAAAAAAATATGTATATATTTCTTGTTAGGAGAGGTCAGGGAGTCTTCAATTGCTGCTGGATTATTGAAAATAATACTAGTAATCATTGTAGAAAGCTCATAGCTTTGAGGGAGCACAGAAATTCATCAGAACAAAACCTATGTTCTTCCAGATTCCCAAGTGATGGCCAAAGATGTCAAAGCAAAGCCAAGCTGATTTAACAAGGTGTTGACATGACCTAACAGCTTTACTAGGCGCATTTTTGTTAAGTTTTCACTCATTGTTGAACTAGAGTGGGCATGCCCTCAGTGGGAATTTTGATATTGGAAGGCAGAAGACCTAACTCACTCTCTTCCATTAAGAACATGAAGAAAACATGAAGAGGGGAAGAGAATTATTTCATTAAGTAGCAGGTGACATTTTTTTCTTGTTTCCAACCTCATCACTCAATTGAAACTGTTCTCTCCAGTTACCAGTGAACCTTTCTTCAAGACACAGTCTAGGCACCATTTTCTGCCTGAGGCCTTTCCTAATCCTGGCAATGGCCAGTATCCTCACTCTCAAACTACCTCATAATTAACAACTTTTGTATTTATTTGCACTTATGATTTTCATGTTTATGCTTCTTGTATTTTATGTACTTATGTTCTGTATTTGAATATAATGTGAATACATTGTTTCGTTCTTTTCATTTATATCCTATCAGCTAGAACAGTACCTGGCATAAAGTAGGCTCTTAATAAATACTCATTGGTTGATTGTTCCCTTAGCTACCAAATTGAATGACCTTTATTCGATCTTCATCCTCCTTGACCTCTCTGCAATGTTAGAAATAGTTGACCACCCTCTACTCCTGGATACTCTTTCATCTCTGTCACCACTCTCTCTTGGTTCTTATACCTGTCTGACCAGTCCTTCTCAGTTTCCTTTGCTCGACCATAATCCACATCTCTCTTCCTAATTGTGAGTATAAACCAAGCCTCTGTCATGGATCCTTTCCTCTCTGTACTCTCTAGAATGGGTAGATAAGATATATAAGGAATTTGTTAATCTCCAATTCTCTCTTAGATCTCTCACTTGATGACTCTGTCAGCTGCCATGGACTTTAACATATCTATGGAACTGGCTTCCAGATCTGTATAACTAGCCTAGTCTCTCTCCTGAGATCCATTTCCACATTACTCTCTATTGGCCATTTCAAACTGGATTCCAGTAGGCATCTCAAATTCAGCATGTCCAAAACAGAACTCATATTTCCCCAAATTCCCTCCTCTTCTGAACTTCCCTATTTCTGTTGAGAATACCATCATCATTCCAGTCACCCAGGTTCATATCCTTGCAGTCATCCTTAATGCCTTGCTTTCCATCACCTCACGTACACAATCAGTCTACCTACACATCAGTCCCCTTCTTTGTACGCAAATAGCCACCACCCTAATTCAAATTCTTATCTTTAAGCTGAACTATCATAATACCTCCCTAATTGGTATCCCTATTTCCAATCTCTTCCCTCTCCAATCTAGGCTCCACACAGCAGCGTAAGTGATATTCCTAAAACAGAGGCCTGACTATATATCATTATTACTCAATAAGCTCTAAGACCCCCATATTGCTTCTAGGATCAAATGCAAATTCTCTTCTGTTTCACATGTAAAGCCACTCACAAGACCTGGCCCCAATCTTTATTTTCAGTCTTACTGCACATTATTCTCTTTTATACACACTTTAGTTCAGCCAAACTGACTATCTTGATGTTCCTTCTACATGACAGTTCATTTCTCAACTTCACATTTTGTACAGGTTCTCTCATGACTCAAATGACACATAAATTTTGAAAGAGAAGAGAAAGGGACCTAAAAGGGGGTAGGGGTGGGATGTGTGTGTGTGTGTGTGTGTGTGTGTGTGTGTGTGTGTGTGTGTGTGTGTGTGCAATTCAGTTTTTTCTAGGGTCATCCCTGCTGGAAGAAGGGGAACATGTGGGTCAGCATAGTCAGTATATAATACCTACAGTTATGGTGGGATAAAGACACTAAGTAGTTACATCCAGCAAATGATTTATTAAGCAATGCATGCCAGTTGTATAACAAACCAGATCCAAGGCTTTTTTGTAGTCACAGACTTTAACCATTGGTTTATATCCAGTTAATGTGTGATTTGGAGAAATTCAAGATGAAGTGATTATGACACCAAGATTATCATTATCAAATCATCAAGGAAAACTGTCCCAGTATTTTAGAACCAGAGGATAAAACAGAAATTGAAAGAATCTACTGAGAACTTCCTGAAAGGGTTATCAAAATGAAAACTCCCAGGAATATCATAGCCAAATTCCGGACCTCCCAGATCAAGGAGAAAATACAGCAAGCAGCTCAAAAAAAAAAAAAAAACCAATTCAAATATCATGGAGCCACAGTCAAGATTACACAAGATTTAGCAGATGCTACATTAAAGGATCAGAGGGCTTGAAATATGATATTCTGGAGGGCAAAAGAGCTAGGAAAACAACCAAGAATCACCAGCAAAACTGAGTGTAAATCCTCCAGGGGGAAAATGGATATTCAAAGAAATAGAGGACTTTCAAGCATTCCTGATGAAAAGACCAGAGATGAATAGAAAATTTGACTTTCAAATGCAAGATTGGGGAGGGGCGGGGTGAAGCATAAAAAGGTACACAAGAAAGAGAAATCATAAGGGATTTGATAAGGTTAAACTGTTTATATTCCTACATGAGAAAATTATACTTATAACTCCTAAAAACTTTCTCACTATTAGGGCATTAGAAGGTGTATATATAGAGAGAAAACAGACGTATGAGTTGAATGTGATGGTGTGATTATCTAAAAAAGTAAAATTAAGGGATGAAAAAGAAGAATGTACTGGGAGAAGGGGAAAGGGAGAGGTAGAATGAGATAAATTTTCTGAAATAATAGTTGCCTGAAAGAGATCTTATAGTGGAGGGGGAAATGGGGGAAGCAGGAGGGGAGCACATGAACCTTATTGTAATCAGAATTGGCTCAAAGACGGAATAATATACATACTCAGTTGGGTGTAGAAATCTATCTTACCATAGAGAAAAGTAGGAAGAGATAAGAGAAGGGGGAGCAGAGAAATGGCAGTTTGGGGGAGGTAAAAGTCAGAAACAAAATACTTTTGAGAACCGACAGGGTTAAAGGGGAGAGAGGGAGAGGGAGAAGGAGAGGGAGAGAGAGATAAATGAGGGAAATTGAATGGAGAGAAATATGTAGTTGGTAATCATTACTGTGAAAAAAAAATTTACAGTGAGTTTCTCTGATCAAAGACTTCATTTCTCAAACATAGAAAATTGAGTCAAATTTATAAAAATGAGAGTCATTTCTCAATTGATAAATGGTCAAAGGATATGAACAGGCAGTTTTCAGACAAAGTAATCAAAGCTATAGCCATATTTTTAAAATGCTCTAAATCACTATTGATGAGAGAAATATAAATTAAAGCAGCTCTGAGCTATGACCTAATACCTGTCAGGTTGGCTAATACGGCAGAAAAGGAAAATGACAAATGTTGGAGAGGATGTGGGAAAATTAAAATACTAATGTACTATCAGTGAAGTCGTATAGTGATTCAACCATTCTGAAGAGCAATTTGGAACTATTCCAAAGGGCTATAAAACTATATATACCCTTTGACCAAGCAATACCATTACTAGGGATATATCCCAAAGAGATAAAAAGCAAAAAGGAAAAGGAACTACGTGTACAAAAATACTTATAGCAGCTCTTTTAGTGGTGAAAAAGAACTGGAAATTGAGGGGATGTCCATCAATTGGGGAATGGCTGAAGAAGTTGTTGTATGTGATGAAATATTATTGTGCTTTAAGAAATGATGAGCAGGTTGCTCTCAGAGAAACATGGAAAGACTTACATGAACTGATGCAAAGTGAAATGAGTAGAACCAAGAGAACATTGTACACGGTAACAGCAATACTGTATAATGATATACCATAAATAATTTAGCTATTCTCAGCAATACAATGATCTAAGACAATTCTATAGGACTTATGATGAAAACTGCAGTCCATCTCCAGAGAAAGAACTGGCAGGGCCTAAATGCAGATCAAAGACACTTTTTCTTTATTTTATTTTTCTTGGGGTTTTTTTTTTGTCTATGTTTTCTTTCACAGAATGGCTTACGTGGAAATGTGTTTTCATGAATACACATATATAATCTAGGTCCAAATGAGTTGCCCTCTCAGTGGGGGTGGGAGAGGGAAGTGAAAGAAGGGGAGAATTTGGAGCTCAGAATTTGAAAAAAAAAAGAATGTTAAAGTTGTTTTTACATGGAATTGGGAAAAAAATAAAATATTAAATAAATTTTTTAAAAATATTGTCTTTATCTGTAAATGTAGAGAGTTTGTTCAGGTAATCTCTAACGGTCTCTTCCAGCTCTGAAATTCTATATTTGTATTCCTCTCATTCTCACTTGGACTCTGCACATAGAGGAGTTCAAATAAATGCTTATTAACTGATTGGTATCTTCATGGACAAAGACAAGGACTCATGAAGTCAGAAGTGCTTGGATTTTTATCTTTGATTTGGGTACCACTTTTTCTCTCTTTCACTACTTTTCTGGCCCCCCTTCTGTCTTTCTGGACTTTCCCACCATGCCTTAGATGCTTTCTCACCCTAGAAGATTACTCTGTCCCTACAGTCCCCTCCTCCCATTGGCAAGTTCCTCCTGGAACCTCATTTTAAGGAAGAATCTATCCTAGCCATCATTCACTCTTTTCCTGGCTCCCTTCCAGACTTCCCTACCTCATCTTCCAATGAGTTCTTCCCTCCCTCTAACCTCCCCAACACACACACACACACACACACACACACTTTTTAGCTCCCTTTGTCATGTTATTTTCCCTAACTAGAACGTAAGCTCAAGGGGAGGGACTGATTTTCTTTTTACTCATATTCGTATTCCCAACACTTAGCATAGTGCTTGGTACATAGTAAGTGCTTAATAAATGTTTGTTAATTTAACACGATCTTAAAAGTATGTCTGGAAGTATTCTGTTGCACAAAAAAAGGGAAAATGGGAGAAAACACCAGTGTACCATTCTGAGGTAATTAATTTTACATTACATTGGTTAGAGAAAAATGGGGGGACAGGGTTAACACACTCAGAGCTTTCACATACTGGATAAAACATGAAATGAGGCTAAACTTCAAGTGTACAATGCACGAAGCATGGTCACTGAAAGAAATTGTTATTTGTGCAGGGTTGGGGGTCATACAGCAGGAGACATTTTACAACAAAGTCAAGAGAAGTTGAACAGGTATCAATTTGTTGATAAATGCCTTCCTCATCCATTCACCCTTGATTTTAACATCCAAGTGTAAACATACAACATAGCAAAATATTTTTGACTTGATTAAAAAAATATGTTGGGTTTAGCATGTTAAATCATTCATCTGCCAATTGCTTTTAAAGTATGTGATAACTTCAAGGTATAAAAATGGTCTCCTAATTGTATAAGACTTGTAGTTTTGTATGTATAATAAGCATTAGTCAAGAGCATAGAAGCTAAGCAGAAATGCCCCACGAAGAAAGCTGAATTACAACCACATTTCTTGAAGTTTTCTACACTTCCTACCTAATTGGCTGGCACCTCAGAGCTTCTGAGTGGTGGTTACTCTGCTCTTATCACTAGTCCTTACTCAGCCTCTGGGATTAATTGGATACCTTCAGTTCTCTTAACATAAGCATAATGAAATCCTTCTTCCATTAATTCAAATGAGAAGTAATAGGGATTGGGAAAAAAAAGTCCATAGAGAAGTGAGGTATAAAGTAAAGCTAAAACAGAGGAAATATGATGTTCATTTGAATTTAAATTCAACAAGCATTTTCAAATCAAGTCATTAAGCATTTGTTAAGTGTCTACTGAGGACTCCTAAAAGGAAAAGGTCATGCCTTTGAAAGCAAACCAGTCCCTGAATTTTCCCATATATTTCAGCAGCCCAGACGACTGGGCACATCTGCCCAAGGCAACTGGCCCACCTAGATCACCTAATTAGTTTCTTGACAGTCCTTTCACTGTCAGTCTTGGCCCACCCCAGATTACTTACCACTCCTTAATCCCATCCAGATTCTTTTCAGTGCCCTTTTTGTATATAAGCATCAGTATCACCCACCTTAAGTTGTAGATTCACTAGGAACCCTATTTGCTTCTACTGAAGGTTTGAGTGTTTGAATTCATTCCAGGCAGATGCCACCCTATGCCCTGACATTTTGGGGTTCCCAGCAACCACAAACCGCATCACCTACTATGTGTCAGGCACTATGCTAAGCACTGGAAATACAAAGAAAGGCAAAAAGAATTCCTGCTTTCAAGAATATGTGGTCTGAATAGGCAGACTATTCACAGACAAGATATATAAAGGATAGCTTGGAGATTATCTCAGAGGGAAGACACTAACATTAAAGAGGATATTAAAACCAAGAAAGACTTCTTACAAAAGGTAGAATTTTAGCTAAGACTTGAAAGAAGCCAGGAAACCAGGAGGTTGAGAGAATTTTCAGCATGGGAGAAAGCCAGTGAAAATGCAAAGATTTGAACGAAGCATCCTGTGTGAGCAAGAAGATCGGTGTCACTGGATCAGAGAATGCACGGAGGGGAGAAAACTATAAGGCTGGAAACATAAGAAGTCGTTAGATTGTGAAGGGCTTTAAAAGCTTCCTAACAGAGATCTTTATATTTGATACCAGAGGTAACATAGAGCCTCTGGAATTTACTGAGGGAGAGGCGGGGGAGGGGGGAGGACATGGTCAGACTTTCATTTTAGGAAGATCACTTCGATAGCTGAGAAGACACTGGAAGGGAGAAAGCAATGAGGCAGGACGAACAACAGAAAACCACTGTCCAGGAGAGGGGTTATGAGACCATCGGTGAGGCAGTCGTATTAGTAGAGAGAAGGAGAAGGATACAGGCCACATTGTAGAATGAGAAATGACATAATTTGGCAATAGACTGGCTATTTGGAATGAGACTAAGGAGTCAAGAAGGATACCTAGGTTGTGAACCTGGGTGACTGGCACAGTGGTGTCCTTGACAATATAAGGAAGTTGGGAAGAGGGGACGATTTGGGGGAAAGATAATGAGTCAGTCTGAGACATGTTGAATTTGAGATATGTACGGGACATCCGATTTCGGCTTCCTTTATGAACCTGCCTTGATAGATGACCGCCTCCCTAAGTGATCTCTCTTTCTCCTCTGAACTTGTAACAAGCAACTTTGTACTGGAGCTAATTGTGTAAACATTTTGTTCCCTGCTGCTCTCTCCCCCCAAGCTCCTTCAGGCCAGGCATTGTCTTGCCTTTGCATTCTCAGTCCCCCATGTGGTGACTTCCATGTGGCAGGTGCTTAATAAAATTTGCTGAATTGAATTTGACAAAAATGTCAAACCTCAACAATTCCAGCCCTAAAGACTACCCAGTATTTTTAGGTATTTTCTTTATGGAGACATCTCACATTCCAAGTGGCAGAGAACTGACCCCCATCCTAGCATATTTCACGCATTCATTAACTTTTAAGGTCATCGCCAACTGGAGGTCTGTCAAAGATTGGTTCCCTTTTTTGCTGTATGAATGTTAAACCGTTGGTGCTATTTTTCAGGATATCAGAAGTTGTCTTTTCTCCTTTTACTTTATATCACTGCTTTTGTTTTTCTCTTGCTCTTCTTGCCCTTCACCTAACAATTATACCTGCACATTAACAGTACTAGTGGGTATGTTAATGTGTCCCTGGAGAAAGGTGAAGATGAGCTTCCTAGAGCTGGAGATCTTCCATTAGTATCTCAATGAGCCTTTCCCTAACCAACTAAAAGGGGGGGGGGGAGGATAATGACTTTTTTCTCTGTATCTAAAAAACTAAGGGACCCAGCCCAAACTTTTAGACTGCCTTTTAGTTAGGCATAAAAAGAAGAAGGGATTTCCATGCCTTGTAGATGAGTAGAAAGAATCCTGAGAACTGGGTTCAATTCTGTCCCACCCCACCCCCATTACTAGCCATGTAACTGTGGTGCCTACTAAGTGTCAGAGACTGTGCTAGGCACTAGAGGCAGAGATGAAGGTCATAGGAGGATAGATCTAGAATTGGAAAAGACCTCAGAATCCATGCAATCCAATCCCCCCATTTTACAGATTGGAAAACTAGGACCTAGGGGAGTTAAGTGACTTGCCCAAGGCCATACAGGTATTCAATCCTTACCCTTAGAAAAGTAGTTTTTTTAAAGTCTTATGTCAAGGTGAATAATTTTTTTAAAAAAAATTCATTAGTATTAGAATCTCCCAGTGAGGAAAAACCCTCTAACAATCCAGACTGGCAACTTCTCTGCAACTTACTGTGCTGTTGTTTTTGTTTGTTTGTTTTATTGTCTTGGAGAATTGCCTAAGCCAGTGAGAAGATCTGGCCAGGGTCACACACCCAGTATGTGTGAGAGGAAGGGCTTGAGTGCAGATCTTCCTGAAGCTGAGGCCAGTTCTCTAGCCAGTCTCAAACACTGCCTCTCAATAAAAATCTGAGCTGTTATTAACAATGATTCAGCAGAGATGGGGAAATCCATTTTGAGGGTGGGGGGGTGGAATCAGAGAAGGTACAGAGACAGTAAAGGGCAGGATAGTTCAGTTTGCTAAGTACATGAAGCTTGCAGGATCCTAGTGATGGGGGGATCTGGACTCCCTAAAAGAAAAAGACCATGTCCTTGCTCCTGAACTTTCCCACACATTTCTACCTAGATACTCAACAATCCTTTTAATTGTCCTTCCATTGTGGCCCAGACCATTTATCTTCTTTCATTGTCTGCACGTGGCCCACCCCAGGCTACTCCCATCCAGATCTTCCCACAGTCCTTTTCAGTAGAAAAGTATCATTCTCATCCCCATTAAATTGCACAGACTCTTAGAATCTCACCCCCTTCTGTTGCTGTCACAATATTGCACAGATTTACTAGAAATCTTGCCTGCCTAACAGTGTTGTAATAAAACTTCACTACTCTGACTGAAAGAAGGCTTGAGATGTTGAATTCTTTCAAGGCAGACTCTCCCTGTACCCTTGCATTTCAGGGTTCCCAGCATCCCAAACTACAACAATAGATGGGGAACTGGAAAAGATCACAGAGGTCATCTAGTCCAACCCCTTTCTTTCACGAATGACAAAACTAAGGTGGTAACACAGGTAGTAGCAAAGGAGATATTTGAACCCAGAAGAAATTTGGTCTCCTGATTTCAGAGTCAATGGCATGAGATAAGAATGGAAAGGCAGGTTGGAGCTAATTCCAGGAGAAAGTGGCTATCCTTTGTTCTTTAGGCAATGGGGAGCCACTGACAGTGTTGGAGTAAGGGGCCTAATATATGATCAACCCACATAGTAGGGAGTTTGCTCACATTCACTGCAGGATGCAAGGTGTCTTAGAGAGGGGAGAAACCTGGCCTTCTCTGCCTCTGGAGGCAGAGAAACCAGTTAGGAGAGTGTTAAGAGTCCAGGTAAAAGGTGATGGTGGCTTGAGCTAGATGGGTAGTAACTAGAAGAAATGGAAAACTAGGGGCAGATTGAAGAGGTGGAGGGAAGTAGAAAATTAAAATGACCATGAGTATATAGGGAGAGTGAGGAAAAGAAGAAAATCAGAAACGATTCTGAAGTTTCCAACCTCAGTGAGTGTGCCAACGGGGGAGACACGGACAGAAAGAGAAGCTTAAAATGGGGTATAAACTACACTTGTCCCTTGCTGTGCTGCATCAGCCCCCTCAGAAAAGTTCAACAGAGAGTATCAGAACCAACTCAGCACAATCCAAACACAACTTCCTGTCATTTCATATCCATATCATTTTCTGGCGCCTAAACATATTCTCCAAGCAAGCTGGTGAGTTCCTGTAGTCAAAAGTGACATTATATTGAAAACATATCACACAGATCTTGTTTAACATCTATTTAAAGGCTATCCCAGCTTAGCAGGTGTGCCTGTTTATCTATGCAGATGACATGCCTTTGAGCAGTCTGGAAATTCCGATGTCTGGAGCTTATCCCTGAATGGCAGCCTAAAGATCCTGACAGATTTCATCTGTCTGGAGTCATAGCCAGAATGATGAAAATGGTTGTTAACAAAAGCAGTGGTTTCCAAAGAGAAACAAAATAGCTCATACACAGAAATGGAGCATCCCCACCCTCCTTCCCTGTGAATTCTGATCCTACTGTGTCCATTCAGAGAGCAGCATGGCCTGTTGGAAGAAGAGCAGACTTGGAACTCAGGAGATGAAGCTAAAGCCCCAGCTTTGCTGTGTGACACTAGTCAAGAATTTCACATCTTTGGACCATGGTTTCCTTATTTGAGAGCAACAAAGCATCATGGTACAGGAGTAAAACAAAAACAAAAGCACTGGCTCTGGAATTCTAGGACCTATGTTCAAATTCCACTCTGCATCAGGGGCTGCCATGCCCCATGCCCTACAACTCCCTCTTTGATTAAAGCAGGGGTGGGTAACCTGTGGCCTTGAGGTCACATATGGCCTCCTAGCTCTAGGGTGTGGCCTTTTGACCGAGTCTAAGCTTTACAGAACAAATCTTTTTACTAAAGGGACTTGTTCTGGAAGTTTGGATTCAGTCAAAGGGCTGCACTTGAGGACCTAGAGGGCCACATGTGGCCCTGAGGCTGCAGGTTCCCTGCCCCTGAATTAAAATATTAGAAAAATGGGAAGACTTGTGCAAACTCATTCAGAGAAGAAAAAAAAAACAGAAGCCAAAAAACAATAGCTACATTGACTACACTTTGAAAGCAAAAGCAATTCAGGTTTAAGGTAATGACCAATATGGGTCCCAGAGAACAACTGATGAAATACTAGTCCTTCTAATTATGGGGACCGGGGAGGAGGAAGAGGAAGGAAGAGGAAGAGGAACACTACATTTCTAACACTATCAAATACTGCTGCTATTGTTGGTTATGGGATTTTTCTTTGTTAAGAGCAAACATTCGTGTGGGGTGGGATGGGGGGCATATCAGAAAACAATCATAAGATAAAAATCAAAAGTATTAAGACTTTTTTCAAAAGTGTGAGTGATAAATATTTCTGTACTGATTCGGGCTGAAAGATAAAAGTATATCAAACACTTAGGAGTGTAATAGGAAAGATCAATATTCAATGCCTTCAGTGCTTTGCTTTGTATTGCTTTGATAATCATTTATCAGCTACAATTATTTTAATAGAATAAGAAGTAATTGTGTGATTTGTAGAAAAATTAAAGCCCCTGGTGAAAACCTATGTAACTGAACCTATGATGTAGTTCTAAGGGAGTACCTGTTAGGTAACTTTAGGAGTGTGACTATAATCATTATAAAATGTGTATCTTAAGTATGTGACCATAATGATCATATCTGCATTAGTAACCTTTATATTAAAATGATGAAAGCCCTCTGAAATGTAGGGCTTATTGGAAGAAAGGATCTCTGAAATGGGACTTTTTAGGACACCATAACCTGCAAAGGTCTTATTGGCCATACATGAACCAGTAACCTATAAATAAGTGAGAATTTTTTATCTCGTGGTCTCAGACAGTACTGGGAACACTGAAGACCACCATCTTTGTTTCTTTAATAAAGGTTGGTTTCTTTGCCCAGAAAAGTTTCCTAGTTTATTTCAGGGGGAAATTTTAGATGAAAAAATCAATAAAATATTGATAACTACTTGCTGATATGTCTATTTTCTCATCTGTACAAAATCTATATTCAAGTAATCTCTATGTTCATTGAAGGCATCTTTGAGAAAGTTATGAGAAAAGAACTGTCAGCCTTTCACAAATGATATTCCACAGCCGACTACATCTTTACAATCAAATAATTGGTTGAAAGGTATAGCAAGTACAAGATCTCAATGTGCTTATTGTTTGTTGACTACAATAAAAAATTTGAATTGGTAGAGCAAAACACCACCTCACAGAATCTCCAATGTCGGTGACAAAATCGTGCAAGATTCCTTGAAAGGGGCAACAATGGATATAACTTTATTTGACAATCCTCTGACTTTTAATATGGTTCAAGTTGAATAAAACAGAGAGATATTTTCTTGCCAAAAGTGTTTGCACTTTTACAGAATACATCTAACAAAAAGTCCAAACAGAAAGGAGATCATATAGAGAGGGTAAGGTGCCACAGGTGCTCCCGTTTGCAAATAACTCTTATTGTATGAATCCTTAGAACACTACAAAGACTCTTAAAATCCATAATTACTCAAGAGCCTTCAGCCTATCTACTTTGGAAAAACAAAACGGATAAAAAATATTTATTGTCCTATCAATCAACAAGCATTTGTTTATTGTCTATTATGTTCTAGGCACTGTACTAGGTCCAGATTATGACATTGAGTTGGATGGACAACACATAAAACCAATCAATATACACACATACATACTATATATATACACACATATATATATATATATACACATATATATATATAAAACATATATATGTTAACATATTTGTTATTGTTATTCGGTCATTTCAGTTGTGCCCAACCTTTCATGACCCTATTTGGATTTTTCTTGTCAAAGATACTGGAGTGATTTGTCATTTCCTTCTCCAGCTCATATGACAGAAGAGGTAAGTTAGGCAAACAGGGATAAGTGACTTACCCAAGGTCACACAGCTAGTAAGTGACTGAGGCCAGATTTGAATTCAGGTCTTCCTGACTCCAGGCCTGGCGCTCTAGCCACTGTATCATCTTGTGTTTGTCTTTTGTTTTCGAAGAGGACCATGACACCAGGGAGATGATGACATGACTTGTAGTTGACTTTGATTTGAGTGAGGGAGGGCTGTGCTAGGTCACCAACCTCACTTTCTCCTCCAGAGTCATCTGGATCCAGTGACCAGATATTCATCAGGATGACTGGAGATTACTCAAGATGCAATGGGAGACCCTAGCCCTTTCAGGCTAAGGCCTTTTCATGTACCATCTAACTGTCCCTAAATCATTATTATTAATGGGAGGTAGATTTTTGCATGAAATAAGGATATTTTCAGGGAGTGGTTAGGCCATTGATATTATCCTTTTTTAAAAAAAAAAATTAAGATTAGGCAAATACGTGTCAGAAACACGTGCCATGAGAGGGTCAACTGGCTGGTTCAGCATAAGAATGGTGTCAGCAGATACATCCATTGAGACCTAACTGGTTCACATTGTTCTTACTATGTATGGCTGCATATCTTTGGCTCGTAGCTTGGTGACATCTGCAAGGTCAGCTCAATTGTCCTGTGTCAGAAGTGTCGATTCCAATTTTTGTACTACTATGGATTTATGTTAAAAGAATGCTCCGAATGAAGTTCAAGCAAGGTCTTAGATTGTTTCACACCTCTGACTGTAAAAAGTATCTAGTATAATCACATTAACACTGTAAGAATCTGAGCAGACAGTACAATTTCACTATTCCATTTGGCATTGAAATGGAACCAAGCAACAAGAATTTATTAAGCACCAACTTATGCCAGGCACTATACTAGGGAATACAAATTTTAAAAAAAAGAAGAAAAAAGGGGCATTTCCTACTCATAAGGAGCTTATATTCTCTTTTATTTCCTAGTTCAATTTATTCTGTTTCCAAATTCTCTGTCATACTCTCCCCCTTCTCAACCCATTGAGAAGGTAAGAAAAACAAAATCCATTACAAATATATATAGTATTGCAAAACAAGTTTCCACAATAGCAATGTTAAAAAAAGAAAAAGAAAGAACAAAAAATGTGCTTTAACCTGCACTCTGACTCCACAATTTCTCTCTCTGGAGGTGGACAGTGTGTTTCATCATGAGTTCTTTGGTTGGTCATTGTGTTGAGCAGAGTTACTACATCTTCCAAAGTTGATTATCTTTACATCTATTACCGTTTAAATTGTTTTTTGTTCTGCTCACTTCCCTTTGCATCAGTTCATACAAATCTCCCCAGATTTTTCTGAAACCATCATCATTTCTTAAAGCACAATAGTATTCCACTTCATTGATATACTGTAACTTGTACAGCCATTCTCCAATTGATTAGCATCCCCTCGGTTTCCAATTCTTTCCCACCACAAAAAGAACTGCCATAAATAATTTTGTATGAATGGGCCCTTTTCCTCTTTAATCTCTTTGGGGAACAGACCAAATAGTAGTACATCTGGGTCAAACAGAATGCCCAGTTTAATAGCGTTTGAGGCATAGTTCAAAAATGCTTTCCAAAATGGCTGGATTAGTTCACAGCTCTACTAACAGTGCATTAAAATACCTGCGAAATAAATAAACCAATGAAGAAAATAAAAGTAAAAAAATACCTGAGAAATGAGACCTGGAAATGGACCCATATGGCTCTGGAGGAGAGAGCGAGGCTGGTAACTACACAGCCCTGCCTCAATTAAATCCAATTCATTTGCAAGTCAAAATATCACCTTCCTGATGTCATTGGTCCTCTTCAAGAATGAAAGACAAACAACAGTAATAACAAGAACAACGTGCCTATTTTCCTACGATACCTCCAGCATTTGTCATTTTTGCTAATCTAATGGGTATAAGGTATTGCTACAGAGTTGTTTTAATTTGCATTTGGCTAATTATTAGTGGTTTAGAGTATTTTTCCCTATAGTCATTGATAATTTCGATTTCTTCCTCTGAAAACTGCCTATTCATATCCTTTGGCCATTTGTCAATTGGGGAATGCTTTTTATCCTTATAAATATGACTCGGTTCCCTATATATTTTAGAAATGACATTTTTATTAGAGAAACTAGCTGCAAAGATTTTTTTCCATTTTTCTGCTTTTCCCCCTAATTTTAGCTATACTAGCTTTGTTTATTCAAAAATTTTTTCATTTACGTAATCAAAATTATTCATTTTAGCTCCCAAGAACCTCTCTTATCCCTTGTTTGGTCATGACTTCTTCCTCTGTCCATAGTTCTGACAAGTTATTTCTTCCACACTCCACTAATATGCTTATGATGTCTAAATCACGCATCCATGTTGAGCTTATCTTGGTATACAGATATTGGTCTATTCCTCGCTTCTACCAGACTACTTTCCAATTTTCCTAGCAGTTTTTGTCAAATAGTGAATTCTTGACCAAATAGTTGGGATCTTTGAGTTTATCAAGCACTAGGTCATTTGCTTCTGTATATTGTATACTTAATCTATTACATTAATCAACCTCTTTATTTCTATTGTTTTGATTATTACAGCTTTGTAGCATAGTTTGAGATTGCTACTGATAGGCCCCCTTCCTTCCCCACCACCCCCATAGGTTCCTTTAATATGCTTTGTCTTTTATTCCTCCAGATGAATGTTGCTATGATTTTTTTCTACCTCTATAACGAAATTCTTTGGCAGCCTGATTAGGATAGCATCAAGTAAGTAAACTAATTTAGGTGGCACTGTCATTTTTGTTATATTGCTCAGCCTACTTTTAGCAATTAATACTTTTTCCAATTATTTAGATCTGTTTTTATTTGTGAAGAGTGCTTTGCAATTGTGTTCATACAGTTCCTTTGAAGGTCTTGGCAGGAAAACTCTCAAATATTTTATATTGTATGTACATATTTTAAATGGTATTTCTTTTTCTATCTCTTCCTGCTAGGTTTTGTTGGAATATACAGAAATGTTGATGATTTGTATGAGTACATTTTATATTTTACAATTTTGATGAAATTGTTCATTGTTTCAATTAGTTTTTCAGTTGATTTTCTAGGGTTTTCTGAGTAAACCATCATGCCATCCACACAAAGTAATGTTTTTATTTCCTTAGTCTCTATGTTTATTCCTTTCTTGTCTTTTTCTTGTCTTATTGCTAGAGCTAGAGTTACTAATATTGAATGGTAATGGTAATAATGGACATCTTCGCTTCACCCCTGATCTCACTGGAAAAGCTTCTAGCTTATCCCCATTGTAGGTAATGCTTGCTCTTGGTTTTAGATAGAGACTAGTTATCATTTTAAGCAAAGCTCCAATTATCCCTGTGTTTTCTAGTATTTATTCTAATAGGAATTGGTGGTGTATTTTGTCAAAAGCTTTTTCTTTATCTATTGAAAGAATCCTGAAGGGGTGGAGCCAAGATGGTAGCTAGAAAACAGGGACTTGCTTAAGCTGTCCCCCAAATCCCTCCAAACACCTGTAAAAATGACTCTGAACAAATTTTAGAGCTACAGAACACATGACATAACAAAGGGAAACAAGTCTCCAGCCTAGGACAGCCTGAATAGTTGCTGGGAAGGGTCTATCACACTGTGCTGGAAGCAAAGCACAGCCCAGCATAGGCTCTGCCAGGACAGACCAGACTGGCAGTCAGGCAAAGCAAGTATCAGGGCCATGAATCACTGAGTCATGGCAGTTACCAGACTTCTCAACCCTTATATGCCAAAGACAACTTAGCAGGTCAGTGGGAAAACTGCTGGATCTAGGTGAGAGAAGTGCACGGTCCAGCCCCAGCCCCAGGGTCAGCAGCAGGAAGCTCCTGAAGTTGCTTCCAGAGCTCCAGTGGTGGCTACTTCTGGCCCCAGGCCCACATGGTGGGAGGAATCAAGCTGCAGATTAGAGTGGCAGTGAAGGGATTGCTTTGCTGGAGCAGAGCCAGGTTCTCTTGCTTTGGCCTGCTTGGATCTGGGTTGTGATCCTGGTTGGCAGTTCTTGGTGGAAGAGAAGATCAGGTGTAGCAGAGCTTCTGATGACTTTGGAGTAGAAATAGCTCTGAAAACAGCAGCACAGACCCTAAAGCTTGGGACAAAGCACTCTCCACCTTAAAAGTAGTCATACCCTGACAAAAAGCTCAAGGGTAAAGTAGTTGGCTGAGAACATGAGCAGGCAGCAAAAAAGGACTCAGATTCACACTATAGAAGCTTTTTTGGTGACAAAGAAAATTAAAACATACAACGAGAAGAAGTCAACAAAGTCAAAAAGCCTATATTAAAAGCCTCCCAAAAAAATGTCAATTGGTCTCAGGCCATGGAAGAGCTCAAAAAGGATTTGTAAAAGCAAGTAAGAGAAGTAGAGGAAAAACTGGGAAGAGAAATGAGAGTGGTGCAAGAAGATCATGAAAAAACAAGTCAATGAGTTGGTAAAGGAGACCCCAAAAAATACTGAAGAAAATAACACCTTAAAAAATAGACTAACTCAAATGGCAAAAGAGCTCCAAAAAGCCAATGAGGAACAGAATGCCTTAAAAGGCAGAACTAGCCAAATGGAAAAGGAGGTCCAAAAGACCACTGAAGAAAATACTATCTTAAAAATTAGAATGGACCAAGTGGAAGCCAGTGACTTTATGAGAAATTAAGAAATTATAAAACAGAACCAAAAGAATGAAAAATGGAAGACAATGTGAAACATCTCAATGGAAAAACCGCTGACCTGGAAAATAGATCCAGGAGAGATAATTTTTAAAATTATGAAAGAGTCACATCATTTTTCTTGTTTCCGTTATTAATATGGTCATTTATGCTTATAGGTTTCCTAATACTGAACTAGCCTTGAATTCCTAGTATAAATCCAGTCTTGTCACCATGTTTGATCAGTGCCAGGGGCTTACATTCTCACAGGGAAAAAATAAAAGAGTCTATATAAGTATATATGGAATAACTATAAAGAGAATAAATACAACAAAATTTTTTT
>CM053622.1:280727183-280764111 GCA_028646595.1 Phalanger gymnotis
TGTATGTGTGTGTATATGTATGTATGTATATATCTATAAAGATATAGAGATGGATATAATTGAGGAAACTGAGGTAAAGATTAAGTGATTTGCCCAAGGGCCACTAAGCTACAAAGGGTCTAAGGCTGGATTTGAACTCAAGTCTTCCTGACTCCAGACCCAGAGCTCTATCCAACCACAGCTGCCTCTACAGTAGCAATGCCATTAAAATCAAGAAGCAACTAACAATAATAGAAATGGAAGGGGGATGGAGGGGAAGGAATTGAATCAAATGATGCCTTCTGCATAAGGATCATATAGATTAATGTTTCAGTTTTTCAGTTTCAAGTTTTTTTGGAGGGGGAAGGCAGGGCAATTGGGGTTAAGTGACTTGCCCAAGGACACACAGCTAGTAAGTATGTCAAGTGTGCGAGGCCAGATTTGAACTCAGGTCCTCCTGACTCCAGGGCTGGTGCTCTACTCACTGCATCACCTAGCTGCTCCCACAGTTTCAATTTTTAAAAATACATTTAGAACCTATTATAGACGAATCACTCCACTTAGTTACCCTGAATCCAATCTAATTTGACAAATATTTATTAAACACTAAGCACTGCACCGGGCACCAGGGAAACGCAGGTGAAAAATGACACAGTTCCTCCCCTCAAGTAGCTTACATTCTCTGAGGTAGAAAACAAGTATAGAATGATTATGATACCAAGTAGAAGGTGATAGGGGCAGGGGAGCTATCAAGTATTCTAGGAAAATTTGAAGAGGGATGCTACTTTCAGCTGGAAAATTATCCTTCCCTCATCTGCTCTCACAAGACTCCCTACCCTTCTGTATCATGTTCTAATTGATATGGTGCTCATCTATGTACATGCATTATTGCATCATAGATTTAGAGCTGTAGGGGAAATTAGAACCACTTAGTCCAATTCTCTCTTTTTAAAGATGAGGAAAACTGAGACCCCGAGAAGTGGCATGAATGACTTGACCAAAGTCACACAGATAGTAAGTGACAGAGATAGTATTTGAACTCAAGTCTCTGACCCCCAAAATTGTGTTCTTTCTACTGTATCCTGCTGCCTACCCTTACCTTATATGTTTAATTGTCCCTGGTTGTTGTTCATTCATTTGCAGTCATGTTAGACTCTTTGTGACCCCATTTGGAGTTTTCTTGGCAGAGATACTCAAGTGGTTTGCCATTTCCTTTTCCAGCTCTTTTTACAGATGAGGAAACTGAGGCAAACAGGATTAAGTGACTTGCTCAGGGTCACACAGCTAGTAAGTATCTAAGGCCAGATTTGAACTCAGTAAGATGAGTCTTCCTGAGTCCAGGCCTGGCACTCTATCCACTGCACCACCTAGCTGCCACTCTAATTATCCCTACTAAATTGTAATGAATAGATAACAGTAAGATATATTTCTGGTCTTCCTAGGAACTTTAAGGCAGCATATGGTAAGCTTGTGGGTTATGGTACTGAAGACCAATAAAGACTGGAAATGGTCAGGAAAAGAGAAGATTTCAACTGGGCCTTAACCTAAGGGCAGGAGTCAAATAGCCAGAAATGACACAGAAGGTCATTATAGGTTGAAAACTCACAGAGATGGCAATGGTCTGGATACATTTGGATAGCATTGAACAGGCCAGTCTGACTATAGCAGAGTATTCATTTCCAATACAAAATTTAACATGAAAGACTTGTATTAAAAAGCTGAACAAAAAGATGGAATCGCTACTACGCAAAAGAAATAAAACTAATTCTGCCAAGAATTCAGGAGAAAAAGGAAACTCTGTCTTAAAAACCGATTACTTACTTAATTGATGGCCAAACACTAACCCCCTGACCCTAAGTTAAGAGGTGAGGACTACTGTGAAGAGGACCTGTCATGTTTAAGACAAGGGTGCTTTGGGTAAGAAGAGCTTTATGTCACAATATAACATAGTCCTGCATTATTAATATCACGGGCCTTTGCTTATGCCATTCATCAAAAGTTCTTCATATAATTTTCAGGAATTATAGGCCAATTAACAACTGTATTTCATTAAGTTGCTAAAAGTCATAGGTAAGATGGAGATATGGATAGATAATATTTCATTAATTTAGACCCTGATAACTCTAAAGCTACAATCACTCAAACATGAGCTAGGCTTAAATTAAATCTACTCAAGAAATTCTATTTTCCAGAGCAATCTTTGTATCAAAGTCTCTCTAAAACACTAAAGACCCCTAGATAAGTACACTTTGGGGAGAAGGGGAAGAGAGGAAACCTGGGACAATTCTTTTTGCACTCAGGACAATTCATGAATCCCAGGCCCAGAGTTCACAATGTTATCCGATAAAATTATATTTAAAAGAGAAATCCCTGACTGAGAAACTATTCTTGAAATTCAATTCAATCAATGTATATATGTGTGTGGGTGTGGGTGTGGGTGTATACATGAAGCATATGTATTCAAGGCACTGTGTTAGGTGCTGGAGAGACAAAGATGCAAAGGAAAGTGCTCCTGCTTATATTCTAATACAGGAGGCAATACGTACCCTAATAGAGGAGACAGTATGTACCCACACAAGCATGTATTGAAAAAATATAAAATAAATACACGGTAATTTGGGGAAGGAGAACACTAGTAGCTAGAAAATCAGGAAAGCCTTCACGTAGAAGGCTGAGCTAGAGCAGAAACTTGAAAGAAAAGAGAGATCATATGAGGCTGAGTAAAGAGGAGTTCATCAGGGCAAAGACACAGAGATGGGAGATGGGATGAGAAACAAGAACAGTGTGCATAAAAGAAGCAAAGCAACGTATAATAAGGCTGGAAAGATAGTTTGGGGGCATCATGTGAAGAGCTTTAAAAGCCAAAGAAAGGAATTTCTATTTTATTCTAGGTTAGGAAACCAAGGCACAGAGAGGTTAAAATTACCCTGGTCATATATCTAATAAGAATCTAAAGAAGGATTTGAACCCAGGTCTTCCTGATTCCAAATCCAGTGCTCTGTCCATTCTACTAAGCAGCCCCTCATCTCACTTTAGAAGTCAGGGAGAAAATCTAAGGCAAAAAGTCCAATTAAAAGGCTATTGCAACAGTGAAGGAAAGAGGTGATAAGGACCTGAACGGAGATGATTGTGCTATCAGTGAGAAGGGGACAGATGCAAGAGATATCAAGGAGGTAGAAAAAGATTTGGTGACTAGTTGTCAGCATATGTGGGGTGAGGGAGAGTAGGAAGTCAAGAATAACACATGGGTTTATGAACCTGAAGTACTAGAAGATGGTGGTATCAATAGTAATAGGGAATTTTGAAAGACAGTGGGGTTTATGGGAAAAGATAAGGTGTCTTATATTGGGCATCTTGAGTTTGAGATGCCATACTATGGGATATCCAATAGGAAGCTGGCAACGAAGGACTGGAGGTCAGGGAAAGGATTAGGACTAGATATATAAATCTGGGAATCATCTGCACAAGAGTTGATAATTAAACCCATGGGATCTGAAACTCCCATGCCAATTATTAGAGGGAGTAACCTGTGAGTGGCTGCTGTACCCCCAGCCTGGGCAAGATAAAGAGACTCAGCTTCCATGGGGTAGAAAATGAAGTTATTATTTGGATGATGCACTATACCAGGAAATGTGAGTGTGCCCTGTGAGGAAGCTAGGTTGGGGGGGGCATGTTTTTTAGGTCACCTGGATACTAGTTAGTAAATATATATAGTTATAGATATCAGATCTAGATAACAGGCAATGGAGTTCTTGCTATTGGTCTCTTATTAGAATCTTCCCAAAATGTTTATGCATAGAGATAGATATATGATACAGATGTGTGTATACAGACACAAGTGTCTGTGTGTATGGCCTTGTAAATAACATTCTGCTTGTGCATCAAGACGAGAAAAAAGTTATATAATGTGAATAACATGACATTGAATTAGTATAAAGAGTAAATTACAACAAATTTTAAGAGTGTTTTCATTATATTGAAGTACGTAGAACACCCCAAACAATGCTAGTAAAGTTCATACTTGCATTCATAAGAAATCTTTAGGAGACTTATTTTAATAAACTGATGAGTTTGATTTGTAATTACTTCTAAGTTTATACATAAATAAACATGTGAATCTTAATAGCATAAATCCAATTTAACAGTACATGTATTAAGTACTACTATGTGCTAACCCCTGGAGGCACAAAGACAAAAATAAAAAACAGTCCCTGCCCTCAAGAAACTTATGTTCTACTGGAGGGATACAACATATAAACAGATAATTATATGCATGATAACTGGAGGAGAAAGAGGAAAAAATGTAAGAAGAGGAAGAAAAGAAAGCAAACAGTAACAATGGGAATCAGGAGAGGCTCTTTATATGAGGTAGCACATGATGAGAGAGCCTTGGAGGAATCTAAGGATTCTAAGAGGCACAGGTGAGAAGAGGGTTCATTTTAGGCATAAGGATCAGCCTGTATAGTCATTCTAGGCATGGAGATGGAGCATGGAATGCTGAGTTCAGGGAATAGCAGTTTAGCTGGATTGTAGAGTTCATGAAGTGAATGAATGAAATAAGATCGGAAATGTAGGCTGGAGCCATATTGTAAGGAACTTTAAGTGCCAGATTGAAGAGGTTATATTTTATACTAGAGGCAAAAGGGAGATACTGAAGATTCTCCTTGCAACTAGGGATGACATGGTCAAGCATATCTTTAGAAAGATTATTTTGGCAGTTGTGTGGAGGATAGATTGAAAAGTGGAGAAACCAGAAGCTAACAAGTAATTAGGAAGCTGATGAAATAATCCAAGTAAGTGGTGATTAAAAGCCTGAAAAAGGGTGGTATCCACATAAATGGAAAAAAAAAGGTGGGGGATGAGATGCTATAGAAGCGAGCTGACAAGACTTGTCATTTGATTAGATGTGGGAGATGAAGGAGGGGGAATAGTTAAGTATGCATGGCTTAAAGGTTACAAACTCAAATAAACAGATTTTATTTAAATTATTTTAGACATTCTCTTTGAAATCTGAATATTATTATTTTTCATGACCTATAAAGAAAAAGTTTACTGAGTAACATTTGATCTTTATTTGAACAATAACAAATTTTGAATTAGAATCCAAATTAATGGCATGCTGTATCAGAGGGCTTTGTTCTCTAAAAACCAAACCAAGATATTTAAGAAACATGAAAATAGAAAAGATCTAAGTGTAAAAACTTGAATTCTACACATATTCATTTGTGTCAATAAGAGAAAATTTTGTTGTTATTTAGTCATTTCAGTTTTGTTCAAATCTTTGTGACCCCATTTCAAGGTTTTCTTGGCAGAGATATTGCAGTAGTTTGCCATTTCCTTCTCCAGCTCATTTCACAGACGTGGAAACTGAGGCAAATAGGGGTAAGTGACTTGCCAGGGTCACACAATTAGTGAGTATCTGAGGCCAGATTTGACCTCGGGTCTTCCTAACTCCAGGAAGTCTATCCACTTCACCACCTAGCTGCCCCTGACACCAAAATTAGTGGTATAGAATCATTCCCAAAGCAAAGTCTGCAAAGATTACTGACCAAAAAAGAAGGCACATAAAGGCCATCAGTGATTAAAGTTGCCTTTAGACTACTGCCTGGAAAATGCTGATCAATCAAAAAAAAACAAACCAGACTTGATAAATGAATGCCAGGGTTGGCTAGAGTACCCAGGATTCTTCACAAACAACTAAATTTTAATTCCGAGACCAGTCATTTGGCTTTGCCAGCTACTTCTGAGATCCAGAGCCATGCAGTTATTTATATTTGCAAAATACCAAAGATAGGCCCAAGAAACAAGACCTAGAAGCAGAGGATGATATAGCTGAGAGGAAATAATACATCTGCTAGTCCAAATTCTAATTTTGCAAATGAATACCATATTTCAACGCATAATTGTGACAGATTTTATGTCAAATATTTTTGCAAAAAAGTGGGGTTCAAAAGTTATGTGAAGCTTTTATAAAAATGTGCTGTATTACTTAAAAATCATTTATTACTAAACTGTTTTTGATGCAAGATTAGGATGCACAGAACACGCTTGAATATACACTAAAATTGGGAAGATACAAGTCTTACCATATCTCATGACTTAATCATGGCACCTTCACCAGCCTGCCCCTTGCACCTATGGCTCTTCATTGGATTGAGTGACAATACTGTTAGTACTGCATCGCTCTAAACAAACCATGCAAGTAGGCTTTCAGAAATATGCTGACAATGCACTGACAATTCTCAGGTGCTGAGAACTCTAGTCTAGCAGCTCGTAATGTGTGAGATATAAATGCATACCCATATGCCACTGATGAATACACTGCTACTCTGTTTACCTTTTAAACAGGCAGGAAGAACAGAATTATACCATGTGAAGATTATGCAATGAAAGGTTATAAACCAGTTCTGGACTAAAAAAAAAAAACCAGGGTGTGACAATTATGCAGTGAAATACGGTAAATTCATCCTTATGTTGTGTTCACTCAACACCTACATTTAAGTAACAAGTACATTGTGCTATACAAGAGTAATGACCTTTGGCCAATGACCTTTGGCACACCTACTCTAGTCATGATGGCCCAGTACCTTCACTACCAGGTGGTGACCATCTTAGGGTTGCCTAATTAGCATATCAGAAGCACTACACCTCATTATTTTCAACCAATAGCACTTTCTCCACCCCTGTCTCAGCAGGGCTAGTTTAGCATCAGGCCACAGTCATGCCTAACCCCTTTGGTGAAGTGTTAGGCAAATGACAGGACTCCCCTCATGCCAACACAGCCCCTAAATAAGTGTCCAAATGGCCAAATTTTGTGTACTACCTTCCACTTGAAGAAGACCCTTCCTGGGGCCATCCTTCTCCTTGCCCAAGCTGTTTCAGGTCATGTATTTGTGCTAAATAAGCATGCTTGCTCTACCTTCTTTCTACCTCTATAGTTCTTGCTGTTTCCTAAATGAACTGCTAAGGGATTGCCTTCCTCTCTACCTCACAAGTAGATCCAGTAGGAGTGAGACACCAGTAAATAAAACAACATGATTGTGCACCAAGGGGAAGTGGACTAAGAAAGAGTCCGAGTGCTGTTTCCATCATTTATAAACTGTGTATCTTTGAACAAACCACATCTCTGGGCTTCAGTTTCCTAATCTGTAAAATGAGGACTACCAAGCCACACCCTTTGTTCAAGCTTTTATCACCTCTCACCTCAACAACCTCCTAAATGGACTCAGCTTTCAGACTCTCTGCCTCTCCAATCCATCCTCTACCCAGCTGCCAAAATAATCTTGCTAAAATACAGGTCTGATCATGTTATCCCAATGCCTCCTTCTTACCTCTAGGATTAAATTCAAACTTCTCACCTGGACATTTAAAGCTCTTTACAATGAAGCTTCTTCCTGCCTTTCCCCCTTATTTACAAAATTCCCCACCCTGATCCTGAACCATATATTCCAACTGTATTTTCTATTCCCTGAATTCAGCTTTCCATCTCCCAGATGCCCCATACCTGGAATGAATTCTATTCTCTCCTCTGCCTCTTAGAACACTTCACTTCCTTCAAAGTAATGCTCATGCCACACATTTTTAAAATTTTAATATTTTGCTTTTTCCCAATTACATGTAAAAATAGTTTTTAACCTTTGCTTTTTACAATTTTGAATTCCAACTTCTCTCCCCCACCTCCCTCCCATCCCTCCTCATCGAGAAGGCAAGTAATTTGATAAAGGTTATACATGTGCAGTCATGCAAAACATATTTCCATATTAGTCATGTTGTAAAAGAAAACATTTAAAAACACACAAAAAAAAACAAAGTGAAAATGGCATGCTTCGATTTGCATTCAGATTATTTCAGTTCTTTCTCTGAAGATGGACAGCATTTTTCCTCATAGGTCCTTCAGAATTGTCTTGGATCTCTGTATTGCTGTATTAATTATTTGCAGTTGATCATTATACAATATTGCTGTTTCTATGTATATAATGTTTTCCTGATTCTGTTTACTTCACTTTGCAGCGTCCCACTTTCTAAACAAAAACTTTCTTACTTCTCATAGTTGTTAGCAGTCACAATGTCCAAATCTTGGATTTACTCACCTTGCCTATTTCTTTGTATCCCCTAATTAAATGTAAGCTCTTGAGGGTAAGAACTATTTCTGGTTTCTGTCTTCATATCCTCAGTTATCATTGAGCCCTCAGACATAGTAGGTGCTTAATGTTTGTTGAATTGAATTGAACCTCTTAAGGTCTCTTCCAGCTCTAATAATCACTGGATGCTTGTGTATGTCCCTGTTGTTCTGCTCAAAATTAATCCTCCATGGTAACCCAGTGTTAAAAATTGGTGTTCAGTCATTTATCCAACATGTTGCCTACCTACTATGCTTAAGCTACAAATAGGTATCATCAGGCCAAATATTAAGAAAGTAGAGCAGCTCCATGTTTAGTTTAGAATCATCCTTTAAAAAAATAAGAGATAACCTCATTATCTAATGTCATAAACCCAATTTAATTGCTTTGTATATCCGTTGTTGATAACACTTCTCATTTTTATGGCTCTTGCTGTCCAAAGCATTTGGCATCTAACTCATCTTCCCTAATGTGGCCCTATTTTTGATCTACAAAAAACAAAATTTCCAGTACACCTCGCTTATCTTTGAATAAAGTTATTTCTCTATTTCTGGAATCCTTTGTTGAACACATTAGTATTTGTTGAATTATTGATCTCACTTGAAAAATGAGAATGCTAGTTTTTAGGCTCTTTGCATAAAAAATGCCATTTGTTAATTTGCATTAAATAGCTGGCATTATGGGCCAACTGAGAATTAGCTTTGCTTCTAGCTGTTACTAATTGTTTACATTTTTTATCCCTGGTCTCTAAGTATTTATTCTGATATTCTACTTTTATAACTGTTCTAAGTGATAAGTCTCTAGGGAGGAAACAATTAAACCACCAGATTACCCAAAGGGCGTTAATTTTGGAAGATCATTTGTATTATGAACCAGTTTGATTTTTAACGTGTAATAAAGACCCAACTGTCAAAATACAGCAAATTCTAATATGGCTGCAACTTGATTTATGAATATTTGATACTCATTGTGTGCTAGGGATAGTCTCCTCCCAGAAGCCCAGAGAGTCAGAAGTGTGCCCCAAGCCACAGTGTTTCTTCATGCCATATGCCAAGCATCTGCTATCAACTATGGGGGTAGGAGGAATATGGAGTTGGGGAGGGATAAAGCTAGAAGATGTTTTTCCAATGTGACCAGATTTCTTTCTTGCTTCATGCTGTGAGATGAATACCATAAGTACTATTTCAGCTACAGAGTAGGTTAAAAAAAAACTTTCCTGTGGTAGAGATGACCATATTTTCTTGTTCTGTCTATGGGCTATGGCTGTGTCATTGTAAGTAAGAGCAGATATAATCTTTTTGCCGTACGAACAATACTATTGACATCTTTTATATCTTAGCCATTATTTTACTTGAATATAGTGTCTATTTTCTGAAGATCTCAAGGATCTTTAAAGACATAAAAGGTAACTTATTGGATCATATTTATAAATAACCACTGGATCAATTATTCTGTGGTCTATTAGATTTTTTGGCTTTCTTGATAACCAGTTTATTCTGACTCCATTCCATCTATTTGATTCATTCTGAAACAGCAGAGTGTGATTTGCAGAGGGTCATGGACGCAGGGGAGTAGACCAGGTTTAAGATGGTAGCATAGGATATTGGATAGACATAGGAGAATATTAGGCCTAGAGTAGCACTCAGAAGCAAATGGTCAGAGTAGAACCAGGGCCCTAGAAATTGCTGAGAAGTAGAAAGTAGAATGTTGAGTATAGAATACAGAGTGATGAAAGTCAGCACCAGGAAACAAGTCAGAAAAAGCTGAAACATAACTCATACCCAGAATTTTGGCTCACCATAATGCTAGTGTGACAAGTATCCATATTTGCATTATCACAAACTCAATTCAATTCAATAAGTATCAAATATCTACCCCGTACAAGACACTGTGTTAGGTGGACAGAAATATAATGATAAAAATGACAGAATCCCAGACATAGTCACAAGATGATTAAATGACTGCATACAGTCACTTGCCAGATCTCAGCAGAAAAGTTAACTGTGTGCCAGAGCCAGGAGCTGCTCAGAGATTCTGGAAGACTCTTGGTTACACTGAGAGAGTCCCAAAACCTGGCTCAAGAAAAGAGCAAAGAAGTCAACAAATATTTGCCCACATTTGGCCAGTCTAAATGTTGGTTGTAAAATAATGACCCATTGCCATGAGAAATCATTGACTACATACGACAATCTTCTAGGGAGATTCTGAAGTTTGGGGTGGCAAATTATTTGTCCTTGTGACAGCCCAACGTGGTAGAGTGAAGATTATTTTTGTCGAGTCTTTTCAGTCATGTCCAATCCTTTGCGTTCCCATTTGGGGTTTTCTTGGCAAAGATATTAAAGTGGTATGCCATTTCCTTCTCATTTTGCAGATGAGGAAACTGAGGCAAACAGGGGTAAGTGGCTTGCCCAAGGTGACATAGCTATTAAGTATCTAAGGTCAAATTTGAACTTGTCTTCCTGACTCCAGACCCAGAGCTCTTCCCACCGTACCACCTGGCTGCCCCAGAGAGTGAAGATTAGCAGCCAAAGCAAAGTAGGCTGCGTAGAAAAGGATCTATTTAGTTCCTATTCTGCTACCAACTAGCTGTATGAATTTGGGCAAATCAGCTCATTCCTGTGGGCCTCAATTTTCTTCTCTGTAAATGAATGTGTTGAACTAGATAAGCTCTAAGGTCCCTTCATGCCTCTGGTGCTGCAAAGCTGATGATGCCCTCTGTTGTCATTGCACTGCTCTCTGATAGGCATCACTGTTGGGTAGGCCCACTCATCTCCTTTTCATCAAGCTGCTCTCTACTATCATCTGCTTGGTTTCATCCATCCAGCTTCTTCAGAGCAGTTCCTACTCTATCATCTACTTCAATGCAGTGGCTAGAAAGTCTCTCGCTAGAGAAGCCAGCATGTTTTTTAGCATTATGACCCACCAAACTCAGCCAAATAGCCAACAAAAGCCAGCAGAATGCCACAGGCTGGAATTATATCCATTCCTTTCATTACCTTTACTGCCAACAGAAGGTCCTTGATCCTAAAAAAACTTTATCTAACTTGGAGTTTGAAAACTCTTTTTAACTCCCATTAAGTTCCTGATCAAATATTTGTCTTTGTCTCCAACACGGATTTCAGGGCTTCCACCTTTAAAATCTCCACAACGATTGTGTTGAAGTTGCAGCAACAAGGTTTCTCTTGCTCTGAGGATCTGCTTTGGCATGTGATTGAAATTATGGACAAGAACAAAAATGAGGGGAAGGAGGCAGGCAGGGCTTACATTGACATTCCTGCCTTTATTAAGAATATCTGCCAAGAGCTTTTGTGACATATTTCATCCAAAACAAACACTGCTACACTTGCTACATTTGTTTATTAACAACTCTCTCCATAAGACCAATTCCCCTGCCCTCATTTATTTTATATATATATATAATTTGTTCTCTGCATATACTTCTCTAGAACACAATGGAAGTAGTAGGTTGGAAAAGTTTACAATATAAAGAAGTACAATCCTCCATTAAAATGCTTCATTTAACACAGAGATGATAGTTTCTCGAAGGATATGCCATCAAAATTCAAGCTCTAGAAGAACCTACCTAGCTGGAAAGGTTTCAAGAATATGGGCCAGCCACAGATTCTATTGTTTCAGAACCATCTTAGATGAGTTCATAAAGGCTCGTCTCTAGACCAACCACAGGTCAATGAATGCCTTGGCAACAGCTGTTCTCAAAATCCAACTATCAAATCTGAAAAGATTGTCACCTGGGTAAGTGAAGGGATCACCTAAACAAACAAAACTACAGAATCTTGAAGTATTGAAGAAAAGAAGAATGGTGTAGTCTGGAAGCCCAACTCTAAAATTTCATAATTCCTTGAAAATTTCTCTTAGGTAAATGGGCTTCCAGAGCCAATAGAGATAAACCACAGGAGTCTCCTCTTTTTGTATATAAAACTTCCAATGACATTGATGGAAAGATGTCCACCCATATGGCAGAATGACAAAATTTCAGACCCAAATTTATAAAAAATTTGACCCCTGAAGAAACTGAAGTCAGAGTAAGAAATCTTTCTGATGTTTTTGTGGGAACGGAACTGTATTTTTCACCCCCCTCCCCATTAAGGAGACAAGTTATCATGTCTAGACGTGCCTTCTTCTAACAGTCTTGAGACCTGAAATAATGAGCATCTCTAAAGAAGCTGAAGGTTGTGATGGGCAGAAATTCATTATGAAACTGCTAATAAGATTTGACCTAAATGGGGGTCTCTTTCTAGCACTAAGAAACAGAACATTCAGTACATCCACTGCTGTGACGGGGACTTGAGAATGAGGTGAATTCCAAAAATTCAGATCCCCATTGTGGGAGACTGTGAGAGAAGTTAAAATATTGACTCTGCACATTAATTGGCTGAGGGGGTTCCTAGATGCAATTTTCTGAGGTAATAGCAGTTATGGGTACTATATTTAGGAAAGCAGCAGAAGCAGAAAAATATTATTTCACATAACAGCAATGTAAGTAAAATGAAGGCTTAATAAAATACCAGAAGCTCTGCCACATTTTACAAACAGATGGGCTCTGCTGCCTGTGAATAGTGAGAGACCCCAGAAGCTCTATGACTTGGACAGTCTTTCAGTGTAAAATGAATAATTAAAACACTAGAATTTACAAATTGTGATCAAATTCCCAATTCACAGGGCATGTCCTATATTAAGTGTTGCAAAAACAGCAGAATTTTCAATTGTGTCTGAGAGAGCCACAGGCATATAACTATGAATAAATTTAGAATGTATTTATTTCATATGCTTTAATGTTTCAAAAGAAGCTGTGATTTCCTTGGTGCAATTACTCCCTCCACCAGTGCAGATTGTGACCCTCCATACTTTGGAGGAAAGTTTTACAAATTACTGTGTCCAAAAACATGGACCACCTGGTGGCTGGGATTCTGCTGATAAAGCCTCTCTACACCTGACTAGGGACACAGTTGATGACTGAACTTATACTTGAAGCCCTTCCAATTTGGTAGAATTTGTCCGAGCTAATGGCCTCATGAAATGGACAGAGTGCTGACTTAACATCAGAAAGATTTCGGTTTCAAATCTTGCTTCCAACACTAGCTATGTGACCATGGTCACCTCTCAAGCCCTCTGAGTCTCAGTTTCCTCATTTGTAAAACAGACATAACTCAGGCTTCTCATATTCAGAGAAGCCTGGGTTCTGTATACAGAGAAGTCTGGGTTACATAGAGATAATAAAATTGTAGTACCTCTATAACAGGGTTGTGCATAATCTCAAATGAGATTATGTCCACAAAGCATTTGGCAAACTTGGAAGTGATTTGTAATTTCAGTTCTTTTCCTTCTTTCACTCCTCAAGGTCACCTCCTAGCCACAAGGACACATCAAAGGAAGTCTTTAGTGTAAGAATTTAGTCTCAAACACTATTTTTTCAAGTAAAATAAAAAATATTTTAAATCAATATATTCATTGACATTATTTTCATAGATTAGATAAATATATTTTATATGGCACTAGTGATCCAAATAGGGGAGCCAAGTTTCATCTGTCCAGTCTTTATATTGCTTTTCTTTCTGACATAGCAATCCTGGATTCCATATTTGTATTTCTGAAGCAAAATTTTGGATGATTTGGATTTTTCAACTCTGATAGATCTTACCTTTCAGGCTTTTGTCATTTATTTAACACTAAACTGTCTTTCATTGCTTGAGGTCCTTAGTGAACAGGGGCCCGTGAATTTGAGGTCAAAAGATCATAGGATCAGAGAATCAGAGGATTTAAAAATGACAGGTCATTAGAAATAATCAAGTCCACCTACTTATTCAGCTCCAACTATAGTACCTGGTAACCGCTTTCTCAATACCAAAGCCACTATGTGAGTGGCTAAGACTAAGAAGGCTCAACGCTGCCCTTCTGCTTAGTTTCCCTAGAGCAACCAACTATTTTCTTCAGTATCAGAGATGGCAAAGCGGGAGAGATAGCAGAACAGTCCATCTACCTAAAAAATAGCAGGATCTCAAGGCAATGGTGGAATTGGATGAATTTCCACACCCTGAATTCCTGTATCAACCTACAGAGAAGTTGTTCACAAGCCCTCAGCTTAAAAGATGGCAGCCATGGAAAGGGGAGAAGTGGGAATTCCTGAAACTCAGCATTCTGGAGAAGTGGTGAGAGTTTCTGGGTTCAGCATCAAGCACGTGAAGAATAAAACCTGGACTGTGACCTCTACTAATACTGTGTCACAAGTACAATGACAAGAGGTCACTTCACTAGCAATCCTAAGTTCATCTCCCTTCTGAGGAATTTCCAAACTCTTAAGGTAGTAATACAAAAATAGATGCCTATACAGGTTCCTGGGATGGAAAGTGGGATTCAATAGAGGGAGGGAGAATATTATTAATTGTTTATGAGCTCAAAAGCAGAAACAGAATGCTTAAATAACCCCATCTTAGAAAAAGAAACCAATAAGCCATCAATAAACAAAGAAAAAAATCCCCTGCACCAGATGGATTCACAAGTGAACTCTACCAAACATTTAAAGAACAATTAATTCCAAAACTATATAAACTATTTGGAAAAATAGGCAAAGAAGGAGTCCTACCAAATCCCTTTTACAAAACAAATATGGTGCTGTTATCTAAATGAGGAAGAACAAAAACAGAGAAGGAAAACTATAGACCAATTTCCCTGATGAATATTTATGCAAAATTTTTAAATAAAGTACTAGCAAGATTACGGCAATACATAACATTGATCATACACTACGGAGTAGAACCAAGAGAACGTTGTACACAGTAACAATAATATCATGTGATGATCATCTGTGAATGGCTTAGCAATACAATGATCCTAGACAATTCCAAGGGACTCATGATGAAAAATGCTATCCACCTCCAGAGAAAGAACTGATGGAATCTGAATGCAAATAGAAGCATGCTATTTTTCATTTTCTTAATTTTTTCATGTTGTGTTTTTTTGGTCTGTGTTTTCTTTAACATGACTAATATGGAAATATGTTTTGCATGATTGTACATGTATAACCTACATAAGATTACTTACCACCTCGGGGACAAGGGAGGGGAGGCACAAAGGGAGAGAATTTAGAACTCAAAATTTTTAAAAACAAATGTTAAAAATTGTTTTTGCAGTGGAAAAACATTATTTTTTTTAAATCATACACTAAGACCAGGTGAGATTTATACCAGGAACGCAGAGCTGGTTCAATATTAGTAAAACTATCAGCATAATTGACCATACCAATAACAAAACCAATAAAAATTCTTTGATTATCTCAATAGATGCAGAAAGCTTTTGATAAAAAAAAAACCATTCCTATTAGAAACACTAGAAAAATGTAGAAATAAATGGAACTTTCCTTAAAATGATAAGTAGTGTTTATCTAAAACCATCAGCAAGCATTACCTATAATGGAGGTAAGCTAGAAGCCTTTCCAATAAAATCAGGGGTGAAGCAAGGATGCCCATTATCCCACCATTATCCAATATTGTATTAGAAATGCTAACTCTAGCAATAAGAGAAGAAAAAGAAATTGAAGAAATTAGAATAAGCAATGAGGAAACAAAACTATTACTCTTTGCAGATGATATGATGGTATGCTTGGAGAATTCTAGAGAATTAATTTAAAAACTTGTTGAAATAATTCACAACTTTAGCAACATAACTCACATAAATCAGCATATATATGATATATGTATGTGTATGTATAAACCAAACAAAATCCAGCAGCATTAGACAGAAAGAGAAATTCCATTTTTAAAAAAAACTGTAGATAATATAAAATACTTGGGAATTTATCAGCCAAGACAAACCCAGGTACTATATGAACACAATTACAAAACACTTTTCACACAAATAAAGTCAGACCCGAACAATTAGAAAAATATTAATTGTTCATAGGTAGGCTGAGTGAATATAATAAAAATGACAATTCTACCTAAATTAATTTACTTATATGTGCCATACCAATCAAACTATCAAAAGTTATTTTATAGAGCTATAAAAAATAATAACAAAATTCATCTGGAAAAACAAAAGGTCAAGAATATCAAAGGAATTAATGGGAAAAAAATGAAGGAAAGTAGCCTAACCATACCAGATCTTAAACTGTATTCCAATGTGTTAATCTTCAAAAACAATCTGGTACTGGCTAAGATTTAGAGAGGTGTATCAGTGGAATAGATTGGTACATAATACACCTTAAGTAATGCCCATAGAAATCTAATGTTTGATAAATGCAAAGATCCAAGCTTTTGGGACAAGCACTCACTATTTGACAAAATTGCTGGAAAAGTGGAAAGCAGTTTGGCAGAAACTAGGTATAGACCAACAGCTCACACTATATAACAAGATAATGTCAAAATGGGTACATGATTTAAACATAAAGGTTAATATAAGCAAATTAGGAGAGCATGGAATGGTTAACTCGTCAGATCTATGGATAACGGAAGACGTCAGGACCAAAGAAGAGATGAAGAGCATTATGGAAATAAAATTATCCATTTTTATTACATTAAAATAAAATGTGTTTGCACAAACAGAAACAATGCAGCCAAAATTAAAAGGAAAGCTGAAAACTTGGGAGGGGGCGGATTTTTCCAGCAGACTTCTTTGATAATGGCCTTATTTCTCAAATACATAGAGAACTGAGTCAAATTTATAAGCATGTGAGTCATTTCCCCAATTGACGTATGGTCAAAGGATATGAACAGGCAACAGGAGAAGAAATCAAAACTGTCTACAGTCATATGAAAAAATGTTCTAAATCACTATTAAGTAGAGAAATGCAAATTAAAACAACTCTAAGGCACCACCTCACACCTATCAGATTGGCAAATATGACAGAAAAGGGAAACAATAATTGTAGAGGGGATGTGGGAAAATTGGGACATATACACTGTTCGTGGAGTTGTGAACTGACCCAAACATTCTGGAGAACAATTTGGAACAATGCCCAAACGACTATAAAACTATGCATACCCTTTGACCCAGCAATACTAGATCTGTATTACAAAGAGATTTTTTTAAAAAGAAAAAACTTATATGTCTAAAAAAAGTTATAGCATCTCTTTTTGTGGTGGCAAAGAATTGGACACTGGAGGGATGACCATCAATTTGAGAATGGCTGAACAAGTGGTGGTAAATGACTTTGATGTAATACTATCCTGCTACAAGCAATGATGAATGGGATGCTTTCAGAAAAACCTGGAAACATTTACATGAAGTGATGCAAAATGAAGTAAACAGAACAAGGAGAACTTGTACGCAGTAACAGCAATATTGTATGATGATCAACTGTGAATGACTTAGCTATTCTCAGCAACACAAAGATCCAAGACAGTTCCAAAAGACTTAGGATGAAAAATGCTATCTACCTCCAAAGAAAGTGTGAATGTAGATCAAAGTGTACTATTTTTTTACTTCTTTTTTGCATATGTAGTTTTTTGTCTGTGGTTTCTTTTGTAACATGATTAACGTGGAAATATGTTTTATATGACTACACGTATAACATATATCAAATTGCCTGACCTCCTGAGGAAGGAGGGGAGGAAAAGGCAGAAAATTTAGAACTCAAATTTTTCTATATCTTATATGCATTGTAGTGTGTCTTTTCTCCCAAAACTTCTTCTCTTCCCTGCTCCCCTATTCCTGTCAAGGGCACCACCAGCCTCCCAGTTACCCTTGCTCATGACCTTGGTGTAATTCTCAAAATCTCACTCACACTCACCCCGTATATCCAATCAAGTCATTTTTACCTTCATGACATTTCTCATATATTCCCTTCCCTCTATTCATACAGCCAATGCCCTGATACAGGCTCTTATCACTGAATTATTTCAACAGCCTTCTGCTTGGTCTTCCTGCCTCCAGGATCAAATGTAAAATTCTCCCTTTGCCATTTAAAATCTTTTGCCAATTAAAATCTTTACAACACCTAGTTTTTACAACGATCTGGCCCTTTCTACCTTTCCAGTCTTTACAATTTACTCTCAATGAACTCTACACCATAAAGACATTGGCCTTATTGCTATCATATGACTCACAATCTCAAAACTCAGTGCCTTTTCACAGGCTGTTCCCCAAGCCTGAAATGTTCTCCCTCCTCACCTCTCCCTCCTGACTTCTCTGCCTTTTTTTAAAGATTTGGTTCAAGACTCATTTTCTGCAGGAGGCCTCTCCTAGTCTCCTCTCCCCTTCCCCATTGCTAGCTCCTTTCCTTTGAGATTACTTTCCATTACCAGGGTATTTTTTGTCTATATACAATTTTTACCAATTGGCTTTCCCATTAGAATGCAAGTTTCTTGAAGACAAGGACTGTATTTTTATCTTTCTTCATATCTCCAGTGTTTAACACAGCGCCTCACATGTGTCTTGACTGACTGACTAATTGAACGTTTGCTAACTGAATGGGAATCAGAAACCTTTTGCCCATTTTTGAAGAGATCCAGACTAGAGCTAAATTAATGAATTACCAAGGAAACCTGAGTAGAGAAAAATGAGTCAGAGAGTGATTTTTGAGTAGTACCCCCAGGATTGCATCTAATCTAAATAAACCTAGACCTTGGGCGTCTGGGCTACCCTTTAAGCCACAATAGGGGCTCCTGGAGTCTGTGAGGCCCTGAGAACTTGTTCACACCTAATCTACCCACCCAAAAAGCTGACGTAGTTCGTTAGACTTTGCCCCAGATACCAGAATACTTAACTAATTAAACTTTTAATCCTTAGGGTTCTTTCACAGTCGTGCTGGCCTGAAGTTTACAGATGAGTGAACCAGGTGACTGAAAATCCCTTCTTTCAGCTCTAAGATTCCCTGTGGGAAGAGTCCTGAGTTGGATTGCCTGGTGATATGGTCAGTATGGCAGCTCTCTGGCCCCAACAAGTTGCTTCCTCTCCCTAGGCCGTTCTTTCCCACTCTGTGCAACAAGGGTCTTGGACTCTGTGTTTTTTTTTCTTATCCTGCCCCACTCTGATGACCTGGGCATAATGCAGTTTGTCGAATCTGTGACTCGGTGGTATCTCATTAAAATAGTTGGCATCTACAATGTAAGCATTTTTTTTTCAAGCTAAGGATAATTTTCCCTAAGGTTGATGGGGCGAATGGTCCTCTTTCTTTAACAACAAAGAATAAAAAGTTATTCTAGAACAGGCATAGTAGTTATATCTGATCACTATCCTTAGCAGAGCCATGAAACCAATTTTTTTTTCTAAAGCCTGGAAGCAAATTATTAAATGAAAACACACCTTTGTGTATCTTCACAGCTAAAAGGCAATGACTATACAGTTGAATCAAAGCTGGAAAAAGGAGGCCTTGATCAAAAAAAAAAACCATAGTGCTGCCTTTATACCCTCTGTTCTCCCGTGGCTGGAAGGGCTCCTCTCACTGATCTGTCAGTCTTGACCAAGCTTTCCCCTGTAGCCGCATACACTCGGTTCTTTGATTATCGATCCCATCCATAGAATTTCATTTGTACAGTTCATTCTTTTATCACATAAACTCAGAAATAATAAAAGGCAAAATTACTTACATTCAGAATCCTCGGCGGCTTTAGAGACCCTAACAGGACAGAACTCTGGGCTAGATTAAGAGATGATCTTATTTTCTCTGTGACCTTTGGTTTTGGATGCTGAAAAGTATTAATGATGAGCCAAGCCCTTCTCTGCACTTATACACCTTTTGTTTTACTGGAGGAACAGGTCAGTTAAAATTAATTAAGAGGGTTACTTAAGCAAGAAAGAATGTTTTGCAGAGATCTCCTGCTTCTCTGGAAAAATCTCATCATAGGTAATAGTGTATCTCATGCTATTTGCTTTATTTCACCATTTAACAGTGGGGTATTTCCTGACTTTCTCATCCCATCTGCATCCATTTTCACAGTGGCTGAACAAATGCAATTAGCCTGCAGTGAGCCAAGTAATGGCTTCCTTAAAGAATCAAGAAAGCATTGTTAGACTATTGATGTCTCTGCATCTCTACTTTGGCTTCTTCCATCCATGGCTTCCATTTATTGCCAGCCACATGTCTTTTTCCAGGGTACTGAAGCAAGAGTTCTACTGCGAGGAGACATTGTTCTGTGGTTGAATACCCATCTGAGCACCTATGCTGTGAATTCAATTCCCACCTGCCCCTGGGAACAGTCTTATTCTAGATAAACTTGAAGAAAGGAAGTATAATGGAAAGAGCACTTAACTTAGAGATGGGTTCAAATCCTGGCTCTAATACTAGCTATGTGGCCTTGAGAAAGTCACATAATATCCCCAAGCCTCAGTTTTATCAGCTGTAAAATGGAGGTGATATCTATAATTACTTAACTACATCAGCAGGTCATTGTAAGGAAGGTGCTGGTAAGGTGCTACAGAGCTGTGAATCATTATTGCTATTCCCTGATATTGGTCCTAGAAGGCTAAACCTACCTGGAAGCAGAAGGAGAGTGTAGAGAACTTCTGAAAATCACCTGCATCCTCAAGGATTCAGAACTTTGAGCAAATTTTCACTGGAAGGATTGAACTGCCCCAGCTTCCTTCCTGGACCAAAAGGCACAGAGGAAGATAGTTTACCTCAAGCTGAGTCGGAAGGTACAGTGAAGAGTAGTTCTAGGAGGCTATATTAGTCCCAAGATCATTTGAATATTTGAGTCCCCTCTACATTGGGTTGAAATCTACAGTTCAATATAAAAACCCAGAGTAAATCTAGAACTCTAAGACTGACCCCCAAATGACCTGGAATCAGACAGGTAGGGGACAATACAGGATACCCTGGACTATATTATACTGACATCCTTCAGATTTGGGAAAAATCATGAAATTCAGTTATTTGGTTGGATACGTCTACCTAATTGTGGTATCACCTGTTGATGTATATTATTAGTGCATGGCACAGAAATATCCATTATAGAGAAAACCGTGACCAGATAAAACAAAATAATTTGTATCTGATCACATGGAGATTAGCGTCCACCTTCCACATATGAGGCATTTCATAAGAGCTTTCTGATTGACTGATTTGTTAAACAGAAATTAATTCCTGGATCTCTCCAAACAAATAATCCTATTGATTACCTGTGTGCCCTTGAAGCCTGCTCCATTAACCTGTTATGCATTTGCCCCTTTTATTTCATCCAAGTCCCTACAAAGCAAAGTAGTAGTTCTGGGAGGAAATAAAAATATCCATGGTGCCTGCTGCTGCCATTGCCACAAGGGACAATGCAAACCACAGATGGGAGTGATTTTTTTTTTATAACCAGACAGATTTCATTGATGTAGGGAGCTACTGGTGAGGAACTTCCTCTATCAAGGCAGATTTACCTCTGCTCTGAGCCTTATAGGCTTAGAGAATTGCCTGGGGCACCAAGAAGCTAAGTGATTTGCCCAGAGACACAAGTCAATACATATCAGAGGCAGGACTCGAACTCAGGTCTTCTTAACCCAAAGGCAAGCTCTCTATCCCTTAGGACACACTGCCTCTCATGAGCTAAATAAAGACTCTAGGTGTGCAGGATGGACAAGGGTCTACGTGTATTATACTCTCCCCTTTCAAGAAGAATCTTGGCTAAAATGTCTCTGAAATACTTTATTCAAAGTTTATCTGCTCCTCCCATTAGAGTCTGTAACAATAACCCACAGTTCCGTAGAGCTCCTCCAACAAAGTCCCCCTCCAATGTTACATCATGACATGAAGGCGATCCTGAGTTCTCAGTGAGTGTGGCAGTGAAGAGCAAGCTCTGGAAGTTCCTACCAAGCCAGAAAGGCTTAGTATAGGATCCTAAATGAAAACTGGAAATGACCTCAGAGCCCTTCTAGTTCAACTCCCTTCTTTTAGAAATAAAGAAACTGAGCTCTGGGAAGGAAAGGTTAAGTGACTTGCCCTGTGTCACACAGATAGTATCAGTGACCTTTATATCTGCTGTCTCAGGTAACAGTCTAGAGAATTCCATAGGTATGTATCACCATGCTGACCAGGGAACGATAGCACCTTTCCAAGACCATTTAAAAGTTAGAAAGGAGTTGTCATCTGTATCAGTAAAGGATAGGCCCACATCAATTACAGATTGTCAAAGTAATGAAATAATTTACAAACTTTATTTCCTTATACACATTTAATAACCTAATCTTTGCAACAACTTTATGAGGTAGGTAATACAAGTATTATTACCCCCATTTTACAGATGGGGGAACAGGCTCATGGAAATTAAGGGACTTGACCAAGGGTTAATAAGGCGGTAAATGACAGCGCCAGACCTTGAAACTTGAGAATTACAGTGAGGAAAGTACTTTGTAGGCCTTCATGGTATGAGGGAAAAAACATTGGGTGTAGAGTCAGAGAACCTCCGGCTAGCTGTGTTACCATGAACAATTCACAATAACCTCTCTGGGCCTCAGTTTCTTCATCTGTAACATGAGGGGATTGTTCCAGATGACCTCCAAGGCACCTTCCAGCTCTAAATTCTATGAGTCAATGCCTGGAAAAGACCATATACCTATCAACTATTCTAACTTTGTTTCCCCTGGTCCTAGAGGGCAGGGACTGCTTTCACTTCTGTTTTGCTTTGAGGTTTTTTTTTTCACTCCTAGCACCTGGCACCAGATGTAGCATATAGCAGGTGCTTAATCAAGGCTTGTCAAATTGAAATGACATTTCCTTGCACAAAATATGTTTCTCCTGTGGAAGACCATGTACCATATTAACACTTTCCACAGCTATCTATGTTATTCAGTCATACCCACACCTTCCACCTGCTGCTTAATTTGCTGTAGAATTGTTATCTGGAACAACTTGCAGACAGCTAAAGTGAATTAACATTGGAACTAAGAAAAAATAGTGCATTCTTTTGTCATTCTATGTTTAAGCTTGTTTTCCTGGCCACATGAAAGGTTCAAGGTTTTTTTCAGAAAAAAAAAAAAAAGCAAAACTAGTTACCAGGCTAAAGGCTACTCATTTCAAACATATCTGAATCCAGATGATGGTTTTTCACTCATTAACATAGGTAGCAAGGCAGAGCTCAATGTTGGAGCCTAGGGGAGTGTTCTGGGTAATCATAACTGTGATAATCAAGTCTCCATTTCATGTGCCCTTTATTACAAAGAAGATAGAAACCTAAAATCAAATTGCCAACATGTTTAATTAAAACAGAAATAACAAGGTAGTTTAGAAAAGAACATCAAGCAATGGTTTCATTCTTAACTCCCTGTACACAAATGTGTACAGTCTTCCTGGAAACCTGACATGGTAATGAGAAAACTCTCTTCTGTGCCAAGATGGATGGGATGAGAGGCGTCAGTCATTCCCCATCTCACAGCATGGTCTCAGAAGGTTGCATGCAGATCTGCTGACACCTCTTGGGTACAGTCATTTGCCTCATTTGTTCCAATGTTGTCAGGATTTTGCCAGGACTTCTGGATCTGGGAGTCCATCAATCAGAGGGTTTGCCTCATAATGCCATGGTTTTGTAGCCAAGTATATAGCCTTCTGAAAAAAATCTAGGAAATTTCCCCATATTAGCTATGCTCTCTGGGATGAAAGCATTATAGAAAATGAAATCCTAGAGACTTTTCCATTGACTCTAACTACTACATAAACAGTTTTTGTTTAGAGTTGAAAAATTGATTCTACTGTTGCTTGTGTTCATGAAATCTGTTAGTATCCTGGAGGAAGTAATATTTTACCTAACTACTCACAACAAATAGGCTGGGGAAAGGGGGAGGGGTGTAATGAATTATAAAGGATCTAAGGTTTGTCCTTAAAATTTTTTGGTTGTTACAAAAAAAAAGTTCAATTAAATTCAACAATAAACATTCATTAATTGCCTCCTGGGTACAGAGTACTATAGTATGGGTGGAAAGTTGGTGTGGGGATATAATGTTTACATAAGATTCAATCCTTTCTCTCATGGAACTTACTCTCTAGTAGGGGGATTTGACATATGTTATGTATTATTTCGTATTATATTAAAGGCTGAAAATAAAAAGAGGATTATAAGCAGAAGAAAAATCAAGATGTGCAAAACACCACTTCAACAAATTGTTTTCTCCATCAAGGATTGTGGAACCACAAAACTTTGTCCTAACATCACAGCCCGTGAAATACTTATAGAGGAGGTAGAAAGGACACTAAAGAGAAAAAAAAGAGAAAGGATAAAGAGAAAGGCGAGGTCACAGAAGAATCTGAAAGAGAGAGTATTAACGAAGGTGTAGAAAAAAAAAATCCCCAATCTTATTCATGCTGAAAAAGGTGACCCAGAGAACATAAATAACTAGTGGCTCATGTGTCTGCTTTTTCATCTACATAAAATCTTCATAATACTTTTAGACATGCCCAATGGTGTAGATTATTTTGTTTGATTATGCTTATTTGTTACCTGGGATTTTCTTCCAGTTTTTATTTCGAAGGGGTAGGAAAACATTAATGATGGTGCCAACAAAAAAGGAGAAAATTTAAAAGAGGAGAGCCATTGAAACATTTCTAAAAGTAAACGAAGGATAACCGAGGGAAGTTAGATGGAAGTAGAGATAAGCAGAAGAGTTTTTAAAAGGAAAATTTTGAATTTATTGTATCCTTTTTTACAGGAAGAAATATGGAAAAGATTTATGGCTTCACATATGATACTTTCTAATTTGTTCATAGACATACTAATTATTGGTTTTTAAATTCAGAATAAAAAATTAAATTAAAAACAAAAAAATAAGAATCTCATTGCACTTGCTGTATATTATTTTAAAATTTTTATTGCTTTGAACAAAATTATAATGAGGTGTCATATATCAAGATCAGCCAAGTTTTTGAAAGATATGACAAAAAAAGCTCTGTTCAATAACTTCTGATAATAAACATCAGGTGAGACATAAACCAGGCAGAGACAATAACAAAAGCTATTCACTATTCTAATGGAGGAAGGATTCCCTGTAGATAGTGAGACTTCCAGATATTATTGTTTGCAGATGATATTATATTAAGTTCTAACATTTCCTGGAAGAGATCTGTACTCATGTGAAAGAGTTTCAGCTGTCCATCTACACAAGAAAGACCAAGTAGACAAAGAAAGCCTGTTGCTCAGATTTTAACCAGAATCTTTATAGACATTCTATAGAGCTTGTCCAACATAGTATATCTGGAATAAATAGTACAGACAGACAATGATCTGGGCCCAGAGTTGAGCAGGAGGAGAACAGACTAGATTCCTTTGGGGAAATTACAAAGCTATACTATTACTTACCCCTAAGCCTCCCATGAAAACAAAGGTCGTCTTTCCAATACTGGCATGTTACTGATATTTTCTATATACCAGGAGCACTTAGAACACCACTGCTTCTAATGAGTACTTCCCAGGTACTAATGGAAATATCCATAATAGATGTGAGCAGATGGCAAGAGATAAACCAATAAGTAACTCCAAAAAGCAGAGGTAAAGAGATGAAGGAATTATATGACAGGAAGAGAAGACAGGTGATCAAGTGACAAGAACAGATAAGTAGACAAACATAGTGCTGTACAGGTATCCACACAGTGTTGAGAGAAGACAAAGAAGGTCTCCAGTAGATTGAGAAGAATCCCTGTGACAAACTTTTGGGACAATATGGACTACAGTCTCATAGGTTGGGAAGATATAGATGTATTGAAAATTGCATCATTGGAGGTAACTCAAATCTATGAGAACACAGATTCATTTGAGTGTAATTATTTATATTTGAGTATCAGGAGCTACAAAGTGTCATGTGAAGTCCAAGGAGGGAAAGGCTGTTACCTGCTTTACAGGGAAGGGCGGTAATTTAAAGGCTTCCTGAAAGTAGTAGCATTTGGATGGGGAGGTTAGGAAACCCCCTCTATCCAGTGCAGCAGGTGGAGATGGGAAGTAGGAGGGTAGGGTGAAGAGGTGGCAGTAGCATAGGCTACTCCAGGCATAGGGAGCGTCATGTATTTGTAACTTTGTTCCTTGTTCCTTGACCAGAAAAGTAAACCACTTTTCGATAGTTTTTTCCATATCAGTAAGTCAAGACATACTAATTAGAACTCATGGTAGCAAAAAAAAAAAAAAGCTTGCCATTCTTTTTATGTTGGTGATTCTCCAAGCTGAACTTCGGAGAATTTAAGATACAGAAAGTTCATTAGCTGTAAAGAAATTATGGCCACTTGGATGGCTACTCCCTTCGTTAATATCTTAGAGAACAAAGAGCTACAGAAAGAAAAATAAAAAGTAATAAATATTGAGCTGCTTTCTAAACTATTATAGGAAAGGTCATTACAGAAGGTTTGCCTCTACTCATCTTGGGGAAGGAGACAGGGAACAAAGATACTGTTTTTTCCATATCTAATCAATCACTTCCAAAGGGGTTAGGATAGGTATCAGGGGGGAAGGAGAAGTTGCAGGGTTAGATATTATCAATAGGTACAAGAAAACAATGTGGAAAAAGGTGGCCTTGAAAACTAAGGTAGTGATGGATAAAAGTGATTCTCTGACATATTTTTGAGTTATTTTTCCAGCAATACTGAATTTTTCAGCTAAACCTCTAATTTTATTGGTATTACAGACTCCCAGTGAGGAAATTCCTTCTACTCACGCAGATTGCCCAGACCATCAAGACATCAGTTGACTTACCCAGGATGTAACAACACTGTTGCCAGCAGCTGTTGTAGGGGTGAAAGATCAACAACAAGAGCATACAGAAGAGCTGCTAGCATAGGTCCTTTGATCTGCTTTTCTAAGGAAAGCAACTTTAAGGAGTTTACAATCTCACTTTAATTAAACATACATATATCATTCACTTAGTTCAGGGGAAAGAGTCAACACCCTGAACTTCGGAGCAAATACAAACAGAAATTACAAGCAGAAATTATATAAACAGAGCAAATATCACAAATCAACAGACAAGCTTCTAGCTGTCTGACCAAGACATTACATACATAGTTACCAGAGAGGAAAAACCCCAACATCTGCATTTTTCAAAGCCGGGGGACTCTTTAATGGCTATCCAGAGTCTCCACACCAACACTCTTCCAATGAGTAAGCCCCAAACAAAATGCTGACTTCAGAGTATTTATGTACTTCTTCAGGGTCAGAGCACTTCACACCTCTCGAAGGCCTCACACCTCTTGAGGGCTTCACACCTCTCATGACCTAACTAGCAAAGGAGTGTGGACCTTCCTACAAACAAAGGCAAGACTCAATCAAAGGCACTTGATTGCCTCAGTGCTGAGAAGCACTCCAAAACAAAAGACAACAAAAAAATCCCACTTTGCTTGCCATTACACAGGGTCACATAGCCAACATGTGTCAGAAACATGTGTCAGAATCCAGGTCTTCTTGACCACAAGGTCATCTCTTTAGCCAAGGACTATTTGTTTCATTGAGTCTTTTTATCCCCTACCACCTAATACAATGAATTAAACATAATAAGTATTCAATAAATGCTGATTAGTCATGAGACATCTGGCTGAAATCAAGGTATAATCAGTCCTTGGTCATGAAACAGAAGAGTGCAAGCCAGCTCACATCATAAATTCTTATTGGTTTGAATTGAAGAGAATACACAGGGGGAAATGATCAGTCACTCTGTGGTGTGTATCAGAATCTAGCAGGGTGTCAACTGTGTTTAGGTCCTGTACAGGGATGGGCAACCTGTGGCCTCGAGGCTACATGTGGCCCTCTAGGTCCTCAAGTGTAGCCCTTTGACTGAATCCAAACTTCACAGAACAATTTTGGATTCAGTCAAAGGGTTGCACTTGAGGAACTAGAGGGCCACACGTGGCCTCAAGGCCACAGTACACTTAAAGACTAGGGATGGATGAGGCTGAATTACTTGAGGCCTTCCTGAGTGGCAATTCCCTCTGGCTACTGTTAGTTTAGCATCCTCTATGCTTCCCTCCAGAAGTGGTAAAAGAGTAGTTTTGTCACTGCCTCTGACATGCTGATAGGGACTTTTTCCCTTCTATGCTGGTTCTCAGCTTTGGCAATTCAAACTTCTCCCTTCTCCTTTTTGATTCTCTGTTCCTTAAGAAATGGCTTTGACTCAAAATTTAAACCCAGCCTGCCTACATCAGCAGCTGATCATCTTCTCTTCTCGCAGCACAATGTTACATAGAAAAAAGGACTTATGTCATCAGGAAGGTCCCACTTACATGGCTCTTTAGTCATTTTTTTTCAGGGTTGACAGTTCAGAGTTACTACTAGGGAAGAGTCATCAGGGTTTGTCCCAGGACCTCACTATTTAGGGGGTCCTGATAGCACTTTCAGTCCTTTACTATTATAAGAGAAAACTGAACTTAACACCCAGCTCACAAGAATGAGTAGTTAAAATAGAAAGCTACCAGGTGGCATTTAGAGAACCTAACAATAAACAGGAAATCCTAGTTTTGTTTGCTCCTAACAAAAGGCATATTTATGACATTGGCAAAGACCATTTGCAAACATATAAATATAATTGTTAAAATAATTTGCAAATAAAACAAAATAAGCCTGCCTCCCACTTTAAAATCTTTTTTTAAATTTTTAATTAATTAATTAATTTTAGTTTACAACACTCAATTCCACAAGTTTTTGAGTTCCAAATTTTCTCCCCCCCCCCTGCCACTTCCCCACCAAAATGGCATGTATTCTGATATAGGTTCTACATATACCTTTATATTAAACTTATTTTCCCAATAATCAAGTTGTAAAGAAGAATTATAACCAATGAAATGAACCACGAGAAAGATGAAAGAAAACCAAAAATAAAGTAAAATTTTTAAAAAGAGAGCAAATAGTTTGCCTCAATCTGCATTCAGACTCCATAATTCTTTTTTTTTTCTTTTGGAGGGGAGAAGGCAGGGGAATTGGGGTTAAGGGACTTGCCCAAGGTCACAGAGCTGGTAAGTGTGTCAAGTGTCTGAAGCCATATTTGAACCTGGCTCCTCCTGACTCCAGGGCTGGTCCTCTATTCACTGCACCACCTAGCTGCCCCCATATTCTGCAATTCTTTCTCTGGATGTGGATAGCTTTTTCCATCATGAGTCTTTTGGAGCTGTCTTAGAACCTTGTATTGTTGAGAAGAGCCAAGTCTATCGAAGTTAGTCATCACAGAAACAACATGTCTTGTTGTGTACAATGTTCTCCTGGTTCTGTTCCCTTCACTCATCATCAGATCATATAGGTTTCTCCAGGTTCTTATGAAGTCCGTCTGCTCCTCATTTTTTTATAGCATAATAGTATTCCGTTACATTCATATACCACAACTTGTTTAGCCATTCCCTAATTGATGGGCATCCTCTTGATTTCCAATTCTTTGCCACCATGAAAAGAGCTGCTATAAATATTTTTGTACATACGGGTCCTTTTCCCCCTTGTGTGATCTGAGATACAGAAGTGGTATTGCTGGATCAAAGGCCCACTTTAAAATCTAAGGGCACAGAGACTCTTAGAAACATAGGATGTTAAGCTAAGGGATATTAGAGGTGACCTACACTTGCCTAACTCCTTCATTGTACAGATGAGGACTTAATCTGCCACTACTTGCCACCCCTATAAAACCCATTTAATTCTAACCAAGGCAAAAGCAAATTCTAAACCGATCTGCTCTTGCCTAAGATTATGCCAGGCTAAACTCATTCCCCTGGGTTCTCACAGATTCAGGGAATATTTCTCTGGAGTATCTCAAGTTACACTAGTCTACCAGCATTCTCTGACTCTGTACATCCAAGGCTAGATTTGACCCAGATTGGCTTTCTGAGCTTTCTTGATTTAAACCTCGAACAAAGACTAGAAAAGCCAAAAGTAAGGACTCTTAGGGTAACCGTTTCCTCACCCTTTGCATTGGCCCTTTGTCATGCCAGCTTCATTCAGGAATCCCCAAAAGAAAAAAAAGACCCCATCACTATCCAATCTCTTGAGTCTCTGGCATCAGCAGGGAGGGTCCCAGGTAATCGCTTAAGTTGGGACAAAGGGAGCAAGCCAATGTTTTCCTTTGTGTCACTACAAGTACTCACTGTTTAGTCGTGTCACATCTGCTTACAGCTTTGATAGATGTGAGCACATTCATTTCTCATATTCCTGTTGACTTCAACAGGAACTCAACATTGTGTGCTGTAGGTAGAATTTGACCCAGTAATTGCCTCACTTTGACTAATGCTATGCTGCAGAGTCTCAACTGCTCTGGAAGTGCTGAGCTGGGTTTTCTTTTGCCTCAGGTGTCACTGGCACATTGTTAGTTGAGTTGGGATTGCTGAATCTTTATTCCTGTCAATGAGCCGAGAAATAGACAGAGCACAGCTGGGTTTTCTGATCACAGGTTGGGTTTTCGGGGCTCAGAATTTGGAAAAATCATCTTTTAACTTGCATACTGGGTAAAGTCTGAAAAGTTAAAAGCTACTGGAAAGGGAAAAAAAAAGTATAACAGGGAATTCCACATTTTGTCAGCTGCCAGGTCTTTGATATGGCTATTCCATATAAAGTAAATCATATATTTCTAATTTCCATTTTCCTGGAAATTCATTTAATCAAACAAAAATGGCAAAGATTAATAGCATAGTCATTGGCATGCAAATACAAATCCTGTTTTCTCTCTTTTAGTAGGATGTAAACTCTTTGGTAAACACTAGAACAGGGCTCTATTACATTTGTCTCTGGAATGGATTTCTATCGTCAGAGAATTCATTTCAAACACAACAAGGAAGCAGAACTATTGAGACTTGACTCAAAGGGGTTTTTGGTAGCCCTGGAATTCTGCATCCTGCTCCATCTGTCCTTTAAAGCCGTGATGGGACAGACCCTGTGGCTCAGGTCAGATGGCCTTCTTAGTCCCTTCCCCTACTCTAGGGCATCTTTGTATCTGTCATCGTGCCCAAAACAATACTTTTCAAATGTCAGATGCTCAACAGTTAATGAATGAATGAATAAATACAGATCTAATAAAGCAAAATTTTAAAACAGATCTGTTGAAGAAAATTTTAGATTTAGATTCATAAGGGATTCAATTCCATATCCAACATTTATCTCATGTGTCCATAAGTCACTCACTTAAGCCTCAGTTTCCTCATTTGTGACATGAGAATAAAAATGCTTGTAGCACCTTACTTACAGGATTAAATTGGATAATATATGTGAAGCACTTTATAGGCTCTGAAATGCATATACTTTGTCGGTTATAATATATCATTAAGAAACATCTAAGAACTAAAAGGAGTCATGGAATATCCCAGTGCCTTGCAGTGATCTGTACCTAATAGATACTTTATGCATGTTCATTGAGTGAATTTACCTCCTTTTCCCTGCCGTCAATATTTCTGTAGCACTCATAATATACAGAGCACTGTAAAGTGTGTTTGACATCATTTATACATAATAGAGCTAGTTACTGAGATAGATACCAAGCTTAGGCAAGATAGGGGTTTCTCACTAAGGAGCTTATTGTCTAACAGAGGGGTATGAAGTATGCACAAGCAGCCATGATGCAAAACAGCAATAAGTACCTAAGAGGGATGTACTCTGAGCATTAAAGATCCCACGATTTAAAAAGATAATCACAACGATGTAAGTGGAAAGAACAGCAACAAAACAATCAAAATACAAAGATGTGAAACTATAATGAGCAAGCATGGTCCCCAAAAAGAGATAAAAGAAAGTGTGTCCCCCCTCCCCCCGCACTGCTTTGGAGATAAGGAATTACTGCTGGTGCAAGATATAGAACCATGCGTAACATCCTACTTGAGTGTGTTCTGTCTGGCATGTAGTCAGCACTTAATAAACGCTATTGACTGTTCTCAAATCTTGTTTTTTACCTTCACAACACTTCTGACAAATATGCTCCTCCTCCCCACTGACACAGCTACCACAGACCTACATCACCTTCTACCTCAACTAATACAATAGCCTTCATTTTGGTTCCCCTGTCTCATATCTCTTCCCCACACCAGTCGATGTTTCACTCAGTTGCAAAAATGATTTTCCTAAAGTGCGGGTCTAACCACATCAAACACTCTCACCTTACTTCCAACTAATACAATAAATTCCAATGGCTCCCTATTACCTCTAGCAACAAATATAAAATCTTGTTTGGCATTGAAAGCCATTCACAGCCCAACGCCTCCCTACCTTCCCATTCGTCTTTCTCTTTGTGCCCCTCTATGCATTGTATGATCCATCTACACTGCCTCTGGCTGTTCCTCACACATGGCACTTTCATCTTCCAGCTACATGCATTTGTACTGGCCCAATGCCCGAAATGCTCTTCCTTCTCATCTCTGACTCCTAGCTCACCTGGCTTCCTTCAAGACTCAACCTGAATCCCAAATTCTACAGGATGCTTTTCTAGGTTCTCCTTCCCTTAGTATCTCCTCTCCAAGAATACCTTCCAGATACACTGTATATATCTTATATATAATAGTCATCTGTATGTTCTCTCCTCCATTAGAATGTGAGCTCCTTGAAACCTGGGAGCATGTTTTTGCCTTTCTTTGTACCCCATTCTTAGCACAGTTCCTGGCACATTATGAATGCTTTTAAATGCTTGTTGATTGACTATTCTAAAGACATAATATTCCCTCTGACTCAATTCTTCACACCATAGCTGCTCTAACCCTACTAACTTTCCCTCCCTGAAAATTGTAAGGTGTTGAAGACACCTACATATATTGGGGGCAACCCTCCAGAAACTCTTCAGGAGGCAATATAACAAACACTAGAATCATAGGTGTAGAGCGATCTGATTGGGTCCCTGTGACATCTTCTTTCAAATCACAATTTCACTTTGTTACCTCTGTGCTCAATTACCAAATCTCAAGGGACATGAAAGATGTTGTTCCAATTCAATTTCTCCCTCATGAATTTTAAAACCACCGTTAACTGCATGGGGCTCTTCCTGCCTCCACATTTTTCCAACCTACTTGCAGAATACTCTGTAGTCCTTGAAGATGACTAAGGATAGTTCTGGATCCCACTCAAATCTGTGGCATTGGGCCACCCTAATGTGACAGATGGAGGAAGAAAAAGGAAGAGATTTGTGTCTGCTGTTACTGAAAGACAGACTGAGAAAGAAAACCCACCAGTTTCCCTGCCATGATTCACATCTCTCACACTTACTGTTCCCTGATTTTCAGTTTGGGTTTTTTTTTCCTACAGTAATGAGTGGAAAGATTTTCTCCTCTGAATTTTTTTTATGTTTTACTTCTGTGGTAGTTCCCTGCACTCTAATGACATCCCAAAGACTCTGCCACAGAGCATCTGGAGTGTGACAGGTTTTTTCTAAAAAACTGTGTTTTTTGTCTTTGATCATCTTTCAACTAGGTTTGGGCAGATGTACACTTAAAATAAAAGTCATTAATGAATCCCTTATGCTCTTTGCATGGCAAATTATTTTTAAGCTATATGTCTAATCAATATGAAACATGTTTCCTGCTGGATACATTTATTCATACTGTACTTGAGCAAGTATCTCAGGAGCAAATAAATTACAGACTAAAAAGATATAACAAGCTATTCGGACCATCCACCATGCCAGGGTAGCATATCAATTTTTGTTGTTGTAGTCTAAAGTGATCAAACTTCCAAAATTAAAGTTAGAGTTCTCCCTTTCAGAAAAAAATTCTGAATATCTAGCTAAAAATTTTTCCACTCCTGAGTTTATACCATATGTTTTAAGCATATCAAACAAAATAATTATTATTCCATCCTACTGCATATACCTTTTAAATATACTAGGTTTTCAGTTTTCACATTTACAGCTTGGCACTCAGGTGACTTTATTTTCCATTTCTTAGTATCCATTAATATAGAACTTCAAGAATCTCAGAATCCAATAAGCATTTGTTAAGCACCTTCTATATATAAGGGGTGGGCTGGGAGTGGTACAAAAACAAAATAAATAAAAAACCAATCCCTTTCCTCAAGGAACCCACATTCTGCTAGGGAGATGGGGCAAGAGTTACAGCAAATAAACAGATTAATATGTTCACAATAATCTGAGGAATATCAAATACTGACAACTAAAGGAACCAGGAAAAAAGTCTCATCGAAGATGGCACATGAGCTGAGCCTTGGAGAAAGCCAGAGGTTCTAAGAGGTAAAGACGAAACTAGAGGATTAGATGATTCTCCAGAACATCTCTAACAAGGTGTTATCCAGGATCTCCTCGAAAATATCTAATAACAGCGAGGGAAGAAGGTAGCTCATTCCATTTTCAAAGAGCTTTAATTGTTGTTTTTTCTGACCTCATCCTCCTTAATATTCTGCAATATGTAGGACAGAGCTTTGATTGTCTTCCTATAACCCAGCACTTAGTAGAAACTTAATAGATGTTGATTAATTGCCTGATTGATACATGACTATGATTTACCTGAAATAATATGCATTCCTCTTCTTCTGGCCTTTCCATTCCTGACAAACATTTCCTTACAATCATTTTCATTCAACAGTGGCGGAGAGAAGAGTCATTAGTTTCCATATTTCTACTCACTAATTTGATATTTCCAGTGTCTTCTATATTTCCCCTTAGTAATTTGATATTTCTAGAACCTGCAACAGTGACTTGCCTATATGAAATGCTTAATAAAGGGTTTTTCCTCTTTTCAAAAGGTAGAAAAACAGTTAGAGCCCCAGCACAGTTAAATCCTACATACTTCACTTTGGATCTCTCATCATTAAGTCAATTCATTTTTTACTTGTTCATTGCTTTCTTTGGATACTTTCCAATGTTTTCAGCATCCTGGTGCTCATGTTTCTAAAAATTAAATGCATGGTTCTAATCCTGGTTTTATAAGCTTTACAAAATCTATTCATTTTGTGCTGTGCAGATTTTCCTTCTGCTGCAAACTATCACTTTTTCAAATATGTGCCAATAAAGAGTGAAGATCAGACTTATGCCTTTCCTCCTCTTCCTCCCATTATCTGCCCAATTGATTTTTTTTTTCATTCTAGATTCAACAGAATTAAGCATTACCTGTTTCACACCAAGCTTATTCAACAATGATTTCTGACCACATACTCCTTGCATTTGCTCTGGAAAAGTCATTGAGATAAACATTGTATTGAATGCTTGGGACCTAAAAGAAAACACAGTAAATCAAATTAATGTCAGGGATCAGTGCTTCATAAAATCAGTTAATAGGCTTGAAGGAAGTCATGATTCGTTTCCCTTAGAGACTATTTTAAAGGAAGGAAAAATCAAGAGAGAAGGCACCTCAGTGCATTTGCTTTAGTTAGCCCCAGCCCTACTGCCCACTTCACTCCTTCCAACATCAGAAATCACACTCCAGATGAATTTCTGTCCTAGTGTCTTGCTTCCCCTGTCCATCTCCTCATTGTTTCAAGAAAGTCTCAGCATTGCTTGATTTCACTTCCCTAATCCCCACCTCCATCCCCCTTCTCCAGGTCTAGAACTATGTTAACCAAGTTAACTAACTAAGAGTTAAAGCAATTCTTCCACTATTTCTGAATTCCTAGTGACAATATGCTCTCGAATGAATCCACTCACTATCCCTGTAATTTTCTAGAACAAAGTGCCACTTCCCTGGCCAGCACTCCCGTATGAGTGTGGTCTTCCCCATTAGAATGTAAGTTCCTTGAGGACAGGTGCTATCTTTACTTTGTCTTTTTATCCTTAGTCCTTGACCAAATGCTTTGTCATGAATTCCTTAGATATGAGAGGCAAGGAGCAGAAGCTGTCAAAGATAACACTAAAGTTGTAAACATGGGAGACTGAAAAACCACTGACAGAGTAAAAGTCAGAAGATGAGGAATGAAGAAAAAGGGAGAGAGAGTGAGAAGAGCATTAGTCTTGGAGCCAAAGACCTGGGTTTGAGTCTCCATTCTGCCAACTGGTTGTGCAGCCCTGACAACATAATTCAATCTCCCTGGGTCTTAGGTTCTGTATCTATAAAAAATGGAAGAGTAAAACACCTCTTCCAGATACGAATTTATGAACAGAATTAAAATGGGAGCAATCATGGTATATTCTGTTAATAGAACATTGTAGACCAGGTAAGAACTCTAAGATTAAGATGATTTAGGGCTGATCCAATCCTGCTGTCTAGAAAAGAACCATATGACAGGTCTGTGGAAATACAGTCATAAATCTAGAGCTGGAAGGGACCTCAGAGACCATTTAGTTCAAACAGCAGTTTATAGACAAACTGAAGCCCAACCAGGTCAATTGATTGCCTAAGATCAAGCAGGTAGTTAAGTGGTAGTAAGAGTATTTGAATCACGGAAAGCAGGGACTAGCGGGAGCTCCTTGCCAAGTCCCTCCAAAAACCTATAAAAAATGGCTCTGAACCAATTCTAGAATTGCAGAACCCACAAAATAGCAGAGGGAAGCAGGTATCCAGCCCAGGACAGCCCAGATGGTCACTGGATGAGGTCTATTGTGCATGGAGCGGAGGGGAGCAGAGCCCGGAGGGGAGCAGAACTCAGCGTGGGCCGCATGCACCAACCAGACCAGGAGCCAGGCGAAGCAGGCCCTAGTGCCCTGAATCAGTGAGCTACAGCAGTTACCAGACTTCTCAACTCACAAACACCAAAGACAACAGAGAAGAACTGCAGAACCCACAAAATAGCAGAGGGAAGCAGGGCTCTAGCCCAGGACAGCCTGGATGGTCTCTGGGTAAGGTCTATCCTGCACGGAGCTGGGAGCGGAACGGAGTGGAGCAGAGCCCAGCGTAGGCTGCGCAGACCAACACACCAGGAGCTGCAACCTACAAACACCAAAGACAACAGAGAATGTTAGTGTGAAAAGCTGCTGGGGACAGGGCAATAGAGTTCAGGGTTCAGCCACCACCCCGAGGGCAGCGGACGTGGAGCAGCTACATAACTACAGCTGCAGTTGCTTCTGGCCCCAGGCCCACCTGGTGGGAGGAA
>CM053622.1:280764611-280794417 GCA_028646595.1 Phalanger gymnotis
GAGAAAAAAAAAAGTTTTTGCATGCAACTAGAAAATAAGATACACAGGCAAAGGGGCGTAGAAATTCATCTTTCCCTACAAGAAAGGAAGGGAAAAGGGGATGGGAGAGGAGTGGGGTGACAGAAGGGAGGGCTGACTGTGGAACAGGGCAACCAGAATATATGCCATCTTTGAGGGGGGGGAGGGTAGAAATAGGGAGAAAATTTGTAATTCAAACTCTTGTGAAAATCAATGCTGAAAACTAAATATATTAAATAAATTAAATTTAAAAAATAAAAAAAAAAGAATATTTGAGTCTAAGGCCTCTGACTTTACAACCAGTGCTTTTTCCACTGCACTATATAACTTAGTCATCATCCATAAAGCTAATACACTTTCACAGGGAAGGACTATATCTCTCTAAATGCACATACACATATACAGATAGACATATACTCACATATATATATTTACACACATACATATTTATATATGTAATAGCATAATGGGGGAGCAAGAAGGGGCTATATTCCATGTAACTTTCAAGAGTTTTATTGCCATATTGTCAGCAGTTTGACAATCTCTACCCCAAGGATACTCGGCAGAAAGCTTTAGGTGTTCTCATCCTTGGTACCCAGTGGCTTTGTCATCCTCAGAGGTCTGAGGTAATGAAATTCTGGGAGGTTTAAATAGTAGATTTAGGTCCCTATAGTTTGACATGTGACTTTTGCATGATCTCAGGAATTCTCAGCAAGCAGGCACCAGGTCTAGTATCAGGAGATTCTAAGTGATCATCCAGAGCCATATCTATCATTGAAAGGGCCCTGAAAGGCCATCTAGTCCAACCCCTGTCTAAACACCCTCTGCAGCATCATTGGCAAGTGGTCATCCACCTTTTGCTTAAAGATTTTCAGTGATTAGGAACAGTACCATCAATATAGTAAATACCTAATAAATGTTAGTTGAAAAGAATTAAACTCACCACCTCCCAAGGCAAAGTCATTATTACACTCTAGGATAGCTCTCCTATTAGAAAGTTTTTCTTTACATCAAGCCTAAAGTTGCTTCTGATTCTACCCATTGCTCCCTAGTTCTGCCAAGCAGAACAAGGCCATGCCTTATTCTAGGTGATGGCCCTTTAAATGTTTGACAGTTGTTACAACCCTCCTAAGTCTTCTCCCAATGGGTGTGATAAATCAAGGTAATCATCCTACTATACATGAGAGGGGCAGTGACTTAGGCTGACTTTAGGATAGAAGGTAAAAAATTTTTTCTTAATTTCTATCATTAGGTGGTTTGCACAATACTTGGCAAGTGACCAAATAAAGCCAGATTATTCTAGGAACACTTAAAGAATGAAATTTGTAGAGATGTACAACAAGGAACCCCCAAAAGTAGGAAAGTATTTTTTAACAAACTTTTTTTCCACCAGTGACAGTGGATACTTGGATTGTACCAGCACAGCCAATGATGTTGTATGTGTATATGAGGAATGAAAAATGGCCCCAAAGGCCACAAAAATGGGAGAGCAGTTGGACAATCTACCTCTCCTCTTGGCTTCTATTTTGGGCTACAGGGACATCTTCTGGCAGCCCAACCTGGAATAAGAAACTACCACCCACAACTCCTGGCTTCTTTCTTGGATACCAAAGATGTCTCCAAGCAACCTACCCTGAGAAGTACAGAATCTTATCACTCACCTCCAAGCTTCCATCATCTCCATACCAGAATGAGCCAAGCACCTCCAAGCTCCCATCTGAGCCCCCAAGAACATCTCCAACCAGGCCCAGACAGCCTGCCCTTAGACAAGAACCCCCTCCTACCTCCCAGATTCTGTACTTGTCACCAGGGACTTCTCCACCCTGAGACCAGGGGATCACCCATCAACCTAAACTGGCCACTAATCCTTGCTTCTGTCTTAGTGCCCAGAGAATCTTCCAACCAGGTACAGGAGGCCCACCTCAGGAAAAAACCTAACATCCACCCTCCAGTTTCTATTTAAACCCTCACAGACATCTCTATTTGTGCCCTTACTCCTCCTCAACCCTATTCTAACCCCAACAAACCACTCCAAATCTGTCTACCCCTTGCACTGTGCCCTCTAGACTATTTGATCCAAAATTAACAAACCTCTTTTCATCCTAAACCTCTTCCTTTGTCTTCCCACCTTCTGGCACTCACTGAACCTGGTTCCCTCTTGACTATACTGCTTTCTTTGCTACCCTTTCCTGTGCTATGATTTCTCTCATACTCCCTGACTCCCTGTGTTGTTAAGCAAAATGGGCTCCTTAGCACTTAGTTCAACAAGTGCCCTTGAAGAGTTTGGCTTTTGTTTGCTTTGAGTAATGCTAAGCCCCAGACCCAAACCCCTATTAGGTGTGGAACCTATATGGGTGTGGATTGATGACTGAGGTGGGGCCCAAGGTAGGGCTAACTCCAGGGAGAGCCTAGTTTACATGTCTGGGACAGTAGAGACTCTTAGACCACGTGGGTTTAAGTCTGCCTCTTTGTGACGATTTTAGGTCACGTGGGTGAGTCGCATGTGTGACTCACCCCTGACACTGACAAAGATATAAAAGCCAGGGGTTGGCCTCTTCTTCTTTGGAGCTCTTTGCCTCTGCAGTGGTGGCTTGCATGACTCTGGGCCAGCCCTTGTTCTGAGCTCCCAGAGCTGAACCTAAATGTTGGTAACTATGAATTGTACTGGGTCTGTCTGTTTGTAATTTGATTAAGGGCTCTTGAGATGGTGTTGATGAGGAAACTCTGGGCAGCTGTAGCTAAGGAGCCCTCCAGCTTGTAAACCCAGATGCTGAGACTTTGTTGAACTCTGGTAACTATGTATTGGGATTTGAATCAGGCAAGGGTCTCTCTGTTGATGTTTGTAATTTGCTTGTATTTTGCGCTGAAGTTCAGGGTGCTGGCTTTTCTCCTGAACTAAGTGAATGATATTTGTGTGCTCAATTAAAGTAAGATTGCCAACCCCTTAACCTTGCTCTCCTTATTAAGGCAGATCAAAAAAACCTGGGCTTTCTGGCCGTCCGGCAGCTTTCTGGGTGCTGGCTGTGGGTGGATCTGGACCCCCCACAGAAGCTGCTAGCCAGATTGTGGAAACACTCCCTAGCTGGTGAGGGAGTCAAACTATGCTTTGGCCTCATTGGTATTTCCAAAGTCTTCCTCTACACCATCATTCAGTAACCTCTCTATCCTTGAAGTTCATTCAGTCCATATTTATCACCTAATCAAGCTTATGGTAACTTACCTCTTGACCTTCAGGACACTCTTCTTCCTTCCTCAACGAGTTTAGTGCCTAGATCACAGTTTTTCTTTCCTCCCCAGCTCCTACCCTCATACTAGGGGGTTTCAATACATGTTGTTGTTCATCCTTCGTTTTTGAAGATGACCAGTGACATCACGGGGTGATGTCTTGACTAGAGTATGAATCAGAACTAGACAAGGCAGAGTTGTGCAAAGTCATGAGCCTCACTCTCTTCCAGGGTCACTGAGGTCTAGTGGCAAGACTGGATCCAAAGTCAAGATGACTGGCGATGGTCTAGGATGCATTGGATGACCTTGGCATCTTCAATGTCTGACCAAGCTCTAACCACTCCACAGCACCTGCTTCAGCCGCTTCATAGCCATTGGAACAAACCGTTCTCATCATCCCATTCTGCCAGGGGGAAATCTTCACATGCTTGGGGTAGACATCCCCCTAACTTACCAATGGGTTTGTGGCCTGTTGACTACCCTCAGCCTGGTTTAACCCATATACCAAGACAGTTTTACAGGGATTTAGCCACTGTACATGCAACAGCTCCTTGGAGCCACATGTGAGAGTCGGGTGAAGGTAGACACCAAAGGTGAATGAGCAGCCTTGAAAAGGACTTGGAGAGGCCTCACACCAGTGGAGCTAGTCTTCCCTGAACACCCCACATACCCAATACATACCTGTGTGTATGTGTGTGTGTGTGTGTGTGTGTGTGTGTGTGTGTGTGTGCATACTCAAATACCTTAACTTCTCAGTTTTTCAATCTACTCAATTGCCACAACCTACTATTCCACTCTAACTCAGCACCACACACATGGTCATAATCTCAATCTCATAATCACAGTTATGCTTCTATACTCATGACATCTAAAATGCCTTTATCTGACCATAATCTTTTTTTCATTTCATTATACCCTACATTTTCTGACCATTAACTTTGTTCTCTTTCCTCATTGTAATCTCCATTCCCTCTATACCTCAGTTCTTTCTCAAGTCCTCATCCCTGAACTGGCTACACTCTCCTCCATTCCCTATCTTGATCCTTTGGTGAATCAGTTCTACTACACTATCCTCTTCCCAAATTCCTTGCCCCTTTGTCCTATGCAAACTCTAGCCCTGGATTCCACAAGCCTTCTGCCTTCATTGTTCCTGTTTAGATGTTGCTGAACCAACCTAGAAAAAAATCACAAAACCATGCTAATTGGGTCCACAAAAAAATGCTATCTAATCTCAACTGGGTTCTCATTTCATTTGACTCCTTCCCAATCAATTAACTATGCCATTATCCATAGCAGCTGTACTAAACGTTCTCATCTCTCCTCAAGCTTCTGACAGCACCTCCTCCCTCCACACCCTCACAGCTGAGGGCCTTACTTCATATTTCACTGAAAAAAATTAGGTCATTAGCCAAGAGGTTCCTCTTCTCCTTTCTTCATCAGCTCATATCAATCTGAAAAATTTCACCCATTATCTCTTCCTTTACTCCTAGCTCCAATGAAAAGGAGACCCTTCTCCTTGCCAAAGCCAACCCCTCTGCATGTACATGTAGCAAGGCTGTCTCTCATATATTGCATGTGGGTGTCATTGTGTGGCTTGAAGGGTAACAGAATAGACATAGACTCTTCTCTTCCCACCTTTCTTTAAGACCAACTTTAATTACTGTCAGAAGGAGAAGCAGGATGTTGGGCCCAGAAGCTTAGATGTTCTGTTCTCTTTAAAGAGAGGGGGTACTAGGCTAAATTACATATATCCTCTCCTTTAAATATTGTTAGTTTGCACTTCTTCAACTGTGGGCCTCAACCTCATATGAGGCTATGAAAAATTTGGCAACAGTAAAAGGTTTCTGAATATGCAACAACCAAAAATTAATTAAAAATCAAGCTTGTAATGAATCCAAGGTGTTTCTGGCATCGCTTGCCTGTGATGCATCATGCAACTTCACTGCAGCCTTGGCACATACCCTCAGGCCACACAAAGAGGTCTTGAGCTCTAGACCAGGGCTTCTTAAACTTTTTCCACTCTCAACCCCTTCAATACCCCATATGGGGTCAAGACCCACAGTTTAAGAAGTGCTGGTCTAGAGGATGTGATTTCCAGGTTCAAGCTAAACTTCTGATTGCTATTAATTCATGGGGAAAGAAGGACCCATGCTTTATATCTAAGGCTTGGTTTCCTTCCCACCAAATACCAGTTCCACAGTGAATACACATAACCAGTATCAAAGAAACCCTATTTATCCAAGTTGATAGCAAGAACCAGAGAAAGTATACACAGGAGAATATATATCAAACAATACAGAATGAAGGGGCTCTCCCACTGGGAGTGAATTAACACTTCCAGACCTCATGAAAAGGGGAAATTCCCTGAAGTCTCTAGTGTAGCAAGCTGGGGATGGAATCATGAGGAAGACTGCCAGCTCTTCTCGTCAGTTTTGACTTGTCTCCAGGGTTTCATTCTCCCTTCAGCAACCAGAAGTGGGGTTAGCACTGTTCATCTTCTTTATCGTAGCTGGAAGCCAGAAGCACCAGAAGTGACTGGTGAGTCCAAACAGACTTAAGATATTGGCTCTCTTCTCTCTCTTGCTCTTTTCAATTCCATCCACCCTTCATGCAGGCGTAGGGCAATGATCTCCACCAATGAAAAGAGAGTCCATACCAATGAGTTTTGAGACCTGGGTTAACACAGCCTTGATACCTCCCCATCCCTTATTCTTCAACAGATTATTTTTACTGTCTTTACCACTCTGTCTAGATAACTACATTAAGTACTTCAAGTTCCTCTCCTCCTTGAATTCTAGCCTCTGCTCTTACCATTCAACTAAAATTACTCTCTCCAATGTTACCAACAATCTTTTAATTGCCAAATCTCATGGATGGCCTTTCCCCAAATCTCAACTTTTTTGACATATCCCTAACATTTGACACTGTTGGACACCTTTTCCTACTTATTCTTTCCTTTCAGGGTTTTTGTGCCACTGTTCTCTCTTGATTTCTTCTTCTACCTTTCTGAACTTCCCTTCTCATTCTCTTTTGCTGGGTCTTCATTTATTTCATATCCACTAACTCTGGGAGTTCTCTGTCCTGAACTCTCTCTCTTTTAACTCAATGACATCTGCATTGATGATCTAATCAGATCTAATGGGTTCAATTATCAACTCTGAGCTTTATGTGGCTATCCTTAATCTTTTTCCTGAATTACAGTACTACATTACCAACTTTCTTTTGGACATCCTGTCCCATAGGTATTTTAAATTCAATCTGTCCAAAAGAGAACTCATTATCTTCTCCCCGAAATCGTCCCCTCTTCGCAACTTCCTATTATTGTCAAGGTGACTGCCATCTTCCTAGGCTTGGAAAATTGATGACATCCTCAAATTCTCATTCTTGATCATCAGATACATAATCTTTCATTTCTTGTCATTTCTACCTTCATCACTTCTCTGTCTCAATTGCTCTACTCATACATCCACCACCTTGGCTCATGTCTCATTACCTCTTGCTTAGACCATTGCAATAGCCTTCTGATGGATCTCACTTCCTGATCTCTCTTCCTTCTCCAATCCATCCTTTAGTCAGCTGCCAAACTGAATTGCCTAAAGGGTAGGTCTGTCCAAGTCAACTACCTGCTCAATAAACTCCAGATTCCCTATTACCTCCAGGATCAGATATATAGTCTTTCTTTTGGCATTTGGAACTCTTCACGAGTTGTCTCCTTCCTACTTTCTAGCCTTCTTACATTTTACTCCCTTCCACATATTCTAAAATCTAGCCACAAAGGTGTACTTACCATTCCTCACACACGGCATTCCACCTTCTATATCCTTTGTGCCATCCTATAGCCTTTGTGTTGGCTATCCCTCATGCCTAAAATGCATTCCCTCCACACCTTCACCTCTTAGTTTATCCAGCTTCCTTCCAGACTAAACTCAAATAACCACCTTCTGTTGGAGGCCTTTTCTGGAATACTCCCCTCTGACAATACCGTCTTACTCCCACTCCTACCTACCCCAAATCCCCACCCCCAACAGAGTCTGAGATTACCTTCCATCTACTCTATACCATGTACCTAGTTATTTTTATGTTTCTCTCCCCCATTAGAATGTGAGATCCTTGCAGAGGACTTGGAATATGATATTCCAGAGGGCAAAGGAACTAGGATTACAACCAAGAATAACCTATCCAGCAAACTGAGTATAATCCTTTGAGGGGAGGGGGGCAGAAATGGATATTTAGTGAAATAGAGGACTTTCAAGCATTCCTGATGAAAAGCCCAAAGCTGAATAGAAAATTTGACATTCAAACACAAAACTCAAGGAAAACATAAAAAGGTAAACATGAAAGAGAAATCATAAGAGACTCAATAAAGTAACACTATTTACATTCCTATATGGGAAGATGATTTTTAAAAAAAGAATATGAGCTTCTTGCATGCAGGTACTGTTTTTGTCTTTCTTTGTATACCCATTGCCTGGTACAGTGCCTGATACATAGTAGATACTTTATAAATAGTTATTGACTGACTCACATTATTACCTAAAATGTGCCAAGAATACAAGTTCCTACTGTGCTCATTATTTGTTGACTATAAAAGCACTTGATTTGTCAGATTAAAATGACCCTTAAAGTCTTTCTTCCAACAAAGTGTCTCCTATGCATATGTGAAATCATACGAAATTCTCTAAAATATGTAACACAGATAACATCATTCATTAATCCTTTGCTTCTTAATAGCAAGTGAGATATAAAACAGGAAATTGTATGGGTGTCAGAGGTGTCTGTTACTGTCAAGGGAAATGTCCAGCACAGATTCCAAATGAAAGAGGGATTCTTTATAGATGGTCAGATCCTTTGGATGTTCCCATTTACAAATGACATTTGAATCAAGCCATGAAACATTAAAAGATGTCTTTTTTTAAAAAAGTCTATTAATGCCTTTTGTTCTTATATCACTGTCACTTCTCAGTATACCTATCTGATGCTCCCATGGTGAACTTTGCCTTACAACAACAGCAATGACCAAAAAAAACCAAAACAAAACAAAAAACCAATTAAGTAAAATTAAAAGCTATATCAACTATGCCTGACAATAAACATTGCATAGATTTATAAATGAGAGCCACAGGCATTTAAAAGAGTATTCCCTAGCTATTCACATTTGGGGATGGGGGAATGTATTTAAAGTTCCAATCCAGACTACGATATGGAGCAGCAAGGATTACCCAGAGAACTGGTCCATCGTAATATATATCTTGGACAAACACTACAAATAGACAATTAAGTTAGCCCACAACTGAATAATAGGAAGCAGACGGGATTATATTTAGAAAATTATACAGTATTTTTAATGTCTCCAACATTCTCACTGATATGAATACCTTTCCTTTTAAACCCAATCTTCTGGTAATGCTCTAAGTCTGCAAATAGCGAAATAGCACAATCTCCAAAGAATTAGAGCTGCAGGTCATGCAAAAGGAGAAGGAAGCTATGTATGGTAATAGTGAACAGGTTGTAGCAGTAAATCATGACACATCAAATATGTCATGAAAGATATTGTCAAGAAGATGGGCTACTGAATGGGAAGAGAGAGCAGTAATGTAAGAAAAGTGAAAGTTGATGGATAGTGAGCATTCTCATTTGGTACTATGGAATCAGGACTCTAGGCCTATTTTATTTTGTTGTGCTAAAGAGAGTCTGGCATTTAGAGAGTCTGTAGAAACGACTACAGATGGACTAGACTGGGGTGGGGAACCTGTGGCCTTGAGGTCCTCTAGATCCTCAAGTTTGAATTCAGTCAAAGGGTTGCACTTGAGGACCAACAGGGCCCCATGTGGCCTTGAGGCCACAGGTTCCCCACCCCTGGTCTAGGCACTGTTACCTATAAATGATTTTGAAATTTTTTCTTTCACCTGATAAAACTTGCTACATAACTTACTACCTTGTGAACTAACTTTGAAACCCATAAAGCAAAAAAAAAAAAATTAATTAAATTAACTTGCTATAATTAATTATCCATTAATATTTTTAACTTTTTCAGAATATTTCAAAAACCCCTACTTAGTTGTCAAGACTCACTGACTCTCCTAGCATCATATACCCTAGTGAATCTACTAACTTTGTACCACTCTCATTTGATTTTTTAAATTTTTTATATTCTAAATTGTTCACTTATAACTTATATTCATCTTGAATGAAGAGCATATCTTTGATATTTATGTTTTTTGATAGTTTGTGTCTGTAGCTTGTCTCTTCCATTGAGCAAGAAATAAAATTTCCTTAATTAAGCTGAAATTGTAGTGCTCTGACTTAGTTCTTAAATAATGCCTAGATAAATAAATACAGCATTTGTTAAGCATTTACTATGTGCCAGGCAATGAACTAAATGCTAGGGACACAAATATAAAAGAATAATGCAGTATCTACTTTCAAGGAATTTGCATTCTAATAAGAGAAGATAATAGATATAGGAGAACTGAAAGGGGCAAAGAGGGTATCTAAATGGGGGCAAGGTGACAGGCAAGAAGAAAGAGGCTGGGGAGTGAGTTTAGGCTTGTGTGAGGTGACTCATCCTTGGAGTTCTTCCAAAAAAGAAGGTCTCAGGAAGACCTCATCAATCAGGAGAATAGAGTTTCGGGGTGGAGGTTTTTCTAGGGAGGCAAAGTCACAAGAAAAGGAGTCCAAAGAGACAAAGGAAGCTTACTGGGTGAACCCTCTGGAGGACTTTTGGACAGACATACAAGAGCTGTATAGAAGCTATGCATCTGTGTTAATTGGAGAGAGTGGTCTCATCACTAACATTACAAGTAGATAACCTAAAAAATATGAAAGTTAAGTTCCCATGCATATGCTCCTAGACCTCTTAATAGCACCAAAGGAAAACAGGTGGGACTTTCCTTCCTCCCTTCCATATATGCCTAAGCTTTTTTGTTTATATTCCTTTTATTGGTTTAGATTCCCTTCTAAGGCTTCTCCTTAAGTTTTAGTTTCAGTTGATTTCAATATGTAAAAATCTAAGATGTCCATGGAAGCATGAGACCACAAAGCATAATTTGTTTCAAATTTTCTGCCTTCTAGCCATGACCATGTCAGTAGCTCTCAAACTCAGAGCATCAGGAAGACCCATTGCTGCTGCACCCACTGTAGCTGTCATAGGGTCAGGCACAAAACTGGACAGGACATGTGCTCTTCTAAACATATTCAGCCAGTTGAACACAAACATCAGTATTTATAGTCAATGCACAGATTTTGCCTAAAAGGCTAAAATTCCCTAATGAGAATATTTACTTTGAATCTTATTTTTCCTTCCTGCTAAATTTTGTCTTAAATTCAGAAAAAAAAAATTGTCAACTCAGGTTGGCCTTCATTTATTTTCAAGCTTCAGTATATAGAATGATCAGACAACAAAGGAAGGGGATCTTAGGAATGAAATTTGGGGAAAGTTAAATGTAAGTTATATTCTGCAGCAGTTAGCCATCTAGCCTCATTTTTTTAGCTTTGAGAATCCTGTTGCAGAGAGAGCAAAATGTCAAGTTCATCTGAGATGCATTTTATAAGAACATTTCCCCTGGTGAGGAGAAAAAGAAAGATTCCCCTTAAAATCTACTGTGTGCTACATAAAAGGAACATTATTATTTCTAACCATGCCCCTCACAGCTATGAAATGCTTTAAGATGTGTCATTCTTCTCTTCAATACTCAAAATGAACAGATGTAGAAAAAAAGTGTATCAAGACTATCACCTTATCACACTAGATTTTTATGGGTGTGTATGCAAAGCCATGTACACTAAAATAACATGTATGTGTAGCTGTCATAGCTAAAGATTAAACCTTAGCTAAGGCTCATTAACAAGGAACAACCCTCAGCAAATTCATTTATTCAGTTCCTACAGTTCCGTAGTAAGAATAATAATACTTTGTGACCTTTTGCAAGAGCCTCTGCTTTTATGAAAGCTGTCATTACCCCAAAAAAAAATCCTGAGGACTAAGAAATGAGAATTTGTGCTATTCACGTACTTGTAAAATCTGAGCATATTCTCTCTTCCTAGCAGGCTGTAAGGCCTGTAATACATCAGGGAAAACTTGGTGCCAAGCAACAGGATTAGAGATGGCAAAGAGGGTTCAGACAGCACCCTAATTAACAGGCAGGATTAGGCTCATTATGTTCAAATACAACCCTGCAAAAAGAAGGGGAATCAAGAAGGACCAAGAAAAATGTGTTCTCAGGTGCCTTTCCATTTCTGAGACTTCTGAGAGTCGCTTCCACTATATGGTTACAGGCTGAGTAGAGAGAGGAAAGAAAACAGTCACATTCATGCAGGGCAGCTTGGCGGTACCATAATGCATAGATGCCAGCCTGGAGTCAGGAAAACTCATCTTCCTAAGTTCAAATCTCGCCTCAGACACTTACTAGCTGTGTGACTCTGGGCAAGTCATTTAACCCTGTTTGCCTCATTTTTCATCTGTAAAATGAGCCAGAGAAGGAAATGGCCAATCACTCCACTATATTTGCCAAGAAAATCACAAGTGAGATCACGAATAGTGAAGACAGGAGTGAAATGACTGAACAACAACAATACATTCATTCACATATGTTGAGCCTCACTAATCTTCATATTCTGGTAAGATTCAATGATATCTGGCATGTTATGGTCAGTCAGTCAACAAGTATTTGTTACTCACTATGTACCAGGCACTGTGCTAACGTCAGTGGATGCTGAAGTAGAGTTGAACATAAAATTATGTCAGTTTGGAAGGAGGCTTAGCAGAGTGTCAAAGGGATCCACATGTGGTTGGCCCTGTGCTGCTTAACATTATCACCTATGACCAATAGAGTATATGTGGGCAAGAGAGGAAAGTTCTACATTTTCCAGGATATCTGGATCCAGAGACTGAGGATTCATGGGAAAATCAACTCCAATTCCTGTGAGGTATATATGTTACTTTAAAAGTTGATTTTATTAAGGGGGATTGTGGGAAAAGTGAAACAAATGGAAAAAATAGAGGTCACTTCTGGGTTCATGACCATTCAGGCACAGGAGGCTTCCAAGAATGAGGAGCAGAAGCAGAATTTTTTTTTTTGATATGGAGCAATGCTTGGATAAAGGTCTAAAAGGCACACTTCTAAAATTTTCAGATGACTCAATGTTAGGAGTTTATACATCAGAGTTGAGTTAATACATTAGATTGTAGAGTCATTACCAAAAGATCTAGACACTTCACATCCATCAAGTCAGAAAAGATGTGGAAAGATGGAAAAATTCATTTCTGGATAAGACAAGTATGCTAATTAACCATTGGTGGAGATATGAAATGGTTCATCTATTCTGGAAAATGACTTGGAATTAAGTAAGTAAAGTTACTAAAATGGAATTTCTGGATCATTATTATTTCCAACCATGTCACTGACAACTATGAAATTCTTTAAGATATGCCATTCTTCCATTCAATATTCAAAATGAACAACTGTAAAAAAAAATCCAAGCTATCTTTGAGAACATATTTTGTGTACATGCATGATAACACATGACACTAAAATAACATGCATGTGTATCTATAACCTTTAGCAAGGAGCAACTATCAAAAAATTCATTCCTTTGATTCCTGTCTCCAGATACTAGGGACAGTGTTTAACCAGGATAGTGGTCACAGAGCACTGCATCAGGTAGGCTAGATTGCTCAAGGCTACAGGTGGTGTGGCTTGATATAGTCTCTCTTTGTCCATAAGTGACAAAATCTCAGCCTCTCATTAGAATAGGTCCACCTCTCATTATAATATTCGTTTTTCTCATTGACTGTTAACCAACCATTTTTGATTGACACTCTCAGGAACACCCACTCTTCCAAGATCGTATAAGTGTTAAGTGCACTCCAGGAGGGATCTTTGACATTCAAGAGTGCCACTGACCCTTTTATTAATTATTGCTAGCATGATTAATAAAATAATTAATTACCTAGAAACTATGTCTCTTGAACTTTTTATATGTCACAGAGGGGAGTTTCAGTTCCAGCCCCCAGTCCAACTTGAAGCCTATAGAAGAATAACCAGGGTGAGAATCCCAGAACAAAGGGAAGTCCACATTTCTTTCCCTTTGAGCCATCAGAGCTTCCCAGCTAGCTGAGACCAGCAGCATTCCACTGTCGCTCAGATCCAAAAAGAGGTCAAGAATTTGCAAAGCACATACTAGGTGGGGGCAACCATCAGATTTTGCTCTGGATCATATAATTTTGAGAGCATTGAAAAGCTTGCTGGTCCCCAGCCTGTTCATGAGGTCATGGAATAACACAACACTCAATATCCCAAGAAAGCAGCAACAAGATCAGCCCAGCTCCAGAAGTGTGCAGAATCCAAATCTAAAGTCAAGAAGTAGCCTGGAAGAATGGGCCAAAAAAAAAAAAAAAGACCCCATCATAATGATCTATTATAGTAACAGGGATACTCAAAACACAAAAGTAGAAAAAGAGAATACCTCCAAAACATCTAAAAGCAAAGCCTCAGAGAAAAACCCAGCTTGGGTACAAACTCATCTCAGAGATGAAGACCTAAAAAGTTTTAAATGTTTTTAGTAAATAAAAGAGAGTGCTTGAGGGAAAAATTGGAAAAGAAATGAGAGTTATAGAAGAAAGAATTGGAAAGGAAATGAACAGCTTAGCCCAAGAATTATAAAACCTTGTTCAAGCATCAAACCCCCTGAAAATTAGAATGGGCCAAAGAGACATGAGACAAGAAATATTAAGTAAATTAAAAAGACTGGAGGGTAAAAAGAAGAAAATATAAAGTATCTCATAGCAAAAACAACTGACCTGAAAAAACAGATCAAGGAAAAACATTTAAGAATTATCTGAATGCCATGACCTAAAAGAGCCTAGCCGCCCAGATCTCTTAGAACCAGAGAACAACACAGGAGTAAAAAGAATCTACGGTTACTCCTGAAAGAAACCTCAAAATGAAAATTCCCAAGAACAACAGGGAGCTTATAGGTCAAAGAAAAAAAAAATACTACAAGCAGCCAGGAAGAAAGAATCCAAGAACTGAGGAGTCATAGTCAGAATCACACACGATTTAGTGGCTACCACTATAAAGGAACAGAAAACCTGGAGTAAGATATTCCAGAAAGCAAAGGATATGTAGGCTGAGAGACAAAATAATTTACCCAGCAAAACAGAATGCTACCAGAGAAAAAAAAAATAGATCTTTAATGAAATAGAGAACGTCTAGGAATTGCTGATGAAAAGACCAGAATTGAGTAGAAATTTTGAAGTGTAAACACAAGAATTAAGAGAAACATATAAAGTCAAACACAAATGGACAATGGTAAGGGACTAAACGAGGATAAAGTATCTACATTCAACTATGGGAAAATTATACATATGTCCCTCTGAGACCTAATATCATCAGTGTCATAGAAGTAGTCTAATTAGACAATGCCTGGGAGTGGTCTTGTTATATCTTGATGATGCTAAAAGAAGAATTAAAAGGGAGGGGGAAAAGAGGAGGGGTGGAATGAAGGAAAGGAAGGTTAGAGGAAAATATCTCACATAATCGGTGTGAAGTTAACATCTCTATAAACAAAGAGGAGTGGAGGGAGCTGACATTGTAACCTTACTCTCATCTGAACTGGTCGAAGGAGCGAAGAATACACACACACAATAACAACAACAAATACAATGACAACAATATGGTAAAGACAAAAAAACTTTGAAAAAATTAGCAACTAATTAGCATAATGACCAAACATGATTCCAGAGGACTAATGATGAAACATGCTCCCCATTTCCTGATAGAGAGAGACTTAGACGGAAATCAAGACTTTTTTTTTTTAACATAATCAACACAGAAATTTGTTTTGCTTAATGACACTTGTTTGTAACGGGTTTTTCTTTTGTTCTCAATTGGGGGTTAAGGGAAGAGGAGGGTAAAAAGGCAGATCTTTGTTGATAGAAAAATATTAAATAGAATTTTTTAAAATGAAACAAAAAAGAGGCAGCTAGGTGGCGCAGTGAGTCAGGAGTCAAGAAGACTTAAGTTCAAATCTAGCCTCAGACACTTGACACTTAGTAGCTGTGTGACCTTGGGCAAGTCACTTAACCCCAATTGCCTTGCTGCCCCCCTTCAAAAAAAATGAAACAAAATGTGTGTCCAAGGATTGAAAATGACTAAACAATGACCTATAAAGACTAGAAAAATATTGTGCCATGAGGCATGACTAATATTAAGAATTCAGAAGAACATAGGACAACACATGAAGGAATAGATTGAAAAAAGCAGAGCCAAAAGAACAATACTTACAATAACACCAAAGTTAAAGTTAAAATACACACACACACACAAAGAGGCAGGAGAAGTTTGGTCAAATACAAGAGACGATTTTGGTACCATACTATCAAAATTAAAATACGTCTCTTTCTTTTCTGTAAACAACTGGTAAACGACAGAAGTGGAAAGTGATACACTATCAATCGCAACTATTAAACCTAGCATTTTTTGCTTAATTGTATTCAGGGAATTAACTTAATAGGGGGGTGGGAGAAGGTGTTATTTGAGTTTTTGTCAGAAAGTATCTAGTGTCAAAACATGGGCTCTAGCCCATGAGCTAAATCTATCTATGTGAAATTTAATTCATCTAGTGTGGTCAGGAAGATCTGAATTCAAATAGGACTTCAGACACTTGCTAGTCGTGTGACCCCTGACATGTCACTTAGTCTCTGTTTGCCTCAGTTTCCTCATCTGTAAAATGGGGATAATAATAGCACCTACCTCTCAGAGAAGTTACGCAGATCAAATGAAACAATAATTGTAAAGCTTGTAGCACAGTGCCTAGCATATAGTAGGGACTATATAAATGTTAGCTATTCTTAGTTACTATTATAATCAAACTATCAACTTCAAAAACACAGGATGTGGCTAGAAGTCCATCTGAAAAAAGATCTTGAGTTTCTAGTGGATAGAAAGCCCAATGAACCAATTGCATAATGAGAAACTTGTGAACAATTAGAACTAACAAAAAATGGAATGAGCTACCTAGGAAGAAGCAGGTTCTCCTTTATTTGAGGTTCTCAAGCAGAGGCTGAATAATCACTTATTGGTGAAGGAGTAAGAGGAGATTTTTGTTCACATATGAGTTGGAATGTGTGGCCTCTGAGGTCTCTTTCAATGTTTTAATTCTGTAATTCTATGATTATTTTTATAGTGAAGTAGAGCTACCCCAGAAACTCTACTTTGGAGGACATTAATCCTCTATTACTGAGCAGTGATGTAGGAAGGCAGCTGAGGGGCTGTCTCAGTTATCATTAAAAGACCTTAGCCTCATATACACATAGCCAGGCTGGCCACTTGTGACCCCTTTATTCTTTGGATATTTAATCTAACCTATTTGGAATGGAGGAGAAGGTTACGTACATGAGGAGAGGAGTGAAATAAAAATGTATGTCCTTTCTCTAAATAATCCTAGACAAAGACTTGCTTGTTAATGTGTGATGGACTGCTATACTTCTGCAAAATTTGAATACCTTGGTCTGAAAACACAGAGTCCGAGGGAAAGGTTGGTTCAGTGAATGGAAGGGAAGAATAGGAAGAGCCTGCTGCTCCCAGGACACACTTGCTTACAGGAAATTACAAGTGCCACATTATCTCAAACTGCCTCCAATGGAGAGGAGTGGGATGGGGGTGGAGAGAGAGAGAGAGACAGAGACAGAGAGGCAGACAGACAAGACAGAGAGACAGAGACAGAGAGAGACAGAGACAGAGAGACCAAAAAAGAGAAAGGGGGAAAAGAAGGAAGGCAGGAAAGAAGGAAGGAAAAGAAAAAAAAGAAATTTGTTCCATCATCCCAATAAGCTATTACATTTCTAGAGAGGGGCCTGATACTTTGTTCTCAAATTTTTGTTTCTCTCATTTCTGTATTAACAAGCCAAGAAGACTAATACAAAAAAGCACAACAGAATGAGCTTATGATCTTTGGCAGAGGCATAAACATTAAACTGCCAATTTTCACTGAAGACAAGATTACAAAGAAGTCTTATAAGGGACAACAGTTGGCAAAAGTGCCTTCTTGCCAAACATTGTTTTGCTTGCTGGTTTGTTTGTATTAAATTCTGGAATACGAGAAAACACTAAAGTCGACCCTTTAAAGAGATATGCTCCAATACCTATTCCTTTGATGAAGTTAGACCAAATTTAACAGAAAAAAAGCGGGGGGGCGGAGTATGCAGGTCATAAGTTTTAGAACTGGAAAGCTCTTAGAGATCAAGTCCAAACTTCTCATTTTACAGATGAAGAAACTGAGGCCTAAAGGGGTTAAGTGATTTTTACCAACGTCACGAATACAATAATAATAATTAGCAGAGCTGGATTTGAACCCATCTTTTGACTCTAAATACAGTGTTCTTTTCTCTATGGTGCAGAGCCAAAACCAGCCCTGGTCCAACAGGGCTTTGACTCTGGGTGGTGGATGTAAAGGGTATAAAAATTCAACCCATGTGTTCCTTCAATGGAGTAGAAAGAGATGAAGGGAGTGGAAGTTTAGAGTAAGGAAGCACAGATTCCTTCTCCTCTTTCTATCTGCTGGTAAGCCAATCCCCAGGCTGCTCACTCATTTTCTTCTAAGCAAACCAAACATTCTCCCACTTTTGCACCCCAGAAACACTTTGTGTCAACGAGGGCAAGTAAGAACCCTGATGCTACCTTTCCTCCTTGTACAGTAGGTGGGAAGAAGCTTTATTCAGGTGAGGCAGAAAGAGCATAAATTGGGATAGATGAGCTCTGCTCTCTCACTTGTAATTCTAATGTCTATCCCATCTAAGCCACTATTAATTAATTTTCACTCCCATTCAACTGATTATGTTTTATTGGATTCTTATTCTTATAATGAATCACAAAGCTTATTTGGGGACACATTTATTACTTCTGAAGAAGGGGAAAGGAGACACAATAAGCATTTCTATAGTGCCTACTATTTGCCAGGCACTGAGCGAAGAGCTTTTTACAAATATTATCTCATTTTTGCTGTAGCTGGGGCTGCTGTTCCTGGGTATTAGTGGCCTTTGGGACCAAAATAGCTGGATCCTTCTCTGCTGAGGTGCGCCCCATTTTAAGAAACCCAATACTTAAAGGCATGCTATGATGTCATCTACAAACAGCTGACCATGAAAATTAAAAGCCTTGTGAATTAGTTGACATTTGAATAGTAGAAAGTGCTGATAATTACCATACTCAGGGAGAGAAACAAGAGATAGGAAAGGACAGAGCTGGACTCCTAAGGTGGAATAGTGGATTAAGCAATGAATATAGAATTAAAAGACTCAGATTCAAGGCCTCATTCTGCCTTTTACTATCTGTGTGACCCTGAGCTAGTCATTTAACATCCATGAACATCAACTTCTCCTACTTCTCCAACTCCATCAGGCATGAATAATGATATTTTCATTACACTCCACACTGGGTTGTTATGAGGACAAAATGTACTATATAAATGCATAATGCATTATAATTTGTTATGAAAATGCTTAGACTTCTGTAAGTCCAAGCTTTGTAGAATATTGTACAAAAAAACTTCCTCTAAAAGCTCCTTTTTCCTTTCCTTGAATTCATTCTGTTGTTTGTTGTTCTCATTTTTATGAGGTTTTTTGGAATGCAACGCTGACATGTAGCCCAATACTCATGGAGAAAGCTAGTGTTATGGTCCATTTGAAAAACTGCCCACTTGAATAGGAGAAGAGAAAACACATTTTGTATTTTTCTAAAAGCAATGATGCCTCAAACAATAAATTGAGATTATAATATTCTTGAGGGAGGAAGAATTCTCAATTCCAATATAAACGATACAATTGGTTCTCTCTATACCATTAAGAAAGTGTCCCAGCTGAATGAGCTAAATATACTCCAGATAGCCAGGATTCTTTACAGAACAGCAACCAGCACAAAGACAAAAAGCAGATTAAAAAATATACCATTTTCCCTCAATACTGATTTCCCTAAGCAAAAAGATGTCAGCCTATTAGATGTGTGAAGAGTTATGTGTGTCCTGCAGGTTTTTATTAATCAAGTAACAGAAATATTAAAATCAAAGTTAATGGGGCATATATGTTATTCTATTTTTTGCTGACCATTCTAAAATTAACCAGAAGTAAAAAATAAATTGCAATAGCTGTGCCCAAGGTTTTTTTAAATTTTTATTGATATCTGTAATTTATATATCACCATTGTTTTCAAATATATATATATATATATATCTCCCCTACTATCAACAAGCCATTTCTTGTACCTGTAGAGAAACTAAGTTTTCATGGCCCAAATAAAAACACCAGGCTTTGCTGTTGACAGATATTTATAAAAATAAAAAACAAGGAAGTTTGGACTAGGTGGATAGAGAACACTGACCTTACTTCCTTAGCCTATCTTGTGTTTTGTCTTAAATTCAACTGCAATTAAGCCAATGAGGATAGTGGAACCACTACATTTGGACCAGGTATGGATGGGTTATGATATGTACCTCTGGAAGGAACTCTTAAGTCTATTAAATCAGATCCATTTGAGACACATCCACAGCATTAATCCCAATTTAAAAGATGAAAAAACTGTGACCAAGGTCAAGTGACTTGTCCAGGATCATATAGCTAGTAAGTATCAGAGGCTGCATTTGAATTCAGGTCATCTTGACCCCAGGCCCAACATTCTTTCCACTGCACTACCTAGTTGCCTGTTTCTTTCCTTACCCCCTTCTCTTTGTTAAGATGTTTTGAAGATAAAATGAAATTATATTTGTAAAGTGTTTAATAAACTGGCATATAGTAGGTGCCTAATATATGCTTTTTTCCTTTACCTTTGGTGTTCCTTTCTTTTTTGTAGAGATGCGAGGATGAAATGATATGATAGGAGTAAAGGGATGACGATAATGACTTGCATATAGTTGGTATCTAATAAATGTTAATTACAAATGATATGATATAATACTTAGAGAACCCTAGAGATTCAACTAAAAAAACTAGCTGAAACAATTAACAGTCTTAGCAAAATTGCAAGATATAACATAAACTCATATAAACCATCAGCATTTCTATATACTGCAACAAAACCCAATAAGAAGAGACATAAAGAAAAAATCAATTTAAAATAACTACAAATAATAAGAAATATTTGGGAAGCTGTCTGCCAAAACAAACCCAGGGACTGTTGTTCAGTCATTTCAGTCATAGCCAACTCTTCGTGACCCTATTTGAGGTTTTCTTGGCAAAGATACTGGAATGGTTTGCCATTTCTTTCTCCAGCTCATTTTACAGATGAGGAACTAAGACAAAAGGGTTAGGTGACTTTCTCACCATCATATACCTAGTAAATATTTGAGGCCACCTCTGAACCCACAAAGACTACAGGCCCAGCATTCTATCCACTGCACCACCTAGCTGCCGTACAATACACAGTAGTGAATGACCATAGTAATCTAGTGTTTGATAAACCCCAAAATCCAAGCTTTTGGGATAAGAATTCACAATTTGACCAACATTTCTGGGAAAACTGGAAAGCAGTTTGGCAGAAACTAGGTATAGACCAACGTTTCATACTGTACAACAAGACAAAGTCAAAATGGATAAATGATTTAGACATAAGGGTGATATCATATATAAATTAGGAGATTGTGGAAAAATGTAACTGTCAGATCTATGGATAAGGGAAGAATTAATGACCAAACAAGAGATAAAGAAGACTATAGGAAGTAAAATGGATAATTTTGATTACATGAAATTAAAAAGGCTTTGTACAAACAAAACTAATGCAGCCAAAATTAGAAGGAAAGCAGGAAACAGGAAGAAAATTTTACAGCAAGTTTCTCTGATAAAGACTGATAAAACCCTCTTTTTTCAAAAAATATAGTGAACTGAGACAAATTCATAAAAACAAGAACCATCCCCCAGCTGAATAGGCAATTTTCAGATGATAAAATCAAAGCTATTGATAGTCACATGAAAAATGCTCCAAATCATTACTGATTAGAGAAGTGCCATTTAAAACAACTCTGAGATACTACCTCATACCTATCAGATTGGCTAACATGGCAGGTGAGGAAAATGACAAATTCTGGAAGGGATGTGGAAAAATGTGGATTCTAATGCACTACTAGGAAAGTTATAAATTAGTACAACCATTCTGGGAAGCAATTTTAAGTACCCAAAGAAATGCAAAATATAAGAAACATTATAGAAATGTAAAATATAAAAAATATAAAACTGTGCATACATTTTGACTAGGAATACCATTACTAGGTCTATACCTCAAAGAAAACAAAGAAAAGAGAAAAGGATTTATTTGTACAAAAATATTTATAGCAGCTCTTTTTGTGGTACCAAAGAATCAGAAATGGAGAGCATACCCATCAATAGGGAATGACTGAACAATTTGTGGTATATGATTGTAACGGAATACTACTGTGCTATAAGAATGACAAACACGGTGATTTCAGAAAAACCTGGGAAAATTTACATGAGTTGATGCAAAGTGAAGTGAGCAGAACCAGGAGAACGCTATACATAGTAACAGCAATATTGTGATGATGGTAGTCTGTGAAAGACTAAGCTACTCTGATCAAGCCAATGATCCAAGATAATTCCAAAGGACCCACGATGAAAAATGTTATCCTCCTCTAAAAAGAGAACTGATGAACTCTGAATGCAGATTGAAGCATACTTTTTTTAAACTTTCTTTACTTGTTCTTGTTATTGGGTTTTTTATTTGCTTTCTTTTTGCAGCAAGGCTAATTTTGAAATATGTTTTGCATGACTTCATATGTATCATCAATATCAAATTGCTTGCCTTCTCCAGGAGAAGAGAAGGGTAGGCAGATGAGAGGGAAGGAGGAAGGGTGAGAATTTGGAACTCAAAAATTTTTTAAATGAAAGTTTAAAAAAATCTTCATGTTATTGAGAAATATTTAACAAAATAACATATCTTCTTAAAGGCAATGGATATACTACTCAATGTATCATCTGTAGGACTAATATCAAATTATTCCTGATCCTCTGGGGATTTAAAAAAAAAAGAACATCAGAGGCAAAGAATGGATTTAGCAAGAATGAAAAAGAAGGCCAATGATCTTGAGTGTCTCAGTCTATATAAGCTGTCAAGATCTTAGAAATATGGGATTTAGGGCTAGAAGAGACCTTAGAAGTCATCTAGGTCAACATAATTGTTTTACAGATGAGCAAACTGAGGTCCAAGAAAAGGTAAATAATTAGCTCAGGGCCACAAAGGCATTAAATAGCATATCCAGGATTCCAGTGTAGGTCTTTTGACACTAAATCCGAGGTTCTTTTCATTGTATCATGTTGCCTCTCCCTAGGACTAAAAGCAGTATTAGAAAAATTAACAACTCATTATAGAATAGATGAACTAAAAATAAACAATATGCCTTTTCAAAGTCCTCCCTAATATAACCCTGCTTTACATATTCATTCCCAATACAAACTCTTTGTTCATGACAGACCAGCTTCTTCACTATACCCAATTCTTTCTCTCTCTGTCTCTCTGTCTCTGTCTCTCTCCCTCTCTCTCAACTGGAAACAATTTAATTCTCCAATAATTGGGGACTGTCTAAGCAAGCTATGACACAGCAAAGTCATAGGTTGCTATATGGCTACTAAAAATGATAAATATGAGGAATACAATGTCTATCTATAGAAAATCATATGAAATGCAAAGTGAAGATATTAGAATGAGAACAGTCAATATATTTACTACGACTATATGTTAATATATATATATATATATAAACATAATATATGAATGGGCAATCAAAGATTTGGAAGAACATTGAAAGAGAATACTGACATTATTATCATTACATGTTGTATTTTTAATTATATTTTTTATTTTTATTTTTGTTACACTTTGGACTCCAAGCTGTCTCACTCCTCCCTCTCAACCCCACACTAGACAAGGCCAACAGTTGACACAAATACATGAAACCATACAATACATACTTTCATATATCAGTTCTTTCCCTGGAGGTGGATAGAATCTTCCTTCATAGGTCCTTTAGAGTTGACTTGAGTATTCATATTATTCAGAATAGCTTAGTCAGTCATAGTTACTCTTTGAACAATATTGCTGTTACTATATACAATGTTCTCTTGGTACTGCTCATTTCCCTCTTCATTATTTCATCAAAGTCTTTCCATGTTTTTTTTTTCCTAAAACCAACTTGCTCATCATTTCTTCAGTATTCCAGCACAATCATATATCACAACTTATTTAGCCATTCCCCAATTGATGAGCATCCCCTCAGTTTCTAGCTCTTTGCCACCACAAAGAGAGCTGCTATAAATATTTTAGAAGATATAGGTATTTTTTTTTCCTTTTCCCCTAATCACCTTAGGAACCAGACCTAATAGTGGTATTGCTACATCAAAGGGTATACAGTTTTATAACTCTTTGGGCATAATTCTAGAATGCTCTCCAAAATGGTTGGACCAGTTCACAGTTCCACCAATAGGGTATTAGTGTCCCAATTTTTCACATCCCCTCCAATATTTGTCAGTTTTCCCTTCTATCATTTTAGCCAATCTGATAGGTATGAGATGGTATCTCAAAGTTGTTTTAATTAGCATTTCTCTAATCAATAATTATTTAAAGCATTTTTGTGACTACACATAGCTTTGATTTTTTTCTTCTAAAAACTTCCTGTTCATATCCTTTGACCATTTATCAATTGGGGAATAACTCATTCTTATAAAATTGAAAAAGTTCTCCATATATTTGGGATATGAGGCCTTTATCCAAGGAACTATAGAATTTTTTTCCTGATTTTCTGCTTTCCTTCTAATTTTGGCTACATTGGTTTTATTTGTACAAAAACTTTTTAATTTAATATAATCAAAATTATCCATTTTAACATCTCTCGATGCTCACTTTATTTATTTAATTTATTCATAAATTTGATTCTTATCCATAAATCTGATAGGCAATATGTTCCATATTCTTCTAATTTACTTATGATCTCCCATTATGTCTAGGTCACGTATCTATTTTGACCTCATCTTAGTAAATGGTATAAGATATTGGTTTATACCTAGTTTCTGTCAGACTGCTTTCCAGTTTTCCCAATATTAATTATAACTTTGAATACATGTTCAATTTTGGATTTTACTATATAAAGTTAAGTTCATAATAAAAGTATATTTTAAAAGAAAAAAATATTCTACCTTCTTCTTTTTGCCTGTTTACATTCTATCCATTCATAGGCCCATAAAACCTTCCTGGTAACTCTAGGTAGTCTCTACTTCTACAGAACTTATTGATTGTATCTCATGTACTGGCATTTGATTAGTCATATAACTGTGCCCATGGTCACAGAGGCAGGACTTACACCCTGCTCTCTCCTAATTCCAATTCCAGAAGTCTACCCATCATGCAACACTACCTTTCCAGGTAACATTGGTGAGTTAGTAGCCACAAGCTCATTGTTGAGAGGAAACTAAGACTGAGAATAAGCAGAGAATACTGGATTGCTACTTGCCATGGATCTTTCCAACAAGATCAGTGCTTTGAGTAAGGGTTTGACTAGACAACTCTTCCTTTGGCAATTCTTTGTTTCTACTGGTCACACCTCCATACTTCCAAAGGGCTCTGATTTCCTCAGCACTGGGCATTCTATCCACCAATGCAAGAAGAAGAAAAGAAAATAGGAAAAGCTCTAAGTACAATTGTATAAAATATAAGCACCCTGAGGGCAGGGACTATTTCATTCCTGGCACCTAGAACAATTCCTGATATCAGATAGATGGTTAATAAATGCTTGTTGAGTGACTGATATGGAAAAATTAATAAAAATGAATGTACAAACAATCTTTATAGGAATTTAGATGGAGGGAGTAAAAAAATTTTATGATAGTTTATGCATTGAAATTAATTGAAGTAAATGGTTACTACACAAGTTTAGTTGCTTACATTGACATTTAAAGGAAAGTTCTAATAAAACATTTAGTTTCTTAAAATGTCTACGCAGAACAGTAAAGTTGTTATGGATAACTGAATTTTGCCATTACTTAGAGAAAGATAGGTAATATGTTACATGCTCTTCTGACAAATAAAATCATTGGCAAAACCTGCAGCCGTGCTCCCCTCTGACAAACCCTCTCCAGGGTAGAGAAGAGGATAGAAGAAATATATTAGGCTATTTCAGACAAAGCTTTAGCTTTAGGTAAGGATAAACGTGGGACCTCTTCAATGTATAATTTATTATTCCCTACCACCAAAAGTTCTTTCAAAAATAAAAAATGTACTGAATGTGGAACTGAACTTTTGATTGATAACAAGGCATTGAACAAAGTTAACAGAAATATCACATCATCTCTCCAAGTCCTGAGGCTACAAGATCATCCAAAAGAAACTAGTTTTTCTTAGGATAGCTAGTGGTCAGTCATCTTCCCTGATCTTTCTGTAGTTTTTGACACCACTGACCACCCCATCCTCCTAGATATCCTCACGTTCCTTGGCTTCTGTGAAACTGCTCTTCTACTCCTCCCTCCTGTCTGACAGCTCCATTTTTCCCTCTCAGTTTTCTTTGCTGGATCATCATCTCTTTCCTTCCACCTAAGTCTCCTAGTCTCAAAGCTAGCTTCTTCTCCTTCTTCTTCTCCTCCTCCTCCTCTTTCTCTCTTTTAACTCATCTTCCTTCCTCAAAGTGCTTATCTTCCAAACCTTTCCCATCATTCAATTCAACCAGATTCATAATGTCAGTGCTATTCATGATTTCCCTCCTTTTCCCCCTATAATCAATGAGTTGACAAGACCTATTGACGTTACATCCACCTCTCTCTCATGCATGCCTTTATTTCTACTACATAGCTAACACCCAACACCCTATTTCAGGTCATCATGAAAGTAGGCATTATAGATATCATTACTCCTACCCTCCCCATTGTACAGATGAGAAAATTGAGGCTTAGAAATATTAAGTGACCTACCGTGATTACATAGCTAGTAAACTAGCAATGCTGACCTATGCTAAGAGGATAAGAGTGGAATTCAAACCTAGGCCTCTCCTTGCCAAATTCCAGCACTTTATCCTCATAAATGTCTAACAAAAAACCTATTCAACTGAAGAACCCCATGCTATACTGCTTTCAATATATGGTCTTTTGTCCAATCCTAATTATACAAATAGGGCTTGAGTATTCATTCTAGTGCACCTGATTCAGACTATTATAAGAGCCTCCTAACTGTTCTTCCAGCTTCTAGTGTCCCTTCTCTTCACATAGCTACCAAAATAATCTTCCTGAAGTACAGATCTGATAATATTACTCCCCTGCTAACAAAACTTTACTGGTTCCTTATTGTTTCTAGGATAAAATATGAACACCTTAGCTTGACTTTTAAGACTCTACACAATCTGGCTATAACTTACCTTTCCAGCCTTATTTCACTCTAATTCCCTTCTTACCCTCTATATTCCGCACAAACTGAACTACTAGCTATTTTCTGTACTTTGCATTTCATTGCCTGCCTGTGGCAAGTAAAAATGATGCTGAGGTACAGTTTTCTCCAAAGCAAGATCATTTTAATTTTAACTCATATCAAATGGTCATATCATTTTAATAACAAGTGATGCCTATACAGTTAGTAATAAAGGTCATGCAGGCACCTCAGCAGTAAGCCTGGGACTAAAGCAAGATCAGTTTAGTGGCTTGACAGTAGGACATTTGGACCTCTCCTGGCAAAGGTGAGGCACTCCCAATTGGTAGATATTTTATGAGGAGGTGGGTTGAGTTCTCAGCTCCTCCCAATTAATTCACTGTTGGAGGGCCAGGACTAAACTTCAGATGATTTGGATTAGTCCACAGCTGGGAAAAGTGGGCTGGCCTACAGATGAGGCTGATTACACACTTCTCTGACACTTAAGAAATGCTAATTGCTATATGAGACCCAGCTTTCCCTAGCAATCCTAGCTAGAAAAACAAAAACCATCTCCATCAGATGCCACCCTGGTTTGACATCCCCCCCAGAGACCAAGTCACCCCTAAATTTGATGAGGAAAAGCAAGGACCAGAGACTTGTCCCCTGGGGAGGGCCTAGTCCAAGCTGGTTCTCTGTTTACAGGGTGAAAAGTGAGGGGCCAGTTGAGAAAGGCCCAGCCCAAGCTGGTTATGCAGCAGATGCCCTGGGCTGAGAGTGATCATATTACGGGATCATGCCCCTCACAAACGGCCAGAAGAACTAGATTGAAAAAAGTGGGGTCTGACCAAATAGGGGAAAGGATGGGTTTCAGATTAATATGATACATCATAACATTAATTTTCCTCATGCCACAATATATTTCTACAAACTCTTTCTCATGTCTACAATGCATTTCCTTCTCATTTCTACCTCTCAGGATGCTTATCTTCTTTCAAATGCCAGTTCATGTACCTTCTCCTCCATGAAACCATTCTTTTTCCCAGAGCTGTTGGTATTCTTTCTGTGATCTATCTTCCATTTGTCTTATTAGTCTACTTGTGGCATCATTGAATATATATTATCAATTCCTCTAGGGCAAGAACTGTTTTTTCTTTGTCTTAGTTTCCTCAGATCCAAACAGAGTATCTTTCATACACTAGATGCTTAATAAATGTGTGAATTGAATTGATGAACTAGATAACATAGAAGAGGAAAAAAAACACATAAGATTTATTTTTTGTCTTCTCACAAATTGAGTTGACTTATAAATTGGATATATTAATGCCCGATTCCTCCTCACTTCAGCTATAGGTGACAAGCAGCTGGCCTTTCCCTAGTCCGTTACTAAAGCAACTGGTATCATACATTTAGAGAGAGATGGCCTTTGAGTCCAATTTTTTTTCCTTTTTACAGATGAGAAAACAGATGCATAGAGAAATTAAGTGATTGCCTAGAGTGACAGAGCTAGTAAGTACATGAGGTAGAATTTGAACTCAGATCCTCCCGGCCCCAAGTCCAGTGCTCTGTGCACTGTGCTACCATGCTGCCTCATGATACCAATCATACCAATCTCAGTTCAGTTTTCTTCATTTGGAGGTAGTATCCAACTGAATGGAGGTCTCACACCAATTGAATTCATCACACCATCCTCTGAATTAACTCTACAAATTGCTAAGCATCACTTCTCCACAGGCTCTCTCTAATAGAGGAAAATGGGCAAGTGATAGGAAGTAAACTGGATCAGTCCAAGGGAGACATTCCTTGTCAGCTGCTTCCTTTGCTTCTGTCCATACTTATAAGTAGCACTCCTGAGGAGTAGGTAAGTTCCTATAGAGATGCAGCTTTCTGCTTGGGAGCCCTAAATTTCTAGCTATATTACTTCCCATAGATAAATATGTGATATTTGAATCAAGTTATTAATATCAAAGCTAATTTTTTTAAAGTGGAGGATGTGGTGGCGAAGCCAAGATGGCGGCTGGAAAGCAGGAACTTGCTTAAGCTGTCCCTCAAATCCCTCCAAACACCTGTAAAAAAATGGCTCTTAACAAATTCTAGAGCTGCAGAACCCACAAAACAGCAGAAGGAAGCAGGTCTCCAGCCCAGGAGAGCCTAGATGGTCACTGGGAAGGGTCTATCGCACTGGGAGTGCTGGGAGCAGAGCACAGCCCATCGTGGGCCACACCAGGACAGGCCAGACCGAGAGCAGCCAGAGCAGTCCTTAGGGACATAAATCATTGAGTTGTGGCAGTTACCAGACTTCTCAACCCAATGCCAAAGACCATGGAGCAGGTTAGTGGGAAAACTGCTGCATCAGGTTAGAAAGCAGTCCAGCCCCAGCCCTGGGGGTGGCAGAGGTGGTGCAGTGGTGGCAGTGGCAGCAGCAGGAAGCTCCTGCAAGGCTGCTTCCAGAGCTTCAGCATCAGCTGCTTCTGGAGTCCCTGGCTCACACAGTGAGAGAAATAAAGTGGCAGACCAGAGCAGGAGTGCAGAGCTTGCTTTGCTCTGCTTGGATCTGGGTCAAGTTCCTGGTTGGTGGTTCTTGGGAGAGAAGGAGCACTGGTGTGGCAGAGCTTATGGTGACTGGAGTACAAGTAGCTCTGCAAACAGCAGCACAGCCCCTAAAGCTTGGGACAAAGCACTCTCTACTCTACAAGCAGTCATACCTTGACGAAAAGCTCAAAGGTCAAGTAGCTGGCTGGGAACATGGCTAGGCAGTGAAAAAGGACTCAGACTCAGACCATAGAATTTTTTTTGGTCACTAAGAAGATCAAAACATACATCCAGAAGAAGTCAAGAAAGTCATAGAGCCTACATCAAAAGCCTCCAAGAAAAATATGAATTGGTCTCAGGCCATGGAAGAGCTCAAAAAGAACTCAAAAAAGCAAGTAAGAGAAGCAGAGGAAAAATCAGGAAGAGAAATGAGAGTGATGCAAGGAAACCATGAAAAACAAGTCAATGACTTGCTTTTAAAGGAGACCCCAAAAAATACTGAAGAAAATAACACCTTAAAAAAATAGACTAACCCAAATGGCAAAAGAGCTCCAAAAAGCCAATAAGGAGAAGAATGCCTTTAAAGGCAGAATTAGCCAAATGGAAAAGGAGGTCCAAAAGACCACTGAAGAAAATACCACCTTAAAAATTAG
>CM053622.1:280794917-280814342 GCA_028646595.1 Phalanger gymnotis
TAAAACTAAGGGGTGAGAGAGGAATATATTGAGAGAGGGGAAAAAGGCAGAGATAGAATGGAGTAAGTTATCTCACATAAAAGTGGCAAGAAAAAGCAGTTCTGTTGGTAGGGTAGAGGGGACAGGTGAGGAGGAATGAGTGACTCTTGCTCTCATTGCATAATGATACATGTGTGACCAGTGTTTAATTGCTTGCCTTCTTTGGGAGGGCGGGTGGGAAGGGAAGAGGGGAGAGAATTTGGAACTCAAAGTTTTAAAAGCAAATGCTCAAAAAAAAGCTGTTTTTGCATGCAACTGAGAAATAAGATATATAGAGAATGGGGCATAGAAATCTATCCTGCCTTATAAGAAAGTAAGGGGAAAGAGGATGGGGCAGGGAGTGGAGTGACAGAAGAGAGGGCTGACTGGGGAAAGAGGCAATCAGAATGTATGCCATCTTGGAGTAGGAGGAGGGTAGAAATGGGGAGAATATTTGTAACTCAAAATCTTGTGGAAATCAGTGTTGAAAAATAAAATATTGAATAATAAAATAATAGTTACGGAAAAAATAAATGAAAATTCAACAAAAAAAATAAAGTGGAGGAGGCACTGAAATGGAGTGCTGAAGTCCTATTTGTATAATTCTGATTATATAAAAGAATACATATTGAAAGCACTGTAGCAGAGGGTTCCGGAGTTGAATAGATTTCTTATTAGACATTTATGAGGATAAAGTGCTAGAATTTGGCAAAGAGAGACCCAGGTTTGAATTCCACCTCCATCCCCTTGACATATGTCAGTATTCCTAGTTTACTAGCTATGTAATCATTGTAAGTTACTTAATATTTCTAAGTCTCAATTTTCTCAACTAAAAAAACAGGGAGTTTTAGAAAGTTGTGAGAATTAGAGATAATGTATATGAAGTTACATACACACACACACACACACACACACACACACACTCACTCACACAATTGCTGTTATTATTACAGTGCATTTTGCCAGGAACCAGGGTCTCATCAGGGATAGAAATGAAGAAATTTCAAGACAATTTTAGCTGCTTATGCACTGGGTTATTTTAGCTAGCTCTGCACTTGGTTGGCGGTAGCTGCCAGGAGCAGCAGGGGCATGAAGGTTGATCTATACATCAAATGTAGGTCAAAACTTGAATTTTTATAAGAGAAGTTCAAATTGACCTATATGCTGGTTTGATACAAGAATTCACTTTAATTTTTAAGGAATGCTATAATCCTATAAACTCAAGTGATTAATATCTGATATTTTCTTTTATATGGATTATTTTTTATTATTATTGTTAAAGTTTAATTTATTGCATTTTAAGGCTTTCAAAGTACTTTCTGTGTGATAGGTAGGTAACTTTGTGAGACAGGTAACAATTGGGGGAAAAAAGGGGGAATGTAGATCTAGATCTGTAAATTTAGCAACATGTGGAACTCCCAATGTGGGAACTACCTGTGCAGCAACTCTTCTATAAATAGACTTAGTGTATTGTCTGTGGGCATTGAATGATTAAGCGTATTGTCTACAGTCACATAGCCGGGATATGTCAGAGGCAGGACTTACACCCTGTTCTTTCCTGATTCCAATCTATTAGTCACAAAAGTCTATGTTTGAATATACATTAAAGCTTGTTGGTGACAACCTGACCATTTGTAAATAAGCAGGCCATTTGTGATTACAAGATGAACACTGATTTAGTCATTCACACTCAACTGAAGCATTAACACATTTCAAGACAGCACTAATAAAATAATTCAAATGTGAAATTCCCTCTGACTTCTGATCATTGTAATGAATGAAACAATTAAAGCCTCCCTCAGGAGCCCCTTCTAAGGAGTGTCAACAGTGGTTTGCAATAACAACTAACTACGGGAGTTGACAACAATAGCTACCATCAAAAACTGAAGATTGAGGATTTCATTTCTAGCAAATATAGATGGCAACGAAAATTATGCCATCACCTACACAAACTATATGATACTTGTATTTATGCCACGACCAAGTAACAATTAGATATGTTCAAAGGGTAGTCAGGTCTGGAAGAGAAGGTAAAGTGGGTACAACAACACCTTTCCAATTACTAAATTATCAAAGAAAATGTGTTCCTAGAAAAAAAAATAGAAGTAGAGTTTAAAGATTTAAAAAAAAAAAAAGGAAAAGGGCCAAAAGACAGAAGAGAATCCTATGTCCAGAGGCTGGAGAGCAGAAGAATTTGACAGGGAGGAGAATGGGAAGAAGGTTCATGGAATATGAGGTCCTTCCCAAAGAAGGGGAAACAGGACCTCCTGAAAATGGAACAGCTGTTTGTCCTTCAAAAGGATTATATGGGGGTAGCTAGGTGGTACAGTGGATAGAGCAGTAGCCCTGGAGTTGGGAGGACCTGAGTTTAAATGTGGCCTCAGACACTAGACACTAGCCACGTGGCCATGGACAAGTCCCTTAACCCAGACTGCCTCATCAAAACAAAAGGATGATACAAAAAAAAAAAAGTGGGGGGTGGGGGGGAAGGAAGACCTATTTGTACAAAAATATTTATTGCAGCTCTTTTCGTAAGAATTGGAATTTCAAATTGAAATCAATTCTCCATCAATTGGGGAATGGCTAAACAAGTGGTGATATATGATTGTAATGGAATATTATTGTGCTAAAAGAAATGACAAGCAGGATGATTCAGAAAAACCTGGAAAGACTTACATGAACTGATATAAATAAAGCAAACAGAACCAGGAGAATGTTATACATAGTAACAGCAATATTGTTCGATGAAGAATTGTGAATGACTTAGCTATTTTCAGCCATACAATGTTCCAAGACAATCCCAAAGGACTAATGATGAAACATACTATCTACCTCCAGAGAAAGAACTGATATTATTTGAATATAGACTGAAGCATACTATTTTTCATGTTCTTTCTTTCATTCTTTTTTTTATTCTAGTCTTTTTGTACAAAGTGACTAATATGGAAATGTTTTACATGATTGCACATGTATAACCTATATCTGATTGCTTACCATCTCAGGGAGGGGGGAAGGGAGGGAGGTAGAGATGGAATTTGGAAATCAAAACTTTTTTAAATATTAAAAACTTGTTTTAATGTGTAATTGGGGGAAAATTGTGTGTGTGTGTTTCTCCAAAAGAGCAATCATCTAGTAGGAAGTGGAGAGAGAGAGATGAGTAATGGTGGTCAGTGACAGCCTGTGGAGAGGTATCAAGGAATCCATTTATAGACATTAATGATAGAGAAGCCATCTATCACTGGGTTATATATCCATTACATAACAGGATCTGTCAAGACTAGTTAAGCCTGTGACTCTTACCCACTTTTAGTGATTCATTTTGTTTCTGTCACTTTCAGTTTTATTGATATTTTGTTTTTAAATTACATATGTTTACAGATTACTCCCATTCCATTGATAGGTCTCTTAAAACAAAATTAAACGGTTAAGTTAATCTAGTAATTCAGTGACCTTATGTAAAAGTGTATGAGACAATTCACATCTAGTATCCCTACCTCTTTTTTTAATTAATAGAATTATTTTCTCTCCCTCTTATCTTCTACGTCATTATTTTATAATTCTTAAAATCAATATGCATAGTCAAGCAAAATAAATTCCCAGAATACTGTTCTCTCTCTCTCTCTCTCATACTCTCTCTTTCTCTCATTCTCTCTCTCTCTCTCTCTCTCTCTCTCTCTCTCTCTCTCTCTCTCTCTCTCTCTCTCTCTCTCCCCCTGTATGTGTCTGTGTCTGTGTCTACGTCTGTGTAATTTCCACAACCTAAGTCTATCACTTCTCTGTGAGGGGCAGCATCATGGCTCCTCTGGTAACATGAATAGTCATTGTGTTGATTATAGTTCTTCCAGCTTTCAAAGTTGTTTGTTTTTGTTGTGTTGCAGTCATTGTATGAATTGTTCTAGTTCTACTTATTTCAATCCTCATTTTATAAAGTCCCCCAAATTATTCATTTTTTTATAATATTGATGTTTTGGCATAGATTGTTTTTCTGTTTCTGCTTCCTTCAATCTGTATCAGTTCATGTTTTTCCATGTCTTTTTGAAATCATCTATTTCCTCATTTCTTGCAGCAGGCAAAATTTCAGAATTATTTTAATTTGTATTTCTCTAATTAGTAGTGACTTGAAGCATTTTTCCCCATCTATAGATACATTGGGTCTCTTCCCTTGAGAACTATTTGTTCATATACTCAGACCATTTATCAATTGGAGAATGGCTCTTTTTCTGACAAATTCGAATCAGTTCCTTATATAAATGAGTTACTTAGAAACGAATCATACAACCAAAAGGAAATTGGAAAGCACTGCTAGGGATTACAAAAGACTAGGTTAAAAAAAAAACTAAAGAATTTAGAGTCACAGGACTGTTTGCATTACTGCTTCTCATAGAACACAAAGGCTTCAGAAGACAGAGGAAGAGTCCTTTGATTCTTTTAATATCTCAAGAGCATTTGTGTAGAATTGGGCTGTTTATCTATTGGCCTTCATTCTCTCTATGTGATAGTCCTAACTTCTTTTCTGATTCTACATGAACTTGTTGGAAATGTCTGTGCCATTTCTTGCACACAAATATTTTTGATAATGTGCTATAGTCTATTCATCCTACTTACCCACATCTTGGATCTTCTTTATCTTTCCATTGTTGCCCTTTGGATCACCTGTCATTTTTATACTTCTGAATTTATTCTGTTTAATGATAGGCACTTAATGCTTGTTAATTGGCTGACTGGTAAATTGATAGCAGGGAAGCTGATACTTAATTTTTAAAAAAGGATAGGCTATTACATCAACAAGCAGTTTGTGTCACTCAAAACCCTTGGCAATCTCCAAATGGTACCAAATCCTAGCTCCTCCTGCTACTCAAAGGTGCCTCAAGGTCACTGCTGCTTGCTTACCAAGACACATGTATATGTATATGTATATGCACATGCATATGTATACACATACAGAAATACATTATATACACAGAGATACAAACTCAGTGGGCTATCCAGTGTAGATCATTTAATCAATTTCATTTAAAAACTATGGATTTCACTGCAGAAACCTTAAGGTGTTCTAGGGCTCAGTGTAATTATTACAATGTCACATATAAATCAGAGTATTTGAAAAATGTCAGCAGCGATAGGAAGCCCTTCCTCCATTTGCAATGACATAGTCCATGACACTAGATCTTAGGGGAGTAAATGTCTTTCTTTTTTATGCTTCATCTGATGTTAATACTAAGTGGATAATTAAACAAATTAATCTCCACAGACATGCTTATTATAGAATCTTTACATAATTTTAACATATTTTGGCAAAGGTTTTTTGAACAGAGTCTTTAAGTTGCTTTTTCCTCTACAGAATCAGGTTTTTTTTTTTTTTAAATAAAATCAACAAACAAGTATATCAAGGTCTTAAATTCCACATACTTCTTACTTATCCAACCCTAACTTCTCTCCTAACCTACAGAGTCACATTTCCATCTCAAACTGGATGTCCACAGGACATCCAGTCTAAACATGTCCAAAACTGAACTCAATATCTTTCCTCCTAAATCCTCCTTTCTTCCTACCTTCCCTGTTACTATAGAAGGTACCACCATCTTTCCAGTCTCCCAGGCTCATAGCCTAGGTGTCATCCTTAACTCCTCACTCTCTCATCCCCCAAATCCAATGTGTTGCCACATACCATCAATTTTACCTTCACTATAGCTCTTATATATACCTCCTCCTTCTCTCCTTTGACACTGCTACTACTCTGATGCAGGACCTCATTGCCTCACACGTGGACTACTTACAATAGCCTTGTTGGTTAGTCTCCCTGCCTGAAGTCCATCCTCCACCAAGTTGTCAAATTAATCTTCCTTTGAGCAGATCTAACCGTGTCATCCCCCCAATTAAACAAACTGCAGTGGTTTCCAATCACCTCCAGGATCAAATATAAAATCCTTGGTTTGACATTCGAAAGCCCAGTGTAACCGCCCCACCCCCCACCACCACTCCAACCTTTGCAATCTTCTTATGCCTCTTCCCCTAATCACCACACACCCAACTATCCAGTGACACTGGTCTCTTTGCTATTGCTCAAACATGACACTCCCCCTGACTAGGCACTTTCATTGCCTGTCCTGCATGCTTGGGGTGCTCTTTCTCCTTATCTCTGCCTCCTGGGCTTCACTGGCTTCCTTCAAGTACCAGCCAAAATCCCAGTCTTTTTTATTCTGCTTCTGTCACTACAAGGGAAAGAAGGCTGCAAAGAACTAAAGTCTGTTTTGTGTTTTTCTTTCTCATGGATTCATCTTGGTGGCCAAATTTCTTTTGATGAGTTTCTCTGTACTTAAACTTGGCTGGTCCTTAGCAGACAGGATCTAAGGCCAGGCCTGTATTTGAATCTTTGCTCCACTATCAACTCATTCAAAAATGTGGTGGCACCTCCACATCTCAATGAAACATTAAAGCAGGAGTCTATGGAGCATATGCTACAGTATATACACTTATGCATATTGGGAAAGGATCGTAAAAAGATTATCTTAGAGAAAACCAAATATGGTTCCTCCTTAATGTTTGCCAGATGATGAGTATGTAATATGCTGGACTCTTACCACTGTTCTCTTAGCTCCAATGGTGCTATAATCAAAGGAAGCATACCATGTCTGTTCCAAAATCACTAACTCCAAAATACTGTGGTTGTTTGTACCATTTAAATCCCGTGGAAGAGAGCAGCATTCATCTTAATATTTTGTTAGGGTTACAAATACAAATACATTTGCAGGACAGCTGACATGTTAACATTCCTGACACAGTCATTAAGGCCACCTGACATCTAATAGTCTTTGCTGCCAAACATGTTGAATAAATTATACTGAGATGCCACACTAGTAATAAAGTTATTACAGTGGTGTGTCACCTGTGCCCACTGTCTTTGCCTATAATTACATGGAGACTGCATCTATATGAGGGCATGGAATCCATTATTTTGTTGGCTGATGTTTTTATTTTTTTGTCATTTTAACAACCAAAATCTACACAATCAATTGAATTATCTGTATTGTCAATCTGATTTCACTGTTTAAATGACAGAAAACGTCATACTGACCATTAGAATTTGTTGTTTTGGTTAACTTGGACATAAGGTGTGTCAAGAAAGGGCAGCACAGCTTAGTGAAACTATGACACCAGACCTAGGTTTGGGTCACAGTGTTGCTGTTTGCTAACTGTATAGCTGACAGCAAGTCATCTAATTTCTCTAAGACTTTGCTTCCTCTTCTGTAAAATGGGAAGAATATGTGTACTACCAATCTCCCAGGGCTCTTGAGAGGATCTAATGGAATGATGGGCACTTTATAAATGAAGCTGTGTTATTAGCATAACCATCAGATGGCACTGTTGAGAAATACAAATGTAAAAATCAATCCCTCACTTAACCTAAGGCGTCTGTCTGATGATGTGCTGGGTTGGAAGACCAATCCCTCCTTCCTTCTGGGAGGTGTGGCTTTCTTTGCCAGGAACTGACTCTATCCTTTCCTTTCTGCAGAAAACAAACAAAATGTCTTACACTTTACTTAGCCTCTCACATGGCTACCAGCTTCCCTGAACAAACAGATCCTTTCCTGAGGATTGTTCTCTTTCCCTAATAAACAATAATCTTGGCTCCCAAACTAGCATCAACTTTTCAGTGGGAACAGCTCTAAAGGGGTCTACACCACTGCTACCACTCCCAGCTCCACTTTCAGGGACTGTGACATATAGCTTAGTGAAGAATCATGGTTTGATAACATAAGAAGGAAAACATAAAAGCTTTAGGGGTACAGTTTCTAAAATGTCCAGACTTAGCCACCAGGAAAGAAAAAATGACTCCCTTTCCTTTCTTCCAAAGGCCTGAAAGTCTGTCGATAAGCATTTATTAAGCACCCTCTGTGTGCTTAATACAGCACTATGCTAAGTGCTGGAGATACAAAGCTTAAAGGCAATCTCTTCTCAAGGAGCTCACAGTCTAATGGGGGAGATAAAATGGGATAAATTGGATAATTTAAAATAACCAGTAGAGGGAGGAACTAACATTAAGAGGAAAAGGGAGATCAGGAAAGGTTTCTCACAGAAAGATTTCTTCTATGTGATGGGACTTGAAGGAAGCAAGGGAAGATAAGAGATAGAGTTAAAGAGGGAGAGCATTCTGGGAATTGGAGACAGTCAGTAAAAATATTCGGAGGAGTCTAGAGTTGGAGTATCTTGTGTGAGAAACAGGAAGGAGGCCAGTATGAGTACATTACAGAATATTTAGTGGGGAGTAAGGTGTAAAAACTTTGGAAAGGTAGAAAGGGACCAGGCAGAGGAGGGTTCTCATTGCCAAACAGAGGATTTTATATTTGATCCTGGAGATGAGACAAAGCCACCGGAGTTGACTAAATAGAGGGGTGACGTGGTCCGGGCTGTGCTTAAGGAATATTAATTTTACAGTTGAGCAGAGAATGGACTAGACAGTGGGGCAGACTTGAGGCAGGGAGACTAACCAGTAGGCTATTGCAGTAGTCGAGTAGTGACTAAGGAACTGCACAAGAGTGCTGGTAATGTGAGAGGAGAGAAGGGGATATGTATTAGAGATATTATAAGGTAAAGTCAATAGGACTTGACAGCAGATTCGATATGGGGAGGTGAGGGAGGGAATGAGGAGTTAAGGATAACACATAGGTTATGAACCCGGGGGTGTCCTCAACAGGTAATAGGGAATTTAGGAAGAGGAAAGTACAGGGAAAGATAATAAGTTCTATTTTGGACATGTTTAGACTGGATACATACAGGACATCCAGTTTGAGGTCTATAATACACAACTGGAGGTGTGAAGTTGAAGGTCAGGAGAGAGGTTAGGGCTGGAAAAGCAGATCTGAGAATCATCAACATAAAGACGATAATTGAATCTATGAGTGCTTATGAGATCACGAAGTGAAGTGGTACAAAAGGAAAACAGAACAGAGCCCAGGAAAGAGCCCTAGAGAATGCCTGCCATTATCAGGCATGACTGGGACAAAAATCCAGCAAAGGAGACTGAGCAGAACCAAGACAGAAAAAGCAGGGCCCTGGAGAGAAGAGAGTATATCAAGTAGATAAGGGAGATCTATAGGGTCAAAGCTGTGCTGCACAGAGGTCAAAAAGGATGAGGACTGAAGAAAAAGGCCATGAGATTGGGAATTTAACAGATTATTGGTAATACTAAAGAGGGCAGTCTTGGTTGAATGATGAATTTAGAAGTCAGACTGTAGAGTTAGTGAGAGGAAAGGAAGCAGAAGCATTGCTTATGGATGGCCTCCTCAAGGAATCTAGTCACAAAAGGAAGAAAAGATATGAGATCATAGTTAGTGGAAATGGACAGATCAAGTGAAGGTTTTTTTGAGGATGGGGGAGACATGGGCATGTTTGTAGGCAATAGGGAAGCAGGAGGTAGACAAGGAGAGAATGAAACAGGAAGTGGTTGAATGGAAAAGTAAACAGACATGAGATTCTCTGTTCTGGGTAAAAAGGAGAAGAGACTTAGATACCACATCTCTCCTGTCAGACTGGTTAAAATGACAAAACAGGAAAATGATAAATGCTGGAAAGTATGTGGGAAAATTGGAACATTGTTACATTGCTGGTGGAGTTGTGAACTGATCCAGCCATTCTGGAGAACAATTTTGAACTATGCCCAAAAGGCTATAAAAACATTCATACCCTTTGACCCAGCAATATCACTTCTAGGGTTGTATCCCAAAGAGATCACACAAGTGGGGAAAGGACCCATATGTACAAAAATATTTATAGCGGCTCTTTTTGTAGTAGCAAAGAATTGGAAATCAAGGGTATGCCCATCAATTGGGGAATGGCTGAACAAGTTGTGGTATATGAAGGCAAAGGAATACTACTGTGCTATAAGAAATGGGGATGATACGGACTTCATAATAACCTGGAAAAACCTATACGATATAATGCTGTGTGAGGGGAGCAGAACCAGGAGAACATTACACACCACAGATATATGGATCCTGTGATGACTAACCCTGAATAGACTTCGCTCTTCTCAGCAATAGAAGGTGCAAAGACAACTCCAAAGGACTCATGAGGGAGAAGGATATCTACATCCAGAGAAAGAACTATGGAGTCTGAATGCAGATTGAGTCACACTTTATGCTCACCTTTTTTTCCTTTTCTTTTCTCTTTTGTTTTTGTCCTTTTTTTTTGGTTTTGTTTCTTCTTTCTTATGATTCATTCCATTGGTTATAATTCTTCTTTACAACTTGACTATTGTGTAAATAAGTTCAGTGTGAGGTTATATGTAATGAAGATATATCAGATTCCATGCCATCTTGGGAATAGAGAGGGGAGAGGGGGAGAAAGAAAGTCTGGAACTCAAAAATTATATGGAACTGAGTGTTGTAAACTAAAAATAAAAAAAATTATAAAAAAAAAAGGAGAAGAGAGTGTAGAAGGCTCAAACATGGCTCCTGACTGGCTCCAGAACCCTCTAGTTAAAATCAACATCTCCGTGCCCTGATCGCTGTGATACTTCAGCACCCAGTCACCTTAGTTTGATGCATTTGCTGCAAGGTGGGGAGCCTTGTATTCTGCCCCCTCTTTTCTGCTGTCCTTTTGACCACAGTTGGTCTGCCTGCCCCCAACCAGTCCTCTAAAGTGCATTGTCACTAGGAGTGAATGGGGGAAATTTCATCAGATTCCCCCAAACCAAGAAGCCCCTTCCAGAGAAAACGCCTAAGTTCTACCGAGTTTTCAGACTGCCAATATTCATTGGCATTGGTAGAGGTACTATGTTAATAAAGAAAAAAATCAGGACAACAATAATCATTAAACATTAAGGAAGACAGAAGTAGGACTGGTCATAGAAAGGCTTCACACCTATGGAGAACCAGAACAGCCTGGACAAACCAAAAGGGAAACGCGATTTGACAAAATCATTTCTTTCTTATTCACTCATCCACATATACACTATTGAGAGTAATTACAAGTCTCTCTTTACTTCTCTTTTGGTCTCACCTGGACCATCACAATTTGCACTGCATTTCAGGAATCCCAAACTCTCTGATTTCAATGCGTTGTAGGCTTTCAACTTGTAAGGGGAGCTAGCATGTTGCAGTGAGCTCAAAGTTTACATGATCTGGGTTCAAATCCTACCTCTGTCACTGATGGCATAATTGGTGGTAAGTCATTAAACCTCTCAATAACCAGAGAGTTCTATAAGATTATACACTGCACAACAGTTACTGGAGGAAATTTTCTCAGTGAATTGAAGAAATCACAGGTCTAGTGCTGTCTCTTCTCCCCACCCCCAACTGCAATAACAACCAAAAAAAAACCCACAAATTAACACATATTGTAAATTTCATTTTTTTCCTTCATGGATAACAATGATGGACAAAGAAAAATATACCTACCTCCAAGGGTTGTTGTGAGGACCAAATGAGATAATACTTGGAAAATGCTTTCCAAATCTTATAGCCCTGGGGCAGTTAGGTAGCTCAGTGAGTACAGCACAGGCCCTGAGTTCAAATCCGGCCTCAGACACTTGACACACTTACTAGCTGTGTGACCTTGGGCAAGTCACTTAACCCTAATTGCCCTGTCTTTCCCCCTCAAAAAAAAACCCCCAAATCTGATAGGCCTACATAAATGCTAGCTTAAAAAAAATCGTAGTGTCATGAGCATTGTCCTGGAAAGGAAGCATCACAATCTGTCAAAGCTACATTCACATAGTTCTCAGAAATCTCTAAGAAAAAAAAATTCATAGAAAATGAGAATTTAAAAAAAAATTCATAGAGAATGAAGAGAATGTGGGTAGCTCTGTGTAATTACAGCTCATTGACCCTTAGTCAACATGTTGATCTCTTCAACAATAACAAAAAAAACTTTAAAAGATGTAACTGCAAAAAGTGATACCAGTCTTAACTCTAAATCAATGAGCATTTGTAAAAGAGTTACACAATTAATTATTCTTTTGTCAGTAAACACAATTCTTAATCATTAGTGTCATCACACATAGCTTCTTGTATAATATTTCAGCCAATTCATCACAACACACTGCATTCACTTTCTGCCACTGATAAGTAATCATTTGGGAAAATAAGAGTGCCAGGAGAACAGACAGTGGACTGGAAAACCGTGGTAAAGATCAGATCTCTTAGTAGCCTCACATTCCCTCTATTCTCTAACACACAATTCACCCTGACACGTTTGCCCTCTGCAGGATAACAGACTCACATTATCAGAATGTCATCGGCTTATCCTGGCCTGAACATAAACCAAAAGGGTTTCAAAGGTAGAATCATTCCTCAGCCAATCATCCTGAAGGCTTTTCTTTGCACATTTACTGTGAACACAGAAAGCCTACTGCTCTCAAACCTTATTTGCCATTCAGCCAGAAACAGTATAGGTGGATTGAGAAACAGCTCAGTCCACTTACAATTTTACTTCTCCAAAATTTAGAAATTATTTTACTCGATGGGGTTGAGGCACTAGTGGCCTCTGTCCATTGCCCTCAGGCACAGCTGAGAGCTCCTAGGGGTAGAGAGGAAATGATATCTGAGCACTACCTAAAACCCTGTTTCATGAGACCAGGTGGCTGGGCCATCCTGGCCTTCACCCAGGAGGCTCCTGGGGCTACAGCAACCACTTGCACAGCTAAATCAGGCAACAATTCTCACCTAATAGTGCAGGGCCTTTGGAATGCAGCAACAAAGCCATAGTTGGCTTCCTTTAAGTCCCAACCAAAATCCTTCCTTCTCCTGGAAGCTTTCATTCTACTGTCTTCCATTTCCTATTTATCCTATATACAGCTTGTTTTGTATTTGTTTGTTTTGTATATGTCCTCCCTCATATGATTGCAAATTGTGAGCTTCTTTCTACATCCCTAGAGTTTAGCACAGTGCCTGGCACATAGGAGGTATTTAATAAACGTTTATTGATTGATTAATCATAGATTTAGAACTGAAAGAGACCCCTAGAAACCAATGAATCTAACCCCGACATTTTATAGAAAAGAAAATTTAGGCCTAGAGAGACCCAATTGACCAGATTCAATCAGAGAGTAAGTGATAAAGGCAGTATTTGAATCCAGGTCCTCTGTCTCTACAGCAGAGAGAAACAGAAGACAGAAGGGAGAAACAACTATGTTTTGTATGGGCAGATGATCACAGGATTATATATTCAGAACTGGAAGACACCAAGTCCAACTCCCTCATTTTGCTAATGAGCAAACTGAAGCTCAGGGAGGTTAAGTGATTTGCCCAGGGTCACACAGATATCAAGTGTCTCAATTACGATTAGAACCTGTGTCTCCCAAACTCCAAATCTAGTACTTTACTCACTACTTTCTAAACTGAAATTACAGAGGGGGTCCAGGATAAGAATATATGTGTTCCTGAGGTCAAGAGTCTGAATGAGACACAAGCAAATTTCTTTAGTCACTGAGTCCATCCAGTGAGAAAAGGCAGGATGTGTTTCAGTTCAGTGGCACCTGTGGGAATAGGAGCTTAATGCCAATTAAAGTTCCCCTGTCACACAAGTGGGGAAGAATTTATAGGCTGCCTAGGAGGATGTTGGCAAAGCCCAGGACAGTGGATAAGAGGCTGGGTTGGAAGCTGGGGATGATGCTTAAGCGACAGGTACAAATGGAACTTGTGGTAAGCAGCAACCAAAAGCTGGCATAACATGCAGGGTAGCCTGGCATGATGCCTTCTGGAACATATTAGGAGATGACAATTCAATTTAACATTTATTAAATGGTCCCTATTTACAAAGCACTGTGCTAGGTGTTAATCATTCAAGGCCAAAATGATGTTGTCTACCTTCAAGAAGATTACAATAGGCCAATAAGACATAGATACTAATGATGATGATGATGATGATAGCTAACATTTTATAGGACTTATAATGTGCTAGATACTGTGCAAAGCTCTTTACAATTATTCTATCATTTAATCCTCACAATAGCCTTGGTAGGTAGGTGCTATTATTATCCCTATTTTACACGTGAAGAAACTGAGGCAAACGAAGGTTAAACCCCAGGGTCATATAGCGAGGAATTATCTGAGGTCACATTTGAACTCAGGCCTTCCTGAGTTCAAGTAACTATTAAACAAATTAGAAAACTACAACATACATAGAAAATCATGTGGTTTCTCTGACAGACTTAAAAGGAGGCAAGTATCACTTCTAGCTGGGGAGATTAGGGAAAGCATCATTCAGAAGGCCCTTGGAAAAGGGAAAAGATTTCAAAAGACAGAGATAGATTAAGGACAAAGGAAGTCCTCAATTCTTGGCATGGAGGCAGAAGTGTGTATACTCAGTTCCTGTTTTATTGAAGCATGGGACATTTATGTTCAGTCACTGAGTCCTACCATCCTATGACCCAGAATTTGGCTCAAGAAGCTAAAGTTGAGAGTGAGTAAAAATGGTTTTGTTTTGTTTGTTTGTTTGTTTGTTTATGTGGCTAGGGGACTTTGGAGTGGGGTGAAATGAAAGTCTCAGGACAGGATATGTGTCTTTAAGTATTTAAAGGGCCATCATGTGAAATAAGAAGTAGTCTTGTTCTGTTTAGGCTTGGATGGAAAAGCTATGAGTAATCGATAGAAATCACAGAGGCTGATTCAATCTTAGCTATATGGCGAAATTTCTTAATAATCAGTGGGTTCTCCCCCACCCCCAGTGGGGAACCGAATATAAAAGTTGGAAAACTGCTTGCTGGGTTTTTGGTAGAGAGGGCTCCTGTACAGGGTCAGGCTGGTCTAGATGGCCTCAAAAGATCCTTCCAATTCTGAGATTGTGTGGTTCCTGATCCTGTTTCTCCCTACCAGATCCATTCCTTATGGCTATCTTACGGCCAAATTTCTTTGCAAACATACCACTTCCAACCAATAGATGTATTCTGTTCATCTATTTAATATACTGTCATTCCTCCTTAGGAATCCTTAATATTTGGCTTCCCAGAAAATTTTGGTCTTTAGACCAGGGATTCTTAAACTGGGATCCATGAACTTTAAATACATATATACATACATATATATACATATATACACATATATGCATATGCATGTATATATCATTGTGTTTCAATATAGTTGTTTTCTTTATAATCTTATGTATTTTATACATTTAAAAAATTTTATATACTTAAAAACATTATTCTAAGAAGAGATCCATAGGCTTCACCACGCTGCCAAAGGGTCCCATGACACAAAAAGGTTAAGAACACCTGCCTTAGACAATTAACTTATTTGGTATATTGGCTTTAATATACTTACTGACCTGGAGTCTTACAGGCCTGGGTCCCAGTTCCAGCCTAACATTCCTTAAATAATACTATCCTTCTCTTCTTGAATTCTGCTCTTATCACTGGTAAAAACTATCCATGTTATTACCATATGCTTAAAGTATTAAAATATTGCAAGGTCATAAGATAGGATAGTAGGAAAAGACTACTTCCCTAGGGTCTGAGGGATAGGTTAAGCCAGCAGCTGGGCTGAGAAAAAGTTAATTGGACTCAGTGGTGTTCTATCAGTCTTTTCAGCTCTACAAATGGTCTGGGAGCAAAGGCTATTCCAGAACAGGGCGGGGAAGCCAGAACTTGGTAAGAGGGGCGATAAGGTATATGAGCTCTGAAACCTAAAAAGAAAGGTCCTGAACTTGTTGGAGAACTAGGTGCAAAAGATTAGCACCAAGGTTTTAAAATGTTGCTGCCATTTATAATGGTAGGTACTTACAAGGCCTAGGGTGAACTGACAGCCTGTTTGGGAGGGAGGAAGCAGAGTTCTTGTTTGTTTATTCTTATTTGTTTGGGAGTATGCCAGACTGCTGAGTAAGATAGAGAGGGCTTAGGGGCCAGAATAGCTTTTTAGACTGAGCCTAAACAAGGTCTGATATGGCTACACTGAAGATTCGTATACCTTTTTAACTTGATACTTCCGGTTTTTTATGTCATTTCGTTTCGTTTTATATTTACCCCTCCCTTTCATTCCTTTTTTAGACTGACCATGTTTCAATTATACTAAAAGAAGGGTTTGTTAAAAACCAGACCATAAAGTCAAACTCTCTCAAAGGCCTGAGGTAGGCTGTTGGTACTTGGAATGAATGAAGGCAGAAATCCTTTGAGGAAGGTATTTTTCCAGTCCAACTGTGGAAGTTCTTTTATTCCCATGCATATCCCTTAGATGAAAAATACAAAAGGAGAAAGACCAGCCAGTAGAGCCCAAGATCCTGGTCTGGGCTGTAAAGACTAATGTGGATAGATTAATATTTGTTTCCCAGGTTCTGGGTCAAGGTTTCAGTCAGAAGAAGCTTGAGGTAACCCCAGAGAGAGGCCTAAATGCTGTCTGCCACAAAGCCTCTGACACAGAGTCTCACTTGGTCTTTCTGTCAGGGTGATCTTTAGTCTTACCAGTTTATTCATTCGTATAAATGGGAAGCTCAAGAAACTAAAAGATGTCAAACCAGGTTGTTCCAATTAAGTATTATTTTCATTGTCAGGGGCTCTTAACCTGAGATTCATGGGATTGTTTTTTTAAAATATTTTAATAACTTTATTTCTACATAAATTTCTTTTGTAATCCTATAAATTTTACTTTATGCATTTAAAAACAATGTTATGAGAAGGAATCCATAGGCTTCACCAGACTATGAAAGGGGATCATAACATAAAAATGGTGAAGAACTGCTGCTCTGGATGAATACCAGTGTTAATTTCCTTGTACTTATTCTATTTATATTTATTCCATATAGACTTTCATATGTGCTACTTGTTTCCCCCATTTTCATTCTTTGTCTTTTTGTCCCAAGGTCCTAGGACAGTGTCTGGAACATAGTAGGTACCTAATAAATATTTATTAATTAGTTTATTAATTTATAGATCCAGTAAAAAAAATATAAAAAGAACATGAGTTTTCAGCCATTAGTATGAATTTTCCCATCTAACAAGAGTGAAATCAAACTTACTACTGAGTAATCAATATTTGCTCCTATAGCCCTTAAAGTTATAGATATTCTAACCCGGGCAAAGTAATTCATCAGTTTTGCAAAATCGCTTGACTGAGAAGAAAGGTGTTTAGGAAAGAAGATCATGCAATTTCAGCAGGATATTTGAGTATTTGATATTTTTAGAAGACATCTCATTTTCTAATTCAAGGATGGGGTGGAGGGAAGATGGCATATGAGGGAGAACATGCAGATGTTTCTGCCTACATACTACTTGAGTAAATGGTTAACTATCCATTAAGCAATCTTTCAGGGTCAAATACAGAGGAAAAAATACGTTCCTGATCATCCAGTTTTATTTTCACCATAACTTTCCAATAAAGTTAAAAACATCACTGAAGGTGCTCAATCTTACAAAGTAAAATGTATTTATATAAAGGTGGGTTTGATCCGAATAAGTCAATCAGATGACAGATGCTGCCTCCTGGTACCTTAACCAAATAGGAATATGTTTCTTGATTAAATCAAATTAATCAAAGGCATTCCAACTAAGTGTGAAATGATCTCAATCATCTTAGATGTATCTCACGAGCCACTGGACAAACTAAAGTGATATTATGCAGAAGAAATGTTGGTATTGGCTAAGGAAACTTGGTTTTGCCTTGTGTGTCTTCTGTAAAATATCGGACTAGCAGAAAACTGAAAGAGAGGGATTCTAGTCAGAGGTGAATGGATAGAATGTGTTCTAGTGAAATCTTCTTTGGAATTGCTTGGTAGAGGATTGTGAGGATGGGGAGGAAGGGAAGAGCATTTCAGCCTTGATCCCCTACTCACCACTGACTAGAGGAGGATCTTATGAACTGCAGAGATCTGGAAGACTTCTCATCTTTCATCAGTGTCCTAGCAGTATCTCAGGAACAACTGGTGGCTATGTCTGCCTCAAGAGCCAAGAACAGACTGCATACAAATTCATAGCTATAGAAAAATCCCAGTAAAGAAGCTATATCATGCCAAAGGTTAACTTCTTGAGTACCCTACAAAGAGGGGAAAGGACTTCTAGCAACACTTTGCCACATGTATTCTCTAATCCTGAATCCATTTTCCCCTGGACTCTATGCGTACTAATAGGAGAGGGTATCACAGACTTTTGATGGAATGTTTTGTACTAACTATTCTTATCGTACCACCTTAACAGAAGACCCCTTTCTAAATCAAGTCTGACTAAATAATGGGAAACACCCTAGTGGGGGCTCATGAGCTATAGCACCAGAAATCCCACCACCACCTCCAACTCCACAAGGGTACATGTGTCTTCCATAGACAAGAACGATCTGGGCCCATTGAATAAGAGGAAGAGAGTAGGCTGTATTGCCTTTGGGAAATTGCAGAGTGTTTTTAATGACCTCAAGTTTCTCCTTGACTACCAGTCTCCAAAGGATTAAAGCTGCAAGCGAATGAAAGGGCAATGGAAAGGCACATGATAGGCATGAATAGGCTGCAACATAATGAACTGAGGAGAAGAAAGTATATGAAATATATTATCAAAGTGTATTGTGAAAGAATATACAGTATAGCATAAAAGAGAAGTATGGCAGGCAACTGTGAGCTGGTCATAGAACAAGAGCAAAGGGTAATGGAAAGATAGCCCATGTGTTCATAGGTTCACACACAATGTGGAGCTATGCAGAAGAAGGTCTCCAGAACACTGAATCTACCTGCTGTGGAGGATTTATAGGAGAAATGGAAAAGAATTGCACAGGATACAGCTCTATGGATTGTCCACCCAACTTCAATTGCAGGCTGGCCAATCATTACTCTTCCTCTACGTGGTTCTTCCTGTGTGTGCAGTTATACTAGATACTTTTAAATGATTCTGCTCTCATTTAGGAGGCTCTGCAACATTCCAGGTTTGGTGCAGTCAGCACAATGTCATCCACAAAGAGGAGATTTAAAATATGGAAAAGATCTGTAAAGATTTCTATAACCAGTTATTTTCTCCATCATTAGCACAGGAGCCACTATATTTAGTCTTTAACACCACAGTCACCAATGTGTCACTTGAGAAAACAGAAAGAGTATTAAAAAAAAAAAACAAAGGTGGGCAGAGTAGCTTATCTAAACCAAGTACCCACACAACAGGTCTGTGAAGGAAATAACAGCTCTGAGGGTTCTGAGAGATTAAGTCTCAAGATAGCCAGAAAAGGAGAAAATCACAAACACTTTGGGAAAATAATCACAGACTATTACCTCCCCACAAAATCCAAGAAATATCAGTAATTACTGAACCACAGTCTTACTTTCCTAACTCTTTAAGAACTTTATAAAAACAATCCATACAATGCCTTGGGTGCATCATTGATGAAAGTATGAGTAAGAAGGTAACAGAGGTTTTCTCAACTCATATTCTATAGCAAACCACAGCTGACTGAAAGGTAGATCCCACTACCATTCTTGTTTTGTTCGTTATAAAAAAAAAAA
>CM053622.1:280820206-280865632 GCA_028646595.1 Phalanger gymnotis
CTTTATTTTGTGGAGAGCTTCACAATTTTCACAGTACTTTCATGTATTTTATGCCATTTGGTTTTCACCATCTTACGTGTTTACTGGTTCATACACAACCTTCATTCTCCCTAATTGTTAGAATTGGGAGAGACAATACAGATGATTTAATTCAACATTCCTTATTTAACAGACAAGGTAACTAGAGTTCACAAAATTGGACTAATCATAGGTACTCACCTAGTGTGTGTAAAAAATATATATACACACATATGTGTAATTTTTCTTGTCATTCTTCACTAAGGCTCAGAGAGGTTGACTTTTCTAGGATCACACATTTAATGAGCATCAGAGACAGGACTGGGTTGCAGTTCTTTGGACTACAGAAATATTTTTATCATTAGGCTATGATGGGATGGTACATGAAAGAGGAAGAGGCAACTTGATAGATTGGAAGAAGGTCCAGTCAGAGGACCTGAGTTCAAATCCTTCTGATGTCTGCTGCCTCTGGGAGCTTGGGAAAGTCAGCTGACCTGAGTTTTAGCTTCCTCATCTTTAAAATAAATGGTGGGATTAGATCAGGGGTTCTTAATCTTTTTTGTGTCATAGACCCCTGTGGCATTTACTGAGGCCTATGGACCTTTTCTCAGAATAATGGTCTTAAAAGGTATAAAATAGATTTATGATTACAAAGGAAATCAGTTATATTCAAATACAGTTAACAAAATTTTAAAGCAACAGCTTCATGGACCCCAGGTTAAGAAACTCTAGATTAGATGGCTTCTGAAATCTATTCTAGCTCTAGATTTATGATCATATAAGACTAGAACTAGTAGTTTACAAAAGTCAGCAAGCATTTATTAAATACATATTATATCATATGTATTATGTTATATCATTTATATGCCATGTGCTAGAGACACAAAGAAAGTTTGAAATGGTTGGTCCCTATTCTCAAGGAACTCACATTCTAATGGGAGAGAAAACATGTAGATAGGCACATACAAGACATCTGCAGAGAAAATGGAAGTTAATTTGAAAAGGAGAGATACAGTGACTGAGGGGACTTGGAAAGACTTCCTGTAGAAGGTAGGATTTGAGCTGAGTCTTGAAGGAAACCAGGAAAAACTAAGGTGGAAGACAGTGGAAAGACATACATATGAGGGTGGCATGTCATTTGCAAAGAGTAGCAAGGACGGTGTAGCCCGATCATAGATTACCCAAAGGGGACTAAAGTATAAGAAGATTGGAGAGGTTGAATCTAGGTTGTGAAGAACTTCAAATGCCAATATATTTGATCCTGGAGGTAAGAGTATCACTAGAGTTTATTGAGTTAGGAAGCTGACATGGACAGACTTAAATTTTAGAAAATCACTTTGGCATCTGAGTGGAGGGTAGATTAACGTAGAAAGAGATTTGAAGCAGGAAGATTAATTAGAAGGCTATTTCAGTATTCCGGGAAATAGGTGATGAGGGCCTTAATGAGGCTGGTGTCTGTGAATGGAGAGAAAAAAGGCACTTATGCAAGAGATGTTATAAAGGTAGAAGCAACAAGGTTAGGCATAGGCTTGGAGGTGTGGGGTGTATGAGAATGAGAAATTGGGGGTGACAACAAGAATTTGAGCCTAGGAAGATGGTAGCACCCTTAGCAGAATTAGGGAAATTCAGAAGAAGGGGAGAGGGTTTGAGGGAAAAGCTCATGAGTTGTTTTAGACAAGTTGAGTGTGAGATGTCTGTGTTGTCTAGAGGGCAACAAGAATGCAAGAGAGACTGTGTATGTATCTCCTCACCAAACAGCATTTTGTATTTGCTTTTGGAGGCAATAAGGAGCCACTGAAGTTTATTGAGTAGGGGTGTGACATGTATAGTAGAATTTACATATATTCAGAGTTAATCCTGTCTTTGGTTCATAAGCCATCTTCTAGGAATAATAGCTGTTAAAAAACCACCAGAGTAGAAAGAACATTTAGAAGTCATCTAGTCAGAAGTCTCCTTCTCATCAAGCCAAATTTTGCCTATCTGCTAATATTCCTTCAGGGATGTCCTAAGAAGGCCCCAGAAATCCCATAGCCACATATTCAAATGTTTCATAATTCCCACTGTTAAGAGTGTAGTATGGGGGCAGCTAGGTAGCGCAGTGAGTAGAGCACTGGCCCTGGAGTCAGGAGGACCTTAGTTCAAATCCAGCGTCAGACACTTGACACATGTACTAGCTGTGTGACTTTGGTCAAGTCACTTAACCCCAATTGCCCTGCCAAAAAAAAACCAAAAACAAACAAACAAAAAAGTGTGGTATGGAAAACAGAGTGTACAGCTCCTTGAAGGCCGAAGTGACTTGAGCATAATAGGTATTTAGTGAAAGCTTGTTGGATTGGAAATATCTCCACATATTTCATCTTTTCTGGTTAAAATCTCTTTTGCTATCTTTGACTAAAGACAAATGGCCCTATATAAAAACACTCTCCAAGTCTCAAAAATTGTTAATATCTCTACCTTAATGATACCTTCCATTGAACTTCAGTTTTGTAGCTTTTATACATTACACTGGCTAATTTTTTTAATCCTATAACATCAGGTTCAATAGGAGAGGAGAGTATTAAATATTTGATTCCTTAGTGATTCTTAAAATTATATGTAGTAGAATTTATATATATTGAGTGTTAATCCTGATTGAATAACTAAAATTGTACTTAATTTTCTCCAGTGCAGCTGCTACTGTACTTCAAAACGGGTCAAGGCCTACCAGAACATATCTTAAGGGAGGGGCTCTTAACCTGGATTCTATGAATTTGTTTTTTAAATATTCTGATAAATGTACATAATATAATTGGATCCTTTGTAATCCTATGCATTTTATTTTATGCATTTAAAAATACTATTCTGAGAAAGGGTCCATAGGCTTCATGGGGCTGCTAAATAAAGCCATGATACAAAAAAAGCTTGGGTCCTTAATTAATCATCCTTAATTTCTTGCGTTAGATTCATTTTATCAACTTTTTCTTGAAATAAGTAATCATTATCAACTTTAATATCTTTTTTTTCCCAATCATACAAAATGTTTTGTTGGAATAGTATTTGACTTATACAGTAGTGGCATGAGGCAATTTTGGGTGCTAAAAATGTAAATATTTCATCAGTTTTGTGTGAGAATAGCCAAATAGAGGTTTCTAAATGCCCAACCCAGGAAATCTGGTGGTTTGTTTCTCATCCCAATTCCCATTGTGTATAATGGAATAATATTTGTAAAAGTACTTTACAAACCTTAAAACACTATATAAATGCTATCATTATTATTAATGACTTATTATTATAGTGCTATACAAATGTGAACTCTTGATAGTATTATTACCAAGTATTAATAGCTCACATTTATATAGTGCTTTGAGGTTTGCTTCACATATGTCATCTCATTAGTGCCTTAACAACAACTCTCTGAAGTAGATCCTATTATTATCCCCATTTTACAGCTTAGGAAACTGAGATAGAGAGTAGCTTACCTAAGGTCACCCAACTAGTATAGTGGCTAAAGAAGGATTTAAGTTCAGATCTTCCTGACTCTTAAGTTCAGCTGTCTATCCACTGTGCCACTTGGTGTGGCACTGGCCTACCAAGGCCATGGTCCACTCCTTTTTCCATGGGCTTAATACTGAGGAAGGATCGCACATCGTTTGATATAATCAGCTGTTTGAAGTCAAACTTTGTCTCTGTTGTAATCCCCTTGGGATTCCTGTCAAAAACAGCATTTGTGGATGTCATTTGATTCAAAGTGGAATATGTCTTTCTTGTAATGAGAATTTTACTGTCAGAAAACCAAATAGAATCATGATTCTAGCCTTTTTCCTACCCTCCTTATCAATTTACATTCTCTTTACTGGTTTGGGAAAACTAGATCACTTCTCTAGATAACTTTTTTTTAAAAAACCATCACATCTAGAAGTTGGGCAGAAATCGGAAAATGCATTTTTTCACATATAATTATGTGTATTGTACATATTGTGTATTGTATTTGACCAAAATCAAATATTTCTTCATCAGGCAGGCAGAGAAGCCGTTTTTACACTGTATTGCACTGTCATAAGCTCTTTGTAATGGATGTGCTTTTTTCTAGGTCTTTCACCCATGGCCTCTTTCATGCCATACCTAGTTTTTATTTCACTAACACATAGAATCAAAGTTTTAGGACTGGAAGAGATCTTAGACATCATCTAGTCTTTTTACAAATGAGGAAATTGAGGCCCAGAGAGGTCAAATACCTTGCCCAACTTTGCACAAGTAGCAGAAGACAGAGCTGAGATTCAAACCATTGTCCTCTGTGAATCAACTGCTGTTTTCATTCTACCATGTTTTCCAAATCTATGAACTCATCCTGATTTATATTAATTATTGGCTGAAACTCAGTTGATTTGGTGGGGTAACAGTTACCTAACATTTGAGAGGATAAAGAAAAAAGCTTGGCAAAATGAGCAGTATGTCTTGCTAAGATTATTGTTCAGATGCATTTCTGCTTATGAATAACTAAGAGTGACTGGGCCCAAGTGTTTTAACCTCTTGGCACCCCAGCAGTCCCTAACGGAGAAATAGCACCACTTGCCAAACCTTTCTTTCTAAGATTTGAGATTAATGAGGCAGTTAGTAAAGCATTTTGAAATGCTTGGGAGAAAGGTGCTGTGTAAATACAAAGTATTGTTATTTATGAATGATGGATGATGTTTCATAATGTACTAGCAAATGTGCTGCAGTTTGCAGTCCTTTGTAAAAATAATCAAATCTTAATGATTTGAGACCTCACTACTGCTCTCTACTACTAAATATTTGCAGAGAAATGGGGTGAGACTGCTTGTTTTATGAGAGTTATTGCACATACAGATTAGCAAAGTGAGAATTAGTGAGGTTCTGTTTCATCTAACAGCAGTAATGGTGTTCTGCTGCAGAAAGGAGGACATAATTATGAGCTGTACTATTACTCATTCCTGCCAGTCTTTGTATGCTTGTGTCAGTGATGTGGATAGAATCTCATTGTTAAATACATTTGATTGGCCCAGTTCCCCTCCATTTCTCTTTGGAGCCAGAGCCATATGTTGCTAAAGTTACTCTAAATCTAATTTATGACAAGGTGGAGTGTTAGTAATTTTGATTCTTTTTTTAATATATTTTGAACCTTGGTTGGAGTTAGGAAAATTGGGGGCTGAAGGGGAAGAATGTCATAGTTATTAAGGTAAAAATTGGGGAAAATCCACACTGCATTTTCTTGCAAAATCATGACAGTTTAATAATAGTAAAGTATTCTGATGCATATTAATTAGATATTTTCAGATATTAGATAATTAGATAAATTAATTAGATAATTTCACAAAGGAAAAATTATTTTCTCTGTGGTTAAATTTCTATAGAAAATAAGCAAGAATCTATGGTAGCTTCAGAATGAGTTACCTTTTCACCAACCTGTCTGTGACAAGGTAAATGAACCCAGGTTTCCATACTAAGCTTCAGAGGCAGGATTAAAACTCAGGTTTTCTTAACTCTAAGCATTCTATCCATTGTGCTAAGTAATGTATTGTGCTAGTTTCAGGTAAATTTGCTTAATTGAAATAGAAGTTAAAACATTAATTTTATCTTTGTTACCAAAAAAATCCTCACATTCTCCAACGTAAAAAAATTCCATATTAATCCTAATATATTCATCACCTTAAAATATGACCTTTTGGAAAGAAAAAAGTGGATGTACACAAACTAATTATACAATATGACCATATTTAAAATAAGTTATTATTGTGGAAGGGTTTTTTTGAACATTTCTTTTAATTCCAATAATGCTTTATCTTTTATACCATTATTCTCTTTTTACTTCAGAACTTTCATAGGATTATAAATTTTGAGCTGGAAAGAACCTTAGAGAGAATTCAGTCCAACCCTCACTACTCCAGTTTTATAAATGAGGGAACTGAGACTTTGAGAGGGTCAGCTAATTTACCCATGTTCGTACAGCTAGTAAATGTCACAGGTGGAATTTGAATCAGAGTCAGCCTGATGCCAAGACCAGCATGGTGTCCACTGTGCCTGGCAATCTTTCTTATGTTGTCCTCCCAGTTATACATTGTCACCTAAAGTATAACTAGAAGTTGGACATAGGTTTTATTATAAGCTAAATTTGGGTGAAAAGTGTATGTAAAAGTGCTTTGCAAATATTAATGTGCTATGTAAATGTCACTTATTCTCCTTTTCTTTCTTGGCTGTTTTCCTATCTTCCTATTTGTCTATTTCTTGACATTATTTCTTCTTTAAAATAGTTTCCTTTCTGACTTACAGGATTATTTTCTGAATCCTCTCTAAGAACCTCTCATAAACCAGAGTGTGAAGGGCACCAACAGTTGGGGGGATCAGGGAAGGCTTCATGCAAACGATGTTAACTGAGCTGCTTCTTAAAGGGAGAGATAGATTCTCTGAGGCAGCTAGAAAGGAGAAAGTATTTCTTGAGCATGGAGGACAGCCAATGCAGAAACAAACAAACAAAAACACAATGTGAGTTAGAATTTGAGGAAAAGAAAGAAGGTCGGGTTGATTAGATCATAGAAGATGAGAATGGGAGAAATGTCCAGTGAGGCCAAAGAGACAGGTTAGGGCTAGCTTGTATAGGACTTTACAAAGTACAAAGTAACATTTTCTTAGCAATAGGAAGCCACTGGAGTTTGTTTTACCCCACTTATACCCATTTTGGAGTGTAGTGGATGATAAATGCTTTGTGTTGACTCAGTTTACCATTTCTTCTTTACTTACACTCCTTTAGTACAGCAGAAAGTCTTTTAATTGCAATACTCTCCTTTAACCTAGGGAATATCTACACTAAACAAACTATTTCTAACCCATTGTTTTCACAAGTCTGAGATGTTGGTGTCTTTCTAGCAGGACTGAAGAGTAGGGAAAGTTTTAAGTAGGGAGGTTCAGTATACAGTATCAGATCTCATCAGCCAAGCTTTGGTGTACCTATTTTGTTTGAAATTATCTGAGCTCTCCAAGCTCTTGAAACCAAGCATGAGATAGATACCTTATGTTCAGATGTAAATTCCAAAGTCAAGTATGCATTGCTTTTATTATTATCACTACTACTTCCTTGCATTAGGGAATAATCAGTCTTAGATTTATTTGCCAGATTGTTTTTATCTTCCCTTTAAAAGACTCTGTTACAGGTTAATTCTGGATCTGGTGTAGGGGAGGGTTGGAGAGAGGAAGGGGAGTAGGAAATGGTGTTCAGTGCATGCATCTCCCCAGAACTCCGCTTGTAATCTTGAAAATTATAAGTAGCTAATGGGACTGGAAGTACAGTTAGAGAGCATATGCCAGAAAAAAAAATGGAAAAGAATATTAAATAGAAATTTTGAGAGAAAAAAAAAACCTCATACTTGTAAAGGAATTTTTCTTGTGCATACCACTCATTTTTCAAAGAACAGAAGCTGAGAATTGGTTTTCTAAGATTACCAATTTTTTCAAAAGTAGGCTTCTGTTACATCAGGTTTCCCAATACAAACATTTTTTTCATAATAACATAATTAATATGTAACAACCAAAACCTCACTGTAATAGCTGCTTATTCAGAGGTGCAAATCTCTTCCACACTCTGATTGGTGGAAAGAAGGCTTCAGGAAAGCCTTTAATACTTAACCCAGTCAGAAAACAGTTGCTGGTTCAGCCTAATAAGACATCGTTGAATCACAAGGGGCAACGTAAGAATGGGACAACTAATAACTACTGCTTTTCCCTCTACCTTTACCCTCCCCCTATATTTCTGAGTGCTTATTACTTAATTCCCCTTGGGGGAAGGCTGCCAGACCATTGAGGAAAGGTATAATAGAGTTGTATAGTAAACCCTGACAAGTTTGAAGAGCCCCTTTCAGGTACCTCCATCCCATCTTCTTCAAAACTCTCTAAATATTCCCCATACAGAGCTTGCCTTATCTATTAGGAAGAAACTTAAGCTTCTGAGGTGGGGAAGTTGTGGGGAGTTGATTTTACTCTCTGTAAAAACCTAACTTAAGCTCACAGAGTCTAAATCAGAGTTGTTGAACACTAGACCAGCCAGCCACACTCCTGAGTAAGGTGCAAACCAGAACAAAATGTAATTGAGAAATATTTTAGAAAATAAATAAAAATTCAGTAGAACATAGATAAGGTTAAGGTGTTGTTGTAAGTCAATATGCAGCCTTCAGGGATCCTTATGTATGGTTTAGTGTCCCTGAGTCCCTTTCTGTACCTAAAAGTTGACGACTTAAAAAATGTATCTCGTAGCTATATAGTGTTTCCTAACAGCTGCCCTGTATTATTCTCGGTAATGCCCCATTTCCCTAAAACCAATTAATAACATTAGTCACTCAGTATTTGCTCTTGTCGATATTGTTCCTGTTATATTTTCACAAATGAAATATATTTCAGAGGGAGCCTAATGAATTAGGAATACCTTTTGGACTTCATTATTAAAGTACTACTGGCTATCATTATTATTGTACAGTTAAAATGATAAAGTTGTTCTAGAAAAAATAAGCTATCATAATTTGGGGGCAGTATGCTAAGTAAAATGTAATCTGTTTCACCTAAAGGTCTTTATTGGTCTTATTGCCACTCTTTATATCTGCATCAATCAACAAGCTTAATGTGAAGCGTTAATGTTAATTGTTTGTAAACTTAGTTCATTGAGCTAGTAATGCTGCATGGCTTTGGTGGGCCTCTCCAAACAAACAGTAGTTTGGAGTTGTGCAGTGAGAGATGAAGAAGGTTCTTTTTCACTTTAGATGACTTTACTTGTCAGCAGAGTTTAAATATTTTTACCCTTCAGTATGGGGGTTTGTAGCTAGCCATTGCATACTTGGAAACCCTTTACATTTGTTGTTATTAGATTTCAGATTCCATTTTATAATGGGAAAATCATGTATTTCAAAGAGAAATTGTTCAATGAAACATGTCTTTACAGTTTTACCTATTGCCCAAGTCTTTACAGCCATATCCACAAACATTTATTAAATGCATGGTACATGTAAGGCATCATTAGATTGTAGGGCTGAAATAAATATGGCACAGACCTTACCTTCAAGGAGCTTACAACCTACTACCAAAATAGTCTTCCCAAAAAGAAAGGAAACATGGAAGGTAACATTCTCACATGCGTGAAAGGTAATGTTCCGCACCGAAGCATGTGGATGAATGAAAATTAATGAAAATTAACCTTCACAGTCTGGCTGCAGCCTACCTTTCCAGTGTCATCTTACGCTTCTCCCTTTTGTGTATTATTTTAAAGACAATATTCTCCATAACTTGTTTGTCAGTCTTAACGTATTATATAAATGCTAGCTATATTATTTATCAAGGCCTGCTAGGTGGCACAGTGGATAGAGTGCTGGGCCTGGAGTCGGGAAGACTCATCTTCCTAAGTTCAAATCCAGCCTCAGACAATTACTAGCAATGTGACCCTGGGCAAGTTACTTAACCTTGTTTGTCTCAGTTTCCTCATCTGTAAAGTGAACTGGAAAAGGAAATGGCAAACCACTCCAGTATCTTTGCTAAGAAAACCCCAAACAGGATCTCGAAGAGTCAGACACAACTGAAATGACTGAATAACTACAACAAAAATTGTATTTGATTTTCTGAAAACATTCAGCCCAGGTGCAGCCTCCTTCATGAAGCCTTCTCTGATCCCTCTAGTTGTACACTCTTCCTCCTCAAGTTATCTTTTTTTCTGTGTACATATGTATAGAAAGCCAAAAATCCTAGAGGGCATGGAATTCATATAGATACTTACTATTTATTGACTTGAATAAAATTGAATTGCTGATACATTATGAAGCTTGCTGTATAATCAGGCAACATGTTCAAACGTGAAACAACCACCAAGGTGGGGGGGGGAGTGGAGAGAATAATAATATAGTTCAATATGAGCTAAGGAGACCTCTAGGTAAAGTATTGCATAAAATTTCCTGAGGTAAGACAGTTAAGACACTTCTTACAGATGTTAATGGACAAGTTTTAGGGAAAGAACAACCATGTTAGATAATTATGTCATCCAGTCAATAAACATTTATTAAGTGCTTTTTACATTCCTGACATTTAAGCTCAGGGCATTCAAAGAAAGACAGTTCTTTCAAGAAGCTCACATTCTAATGGGAGAGACAACTTGTAAATAACTTAGGTATGTTTAAGATACATAAAAAAAATATGTGGAAGAGTCTTAGAGAGGAAGGTACTATGAGAGAAATTAACATTTTATACATAGGTAATTAAGAGCCATAATAAGCCCTTGATTGTTTAAAGAGTATGATGACAGTAATGAAATTCTTGCCTACAATAACTATGCTGTGTTCTTGCTGTTTCCAAATCCTGACCATCCAGTAAGCATATGGCACGGTATGAGAAATATTTAGGCAAGTCACAAATCCTCTCTGAGTCTCACTGTCCTTATCTGTCAAATAGGGGTATTAATACTTATACATCATCTCATAGGGTTGTTGGGAGGAATGCAGTTTTAAAATGTAAAGCGGTGTAGAAAAGTGAGCTGTGGGATACAGGAAGTACAAAATTGGAAGAAGTGATTACCTTCCCCGAGAAGTTTACAATATACTTTCTGTTGATGCTAAAAATGTTTGGTAAGAGAAGACCTTGGAAGAGAATCCAGGCGAATTAAAATGAAATGGATCAAAGTGGACTAAGTGAAGGAAAGAGTGATTGAATATACTACCATGTCCTGCTTTCTTCTAGTGTTCTGTAGTTAATGATTGTCACTGTTATTTAATCCATCTACATGTAGCCATTTGTTACTTGAAAGTTCACCAGGAAATTTTCTCTCATCCTGAGACATTCCTCAGTTTTATCCCTTTCCCATATTAATTAAACTTTTTCTCTCTTTTTATTTAAGTAAAAGCTGGTGGAATGAGAATTGTGCAGAAACACCCTCATAGTGGAGATGCCAAAGAAGAGAAAGATAAGGATGATCAAGAATGGGAAAGTACCAGGTGAGAATTTTTATGACTAGTAAGCATTTCACGGATAGCTTCTATCTGGTTAAATATTAATACCTGTTCTTTTTCTTAACCCCAACACCATAGATAACACTGGCTATTTATGTAGGGGAGGGACTTTATACAGTGTATTTTTTCTTTCCTAATCAGTTGTGTGAAATTTTTGTTCCTAGTAATTCAAAAGAGAAATAACAGATATTCTCAATTATTCTTATAGATATCAATTTTCATTTCACCCAACTTAGTCCCCAGCCCTTCCATTTCACCAAGTCATGCTCATCTTACCTTTTTGAGAGTTATCATTCACAGTTTTAATCTCCAGAATACTTGAGCCAGAGAAGAAAAGGTTAAAATCAGGGGCTTCAAGAAATACGATAGCTAAGTGATTCTAGTGGCTATGAAAACTGTCATTGCTAGCAACTCATATGTATTACCCAGTTTACTTATTTTTTTACAGAAAGCACAATTGAAAGAGAAAGAACTTAGGAGTTGCCCATTAAATTTGGAAGCACGACAGGGTTGCATATTTTTCTTAGTTTTAAACTGTGAGATCATTGACGTGAAAGTATCGTAAAGTTGTCTTGTTTTGTAGGAAAATATGTATTTCATGAGAGTACTGTAGCAGATATCAGGTTTCACAAAATTGTGTTTCAGAACATGAAGCCAGTGTCCACTCTGCTAAAATTTTCCTTAATGAGATAAACTCCAACCAGAATTGGAAACATTGAGTCTTCATAAAGACTCTTCTGTGGTTAGTTACATTAAAATATTTTGCCAGCAAAAGATCTTGGAATGTTACTAGACCAACTGCATTTTGGTGTCATTTTAAGTAGAATAAGTTACATATGCCTTTTTTTTTTTAGCCTAATAGAGTTTGTGGGGACTGAAAGATGATAATTTATTGGCACGCTTAAAAAAAAGAAAGCAGCAACCCACTTATTTTCTTCCTATTGATTTTTTATGAGAAATGCAAGATTTATGTAAGGTGAACAATTTAAATAAATAATGCAGTGGGTGAAAGATTGCCAGGGTTGAATGGAATACCTCAGCTCTGTAGATTTTAGCATCTTTATCACCCTGGAGATTTGGTCTCTCCAGAATGAAGTACCATGGAGCTAATAACAAGATTAGATTGTTTTTGTCCCTTGCAGCCAGGTCTTTATCTTTTATAACAACATCTATCTACTGGGTTGAGTCAGGCCCTTATTTCACGTATCTGTTATCTCATCAGTGTGGCTACTCATACCAGCAATTCAGATCACAGACCATCCGTGTCCTCTTTTGGCTTTGCCTTCCCTTAAATTCTTCACAGAAAGGTGCACCCAGTGTTCTGGGAGTCTTTCTGGATCTCTTAACGATATGAGAAGAGTCAGGCTGTCCAGGAACCCATTGATCAGGGCCTTATCCTGATTAAAACCAGCAGCATGTAGATATCAGGCTTACAAACTAGAATCTTAAACTGTAGAGTAAGATGCCAGGACAAGTGGCATTGGAGAACAGGGGAATGAATCACTCAACCCCTTTTATCTTTTGTTTTGGCCCAGGTTTAGTGTTGGGATAGCCTAAAAGCCACCCCCATGTCCCATTCCCTTTTTTGTTCTCTTATTGATTCCACCAGGCATTGTACTGATTCATCATTACATTTTTTCATGCTTCTCAAAGTCTCAAATCCCACTTACCTCATTCTAACCTTTTGAATTTTTAGCAGAAGGCCTTCCCTCTTCGAAGATAAAAGCCATCTATAGTGACCTCACTCATTGACCCTTATTCTCTATCACAGATGTCTCTGAAATCTTTACTCGTTCTTTCCTTCTAGTTAACTCTTCAAACCTATTCCCACCTGTTTTCTCTAGAACTTTGCTCCTATCATACCCTAGTTTGGTTTTTCTTTTCTTTGTTTTTTTTTTTAAATCATCTTTAATCTCTCTATATCCTTTGGCTCTTTCTCTACAAATAAAGTAACTTAGAAAAACCTTTAACCTTGCTACCCTAAACCACCATCTAATTTCTTCCTTTTATTGTTAAGTTTCACTTCACCAAAAACTGTCTTCACTCTTCCTTACCATTAACTCAGGCCTTGATGACCTATTTTTTTTAATTCTGCCACAAAGACCACTGTATCTTTTTTTTCCCCCTAGATCTCCAGTTATCTAAATTCCAAGTCTACTTCTTTATGAGTTTATAAAATTTTTATAAATCATTCATTTATAATCATTCTTTGTCTTGTTTCTTCTTGTCCTCCTTGTAGAATTCAATCCCGTTGATCTTACTAAGTAGAATGATGATTTCTTTGTCATGGACCCACTGGACAGTGTGGTAAAGCCTATGGACCTGTTCTTAGAAGAATGTTTTTAAGTGCAAAGGATTACAAAGGAAATTAATTGTATTAAAATTTTATTGTTATTTAGTTGTTTTCAGTCATGTCATTTCATGACCCCATTTGGGGTTGTCTTGGCAAAGATATGGAGTGGTTTGCCACTTTCATCTCCAGTTTATTTTATAGAGGAGGAAACTGAGGCAAACAGGGTTAAGTGACTTACCCAGGGTCACACAGCTAGTAAGTGTCTGAGGCTGGATTTGAACTCATGCACATAAGCCTTCATAATTCCAAGCCCAGTACTGTATCCACTTCACCACCTAGTTGCTGAGGTTATATTGAAATACAATTATCAATTTTTTTAAGAAAACAATTTCATGAATCCCAGGGTAAGAAACCTCTAAACAAAACAAATTATTTTAAACTTACATTCAAAGAATACTTTCCCTCCCCATATATAATGTCTTCTCAAAAAGGCATGAAGCACTCCTCCCTCTCCAACACCATAATTTGAATGGCTTTTGGTCATGGTACTGGATTTAAATCACAGAGCTGGATTTAAATGCCCATCCTGAAAGTCCAGTATTCTTTCAACTGCAGAGGGGCTTTAAATGTTAATTTGGATTAGAAAATTTAGATGTATATTCTACAGCTCCACCAACTACTTGCAGTGTTTAGGCCCTGTCTGTAAGGCTGTCCCTCTGCTAGTCCCAGTGGCCTTGCCTATAATTCCACTGAGGAGTGGGGAGGGGCAGTGCCTTACCAACCAATAACCAGAAGGAGTAGTGCCTTGAGGGTGAGCCTTTTAGGCTGACTCAGCAAGACTTAGTAGGGCAGTTATTGGCTGTGCTATTTGCCTTTGTTCCAGAGACTCCACCTAAACCCTGAGAAATCTCTTATTGCCAAGCCAAATCCATTCTGCTTGTCTGAGCTCTCCTGACTTCAGAAAGGGTGACAAAAATCCACTCCTGCCCAGTTTTTCCCAAGGGAAAAGGAACCATAAAATGACTATAATTGAAAAGAAGGCAAAGAGTTAATGAATTTTAGTAATAGGAATGTGAGAAATCTCAAGGTACTCATGGATTATTTGGACCAACCAACCTTTTACCCTAAAGTCATCCCTCTTCTTCCCTGCTGGCCAGTAACATGTGGCGTACATTTCAGAGATGTCTATGAAGTGGACATAACAAGTGGTGATAAGAAAATAACTTTTCCCTATCATGTGTTACAGACATCTCAAAAATCATGCGGTCTTTGGTTAAAAAAAAAAAATAGGCCTCTGCACTACTTCTTACCCTGACTTCAGTCAAGAGGGAGAATATTACGTTTGCATCTGAAAGTGCTGTGAAAATGTAGGAATCTACTGCCTTAAACATCAATGATCCCATCTTGTATGTATGCTTTTCATTCTTGAAATTCAGAAAGCCGCACAGAAGCCATCCTCATGAGAATACAGAGCAATTGTTTTTGCATGTCTTTGTACATTGGTTTGTTTGTTGGGGTTTTTTTTCTTTAAAAAATCAAAACAAGTGTCTATAGTTGCGGTTGTGATTGGCAATTGCAACCATTTACAGCTGCCCGGTAGTGCAGCGCACTTATGAAGATGAACAGCTTTAATTACCACTGGGATTATGAATTCTAGAAAGTAGAATCAATCATTTTCAAAACCTTTTGTTATCAGAGAAACTATGTCATGGGTGGGCTTTCTGTTTAAATTTTATTTTAAAAACTACTTAAATTAAGGGCACATAATCTTAGGATTTATACAATGCAAAGTTGACTGATGTTTGCAGTTAAAAGTTTAAAGGCGCCATCAACATCTGACTTTTTTTCTCATAGCATAGTAAAGCATTGCTAGACTTCTATCTCGGCAGTAGCAGCAGTGTGTTCTATTATTGGATACACTTCATGGTAATATGAACTAGAAGCCTGAAAAACTGAAGCGACATTTAGATGGAAGTTGGCACATAAACAATGATTTTAGCAGTGCTCTTGGTTACAGTTTATTCTGAAAACAAAACAAAATAAAACCAAATACTAGTTTTAACACAACTATGACAGTAAGTACTGACAAATCAGCTTGGTCTTCTTAGTCTGTATGCCCAGAAATTTTACCTTGAAGCTGTAGACTATGTTATTATCCATTTCATTAAACCTTTAAATTAAACATTAAATGTGGAGCAGTCTTGGTTATAGTCATCATCCTGTCTATCAGGGAACGTGTTTATAGGTACTGAATCAGGAGCCATTAGCCTTTTAAAAAATATTTTATTTTTTCCAATTATATGTAAAGACAATTTTTAGACATTCATTTTTTATAAAATTTTGAGTTGCAAATTTTCTCTCTCCATCTCTATCTTCCCCACTCCCTAAGATGGGTAAGCAGTTTTATATAGGTTATACATGTGCAATGATGTGCCATTAGTCTTTTAAAATGGATGTATCCTTTGCATTTGGTAGCATGGAGATGAGCTGTTAATTCCCCAGGAATTTTTCCTGCTGGTGTTCAGGAGAAAGCGGTGGTGTCAGCTTGCCCACATGCAGAAGCTGCCGAGCTTGGTGACCCTTGCACTAGGTGGTTCTTTGGCAAATGTGCTCTGGTCTGAATTTAGATGCTGGATGAACTTTAGAGAGCTTCCTTCGAGTGTTTCAGTTTCCTCCCTTTGTAAAGGAACATAATTCTTGCCATCTGCTTACCTTCAGGAAAATATATTCATTCAGCAAGTATTTATTAGGCATCTGCTCTGTACCAGGCACAGAGAGATAAAAATGAACATCCTTCCCCTCAAGAACTTTATATTCTATTGGCAAAGACAACATGTAGCTATGAAAGAATATACAAAATAAGTACGAGCTAATTGAGGGGATGAGTAAGAGGGACTACAGGAATCAGTCAAGGCATGTTTTAGAATGTGGTGTTGGAGCTGAGCTTTAAAAAAAATGAGGGATTCCAACAGCAGAGATGAGAAGGAAGTAGATTCTAGGAATGGGGGACTGTCCATGAGAAGGCATCAGGGTGGATCTCTGTGTGAGAAAACAGCCAGAAGGCCAATTTGGCTGTACTCTATAGAGTTTAAGAAGGGGATTCATGAACAATAAAGCCCAAAAGGGAGGTGTGATCAAAGGAGCTCCTGGACATAAAATCATAAAACCCAAGTTCATATCCTGTCTTGGCCATGGCAGAAGTGTGTATTGACACATGGACCTGAACTCTGTGTCCATCTGTGGTCTGACCAGTGCAGAGCGCAGCCATACTATGAATCTCTAGGTTTGTACACAGTTTGTCTTACTGCAGCATGTGATTTTGTTGCCTTGCTTGGCAGCCACATCACACTGTTGGCTTGTATTAAGTTTGTGTGCCACTCTACATTTTTTTTGGAGGGGGAAGGCAGAGCAATTTGGGGTTAAGTGACTTGTCCAAGGTCACACAGCTAGTAAGTGTGGCAAGTGTCTGAGGCCGGATTTGAACTCATGTCCTGACTCCAGGGCTGGTGCTCTACTTACTGTGCCACCTAGATGCCCCCTACATCATTTTCAGATGAACTGTTCTCTAGTTACACCTTGATTTGTGAAGATTTTTTTTAAACTCGAAGATTTGAAATTTAATAAGGATAAATATAATCTTATTAGATTTGGGCCAATGTTTTAGTCTGTTCAAATATTTAATAGTTTTGACTGCTATCCAGCATGTTAGCTAATGTGCTATGTGCAAAATTGAGAAGCATGCTACCCATGTCTTTGTCTAAGTCATGGATAAAAATGCCAAACAGCAGAGATCTCTTGGGCATCCCTAAAGAATCCTTCTAAGTTGACATTGCATCTAGACAGCTATGTGGTTATGAGTAGAATATTGGACTTAGGAGTCAGAAAGACCTGAGTTCAAATCCTGCTGCAAACACTTACTAGGTATCTGACCCTGGGCACATCTTTCATCCTCAGTTGCCTTATTTGTAAAATGAGGACAATAAAAGCAGCTATTTCACAGGATTGTGGTGAGGCTCAAATAATATAAAAGTGTTAAGCTGTTGGCAGTCTTAACACACTATATAAATGCTACCAGCTATTATTGACATTGAATCATTAGTGGTTTTTTGGATCTGGCGATGTAACTGTTTCCTAACCTATCTAATTTTGCTATCACATAATAATAACTTAGCTTGTATAAGGTTTGCAAATACTTCCGCACTTTATCTAGAACAACAGCATAAAAAAATTTTGTGCAATACTTTGTTAAAATGTAGGTAAACTGCCCTGATCTATTAATCTGCTATTTTTGTTTTGTTTTGTAAGGAGCTTCTGGTGTGGAAACTTCTAACAATGCTGATTGTTAGTTCATCTGTAATTTTTATTCTTAAAAAATTATCTGTACACACTGAGAAACTAAGTGACTCGTCTATGGTCACACAGTAGCATACTGGAGGCAAGACTTAAAGCCAGGTCATCTTGACTCCCAGGTGTGGCAGCTGACTGGCACAATGGTTAGAGTGCTGTGTGTGGAGTGAGGAAAACCTGAGTTCAGAATTGACCTCAGACACTAAGTAGCTGTGTGATCCTGGGCAAGTCATTTAACTTCTGTTTACCTCATTTTCTTCATCTGTAAAATGTGCTGGAGAAGGACATTTTTGCCAAAAAAAAACCCCACAAGGGGTCACAAAGAGTTGGACATAATTGAAATAAGTGAACAACAACAACGATAATAGTAATGTCACCTGCCTCAAAGGGTGGTTGTGAGGATCAGATGAGATGATTGTAAAGCACTCAGCACAGTGCCAGGCATGTAGTAGGCACTACATAAATGCTTATTCTTTCTCTCCTTTCCCATGCTACACTTTTATTTTCATCTTCTGTTAACAGCTTCTTCCTTCCATCTTCTGGATTGTCTTTTAAAAATCTTAGGTGGAAAAAAAAAAGGAAATGAAAATCTATGTTAATTGTTGAATGCCTTGGACAACAACACTAGTCTGTTTAGACAACTCTACCTTTTCCTTCTCATAGGTCACAGACCTAGAGATCTCAGAGGTCACCTAGTCTAATTCCTCTCTTCTTGAGTTGTCCAGGGTCACACAGTTAATAAAATGGAATTTGAACCCAGATCTGACTCCAGAGGAAATTGCCTTTCCACTGTACCATGTTGCCTCATGCAGGTTACCTGTAGTCTATATAATTACAAATTTGTGAAATATGTCGTTTAATCGTGTTTGTTTTCTTGTACAAAACTGTGATGTCTCCATCTAGAAAACTATTCTCCATTTTCATGTCCATACTCAAGGAGAGTGTCAGTCTATTTGGTAAACATACAAAGAAGGACAACTCTGAAAATAGAATTGTCTCTTTATCTTTAGAATTTCATTCCTGAGATTTGCATATTTCTACTTAACTGACTTCTGTAGAATTTTAGTCTGTGGAATCTTATATATTCTTTCTGTTCCACTTTGATGATGAGTGTCATGTTATTCCAGTTTTTCTTCTCCTTCTCTGTCACAAACTCCAAAATGAAGTGCACATTTCCCACAATTCTCATCATTTCCATACCAAAGGTGTCACCATTTAAAATAATGTAAATTAGAACTCTGTTTACATTGCTAAGAAAAAACTGATAGAATACAATTAATAACACATTATGGTCACTTTAACATTTGGTGGTAAATGCAAACATTTATATAGTGTTTCAGGATTTGCAAAGGGCTTTACAGATAGCTCATTTTGTCTCAGCAACTCTGTGAGATAGGATTCCTGTTACCCCCTTTTTACAGATGAAGAAACTAAGGTAGAGGTGAAGTGTCTAAGAACTTTCTGATTCTCTGGTCTTCAGTGTTTTCACTTGTAAAATGAGGGTATTGGACTAAATCGCTAAGATACCCTTCCTGCTCAAAAATGTTACAATTTACATAAAGAAAAGGAATTGAGGAGGCCAGAACAGATTCAAATATAATCAATCAGCTGGCCTGTAGCATTTGTTGAGGATAATGCATAGAAGAGCACTGTGGTAGATATTATTGAGAGGAGAGAGGGGCAGGGAGGAAGGGAGACTAGGTTGGAGAGAAAAGAACAGAAAGAGAAAAACATACATTTGAAGGAAAAAAAGGATTAAACCTCTGCCTGCAGGAAGCTTTTGATCCACTGAGATTTTACAACATAAACATAAAAAAATTGGCAACACTTTACTAGTCAGGGCTCAAATAATTACAAAACATCAGAATATAAACAGTGCCATAATAAGAATGTAAAGAGATTTAGATGGTCCGGTAAATACACACATACACACACATACATATACACACATCCATATATCTTAGGCTTCTAAATATAAAGTAACAGTCTGTTTTTGGATTTCATAAAACTGACTTCGACTGTTATGGTAATTAAGGTGGGACTTTTTTTTTTTAAACCATTTTCTCATTTGGAATGCCGAGGTAATCAAGTACCTTTGATGAGTTTTGCCTTTCAAATGTAATGACAAGCAAAGTGGACTTTCTGTCATCTTTGTTTTGGAGTGCTTCTCAGCACTAAGGAATCTGATTGAATAGGGAGTCTTTGATGACCTGCTTATGTCAAGGGAAGGCCTAATTCTCCAGAGTTTGAGTCTCATGGTTGTGACGGCCCATTGACCCTGAGACTTGTATATAAGATCAGAGATTGTTGTTTTGCCTTTGGGGGCACACTCATTGAAAGAGTGTTGGTGACAAGACTCTGGGTAGCCGTTGAAGCAGCCCCCTCCCCCCTTTGGAAAACCCAGATGTTGTTGCTTCCCTGGTAACTATTGTGATTTGGTCTGTTTATATTGTCTCTGTAATTTCTGTTTGTATTTGCTCTGAAGTTCAGGGTGCTGGCTTTTCCCCCTGAACTAAGTGAATGGTATATGTATGTTTAATTAAAGTGAGATTGTTAACCCCTTAAAGTTGCTTTCCTTAGAAAAGAAGATCAAAGGACCTGTGCTGGCAGCCCTTCTGTGTGCTCTGGTTGTTGGTCTTTTTGGGTTTTTCACCTCCACAGCATTGTTGTTACAACTCTTCCCCCTTTCAGACTGAACTCTCTCTCTCTTTTAACAAAGAGAGGAAAAGAACCATAAATATTTCACAGTGACCTCATCTGACAATGTATACAACAGTCTGCCTTAATAATTCCCCCCTTCTCGGGACAGGGTCAAGGGAGAAAATTAGATAAAGGGGGATAAGATAGGAAGGAGCAAAATATAGTTAGTCTTTCACAACATGAGTATTGTAGAAGGGTTTTGCATAATGATACACATGTGGCTTATGTTGAATTGCTTGCCTTCTTAGGGAGAGTGGGTGGTGGGGAAGGAAGAGGGGAGAGACTTTGGAACTCAAAGTTTTAAAAGCAGATGTTAAAAAAACAAAAGCTTTTGCATGCAGCTAGGAAATAAGATATACAGGCAATGGGGCATAGAAATCTATCTTGCCCTACAAGAAAGTAAGGGAAAAGGGGATGGGCGGGGAGTGGGGTGACGGAAGGGTTTACTGGGGAACAGGGCAATCAGAATATATGCCATCTTGGAGTCAGGGGGAGGGTAGAAGTGGGGAGAAAATTTGTAATTCAAACTCTTGTGAAAATGCTGAAAACTAAAAATATTAAATAAATAATGATTTTAAAAAAATAAAAAAAAAAAGGTAAAAAAAATAATTTCCCACTTCTCCTCCATAAGGAGGAGGACCTGTTTCATTAATTGGTCATTCACTGCTTTTTCACTTATTCGGAGTTCACCTTCTTTTAGTGATCTTTTCATTTATAAGGTTGTATTGGCAATCAAAATGGGCTCTTAGCACTTAATTCAACCACGTGCCCTTGAAGAGTGTGGCCTTTATTTCCTTGAATAAATTAGGAGTCCTTGATTACCTACTTGCCTCAAATGAAAGCCTAGTTTAAATGGGTTTGAGTGACATGTTTGTGACATCAGACCACCATTTAGACCACGTGGGTTTAAGTCGAATTTTTGTAACAATTTTAGGTCACGTGGGTGAGTCGCATGTGTGACTCATCCTTGACCCTGAAAAAGATATAAAACCAGAGGTTGGCTTTCTTTTTTCAGAGGTATGAGCTGCTGCAGTAGTGATGCGTGACTCTGAGCCAGCCGTTGTCGAGCTCCCCAGCTGAACTTAGATGTTGGTAACTACAAATTGTGTTTAGTCTGTTTGTAATTTTGACTGTATTTGCTCTGAAGTTCAGGGTGCTGGCTTTTTCCCCTGAACTAAGTGAATGATATTTGTATGTTGGATTAAAGTAAGATTGTTAACCCCTTAATGTTGCTTTCCTTAGTAGAGCAGATCCTTCTGTGAGCTGGTTGTTGTTGGTTTTACACCCCCAGAGCAGCTGCTAGCCGGATTGTTGAAACAAGGGTTTGCCATTCTGTGTGTGTGCGTTTTGGTTATTTATATTTCAGTCTCCATCAGTGCATACGCATCCCATGTTTCTCATTCACACAATGATATTCTGTTATGTTTGCATGCCATAGTTTTTGTTCTGGTTTTTTTTTTTTAGTTATTTCCCCAATCAATGTGTCACCACTTCTTTTCCAATAACAGAAACGTATGTTGTAACTGGGTTACATAGTGTAGTGCCTTGCCCTTAGAAAATTGGTGCTCGCTTCAAAGTTTTGGATTGATGACCTATCAGTGTTTGCATTTGTTATTTTGTTCTCTGTGTTTCCACGAGTATGTAAATATTTGTTCTAAAGCTTCTTACTTTTTGTATCTTAGGAATATCAGTATTATAGTAAAACTGTGTGTCAGTTGGAAAATTTTTTGCCAAATTGATATAAGGTATAATATGTACACTGTGACACCCTCAGCTGTCTTAGACAAAGTGGCAGCTATTTAGCATTGATGTAAATTTGTACTGTAACTGTAGATTGTCCTGATTTCTATTGTCTCTGGAGAAAGACTTGAAATCTGGCAGGTAGTGAATCAAAGCATACCCACAGAGTGATAGAGCATATGGGCATCCATATGTCAAAAGTGCCTGGCTGGACTCTTTTAATTCAAGAGCAAGAAAGGAAGTGGTTAAAGCCCCTTGGCTTTCAAAGGATGTCTGTTACTGTTAGGTAATAGGCTTTGATACTGTATTTGTAGTACATCTGTTATTCATTTCAAAACTGATCAAGGAACCAGGTGTGATTTATTAGCTCCCGAGATTCTTCCTTCTCCCCCAAAATGGATTTTCACACTCTCATTCATAGGTAAAGCTCAGATAGTATAGAATGAAGAAAGGAAATAATGCTCTCAGGTTTTTTTTTGTTTTGTTTTGTTTATTGTTTTTTTCCCTGCAGAGATTGCCCAGAACATCTACATATATCAAGTTTTTGAGGATTGATGACTCTTTTTTTGGTGGTGTTATTTAAGGGAACCCACTAACTTCTGAAAATATTTTCTCATTTAGATAAAGCCACATATACTGAACTCAAATCAACAGATCATCCATTCAGTAGTATACAACAGTGAAGTTTAATTGAACAAATATGTGACTAGAGAGAAATACCTGTTTATCCTTTGTGTTTCCACTGTAATATATTGTGCCTAGATATAAAAAATTATTTTATGTAAATACAAAAGGCAAAAAAAAAAGGTACTTTAATTTAACACCACCTTTCCCCAAATCAATTTCTGGTATCTTATAGTAGGTACTCCATAAATACTTTTTGATTGACCCATCTCTTGAGTAACAAATTTTTCCTTAGTAAATTATTTTCCAATTACTGAAAAAGTATGTGGGATTAGTGAGAGACTCAACAAAATCAGAATATCAGAAATGCAGTGGAGCTTATTAACCATTGTAGCACCTGGGGGCACCCCCTAATAAATATGTGGGTCTCCAAGACAAATTTATCACAGGTTCAGGATGCTCAGTTCTGTGGCATAAATCTTCAAAACTAGAGATCATAAATTTCTGCTAATGTATTTACTTTTACTAATCTGCCAGAGAATATAATCCATTCAAAGCTAAGGTACTTTAATGAAATAACATGGTTTTAAAAAAAGCTATAGTTAAAATTTCCTTCCTAAACCTAGGTGACACTTTTCCACATGCTGTCAGAAGAAAGAGAAGATACACAGATATAACACATGAAGAACACACACAGGAATCTGTGTAGTTAGGATATGTAGGTAGAGGAAGATATCCCCAGCACATCAAGGTCACTTAAGTCTTCAGATATCATTGAGTTTTGATCTTACTGGGCCTGCTCCTTAATTATCCTAAATAACATGCATTATGTGTTAAGTGCACATAGCCTCAACCCAACATGTAGCTCATGTGTAGTCTTTGTAGACTGTGAAGTGGTTGAGTTAATGGATACATGTCACTGCCTGCATATATTTCTTGGCCAGTGGTCTTACGGTCATTGTCCATTGCCAGTCCAAGGTTGTATAGCTTCTTTCAGGTTTCAGAAAAGCTGGAGTCCTTTTGCTAACTTCTTAGTAACTAAAAGCAGTGTCTCTGTCACAAACCTCGTTCTGACTTAGGGTTAGAAATTCCTTTGTCCATCAAGCAGTGTATATTTCTAGCAATGCCTCATTCCTCTAATGCTTTAGAAAATAGAACAGGATAGATACAATCTTGATATTTCCAGCATAGCCCACATGGTTTCTCAATGCTCTTTTGTGTACTATTTACATTTAGGTAAATCTAAACCTCTCTTAGGAGTACAGTCATATTTTACATAAGTGTAATTTTTAGGAAATGGTAGCAATTTAAAAACACTTCAAAAATTGAACAATGAGGAATTATGTTCTTCATTTAACATATAGCAGAACTGTACATAAAGCTTTTTTTTTGTGTTTAAAAAGAACTCTCCCTAAGGAACAAAGCTGGAAGTAAACCATTTAATAAACCGTTAATAAATACTCACAAAACCACAGAATGTTAGAATTAGAAAGACCTTAGCAATCAAACATCTAGTACAAACCTTTTATTTTACAGAGGAAGGAACTGAAGTCCAATGAAATGGCTTAACTAAATGCTTTACACTAATAACTCACCTCATTAAGTGGCAGGTGGAAGACTCTATCAATGAACCTCAAATAAGTTCTATTTCTAAGCTCAACTCAGTCCTACTTCTTTCTTGCATCTTTTAACTGCTTCCTTTTTGTCTTTGTATTCTGAGTGCCTACCTTAGTGCTTGGCAGGTAGTAGTCATTTATTGAGACAAGTACCTGGAGGGCAAGGTGTTTTATTTCTACTGTTTTACTGTTGATGATGCATTACACTTAGATCAGCCATAGGTAAAATGGAGGAAAGCCTCACTACTTCTAAAATAGCTATGCCACACAATTTTATTACAAAAATGAATTTAAAAGAAGAAACCTTTTACTTAAACTATGTGGGGATAGGAAATTTTTTGCTCATCATTAACACTTAGCATGTCTGATGTCTAGTTGTAATGATGTTGTGCAGGATTTTTCCCCCCTCCCTTTAAAAAAATACTTTTTACTATCTAAAATTGAACAAGATGTTTGTACAAATAATTTTAGATTCCAGTTTTGGAACAATAAATGCTTCCTGTCTCTGTAAGAGTAGTGTTTTTGTTTTTGGTTTTGCTTTTTATGCGAAGTTTTTCTAGACCAGAACTGAACATTTTTCCCCAGTAAACTTTGACCTGTTGTGGAAGGATATCACTCATCCTATTGAATTTACAACCACAATATCTTTTAATTGGTCCTTGGAGAAGAACTAGTTTAGTAGATGAAATCATTGCTACTATAAAAAAGAGATTTACAGCCATTTGTAGACTCTTTAATAGCCAAATAAATCTTGTCCACCTGGCATCTTCTTGTGGGAAGGTTTTATCCAACCTTTAGCAAAGAGTGAGACAGAATTCCTAAGAAGAGCAGCTAAAAATTATACTTAGTGATTTTTAAAAATAATTAGGTGCTTTTAGTAAACCTAGGTAACAATTTAACACTAGCTTAAGAACAGCCGCAGTTTCCATTTAACGTGGAAAACTTTCTGTGATTTTTTTTTCTCCACAAATTGCTAGATGCAGACTCAGTTTTATAAAGCATTTGTCAAAGGGTCTCTGTACTCTTACTAAATAGCCACTGCCTTACACTTTGCAGCCCCTCATCTCTCAGCTCTTCAGTGGCACATCCATCATATATTCTATAAGCTATAGAAAAAGAAAAGTTAAGATATTGGGGGAGGGGATATACACAAGGCTGATTGTTCAGGGCCATCATACATGGTCTTTACATAATAATGCATCTTCTTAAGCACTGAGATTGAAATTGGAGAAACCTACATCATAAATGCAAAGACAGAATTTGAGCTTAGAAATTACACTAATAAAATAGTTAGGAGCTAGGAATAGCCAGAAAATTTGAAATCAAGGAAGCAGGAGTAGTGTTGAAAACCTATGATTCATTGCAGCTAAATTTGTAGTGGTTTTAATGGGCGGGGGAAACGTGTTTTAAATGTAGGAAGGGAAGGGTGGTGCAGAATGAGCCGAACACCAGATTCTGCTGAAGAAAGAATTTGTTTTCTTATTGCCAAAGATTTTAGAGGAGATTACAGGGGCAAATAAATGCAAAATTTTTTCATTTGTGGCATGACTGAGCTAATGGCATATTCTTTATTTTAAAATGCTGTGGGGAAAAAATTGTCAAATTTTAGCCAGAAAAGGGGAAGAAAGGAGGATGAGGAAATGGGAGTTACTGTAAACTTTTTTTAAAACCTTCTAAGTTGATATGTTCAAGTAGCTGAGTTTGCCATCATTGGGTAAAAGACTGATTATAAATGTAAGAGAAGCTGCCAAGATATGGTAGTGGGATGTCTATGACTTGTTCTCTTCCCTGTGAGTCATTAGTGAATCAGTTGCCCTTAGGGTATCATGGAACAAGGGGGAAAAAAAGACATTTTCAGGCACTACTTGTGAAAAATAAGGCAATGAAATTCCAACTCTTCTTAAGGTTTAAAAAAAAACCTGTGCCACATTTTATAAGTACTAAAGCTGAAAACCCAGAAAGTCCACATAGCCTACCATGTTTTTCCATTGCTTTCCTGTGACTAGCATGGTCTGAAGGAAAGAGCCCTGGGTTCCAGTTGGTTCTACTACTAACTAGGATCACCATAGAGCCATGGGATTTAAACTTAGAAGGACCTTAGAAATCTTCAGTATCCTTATTTGTCAAATGGGGATAACAAGCACCTACTTCACAGCATTGTGAGACTCAAATGAAATAACAAAACAAAGCACTTTATATACATGGTCCCTACTATTGCTGTTACTGTTGTTATATTCCAATATGCTCATTTTATAGATGGAGTATTTAAGCTCCAAAGAAGTTAGAAGTGATTATTCAGAATCACAGAGGTAGGACAGGATTTGAGCCCAACTATGTATATACTGAATTTAAATCCCACTTAACAATGCTTCCTAGCAGTGTGACCCTGGGAAAGTCACTTAACCTAAGTTTGTTTCCTTGGCTATACAATGGGGATAATGGTACCTACCTCCCTACCCGTATATAGAGTTGTTTTGATAACAAAATATAGCTGTATGTGTAAAAGTGTTTTGAAAAATGTTATAGAGATCAAAGTAGCAATGTTCATTATTATGTAATTATTTTATTCTGTATTGTATAGTATCTTTTATGGCATCAGCTCTGTGGGGAATAGAAAAACTGAATAAGGCTGTTCTTACCCTTAAGGATCTTAAACCATCCTACAAGCCCATTATCCAATGAGGCTGCATACCTCTGCTATTTGAAGTAGTTCCTAGATGTTTTATATAAGTCATTTGAGGCTTCATTGGGGTTATGTTTGCTATACTCTTGAACCTCTTTTTAACTTAATGATTTTTTTAACTTGAAATTATTATACTTTGCCATTCTTGCGATAGTGAGAGACTTTCTACTCTATGTGATTCATTGAGCAAGGCTTTTTAAAAGCATTTTATTAATGCATTTTGTTATACCATTGAGCAAATCTTCTTGGCTTATTCTTGATATTATTTTGCGGTTTTGTTATTTTTTCAGTCATGTTTGACTCTTTATGACCCCATTCGAGGTTTTCTGGGCAAAGGTATTGGAGTGGTTTGCCATTTCCTTCTCTAGCGCATTTTACAGATGAGGAAACTGAGGCAAGCTGGGTTAAGTGACTTGCTCATGGTCACACAACCAGCAGGTGTCTGAGGACAGATTTGAACTGAAGAAGATGAGTCTTCCTGACTGCAGGCCTGATGTTCTGTCTACTGTGCCACCTAGCTGCCCTATTTTGCAGTAAACAAGAAATATATACACCATTTATGTTTTGGTTTTTGCTGTAGTGATTCTTTAAATCTAGCAGTTGGAGTTTTGGAACAGTCCTCCTTAAGTTAGGAGAGATTTCTCTGTCTCACTTTTATAATTTCCTTAGGAGTCAACATTAAAGATGTTATAACTCAGCATTGTAATGAGGATGACTATAATGGAGTATAATGAAATGTATTGCCAACTCCAACCTTAGGTTTTAATGAGAAGAAATCATGGTTTTACACATTTATTCTCTACTCAGCCCAAAGCTGTCTGCAGCATTTGTCAGTATAAAATACTGTGGATTTAGGTAGTTCAGTATGGTAGGTTTTTTCTTTGATAAGGAATTGCTTAAGGAATAAGTTTCTATTTTGTCTCCTGAATAAGCCTTCTTAGTTTATCAATTTTACCCCTTTCCTCCCATCAGTTTTCCAAAGATACTCAAGGAATGCACTTAACAAGAAGCAGTGCATAGTGGGAAAGCACACTCAATTTGAAGTTAGGACCAGAGTTCAAGTTCTAGCTTTGTTACTTCCTTTGTGACCTCAGGAGTTACTTAACCTCTCTGGGCCTCAGTTCCTCCTTTGTACAATGAAAGGCTTGGACTAGATGTCCCCTAAGGTCTCTTCTAGGTCTAACCTATGATCGTATGATCTAGAGACACAGAAAACTAGGCTTGCCATGAATGAATAGGAGTCTCAGAAGAAGCATCTATGTGATGTGGAATCTAAGCTGCTGTGTTCTTAATTATGAGGTCAGAGAAGTTAAGTGATTTTCTGAAGGTCATAGCCCCCACTTTAAAAAGATAGCATAGTTTAATGAAAAGATCACTGTGTTGGGAATCAAGAAACAGTGGTTTTAGTCTTGTCTCTGCCAGCTGTGTGTGACCTTTGGGCAAATTATTTACTCCTCTGCATCCAAGTTTCTCATGCCCCCTATCTGTGAAACTGAGAGAGTTGAACTCACTTGATTGCTAATAGCCCTTTAAACCCTAAAATTCTATGATTTCTACATTCTAATGAATATACAGTAATTAAGGTTTTTCCTTTTTTTCCTCTAAGGATGCTAGCATTTTTCATCATATACTATGTTTCTTATGAAATATTTATTGATAATTGTTGTTTTTAAAAAGAAAGTTGTTGAGAGGTTGGGATAAGAGGACAAGGAAGAGGCTGGTATATATGTCCTGTCTGTCTTTATTTCTTTGGCACTGACATGTCATCAAGAAGCAAGGATCTAAAAATGACTGCTTTTCTGTTGGCAGCAACTTGACTGCAACAGTGGCTATAACCATAGAGACATGTAAAAAGGATTTTTTGGTACATCGAGCATCGAATGTCTTCACTGCACAGCTTCTGTGATCGAATTCAGTTATATGAACGCTTTCCTAACTGCAGTCCTTAACGGATGGTAGGAAATAGCAGTTTTTGAAAAGAGAGTGTAAAGGATTTTTAGTGTGGGAAGGAGATACTCCATACTACATGCCAGGTATTCCTCATAGGACACTGGCCTTTCTCCCTAAACAGTTTTCATTGTGGGTTGTTATAAAAAAACAAATCAGTTTTTCTAGCACAGGCTTGGGCATGGCATAACCAACTTGTTCCACCTGGGCTAGTTGTCTGATTTTATAGTCAAGGATTAACAACTTTTTATGGAATATGAAGAGCACCCCCCAAAGGGCAATCTCCTCTTATACTGGACCCAGTGTCTAATCTATGTTATGCCTAAAACAGATGGTTTCCTGAAAATTGAGTGTAAGTAGGAATTTCCTAAATCAAAGCAATTTTTTTTTCTGCTCACTTAAGTTTAATTTGAGACATTATTTGTCTTTTGGTTTTTTTTCTTTTTAATTAGTCTTCCTTTGGCTGGGGTGGGGAGGAGAATTCTTACACTTAATGTTTTTAAGTTGCTCTGTCCTCTCTGCTCCCCCCATCTCCCCTTGGCTGTCTCTGTCAAATGGCTAATGATCTGTAAAGAAACATTGAAACACATTAGGAGAGCTGTTTCCTAGAGGAACTACTGGGAGGGTTATCAGACTTTCTAAAATTGGGGCACAGCAGTATGTAAAGTGGGGAAATATTGAACAGTTGGTATGAGGTAGAGGGGAGCCGCAGAAAGAGAGTGAGAATGCATGTTTATACTTAGAGACTGTGCATAAGAGGCGCAATGTGTGTGTTTGCTAAAACTGAGCAGGCTGTATTATCCAGGGGCTGGCTGCCTGTCAGGTCTAATTTGAGATCATCAAATTAATTGTTACACATGACACACTGACATGTAAGAAAAGTGATAAATACCACTGTAGGCTTTTCCCTGTTAAAATTCCCTAGTTAGTTTACATGGCAGGAGAAGGGAAAAATGAACAGAACATGACAGCCAGTTGTGGTTCATTCAGTTGTAAAGTAGAAATGACCCCGCATTTCCCAGTGACCTTGATTACTTGTGTTTTTCGGGAATTACTATCCTTTCCCTTTCCCTCTCACCTTCTATTCCTAGGCAGTATTTATTGGTAACATTTATGAATTAACAAGCATTTATTAAGTAGCTACTTTTTGCAAAATATTATAATAGTCTCTGCACTCCATGGGTTATACATTCTAGGAACATCTGCAATGGAGAGAGATTTCTACACAGATGAAAGTTCAAGTCTGGACCAAAAAAAATTATACGGAGATGTTATCACAGAGGAACCATCCTGCCAAAAGTCTCACAAGGTTTTACTTTTCCTAAGCTTCCTGAGTATCTCAAGATTATAGTACCTTTCTTCATTGACAGAAAAAAGACTCTCACTTAGTATCCCCACAGAGCAAGATTGAAGGTAGAATTTTTCAAACATCAGCACCAGTCCACCCAGTGTTATTGATTTTTGATGAGAGGAAGGGAAAGGTGAATTAACTTTTGCACAGTGCCTACTGTGTTCCAGGTACTTTTTTACAAATATCTCTTCTGATCTTCAAAACAACCCTTGGAGGTAGGTGCTTTTATTAGCCCTGTTTTACATTTGAGAAAACTGAGTCAGAGCCTGACGTGCCCAGGGTCACCTAGTGAGAATGTATCAGAGGTGGGATTTGAACTTGAGTCTTCCTGACTCCAGAACCAGCATTCTATTCCATTTATCACTTAGCTGCCTAGAGAGAGGAGGGCTATTATTTTTCCTTCTCTATTACAACTTGGCTTCCACTCCTATGAATCTATCATAACAATATGAATTTTACCAACAAGCTCTTGTCATATCCAATGGCATTTGCCTATGATGGCTGTAGTCTTCTAATTCTTCTCTCTAAAATTGTTTTAACAACTTCAAGAAAAGCCTAACTCATCCTTTTTCAGTTTTCCTTTCCACAAAATTTCTTTGTGTGTTTATTGTATCCCTTTCCCTCTTGCCCTTCTTCTTCCCCGGGAGGGGATATGCTCTGAGGACATGGAATGTTTACACAGAATTTGAGATTTAGAAGGGACCTCAGTGGTCTTCTAGCCTACCTCATGTGTGAAAGAAATCTCTACTGTGACAATACTGACCAGCAGTCATCCAGCCTCTGCTGGAATAAGCAGGTAAACCCTGTCTCCCACCTCTGAAGGCAACCCATTTCACTTTTGGACAGCTCAAATAATGAGCAAGTTTTACTTGATACCAAGCCAAAATTTCAGCTTCCATCCATTGCTTCTGGTTCTTTTCAAACCAAACAAGTCCTATTGCTCTTCTATTTGACAGCCTTATAAATACTTGAGGATAAGTATCACATTTCCAAGTCTTCTCCAAGCTAAACATTTCCAGTTCCTTCAGTTGATCCTCATCTGACATGGATTGATTTCCCATCGGTATCCTAGTTACCTTAATCTTAATTATAATTCCATTATGTTTTAATGATTGAATATGATAATAATTTCCAGTCTCTCAAAATCCTTAAACTGTGATACTAGGAATCTTGCCTCTGAGGAATCAACAATCTTGTTGGAGACATTGGAGAGAAAAGACATAAATATATAAAAAAGATAACCCTAAAATGAGATATATAGTAAGTGCTGAAGAAGTGGTGTGGACAAGGACTATGTGCATACACAGGAATATTTTTAAGGGAGGAAAATAGAAAGGTAATATTCTGTGCACCACACATAGCATGAGTACTTAAAAAGTATGGGTTGTCTTTCTGAACACAAGTTTAGAAGGAGTCATTATGAAAATCTTATAAATACTGTTCTCTCTTCAGACTAAGATAATTAGGTATCCAATCAAACAACCTCTTTTACCAGTCTAGGTCTTATACAAGGTAAAATGAAGGCTGCCAGGATGCCATAGTGTCATTGGCTTTCAGAGTTGAAATTTTAATTGTTTCTAATGAAGATAAAGGCTTCAAACCTAAACCTGGATTAAATGCTGGCTAGATAGAGAATAGTCCCTAGGTAGCAGCTGAGTTATGCTCTGTTATGCTAATCTCTCATTCTGCTTACCCTTAGCTTTCAGTTGAAATGAACAGAGGCTTATGACCCTTTGATCACTTCTTCCCACCTTTTTTAATCCGAATTGTGTCTCTGACCTTTCCAGTGTTTAAGCAAGGTCTCTTTCATGTTTGACAATTATGAATACTTCAAGGAGCAGTTTTTAATTTACTCATGTTTAAACTAGGACCTCTCATTATTTCATGAGACTTATTACATTCTTGCTTTGTCATTCTTTAATAGTGTGGCATAATGTCACAATTGTCCAGTTACTGCCTTTTGTTACTAATTGTTTCATGTAAATCGTGAGATGGATGGATAGATAGATAGACAGGCAGTATGTGTCAGTCATCTTGTAGAACTCACTGTTCATTCATGCTACTAAATCAGTCTCAATTGATAACTGAGAATTGAGAATGGTGGCAAAGTCTTGGCACTGTTTTGAGTTGTAGGAGGCTACAAAATACAGCTAAAACATCTTTTGCTTTTCATTGGAACAGAACTAAGTCATCCTGTACCAGTAGTAATCCCTCTCTGATCTGGATTTACTTTCATAAGGTTCCTCCCACAGGATCCTTGCAAGGTTGTTCCCTTTGTTAGTTATATTTTCCAGCCAACAGAAAAGTATTTCTCAGGAGGCCCAAGGGAGAAAATGAAGACAGGTGATGGGCAAACCTACCACTGGGCCTTTTTTTCAAATGTGGCTGTTGTCTCCCTTTCTACATTAGTTAGTGAAGTGACATCTCTCCACTGTCTCATTTTGATTGCTGTAAAAAGTAGGTAATTCTCCAGTTATCAAAAAGGAAAGCCAGTGCCAACACAGGTGACTCAAGCACCTTCCTCCACCACCACACGCCCACTCCATGCCAGTGCCACCATTGCTATGACACAGCTGTTACCGAAGTGCTAACTAGGGTAGGAGGTGCTATTTCCAGGAGTATGGGGGCCAGTACTGGCATGGCATGATCAGATGTAAGGAAGTAAAGACAGAAAGTCCTACTTTGCTTCTCTTAACTCATACAGAGGGTAGAAAACAAGCACGTCTTTTCTAGGTTTATGCCCACAGCCACAGCTTAGAGGCCAAAGCCTCCTTTATCCCAGCCATAAGAGTACCAGCTATTTCACAGTATGGAGTTACAGCATTGTTTAGTACAGGGATCTTCAAGTGCCCTGGCACTGCAATGTATTGGAAAAAGTACTGCAGTAGGAACAAAATAATATTTGTAAAGCATTTAGCACAGTGCCTGACGCATAGTAGCCTCTCAGTAAAAGTTTGCTTCCTTCTTTTTTTGTCCTTGAAAAAATTGAGGAGAGAACATATTCCAAGCAGTGGGGATGGCTGCTCCCCTGCAGGGGCATCAGACAGGAGATAGAGTCTCATGTGTGAGGAACAGAGAGAAGACTAGTTTAGGTTGGACCGTAGGTTTCATTTGATTTCATTCATCTGCTATCCAGTCTATAATCTTATTTTCTTTATTCTGTTTTTCCTTAGAATTAGAACTTTTTCATAAGTAGTTTGAGAGTATTCCGTGGGAATATTTCTTACAGTCACTAATAACAGAATTGCTTATCATGAAAATTCTGAGATTTAGTCTTTTGTTTTTCAGTTGTTCAATTGTGTCTGACTCTTTGTGACCCTGTGGACCATGCACACTGATAATATGCATGGCATTTTCTTGGCAAAGATACTTTGCCATTTCCTTCTCCAGTGGATTAAGGCAAACAGAGGTTAAATGACTTGCCCAGGGTCGCACAGCTATTAAGTATCAGGCTAGATTTGAAGTCAGGTCCTCCTTGATTCCAGATCCAGTGGTCTCAGCCTGTACACTGAGCCACCTAGTTGTCTCACAGCTGGATTTACACCCATCAAATTAATAGTAAAAAAAAAATGGAAATGGTGTTGGAGGAGTTGAGCAAGGACATTGTTAATGGATCAGTAAAGTGATACAACAATTCTAGAAGCACGTTAGACCTACACAAGAAAAGTCAATGAACTGCTCTCATCTTTAGGCCCCGAGGTCCTGCACCACTGAAAATATACTGCAAAGAGGACAGAGACAGAAAGAAGTATATCATGTATACCAGAGAGTAGCAACTGTTTTATGGCACAGAAAAATTGAGAAACAAAGTAGGTGTCCATCAGTTGAAGAATAGTTGATCCTGTTGTGAGATATAAGTATGTATAATGGAGTGTTATTGCACCTTAAGAAATTAGAGATAGAAAGAATTCAGAGAAACATGGGAAAATGGTAAGAACCAGGAAAATAACATACAATGATATAAGTGAACATTAAAATAAAGATGAACTCTTCAGTCATCTCAATCACTAATTTTAATCCCAGAAAACAGATGATGAGTGTATCTTTTTTGGTAAGGAGGTAGGGGATTACAGATAATAGAATGCTTCACATACTGTTAAATACAATCACCGTCTTAGTTGGTTTCATTTAACTGGTTTTCTTTTTGTAAGTAGTTGGGAGGAGCCTTGAAGATCATGTACTTAGTTCAACTGTCAGATTGCAAACGAAGAAACTGAGTTCCAAAGACGTGAATTGCTTTTCCCAAAACCACATGGGGAGAGGGGGAGATGGAGAAGAAAGGAGGGGATTGCATGTTCTCCAAGGCTGTCAGTTAAAATGAGATACTTATTTTCTTATTTATTGACCATTGACTAATCATAAATTATCTAAACATTAATTTATGTTTATTAAACCTTTTATGGTCTTCATACCATATTCAAAGTATTAAAAAGTACTCCTTTCAAAATCCTGTCTTTTTTCCTTCATATGCTTACTGTAAGCAACTGTTCCTAGGCAGAGCTTTCCCACATGCTTGCTTTTTGGTTAGGAAAGTGAGTTAGTCTTACTGATTTCCATTTTGGAAAAACACTAGTTGCTAAGAGATATCTGGGTATATTTTGTAAAAGCATCCCAAATCCAATAAAAACTTTTTCAGCCATTTTGGGGTTTGGAGCTTGAAAAATATAACCTACAGTTTCCTTCTGTCATTTTCAACAGACACAACAAAGGACTAAATTTAAAACCCGGTCTTTATAAATGGGTAGCTATAAATGCTGTAAAAATATTGACTACTAAGGGTTTCCAAAAGCTTGCTTTTACCTATGTGCCTATTATGTAATAAAGTACATACTTAAAGTCCTTTTTGGTAACTGTACAATTTAAGTATTATGATCAGTACTGTGCTAACACTTTTTCGCTATTATCTTAACTTGCCTTTTTTAAATGTGGTATTATTTAATATAAATCCCAGTAACATTTGAAGTACCCTTCAGCTCAAAGGTTCACCTTTCCTGCTCTGTTTTTACAATACTTCATGCCTCTTGTGTGAGAAGCATTTTTTATTCCAGAGACTACCAACACTGATAATCAGAAATATTTAGGGACTTGAACAAATTGATTATCTTTCCCAGATTAGAGTTTTGTGTTCATTTTGTTCCCAGATACACTGACCTAATAGGATTTATGGTTTTCTTAAATCTTGTGCATATATACCACTTAATGAAGATCATAGATCTAAGGTATGCACCTCTTCAGATCACTTTTAATTCTGTCATTTATACCTCCTCCCCCACCCCAAAAAGTTTACAGGTAATAGTGAGTGAGAATGGAAATTGAGGAGAAAGCAGAATCTCATGCATGCATTATTCTATAGTTAGAGGTTAACTCTGGGTTTCTTATTTTTATAAATGTCCATTGGCAAACAAGATTTTCATATTAACTAATAGCTTAACCAAGGACATCATGTTTTAGTTCAGTAATCATTCAAGCCTTAAGTAGGTGCTTATGTTTCACCATAAATGACAAGACCAAAAAAATCACATAAAGTTCACATAGTATGTATAGACAAATTGTGAGAACAAATGCATAAATAAACATAATATTGTTTACAGATGGCAAATAGGGTGTGACCTATGCACTTATTCACAGTAAAACCAGGGTTAGCCCCAGTATCTAGCATAGTGTTCTACAGGTAGAAAAAAGGTCCCCAATAGATGAGGAGCAGAAGATGATTAACTAAAATGCTTAAGTAGTGGAGTTAGTTTTTTTATTCCAACCTTTGTTGCTCATAATTTTCTCCTTTGTTAAAATCTTATTTCAAAATTTTGCCTAGAGTAACTAATTCTAAGCCTCGAGAAAGGGAGGAAATGCTTTTCCTTCCCCTTCTTCCTGTATCTCTTTCTTTTACCAACCCCAGAATTCAGGCTGGTAGTATTACTACACAGTTCGGCTGTGTTATGTATGGGGGAGGGGGGATGTCAGAGAGAGCTGAGGCTAGCCTTAAATCCTAACCATTATTTGCAACATTGTTTCAATAAGGAATTTTTGAACTCCAAACACATTCCTATCCTATATCAAACTTATGGAAAGAGTCCATTCATGTATTGGGAATTGCCTGATGCAATCCATCAATCTTTTATTCATCTTCCCCAGCTATATGATTTCTCCCTCCTCTCCCATATCATTCAGATCTTGTATTGCTTTTAGAATCATAGATTTAGAGCTCAAAAGCTACCTAGTCTAAGCCCTTAATTTTGTAAATAAGAAGCTGTGGCACCAAGAGGTGAGCAACGTTCCCAAAGTCACATAGATAGTAAGTAGCAGATGCAGATTCTCTAACTCCCAAATCTATGTCATAGCTTCCATATTAGATTCTAAATTCCTTCAGGGTAGGGATTGATTTATTGTAATTTAATGTGGTACTTTGCATATAGTAGACGCTCAAATGTTTGTTGAATTGTGTTTGAACGTAGTTCATCCAGCTTAATTCCATGTGCAGAGTAGACATCCAATAAATGTTTGCTGTTAATGATAAAAGTAGTGTACAGCTGCATCAGTTGACTGAAACAAAGTAAATTTATCAGGAACTAAAATTTACTTCTTATGCTAAAGCCATAGTACAGAAGGCATGTTTCTTTTCAGATGTTGTTTGAATCCATTTAAACTTGGTCAACCATCTGTCCATTTGTGACATTTCCATTTTTACAAATGTTTTCAAATAAGGTAATATTTGAAAAAAAATCACTTAGCACACTACCTGGCACATAAATAGGTGCTATATAAATTCTTATTCCTTTTTCCCCTCCCTAACCCTATAAACAAAAAGCAGCAGCATTGTGGAAGAAGTTAACTCTTAATGCCAACCACTCAATGTGAACATCTTTATATTTTGTCTGTTTAACCATTCAGGTCACTGGAGAGAAGACAACATAAAGGTACCCTGGTTCTCTGTCCCTCTTATCTTTGTAGATCCAGTTTATTATCCTAAACTTCCGGTTTTAATGATAGTGGGTGAAACTTATGGGGAAATCTCTCTTAACTTCTCACTATGAAGAGAACTTTGCTCAATCAGCTCTGCTGGTTTTCTTCCCTACTTCACTTTTCAACTTGTCTTTCTCAAGCCCTACTTTGACTTGAATGTGCATTCCTGAGTGTAGTAATGTACTGCAGCCCCACCATAATCTCTCTTATTCTTTCTCTCCCTTATTCCCTCTCCAAATGAATGTAAAGAATAATAGCCAGGTCCTGATTAGTGCAAATAATGAATACCTAATAAATGCTTGTAGGGTTCACATTATTTGAATTCACATTGCATAATTCCATTGGACTGCAACCAATTATATTTTATATAATTATAACTTTGAATAGTGTGAATTTCAATGCATTTGACTGCCATCATGAGATTAATTGTTCACACTAATCAAGAGCTATCTATAAATTGGAGCTCACTTGAAAAGTATGATCATTATTTCTTCTCATGATATATCAGATATCAGAAATATTGCGTAAGATTTCTTCCATATAAAACAAGCATTATAAAAGCAAGAGAAGAAGATACTACAGAACATTTTTAGCCCAATTCTCTGAATCAAAGTTTAAATCAATAACAAAAATCTGCAGAGCACTTTTGTAAGCATGATAGAATTTGACTCCCTTATCCACTTACCAAAGTCAGAGGCATAGAGTTTCTTCTTTATGAGGCTTCGGAGGATACATTATTGTACCATTCAGAGATAGAACAGAAGGCTAACGATAATTTGAAAGAATTTTTTTCATAAATACAAAAAAGGAGGCATTTTTAGTTGTTTACCTAAATAAATTACATTTTCCCTCTAGGAGTTAGAATGTGTGCAACAGAAAAATGCTTATAATGGGATATTTAAAATATAAAATATGAAGAAAAATGAGATGTACTTTTTTTCTTATCATCATATTGATCAGAAACTAGATCTAGAGTTAGAAGGGATAAAAGATGCCATGTAAATAATGTGATGAATATGCGACCTAGTATCCCAGGGTAGGTAGAATTTGAACTCAGATCCTTCAACTCCAGAACTTTCCCTTGTACCCTACTTCCTCTTTCTTACAGGTTTGTAATGAAGAAATTCCCTGTACTAAATAGTATTAGGTATTTTGTGGTTTACAACATAGTTCCTTTACAACTCTGTGAGATAGGTGGTGCTTGACTGGTCCTTATATTTTTGTATCTGTGCTACTGAATGCTATATTTTTTCTTTAAATTAAAATCTTCACATAAGCAAATGTGTGCTGTAGGAAAAACAGGAATTGCGTCTTAAACATGAAGACAGCTTGCCCAACTTTATCAGTATCCATCCTAAATAGAGAGCCCAAGATAGTACACATCACTAGAGACGTAGTCTGATCAAGACAAAATACAGCATTCCTCCTGAACGCAGTCTAGAGTAGCGTTAGCTTTTGTGGCAGGCATGTCACACTGTTGACTCATTTTGAGCTTTCTGAACTCTAAAACCTCTGGATCTTTGTGTTTCTTTCTTCTAAAGTTATTTTTTGGATTTAATAAATACCAAGTAAAAATGAGCATTTAAATATGCAAAATAGAGCAGAAAAAAAGATTCTACATAAAACAACAAATCTATTTCATATATCTTGCTTTTTCTTTAAAATATGTAAAAATTCAATGTGACTTTGAAAGATGTCCTGCTGCTCTGAATTTCTTTCTGTCCTTCCTCTGTTCTCTACTGAGCTTTTAAAAAACACTTCCATAACTGCTTCTTTGCTTTTTCTTTTGGCAGACCTGTTGCTAGCTTTCCTCTCCTGCCAAACTCAACCCCACATTTTGGAGGGTGGGACAGGAACCCTTGTAGTAAATGTTCATAGTCAAGCAAAAGCAAATTCCCACCACACTGGCCATGTGTTAAAATTATGTCTCCTTCTGTACCTTGAGTACATTACCCGGGTGAATATCATACTTAATCATTGGACCTTTGCATTCATGGTAGGTAATTGAACGTAGTTCTTCATTTTTTTCAGGTTTTTTTTTCTCTGCACTGTTGTTATATAAATTGTTCTGCTTCATTCTGCATCAGTTCATACAAATCTTGCTAGGCTTCTCAGAAACCGTAACTTTTGCCATTTGTTATAGCACAGTAGTATTCCTTTGCATTCATATGCCATAACTTGTTCAGTCATTCCCCTCTTGATGGGCACCTCCTTAGTTTCTAGTTCTTTGCTAACCAAAAAGAACTGCTACAAACATTCTTCTGAGTGTAGGTCCCTTCCCTCTCTCTTTGGGATGTAGACCTAGTAATGGCCTATCTGAGTCAAATAGTATGCAGAATTAGTAATTTGGTGCGGCACAGTTCCACCTTTGGATCTTTTTTACAGGAGCTGTTTTGTAGCCACACTTTCCTCATCTTAGGTTTGTGATGTTGATTATTTTGATCCAAAAGGCACATCTAGTTTCCTATTGAGTATGTTCTTTGATACCTCTTTTTCCCAGTGTGACAGCTAATTAATCAGGTAAACTAATCTGTGCCAGATATGTTAAAGCAGGTATGGAACATTTTTAGTGTGGGTTCAAAAAACAACATTCCAGATTATTTTAAAAGAGCATGGCCATCAAGGCCCTAAGTAAAATTATAGAAATTGGCCACATTTCTTTATTTGTACTTGCTTCTCACCTGGCATACCTCTTCTTCCCCTTTCCCATGATATTCAGTCCACCCCCCCAACTACCATACATAAGATGGCCAGTGTCCATATGCTGACCTTTGGCTGCCTAATTCAAGAAATTTTAATTATATGATGTCCTTTTGCTTTCTATAATGCCATTCTGACTTTTATGTTTTATTGATAGAACATCTTCTAATCAAGTATTTGTTTTGCTACCAATATGAACATGTTCACCGTCCTTAGTACTTCATGTATTTAAGTATTGTTTCCTTCTGATTCTTCTTTTTATTTACTTCTCTTGAAAAAAGGCTAATTTGAAACAGCCAACTCCCCTCCTCTAAGGAAAAATTTAAGAGAGGACCAACCCTGTATTAGCCTGAGTGAGTTCAGCCTATGCTCAGCAGGGAGTAAGCTTCAAGGAATAGTTGAGCAGAAGGTCAGGGTCAGTCAACAAGCCTTCATTAAGTGCTTGCTATGTGCCAGTCAGTATGCCAGATTCTAGGGATACAAATAACACAAAAACTAAGACTCCCTGCCCTCGAGCTTATAGAATACAAGATCACAAATGACTAAATATGGATTAAATTTTTTTAAAATAACTGGAGGAATCAGGTAAGGCCTCTTCAAGAATTATAGGATTGATAATAGGATTAGAGGTGAAAGAGACTTTAGAGAAAGAGACCATTGAGTCCAGCTTCTTTTTTTGCAGATGAAGAAACAGGCAAGAGGGGTTAATTGATTTGCTCAGTCACACAGTAAATGTCTAAAGCAGGATTTGAATCTGAGACTTCTGACAAATCTAGTGTTCTATCCAGGAGAGGGCCCTTGAACTGAACTTTAATGGGAGCCAAGGGTTTCATGGGCAGTGATGAAAGGGGTGCAGTCCAGGCATAGGCATCAGTTTGTACAAGGGCAAGGAGGCAAGAGAATAGAATGTCACATAGAGGAAACATCAAGCAAGTTGACTTGGCTGGAACCAGATTATGAAGGGCTTTCAGTGTCAAACAGGGGAGTTTATATTTGATCCTAAAGACAGTGGGATGCCCCCAAATCTTCTTCAGTAGGGGAAAGATGTGGTCAGAACTGTGCTTTTAAGAAATTCAATTTGGCAACTATGTGAAGGATGGTTTGGAGAAGGGAAAGACTAGATGCAAGGATACCAATTAGGAGGCCATTGCAATAGTCCAGGAGAGGGGGTGGGGGCCGTGCTCATGTGAGTAGTGAAAAGGGGACATTTGAAAGAGGAGGAGGTGAAGGGACTAAGATTTAACAGTTGAGTGGGTATGGAGGGTGAGTCAAAGTAGAGATGAGAATGACTTAATGTTGCTTGGGGATAATGAGAAGAGTTGTGTTAAAATTTCAGAAAAGGGATGAGTTTAGGATAAGGAAAGTGGATCGCTTCCTGGTCGCCTCCAACTTTATTCTTCCTTCTGTGGCATTTTTATTTCATACAGTCATAGAATCTCTGAGTTAAAAAGAACCAGATGCTATCTAGTCTAACCCATAGAAGAACTTCCTCTATATGTCCATCCTCCCATAGGATTGAGACCTGAGTTATCTTTAACTTTTCCCTCTTCTACATCCCTAATATCCAATTAGTTTCCAAGTCCTGTCCATTCTTTCTCTCTATTATCCCCTCTTCCATTCACTAGCCTGTATCAGGTCCTATTGTAATTTCATGACTTGTCTCCCTTCTTGTAGTCTCTTCTCTTTTAATCCACCCTTGAGTCAGTTGTCTTGCTCTCATCATGTGATCAGCTCATTTGATTTTTGATCACATTTCTTTGATGTCTTTCGTTGCACCACATCTGCATAATTCCTTGTGTGACTATTTTGCAGCCTACTCACTCCCACCATGCACTTCTCTCTTCTCCTGTAAGTGATCTGCAGCTTCATTCCTTTAAAAGCTGTAGTGTTATATTTCTCACAGCCACATGTCATCAGAAGATTGTTGCTGTTAAAAAAAAATGAGCCTTTATTTTAGAGAGAAGTGAGGGATCATTAAAAGAGCTTTGCAGTTTTCCAAAGATAGTCAAGCCCATTCTTCCTCCTTAATTCCAAATCTACTTTATTGTCCATTTGAAATGACTGTCCAATATGTGTATATATGCATACACTTGTGCATATAAACAAACATGTATATAAATGCATATATTCATATACATACACACAGACAGAGCTCTACAAGGTTGCCTTTCCAATGAGTAATAGATCTCATTTAGGAGACTGCAGTGTTATGAAGCTTGAAGCAATTAACAGTGTCATCCACAGTATCCACTTAAAACATTTGTTGAGTTAAATTGAAGTAAATACTCACTCCGAGACCTATAACTAGTATATGTTGACCTCTTGTATCTGTTGGCTTTCTTCTTCTTTAAGCTCACTAAGGACTGTGATATAATGAAATGAAAGGCCCCATGAGTGAAGAGCCATTTCAATACTCAGCTTCTGAATTTTGGATCACAGTAGTGATTAACTATGGCACTTGCCTTAGCATGCCTGTTGACTAATTTCTAAACTTGTCCGACAATGGAATGGGTATTGATGGCTGCATCAGGAAGGAGGTAATGCCTGCTTATTCATGGTATTCAAATAGAACCTAAATGATTCCCTGGCAGAGAAGCCATATTAGGCATTCCTGCATTGGATAAGAGGTAGGCTAGATGCCTCATAAGGCCCCTTTCAGTTCCAGGAGCCTAGAATCCTAACAAAAGGGAATGAATGAAGAGGTGAGGGGAACTAGAACTGCTTAACAGATTGGGCCTGTCTAGGCCAATTTCACTGTTGTCCTTCCCCAGAACCTAGGCTCCCACCCCATGGAGTCATCATCAGCTATGGAGAACATCAAGATTCATTTGATCTCTGGCAGAAAATTCTTTTAAATTGAGTTACCCAAAAAGCAAACATATGTCAATATTCAAATATAAGTACAAAACACAGCAGAAAGACAAATACAAATGATTATCCAGTGCTCTGCCATTTAGTGGCATTTACCCTTTTTCTGCCTCCCTCCCTCTCTCATCCATTAATTTGAATAATTGGAAACTGGCTAGATTGCTGGAATTATATGCATATCAAATTAATTACCTTTATGATGTTTATCTAGTTTTCTTCTTACTTAACAAATTCTAGTGTTGGGGAGCGGGGAGAGGTAAGGTACAGGGCAATAATACCTCACCAGGTTGTTATAAGAATCAAATGAGACAATATATGAAAGCATTCTATAAACTTAAAAATTCTCTATAAATGTTAGCTAGTATCTTTCTAAATAATCTCTGCTGCATGAGCCTCATGGTATTATGAAAATAGCACCAGAGTTAAGAGTCAAGATGTGCTTCCGAGTCTTTGGTGATAACTTAACCTCATTAAACCTTGGTTTCCTTATCTTTAAAATCATGATAAAGATACATGAACTGTATGCTTCAGAGGATTGTAAGAAAAGTGCTTTGTGAACTGCAAAGAACTATCTAATAGTATCTAGTAGATTGAAAGTTGACTCTTGAAGTCAGGAAGACTTGTGTTCAAGGCCTATATCTCATTCACACTAGCTGTGTGACCCTGGGCCAGTCACTTAACGTCTTGATGCCCCAGGCAGCTGTCTTTAGGCTATGGGTTATAGCCACTGTCCAGATCTGCATTGGTAAAGGGAGGATATTTCCTCACCATGAGTTTCCTATACCAATAAATCACAGATCAGATAAAAAAATTATATCCTAATTAATCCCTTATTGTGATATTGGTTCTAATCCCAGTTCTTCCACTTAGGACCTCAGACCAGACATTTCATCTCTCTTGGGCTCAGTTTCTAAGGGAGCTAGACTGGGTGATCTGATATTTATTCTAGCTCTCACAGTCTGTGAATTTGACTTCATCTATCAGAAAAGGTCTGTTTACTGAGATAAGAAAAATTAGAGCTCAGATACCAGGATAGAACTTGATTAGGACAAGATGCAAGATAAGGGAAGGAAATGAACTTTTGCTCCAAGAAATAATTGGCACTTGGGAGAGAAAATACTAATCAATGTCTAAATGAGATGGGTAGTGTATTATTTTCTCCACTTTACAGAAAAGGAAGCTGAGCTGCAGAACTAAATAACTTGCTTAGGGTTACATAGCTTAGTGAGTGGCTGACTTTTTATGAAAATTCAGATGTTCTGACTCCAAGTACAGAGGTCTCCATTATTCACTTGTTCTCCATGTGAAAAAAGTTAGGACTTATTTTTAGAATGTAATATATTACAACTGTGACTAAACAATATTGTTCATTTACTCTGAGTGCTGGGGAAGACAGACAGTGAAGTGCCAGGGGCTGCGTTTTGCTGCTGCTGCTGATGTTCCTTCCTATACTTAATTGCAGTTGTTTGTTGCCCCCTTTAGCTGCATCACAAGAGCAGGTTATTGCTTGTGTCGATCATTTCCTGGAAGCCCTGCAAAGTCTTGCAGTCTTCAGGAGTTGCCATTAGATGTGTGTGTATGTGTGTGTGTATGTGTGTTCTATAGAGTACAAAGGTATACTCTATAGATAAAGATTTATTTTATAGGTCCGCTCTATAAACATGGGCATATTTTATGAATCATTGCAAGGATAGTCTATAGCCTCTGCCCTGTTTTGCAAGATCAGACACATACATGTTTGATTTGATAAAAAATTTTTCCTTTGAATATAGTGTCATGAGTTCTCATTTAGCTAATGTTAATTGAATGCTAGAGAGATGAGATGATGATAAAGACAATCACCTGGGAAATGTACTTTATACCACATTCTGGCTAAACTTGCATTATTGGATAGAAAACTTTAATTGCTAGTGCCTTACATTTGAAGAATTCAAAGGAATTAATGTTTCCCACATTAGTCTCGCTACTATGGGGAAATCCTATATTGCTACATATAACTACATGTATCAGGTCTTTTTCTTAGAAACTCCACGCTACTGTGTTAAGCAGGTGTTTACTTTTGACTCTGGACATTTTGGTCTTGGAGGTAGCATCAGGTAGAAGGTCACGCTGAACTTATCTCCCAGAGCACAGGAAACCTTGTAAACTTCTTAAGAGCAGAGATCTTGTCATATTCTCAGTGCCCTACTATTGTTAAGTATTTGTTGCTGATGCTAATGCTGTCTTTGTTGTATTCTCCTGAAACTGTGCTCACAATAATCATCAGTGACCTCCTGGTTGTCAACTCCAGTGACCCTTTATTAGTCCTCATCTTACTTGACTTCTCTGTATTATTTGACACAGATCACGCCTTGGTTTTTTTTATATGCATTATGCAGTACTAATTTGGTTTTCCTCCTACCGCTTATCTTCTTCTTGTACCCCAGATGGAGGCATTTCTCAAGAGCTCTGTCTTTAACCTGTTCCTTCTTTTTTTAAAAAATTTATTTATTTTAATTTATTTTTAACATGTTTGGTTTTCAGCATTGATTTTCACAGGCGTTTGAATTACACATTTTCTCCCCATTTCCTCCCCCCGCCCCACTCCAAGATGGTGTACACTCTGGTTGCTC
>CM053622.1:280866132-280880728 GCA_028646595.1 Phalanger gymnotis
TTTTTTTTTTTTTAAAGTTAGTTGCAAATAGTCTTTGCCAAGTAATAATCTTCTATTTCTAATTATTCCCTGAAGCTGTTGAGCCTTTGTTTGCGTCCCTGCAATGACAGGAAAGTTGAAAGATGCAACAGTGCCATCTTGTGGGAAGGTCCCTGGTCCTAGAAGGAGATTGAATTGGGGAAATCAACAACCTTGATTGTCAGAAACTTTGTAGAATGACATTACAAAGACATGTCTGTGTTCAGTCAAGTGAAATGTTTCCCTCTGGTAGCCAGCCATGCTAATTATAATTATTGTTTTGGTGTCCAGAAAATTAATAACCCAAATAAATTAAAACCAAGCCTGAAAATGCTTCAAGAGCTACAAATTACAAGCAGTGAGCTTGTATTTAGTCTGATTGCCTGGAAATGTTTTAAAATCATGTCAGCTGTGCAGTTCTTTACACACACACACACACACACACACACACACACACACTCACTCACTCACTCTCACTCTTTTACACGTCACTACATTCTACCACAATAAAACCCAAAGACTCAAAATCAACGATGGGGTAGAATTTGTTTCTGACTTACCCCAAAGTATCTCATCTTTCATGATAATAATAGATCCCACTGATAGAGATTTACAAAGAGCTTTCCTTACAATGACCCTATAAGGTATTAGGGAGTACAAGTAGTCCACTCCTCATTTTACAGATGAAGAAACTAAGGTCCTAGTTGGAGTAATTTGCTTGCCTAAGGTCAGAGCATATGTTTTCTTCTGACTTTTTTACACTTCGTCAGACCTCCTAGCTCTGCAAAGACAGAGGCAGGCAGTCATGGTCTAGTCATTATAATCGGTTATGGCAGCTGATTTGTGGCAGATAAGATTAAACAGATTTCATGATTTTTTCCCTCATGATTACCATTTAGCAAAGGGAAATTAAATTGTGTATCCTCATGCCAGACCCGCTGAGCAGGTATTATAATAATAACACTGGCCCTAAGATACTATAAGAGTGAATTTTCCCATGGGGCTGTAATAAAGCTGTTGGATTCTTCCCTCCAAATAATGAGACCAGTTATGTGTGGTGGATGACTAAGGTTTAAAGGTCCAACCTGTACTTTGGTCATGGAATTAAGCAAACCTCTAAGTATTTATTGCAGGTTAAAACAGGTGGATAGTTTCATCAGTTAGCCCATCAAAGGAGCCAAGTCATTGCTTGCTTTGGTTTAAGAGTTTTTTTACTCAACGTAGTAGCTAGTTTCCCCATAGAGAAAGCACTAAATAGCAGTTTTTACCTAAAAACAACTCCTGACCAGTCATGCTACTTTCTGACTCTTTTGTAGTTTCAGTTGCCTTTTTCCAGGTAAAAATTCCACTAGAGCAGGAAAATAACCTTATTTTTCTGTATTTCACCATTTTTCTTTGTGTTAAAATGAATATATCTTATGCCTCGTTTTTCAGTAACTTGTGTTTGACCTAAGTCAGGCCTGCACAACCTGAAGCCTGCAGCATGCAGGAAAACTTGCAAAAAATGTAGAGGAAAACATCTAGGGCCGCCCAAAATCCTTTGGCATGCCTGCAGACTGCAAGCTGTACAGGCCTGATGTAAGTGGAACATAAATAGAGAGTAAGTGGGTTATGGTGGAAAGATTTTCAAGTTAGAAGAACCTCTGCAACTTGCTCCTTGTGTGACCTTACAGATGAAGACAAAGAATAAATATCCTTAAAGACCCTTTCTACTTGTTAATGTAGAATAAAAAGTAAATTTTCCAGATAACTAAAGTTTATCCTTTCTGTGGCCCTGAAATTAACATTTTCAACTTTTTGTTGGAAATTTTTCTAAACTATATTAGATTTTTTTCCTGCTTTCCAAAACAAAGACTAAGGAAAATATTTTTTTTCTTGACAATTTAAGACCATAATTATGAACATTTATTTTTATTATGCTGTATTACAATGGGGCCCACCATCAGACTGACAAAGAGACATTAAAATAGCTTTACACTGTTAATTCTTTTTTAGTTCTTATGTCTGATTTTTATTGTCCCAGCTGCATCAGGTGACTTACATCTCTGGGTCACAATTTATTTACCTGTAAAGTGAGGAGATTGGATTAACTGATCTCTGAGATCCCTTCCATATCCTTTATTATTGCAATCTTACTTTTCTGGAATCATTTTCCTCATTGTCAGACTTCCATCTCTTGCTATTAGCAGTGTGTTGGACTTTAGCAGTACCACTTAAAATTGGTTAATTCTAATCTGCCATAGATTAGAAAACTCTAACCAAGACTGGTATAAACACATCTAAAGATGCCCATCAATTAAGGAATGCCTAAACAAATTGTGCTACATTAACATAATGGAAATACTTCTTAATATGAAGAATGAAAAGATCATGAGAAGACTTATTTGAAGTGATTCAGAGTAAACTAAAACTAGTAAAATAATATACACAATGACTACAATAATGTAAATGGGGAAAAAACTGAACCTAACACCGTGTAATTGTAATGACTAAGATTGTCCCCAAATAAAAGATGAGAAAGTGCGCCTCCATCTTTGCTTTGCAAAGTAACAACAGTATATGCCCTTGGGCAAGTCTCTTTTTGCCTATTCCTCATCTGAAAAATGTGTCTAATATATATTGTCCCTCTTCTGACCCCACATGTTCCCAGAGTTTCTTCTCTACCTTGAATCCCTGTCACTGCCCACCCTCGCTTTATTCTATGTAAAATAAACTGTAATCACAAAATGTTAGGTCTGTGAATCATAGAATGCATGAATTGGGGGTTTCCTTTGGTTTCCTGATCAGAGAAAGGGGAAAACCAAGGGTGTTAGGCAAAGATATAGCTATAGATACCTATAGATACCTATATATTTATATTTTTTAAGTTAAAAAATTTTAGTGGGGTTCCCTCTTGAAACAAGATAAAAACAATAGTGAGGAAACTAAGAAACATCATTAATATTTTGTTAAAGACTAGCGTCTTGTAACTTAGAAATGTTCCAAATTCCCCTTTTTGTTCTTTTAAACTGCAGTATGTTTCTCTGTAGTTACCAGCAGTGAGCACTTAAATAAAGATTTGACTATTTCCAAGATTGCAAGGAAGAAGTTTTAAGATAACCTAGCCCTTGCCCTGAGGGAAAAATCCAAGTAGGAGTATGCATTGTGGGAGTGATGATAAGGGAGAGGTATGTGCACTCAAAGTGCTGGTAAAGATACATCAACCACTTAGGAAAGCTATCCCACTCCTGTACCAGAAAGAGATGAGGCCCCAGGTGTGGTGGCTCAAGTAGAGTATCACCTGGTGGGCGACTCAGATATTGCACTCCCTTATTGGATAGTTAATATAGGGACATAACTATCTTTCCTGTAGGCTTGAGCTGGGAAGCGCTCACTAAGTTCAGAAAAACATTTAGCCATCTTGTCAAGATAGAGCCTACTATATTTCCATTAAAGTTTTCTTAAAATGCATTTATATTCCATATGATGCTATTTCTAAGTTAGATATCAGCTAAAAATTTTTTAATATAACATCTTTATTGGGAGATATGACCAAATCCAGATGCAGAATTTTCTTTAAGCAATCAGTGTATGTTGAAATAATATTTATAATTTATATACTTTACCTTGAATTCTCATTGCACAACCTAAGGGGAGTAGGGGGAGACTATCGCATGTAAAGCACCTTGTATATCTTAACATAATAGCTAAATGTTAGCTCCTATTAAATATTTTAGTGATTTTTAAATGCTTATTATTAATAGTGCCAAATATGATTTTAATCATTTTAAGTTATTTTAAAATCTTATCTTTTGAGGTAATCTATATTCTAACAATACTATAACTTACTACATATGTTTTACAGTTGGGAACAATGTTGTATGTAATAGCTCACCATAAAATGCTTCACAGTTTCATTTTGCACTTAAGCCAGTGCAAAATGCATTTCATCATATAGATGCTTTTTTAAAAAAACAGGAATTATAATTCAAAATGTACTGCCTATAAATGATTTTGTGAGGTTTGTTTAATTATGGGGTTTTTATGTGGTAGTTTTGAGCTATTTTTAACAATTGATGGTATAATACACACCATGATTGAGAAACATTAAATACATAAACTCATGTCAGAGGCACCTATCATCAACGTGTTGTTCATCATGTCTGATTCTTTGTGATTCCAAAGATCAAACCATGTGGGGTTTTCTTGGCAACATTTCCTTCTCCAGTGGATTAAGACAAACAGGTTAAGTGACAGGGTCACACAGCTAGTTAGTGTCTGAAGCTGGATTTCATTTAACTCAGGTCTTCCTTTACTCCAGGTCCAGTGTTCTGTCTACTGAGCCAAGTAGCTTCCTCCTATCATCAGCGTAGTATAATGAAAAGAATTCTGGACTTGAAGCCTTGAGACACACTGCCTTTTAACAATTACTGTTTCTGTGGTCATCGGCAATGTGGTCACCTCATTTTCTAAGCCTTAGGATAAAATACTTCATAGAATAGCTGTTAAGATCAAATGGCATAATGTACATAAAGTATTTTATAAACTTGAAAGTACTATATAATATAACCTATTATTAGCAAAGTTATATTTCTCCTGTTTTGGAGATATGATACTCCACCTGTTAATGGATCATAAGATTACAGATTTAAATCTCAAAAAAAACCCTTATAGGTTATCTAGTTCAACCTCATTATGTTATGGCTTAGGAAACTAAGGACCAGAAATTAACTTACCCAAGGTCACACAGAGAGTAAGTAGCAAAGTCTGGATTTGAACTCAGGACCTTAGACTCTTTTCAGTTACACCTTGCCACATTCCATTTCATTGCCAGAACCTTGGTCATCACCATTTGAACTTCTTTTTTTTTAATCTCATCATTTCTGTTTCACCCAATTCATTTCCATTCCACTATAGTTTTTTGAAACCCATGAAGACTATAAATAAGATAATTTACATGTATGAAAGGAGCAGCTGATTATACATCACTGCATATTAAATAAACATAGACCAGTAAGAAGCCAATTTTTGAATATGTGATAGGTTTTTGCTACATGCTTCCACAGCATTACAGCGTATTTCTTGTTGCGTAACCCCCTTTAGAATCACAAAGTTCCCCAGAATAGTTTGAGGGAGGCTTTTGTATAAACAAGTGGGGTTGGGAGGAGCATTCAGTCATTTCTTAGAGCAGCAAAACAGTGAAGCAGAGTTTCCTTAGTCTATCTTTTTGAATGTGGCAATGGTTTTGTTAAGCACAGCTGTTCTCTGAAGTATTTGTTGTAATGGGATTTTGTCCCCACCCTACCTGTATGCCCTACAGAAGTTCTTTCTCAAAGACTCTTTGGCCATTGAATAATGTGGAACTCTAATTGTATTTATAAAAGCCATAAATGTTGGCCTGAGACCATAATATTCCTGAGTTAAAGAAAATATGAAGGCAAAATGCAGAAAAATGAAGGCAGTTTTCATACACAAAAAGATTTCATGTTTATTATTTGAGAGGGGGAAATGAAGGTAACATTGAAATCTTCTCTCAGAACCCCTGTGTTGGAGTGAACAAGTTTGGGGGAATTTTCCCTTAGAAAATGGTTAGATTTACCTGGGGCAGTAAATAAAAAGGGCTGCTGCTCTGTCTTTCCCTCCATCAGCCCCCACACACAGTGCCAATACAACATTATCTTTATCAGTGTCATTAATGAGGTGCATAGAGAAAAGTAAAAGTGCAAGGTGGGCAGTAGATATGCCCATTCCCGAAGAGTTCTCAAGTGGAAAGAATTCCCCAGGGTTCAGCAAAGTACATCTCTACTAACTGCCTTATTATTGCCTCATTTCTAACCTTTCTTTTATCCCCATGGCCCTTCAAGTCTCCTTTGTCCAGTTGGCAAACTCAGGTCACCAAAATACCACTGAGCCCATAGGCCTTTGTTACATTTTGGTAACATCAAAGTTTTAATTTACTCCGAACCCTGTGGAAGCAGATTGACAGAAAGGAAGGGGGAAGAAAGTTGAAGTAGTTAAATAGTATATATAGAATATATAGATGGAAAGAGCATTGTATGAGAAGTCAGTCCAGGGACCTGGGTTTGAGTTCCAGCTCTGCCACTAATTTGCTGTGTGAACTTCCAGTCACTTTATCAATCTTGAATTTCTGCTTATCTTTAAAATGAGAGGATTAGAGGCAGCTAGGTGGTGTAGTAGAGCACCAGCCCTGGAGTGAGGAGGACACGAGTTCAAATTTGGCCTCAGACACTTGACACTTAATAGCTGTGTTACCCTGGGCAAATCACTTAACCAAGATTGGCCTCCAAAAATAAAATTAAAAAATAAAATGAGAGGATTAGATTAGTTGATTCCTAAGGTCATTTTCAGTTATAGCCACCAATGAACCAGTAAAATCAGAGAATATGAAGTATATACATGTATTTGTTTTGGCCAGACTTGTGATTTCATCAATGTAGGTAATTTCTCATTGGTGAAAATTCCTTCCTATCCATGTCAGCAAGTCATTTGTAATTTATAGTGTTGGAGAATTACCTGGGGCACTCAAAAGGTTGCTTGCCCATGATCAGTACAGCTAAGATGTGTAAGAATATGACTTGAACTCCAGTTTTCCTGACTTCTCTCTTTACTAAGCTTATTTTTTTTACATAAATGTGTAGTTTTATGCTTTCAGAAAAACCCTAGATTAGTTTAGCCTTCAGAGATTTGTAAAAAAAATTTTTAGCACAAGTCTCATAGATTGTCAGACTGTAGATGAGACTGTCAGACTTAGTATTTATTATGCTCATTGTTGGACAACTTTGTCATATATATATATATTTTGGGTATTGTATCTTGACTGTCTGGAACTTCCTTGGAATGTTCTAAATTTTAAAAATACTGTATTTAAGCTTTATTCAGAAAGTCACTTTGTATAATTCCTGATGAGCTATCTTTAAGAAACAATCCTGGAAGGAATGATCTTGGATTTTAAGGTTTAGCAGGTGTGGTCCTTAACAATTTCACAAGTAAGTGCTCTGAATATTCTCAGCCTAATAGATAATGGCTTGCTGTTCCCCTAAGTGATAAGCTTCAGAGTTTCTGCTGATTTATAGAAAGTGTTACAGGAACTTTAATCCTAGCTAATTCTGCCTTGCCTGCATTTTCTTTAACCTTAAATAAGCGAATTCTTTAAAAATGGGAAAGGCCTGAGAATTTGGGAAAGAGGAGGCATGGTATTTCACTGTCTCTGTTTCCTAAGAGAAAGTAATATTCCATCTTCAAAACAACATCTGTCAGAGTGATTTTCATCAGATTAAATACCTTCAAAGCAACCATCATAGCTTACAAAATATTGAAGTGTAGGTTTTATTTTGAAAGAAACACCAATAAAATTTAAAATACTTGGGTATTAACAAACATAGTTTGGAGAACTGGCTTTTTATTAGGGTTTACTTTCTTAAATATCTTGTTCTTATATTTATTTTTTGCTCCTATGTCTGGAAGAGAATAATCAGTGCAATGCTATGGAAATGCCACAAATAATCATTTACCAATATGATTTGGTAAACTAAAGTCAAAAATATATTTGGTCGAGGTAGCAACCATTCAGCTAGTTCTATAAAAATTCATTCCATGCTGCCTTTTGGCCAAGCTTGATGAAACGTAAAACACAATATGAACTTTATCAACATAAAGATATGTCCCTAAAAAATAGCTGCTGGATATTATTTAAGAAGCCACTTTTTTAAGACAACCTTCAAAATTAGCTGCTCTCTCCTCTTAAAGGATTAAGACCCTCAAAATTTAGGGGGTGGGGTGGGAAAAGATACTCCTTTTGATTATTAGGTCATAACAAGCCTTGGCTAGACTATCAAAGCAGCTTTAACTTCTCCAGGCCTCTCAGGAAGGTATGTTTCTAAATTTAAGTGACTGTTTTTAAAATATTCTGAAAGAGTAATTTGAAGTCCATTGTAAGACATTAAGGCACTGGGTGACCTTACTATGACCCACACAAAGCCCATTTCTTTGGAGAATTGTTTATGACGAAGTTCTCCAGAGATAAACTGGTACCTAAATGATTGGAGTTGTCAATTTTTTTGCCCTTTCCCCTCTCTACACTAGATGGGAAATTAAATATTTGCCCAGGTAGCATAAAACTTTCAAAACCTTGGATCCTCTAAGGCCTTGCTCAGGAAAGCATAATGTTAAGGCCAAAAAATTGAATGTCAAATAGCCTCTAGATACCATTGTTTTCCTCCATTTCTTTAAGTACTCATGATAAAACATGTAGTAGTGACTAGGAGTATATGTAGGAATGTAAGAATAATGATAAGATAAAACCTATTAAGTCTTCAAATAGCTCCTTTGTGAAATTCTTTGCCTCAAATTAATATTAGAGAATGTTACCTTTCTGTCATCCTTCCTTCCCACTCCTCCCCCTTCCCTGTGCCCCTTCTACCAAGAGTAACCTGAAAACCCAGACAGTTCTGCTTTGAGGAGTACACCACAAGAAATGAATCTTCTTGCTATTACCAATCTTAGAAACAGCTTAATGAAAGTCTTGAGTAAGAAGATTTCTGGTCCCAAAACCACACTGGCAGAACAAAAAGACCCTAAACCATATTTCTCTCATTTATGGGGAATGAGGAGGGGGTTGCCCAGTGATTGGAAATAATACCGCTCTATGCTTTAACAAGCTATAAGTGAAAAAAGATGTTTCTGTTAGAAGTTAATAATTCACTCCAACATTTCTGTTGTTACATTCAACATTACATGCTCGACATTAGCTCGTAGGCCACCTGGTGGCCACCCTGGTGAAGAGCTAAAGATAGAGATGACTGGAGGTTTATGAAATCTCTTACCTTGCTCTTGTTTTGTCCCAACAAAGAAAGGTTTGTAAAAGTCTGTCGTTTCTTGGTTGTATTTTAAGCAGTTAGTATGCCTCAATCTTAGCAACTTGACCCAAACGTCACACATTTATCCATAGAAAATAACATAGCTAGAAATGTAGAAAGCTGCGGCTCACCCACTCCGCAGGAATACAGGGGTTTCATCAGAAGAAAAACCAGAGAGGCAGCTCACAGTACATCTCTCCCTTGGATCGACTCTGGTTAGCCCTTTCCCTTTTAGAGAAGGCCACTAAAGAATTGAACCTCAGCAATTTCTGGTGTTAATTCAGCTGATGTGTAACGGGTTTGAGGCCTACCACACAAATGAATACTACCTCTAAATTAAGAAAATGAGACTGAGATTAGTGTTATTGCATTATAAGGCAGCTAGGTGGTGGCTCAGAGCAGAGTGCTAGACTTGGAATCAGGAAAACCATAGTTTGAGAATCCTGTCTCCAGCATTCCCTGTTGCGGGTCAAGTTACTTAGCATTTCTTTGCCTCAATTTCCTCAAATGTAAAATGGAGATAATAAAAACACCTACCTCCCATGGTTGTGAGGGTCTAATGAAATAACATGTATAAAATGCTTAAAGCACTATATAAATGATATTTAATAGTACTAGTAACTTTCTCCACCAATAGGAGTAGTACTAAGTGGTGGTGATGGTGGTGGTGGTGGTGGTGGTAGTAGTAGTGGTAGTGGTAGTGGTAGTAGATGATCTGGGAATTCATTTTGTTCATGCAGCCTTAAAGGTCACTGGTGAGGTTCAGACCATTTGTTGATTTGGCAGAATTTTTTGTGATAGGTAGCCCTGATAGCATGATTTCTGGGATAATCAATTAAGAACCCAAGCTGTGTAGTAATAGCTATATCCGCCAGAGTTGTCAGTGAGGTCACAGCTAAAGAAACGCAAAGACCTTGCTCCCACTCCCACCTCCCAAAGGAAAAAATAAACTTAATTTTCTAAGCGTATCTTGGGAGTCAAACAGCATGTTTAAATCTTCTTCCCCCACCCCAAATGGCATTTTCTAACAAACCAAGATTATTTTCATAGTATTGTCATTCTTGTTTTTTCTTATTGTGGTAACTGTTTCTATGCATAAGAGAGGATTCTGTAATTCACATCTGCTTAAACAACTGCAACTAAAATACAACATAATAGAACTTCCATACCCATTTAAAGACCTTTCTCTTAATACTGTGAGAATTCTCAAATCCCAGCTCCACTGCTGACTTTAGTACTAACTCATGTGACCTTGGATTCACAGTTTGTCTTCGCTGGGCTTCAGTTTCTCATCTACAAAATGAGGTAGTTCGCAGTCAGTAGAGCACTGGCCCTGGAGTCAGAAGGACCTGAGTTCAAATGTGGCCTCAGATACTTGACACACTTACTAGGTGTGTGACCTTGAGCAAATCACTTAACCCCAATTGCCCTGCTTTCCCCCTTGCTTGAAGTTTAGAGGTCCTCAGGACCCCAAAATACCAACACACCAGTCCTGCCCGAATGAATTCAACCAAAGTCTTCTTTCAGCCAAAGAAAAACAAAGTTTATTCAAGATTTGCCATATTGGGTAGACTCTTAAGAAATCTCAGCATTGGCTAGACTCTTAAGGAATCTGAGCTTTTGTGATGTTTTTATTAACAAACAGGCCAGAACAATCTGAGCACCTTTATGGAGACAAGATGGATCTTATATACAGAAAGACTGTGGGAGTGATCTAGGGGTGACCAAGTAGTCTGGGGTGACTAGAGGAGGGATTTAGGGAAGGTCTTGAGGAGGAGTCTAAGGAGAATCTTGATGGAACTGGGGTGACTAGAGGTCAGACTCCAAGAACCAAGAGAATAGGATTAAGGGTGGGAAGTAGCTGAGGGTTCCTGGAGATAAGACCATGGAGGGTTCAGCTAGGTTAAGGGTAACAAAGATTTGGGCCCAGGGATAATGGAAGGCCAGATCAAATGGGAAGATTCAAGGAGAGTTCCAGAGGGTTTCCAGAGCCTATATCCTATCAGTTGGCGTATGTCTACTGTTCCTTCCAGTTCTGAGCCTGATACTCTCTGTGATCAGACAATAGGTCATATTTTCATCATAGCCGTAGTTAAAATTGAAGTAAAAGCATTGTAGCTAACAGGGTTTATCTGAGCCATTAGATTGTTAGAAATGTTGCTGATTTGGGATGTCTATTGTTTGTTCATAATAGACTCGTTTTATTTTATTATTTTAGTCAGGTCATTGTCATCATCGTTGTTAAAGTCTTTCCAGTTGTATCAGACTCTTCGTGACCCTATTTGGGTTTTCTTGGCAAAAATACTGGAGTGGTTTGCCATTTCCTTCTCCAGTGGATTAAGGCAAGCAGGTTAAGTGACTTACCTAGGTTCACATAGCTAATGAGTGTCTGAGACAGGATTTGAACGTGAGTCTTCCTGACTCAGGCAGAGCTGTATCCACTAGGCCACCTAGCTGGGCACTATATTAGGAGATGGGGATTTGAAAACAAAAATGAAACTTCCCCTGCCCGAGGTTATCACATTTTAGTGGGAAATGCAATATTTATACAGATAAATATAAAGTAGTTGTCTTCTCCCATCCCTCCTTACAAGAGGACAATCAGGCAGAATGCACTAAGAATATTTAAGGAGGAAGGGAGTCCAAACAACTAAAGAAATTTAGAAAAGGTTCCTGTAGAAGCTGGAACGTAAGCAGAGACTTGACAGATTCATAGAGTAGACATTTCAAGAATGAGTAGGAATTGGTGATTTAAGGACCCATTCATCTTTCCTCTAGTCCAATAATGGATTGTTTTAAACTAAGTGAAAGAGTACAAGAATTTTTTAAAGCCTCACAAGATACCATATTCCTGCTCCCTCAAAAATAATTTATATAGTTAAATGATCCAGGTTTCACTGCTTAGGTTTTTGATCCAGAAGTATTTAGCCATGAGTTAACTATATTGGTAGGCTGTGAATTCAGGACTAATCTTAACTTGCTGACAGCTTACATAACTTAATCATATCATATATATGCTCTATACAGATAAGAGAGGGCCAGATGGGGCTACTGAAACAAATTGAATTTATACTTCTTTTGCTGGCTATTAATCCAGCAGCTAAATTGTACAGAAAAAAGGAAAGAAAAGAAATAGCAATCCAGCTAACACAAAAAGAGGCCAACAAAAGCAAAACCACTAAAGCTCATCTTAACTAAATGATTAAGAAGGTTTGTTTGGGGGGGTTTGTGTTTTGATTTTGGTTTTGGTTTTTTTTGGCTGAGATGCTTTATTCAGACTTCAGTTTCTAATCTCATTGTGACACAGAAATGACTTGGGGGAATTTTTTCGTGTTTTTGCTAAACTCTTTAAGTTGTAAACAGCTGGCATTTTTTTTTCCCAACACTAAGACAGTTGCTACGAGCAAAAGGAAGCCACAACTATTGTTTTGAGACAAATCTTTTTTTTTCCTAAAAAGAGGCAAAGTCAACTAAATATATGGAACACTTCTGTGAGTTTGGAGATAGTGGATTTCTCTACTACTAAAATGATAGTAATTATACTACTTTAATCCTTATAGCTTTTGGTTTCTTACCATTTATTTTTCTTGATTGTCATGATAATCCGGAGATAGGAAAAGCATGTGGGTTAAAAGGCAGAGATGTTAAGTAATTTTCTTGTGATCTCAGAGCCAGACTGACCCTAAACAGTGATTTTTGGTCATCCTGGTTCTTAAACAGTGAGTTGAACCAAGTGTTCAGCACATCTTCACTCTCCTTTCTCTCTTCTTCCTCATTGTCACTACCTACTCTCACTCTCTTCTCTCTCCAGTACCCCCAGGCTAGCCCCTAGATGGCAGATGGACCACTCTTAGGAATATAGTTAGAGTTAGAAGGGACCTTGAGAATCATCTAATCCACCTCCTTCATTTAACAGGAAACTGAGGCTCTGAAAGGTGAAATGAGGCTTGCCAAAGGCCACATAGTAAGTAACAGAGCTAGACTTGAACACAGGTCCTCCGATTCTACAGCTGTCATTCCTTCCACTACACACCTTACCTTAAAACTTCCTTTGCCTTGTGTCTTATTCTCTCAGCTTGTAAATAACTGATCCAGTCATAAACTCATTTGCACTAACATATTGAAAATAATAGCTTCATATAAGAATATTGAAGTTATAGCTTTCATTGCCTTTGCCTCAAAGGTGAAGTAAGGTGGAAGTTTCAAATTTTGGAGGAAAGGGAACTGCACAGTATCTTTCCTTATCCCCCATCTGACCCCTCCACTTTTCTTATAGATAAAGCTATTTCTAGTTAAGTTGTAGTTCTTCATTAATGTCAGTCCATGATGGTTTCAGGAAGTAAAAACTCCTGAAATTTTGGGGGGCTTAGGTAACTAAGTAAAAGACCAAACTATGTGTATAAGGCAGGTTCATATAGTTACAGTGCTGTTGGGAGGGAAAACACCGGTTCTGTAATCTTATGCAACCTATACAAAAAATGCATTAAGTTTAAAAGTACTATTCGTGTTCTTCGATGCAATTTGAGGATTAACAAAAATGAAAGGAAGGAAGGAAGGAAGAAAGAGAAAGAGAATGCTCTTAGGCAAGTCACCTGCTGTTGCTACAATTTATTTTCCACATTCTTTTTTGCCTAAGCTATTTTCAGATGAAGAGATACTCCACAAGTGTTTTGAGCCTAAAATAGCTAAATTATCGTAGCTAAATAACTCTGATCGGGCTCCTACTTTGCCTGACTTTCTCACTCCACCACTTTCTCCCAAACAACAAGTTTCTTATTTGTTCATTGTTTATTGTATTCACTTAAGACCAGACTTTTGATTCATGTTATGATGTTAAATTATTTTTCCTCTTTCTTTTTCCAGCCCACCTAAACCAACTGTGTACATCTCTGGTGTTATTGCAAGGGTAAGAGCTTGTTTGTATCTCCCTATAAACATTCCAAAGAAACTAAAGGCCTTTTCACTTGATTTCATTAATTACTTCACCAATTGTGATTGCCTGATTATTTATATTTTTAATAAACTCTTACATGCATAATTCAGCAACAAGATTAATGGAGCCCAGCCCTGGGTGCAATTCATAGGCCTATCACATGCGCATAACACATTTTCAGAGGATATGATGAAAGAAGAAAGGTTGAATACAGTTCATTCTTTGGTATATTAGCTATATTTGATGCAACATGGCTTTAATTTCCCTCATTCCCTTACAGTTCTCTTCAGACTGACCTCAGAGGTTCCAACTACCTTTAACTAAACAAACACTTATTAAGCACCTACTAGATTCAAGGTACTGTGCTAGCCCTTGGGAATAACAGCATAAAAAATGATATGCATCTTGCTCTCAAGAAATGTACAATCTACAATGCTATATAGAAATACATAAATATAACACAAAGTGTAGTACAAGGGACAAAGTGGGGCAAAGTATTCTAGGAAAATTTAAGAAGAAAAGGAATAGATTTAGCTAGAGAGAATCAGGGAAATCTAGCAGCTTCTACACTAAGAGATCGAAGGGCTTGGAATACGATATTCCGGAGGTCAGTGGAGCTAGGATTAAAACCAAGAATCACCTACCCAGCAAAACTGAGTATCATGCTCCAAGGCAAAATATGGACTTTCAATAAGTAGAGGACTTTCAAGCTTTCTCAGTGAAAAGACCAGAGCTGAATAGAAAATTTGACTTTCAAACACAAGAATCAAGAGAAGCATGAAAAGGTAAT
>CM053622.1:280888004-280916697 GCA_028646595.1 Phalanger gymnotis
GATAGACTTTGCTCTTCTGAGTAACATAAGTGCAAAGACAATTCCAAAGGACTCACGATGGAGAATGCTATTTACATCCAGAGAAAGAACTATGAAGTATGAATGCAGATTGAGGCAAACTTTATGCCCACCTTTTATTTCCCTTTTTTTCTCTCTGTTTTTGGGTTTTTTGGGGGGCGTTCTGTTTTCTTCTTTCTCATGATTCATTCCATTGGTCATAATTCTTCACAATTTGACTAGTATGTAAATAAATTCAATGTGAAGTTATATGTGGAAGATATATCAGATTCCATGCCATCTTGAGGAGGGAGGGAAGAAAATCTGGAACTCAAAATTATGTAGAACTGAGTGTTGTAAACTAAATATAAAAAAAAAATTTTTAAATGTATTATTTTTGTGCCCTTTTTACCAAGTTGTTAGTTCTTTTTTCATAATTTTCTTATTTTTTTCACTCATTTATTTTCCCATTTTTTCCTCTACCACTCATCTCTTTTTTTTAACTGTTGTAGGAATTCTTGTTGGACTTAGGTCCAAATATCATTTTTCTTTGAGGCTTTTTGGTAGCTGTTTTCACATCGAAGTTTTCTGAGTTTGTGTCTTGGTCTTCTCTGCCACCATTGTAGCTTTTTATAGTTAAATTCCCCTTTTTTAAATTGTTTGCTTATTTTCCAGCCTATTTCTTGACTTTGAACTTTATTTTAAAGTTGGGCTGTGTTCACCTGGAGTGGGCAGAGACTATTCCAAGCTTAAAGCTTTTTTGCACTCATGTTTCCAGAGCAAGTTCTGAGTGTCTGCAAAAGCTTTTGGTGTTTCCAAGATGGTCCTGGGAGAGGTATAGTCATTGCTCTCCTTGTCTGCACTCTGGTCTTTACCAAGGAAGGGCTCCTGGTCCTCTGCAGCTGTACTCGTTAGCGCTTCTTTCTACTTTGCTTCTGTGACCAGAGCCCCTGCTAACCTGTGACTGAGCACCAGCACTCCTCTCCACCTGGAACTGTGACCCAAAACTGAATATGGGCAATAGAGTTGCCAATCCATACCAGCTGTACACAGTGCCAGCAAAGGATCCCCTGTAATCTATGAGCAGTTGCCCCACTCCCTCACCATCTCTGGGCTAAGAGCTCTTGAAGCTGCTGTGGCTGCTGTTGTCACCACCATGTGTGTGGCCACTACAAAGACCTCCATCAGATCCCCACTTCAGTGTTACAGACTTCTCGTGCCTACCTCTTAAATTTTCTTAGGCCAGAAAAATATCTCACCCTGACTTTTCTGTTGGCTCTGCCACTCCAATACTTGATTTGAGGCATTATTTTGAAGTTTTTTGGAGGGGAATGTTGGGAGAATTCAGTTGAGTTGCTGCACCTAATCCACCATCTTGGCTTTGCTGAAGTAATACTTGTTAGGTGCTTAGCACAGTTCCTAGCATATAGCAGATGCTATAAATGTTAGTTATCGTCATTATTACTTTTGCAACATTCAGTCTGTACAGCTAAAAGAAGCTCTATCAATTTCTATCATTGTGACACTTCTGTTTCTTGTACTTGTTTGCAAAACACAGAAACTTGATGCAACTTGGCCTTTTTCTTTTATTGTACCTGCAGTTTTGCTTATTTTATCCTTTTTCTTCTATTGCACCTATGTGTTATGCAGTATTCTGTACTATAGATGCAGGCATTCATTCCAACATCTTGTCCTATTTTAGAGTTACTATGACCACATTCATGCCATTCAATTATGTCAAAATTTTGCTCTGCTGTAATAATGCCCCTTCTTTTTTATTGGCATAAACCAAAATTAGCTGAAAAGCCAAAAACAAAAAACCCACCAGTGACATAATCTGAGTAACTGTTCCTTTGGTAACTTCCTTTATCCATTAAACAGTACTCAAGAACTTTCAAAATGAGAATGCTGCCACACCTGCTGTAGACTCACTACTTTAGTATTATCAGCAACTTTTGCCATGAGGCCACCACAGATGGCTGCACAATGTTGTGGGTGTCATTAACAGAGAGAGGAAGAAATAAGCTTAGTACCAAATGTCCTGTGGGACCTCTTGCAAGTACTGATATTTCTTCACTTGAGCTGACTCTCCACTGACGAACAGGAGAACATCCACAGGAAGAATGCCTAGATCGTGATGTGCTCTAAAATCATGACCAATGAGGAAGTTAAAGAAGTTACAGATGTTTGACTTGGAGAAGACAAGATTTAGAAGGGACATAATAGCTGTCTTTGAGTATCTGAAGTGGGATTAGAGCAACTCCACAAGTGCAAGATGGAAGAAGGAAGGGAGACAGCAGTACATCTGGGAAAAATGTGGGTATTCTAGAGGACTGCAGGCTTAATGTGCATTAACAGTAGGAAAATACAGCGAGAGAATATCTTCAGATTCATTCAGAGAAGTCTGGTATCTGGACCTTCAGAGTTAAACTTCTCTAAAACAAGGTGTCCCATGAGTCAATGTTCACTTCCCATTTTCCAATTCAGTAACTTATTCAGACTCCTGGAGTAATTTGCCATTTCTTTCTCCAGCTTATTTTGCCAGATGAGAAAATAGGCAACCAGGGTTAAATGACTTGCCCAAGGTCACACAGATAGTAAGTGTCTGAAGATTTGAACTCAGGTCTTCCTGACTGCAGGCCCAGTGCCCTATCTACTGTACTACCTGGCTGCCCCTACAACATGACTATAAAATCTGTAACCAGTCATTTCCCACCATAGTGTAGTGGAAAGAAACCTAGATCCGATGTCAGAGTGCCCCTTTAAATTCAATTAGACTCTCATTTCCTGTATAACACCAGGCAAAATCATAACACCTCCCTGGGCCTCGGCTTCCCCATCTCTAAAGCATAAAATGGTTGAATAGATGATTTCTGAGGTCTTACTAGCTCAGAGGCTTATAAAAACAAAGCCCAAAACTCTTTTAGGAAGGCAACTTTAGTGTTAAAGCACATTGGAGCCGGAACACCTAGTTTCAAATTCTGGCTCCTCCACTAATTACATGATTTTAAACTTGTCAGTTAATTACTCCTCACCTGTAATACGGTAACAACCTTCAAACCAGCTATCTTACAGGTCTCTTGTGAGGATCAAATGAGAGGATCAAAGTAAAGCCCTTTGTAATTAAGGTGCTACTTAACTGTGGAAATCCAAACAACAAAGTGCCCTGAACTTGGAATTCATAACGTCTGGGTTTAAATCCCACATCTTGCTATTTACTCCCTTTATGACTTTTTGTCAAGTTACTTCATTTTTCTGGGTCTGTTTTCTCATCCCTAAAAATGAAGGGCTCAGATTAAATTACGAACCTCTCAGCTGTAATCCGTTATGTGAATTTTATCACCTCTAAAACCAACTTCCTGGTGGAAATGCTCGTCCCATAAATTTGACTCCCAAATAATTTTTTGGGGGGGTCACAACTCCTGAAGACAGAAATACCCAGGCTTTCTTCCCTAACTCTTCTACCTCTATTAAGGACACACCTGCATTCTCAGTATCCCAGGCTAATAACATTGAAGTTTCCTTGGGCTCTTCTTTTCCCTCATTCCACATATCACAATTGCCAAGACTTGTTATTTTTACCTTTACTCGGTATCTCTGCATTCAGCCCCTCTCCTCGATTTTCATTGCAATCCTACCTTGTTTTGGGTCTCCTCTTTCTCAGACCACTGCATCTGCACTGCAGATGTGTACTTCATCCAGAAACTCATCTTCCTGCAAGATGACATCAACTCTGAAACTCACACCTCCACACCACATCCCCTTGAGCCTCTCCTTCCCACTGGTTGATGAGGGCAGAGAGTGGACGTTGGACAGCTCCTCCTACATCCTCTGTAATTTAGGGAGTGGGCCTAGGGCAGCTACCTCCTCATTTCCCAGCTAGCTGCAGGACTTCATCACGCCCTGGCTGGGAACCCACCCCTTTCTCCTCCCTCCCCTCACCTGCTTTTCAGCTTTTGTTAGGTGGTATCTTCAATTAGTTGTGACCTCCTCGAGAGCAAGGACTGTCTTTTGCCCTTCTTTGAATCCCCAGTGTTTGGAGTCTGATGCTTAATAAATGTTTATTGATTGACTGACTGACTGATTGCAGTAGCCTCCTAACTACGTCTCCAATATGTCTGTTACCAGGTTGCCAAGGCATTCCCCCTAACGACTCATTATAATCACATCACTCCTCTATTGAAAAATCTTCAGGTCCCCCTCTCCCCACTACTGCCCAGCAAATAAAGTGGAAAGTCCTAGCTTTTAATGTCCAACCTCCCTCTTTCCCCCTCCCCCAAGTCTAGCTCTAACCTACACTACGAGGTTTATTCCATATTTCTGTACGTCTTCTATGTTCCAGCCAGACAGGACTATTCTCCCCCGTTTTTGTCATACTCTCTTATTTGGAATTGGTCATGGAATTAGGAAGGCCTGAGTTCATATTTAGCCTCAGCCACTTGTTAGCTATGTGACTCACTTAACCTGTTTGTTTACCTCAGTTTCCTCAACAATAAAACAAGGATAAATAGTACCTACCTTACAGGATTATCGTGAGGGGTGAGACAATATTTGTAAAAGCTCTTAACGTAGTACCTAGCACATAGTAGGCACTATTCTCTTTTCCTTCTCTCTTACCTGTGGGGCTTCCTGTGTTTATTCAAACTATCCTAAGTGCCTGCTATTGGACATTCCCCCACCCCAATCTCTGAAGTCCCTCCCTTTCTTCAGAGTGCCACTTCCCACATGGAGCTTTTCCTGTCCTTTTCACAACCCACACCTTGAGGTGAAAGTGATCTGAAGCTTATAAAAATAAAACCCCAAACTTTTCTAGGGAAGCAACTTTGAAAGTGATCTCTGCACTAAATTTCTCATCTCACTTTGCCTGGACCACTCCTCTGTGCTTTCCTCATGTCTCTGGCATCATAGTTTTGGGCATGCTTATCTTCCCCCCTACTAGAGAATAATAGGGTCTGTGTCACATAGATCTTTTGCATCTGTCCTCAATGCTTTAAATCTTTCCACAGCTCTCAGAACATAGCAAGAGATTTTTTTAAATGTTTGCTGCATTCAATTGAAGCCTGGCTTAAGAAATAAATGTTATCTAGGAGGGATCAAGACATTAAGGCTTTATGGCCACTAACCTCTGAGTTCGGATCAATTGTTCCCCTAAGCTAGCGACCCTTAGTGGGGCCTTTAGGAAGGCAAGGAAGACGCAGTGGATGACTGTGCAAGAAGGCAGGTCTAGACGTTGGTGCCAAATGATGGGCCCTAGGCAGCCTCCAGCCAGGTAGGCATTGAGCTCCTAAGGGTGGAATGGGACCAAAATGGAATAAAGGAAGAGCAGATGGAAGAGAATTGTTAAAATGCAAGACTTCGTAGTGGAAAGAATGCTGGATTTGGATGCAGAAACCCTAGATTCAAATCCTGATTCTGCAACTTAGTATCTCTGTAACCTTCAAGTCAATTCACCTCTTGATTTCTAGTAGGTGCTTAATAAATACTTATTGACTAATTGACCAACCGTGAAATGAAGGGCTTGAACCAGCTTAGGCAGCCATCCCCTGCCCTGTAACATGCCTGTAATGTTGCAGGGCTAGGGCTGAAGCCCCCTTGTCCTTTTCAATTCATTCAGTTAATTTAGTTTATGCTTTTGTTCTGCTCTTTGCTATATATCATCCTCTTTGTGAAAGATTTCTATCTAGATAACAAGGACTTTCCTTTTTAAGGCATAAGATCTTCGATTTCACCCAATTTAAGTAAGTACAAGGAACAGGTTAAGAAATTCGCTCTTACGCCATGGCCAGAAGTCAGGAGCCCTTAATGAACAGCCCTTTCTTAAGCAAGAGAGATCGTACAGCTGTGTTCTGTTAAGTTGATAAGAACAAAGTTACTGACTTTAGTTGTTCATTTCTGTGACTTCATTTTGTTTTCTTCTTGTAACAAAAGTTTTGCGCACAAAGCTAATCTTTGTGCTTTCATTTAGCACAGTTGGACATACCTACAACTAGAAAATCAGTATCAGAAAGAATGGAGTAACTTTCACTGAACTGGAGAGAAAGGCCCAGCACAGCTGGGCTGATCGTTTGGCCCACCATGCCATTGCCATCAGGTGTATTAGGCACAGGGTGTTCTCTGGGCATGAGAAGGGCTAGGAACCATTTAGGTCCTGGCCCGTGTCTGCAAGCCTGTTGTGCTGCTACAGTCGGACAGCTTTCCTAAATTTCATAGCTGCTGTGCTAGTCAGAGGCCCCTCTTTTAAAAACTCCCAGTAAATCAATAAACGCACATTTATTAAACACATATTAGGTTTCCAGTACTATGCTAGGCGCTTAGAAACAAAGTCAGCCCTCAGGCAGCTTAAATTGTAATGGGAAGACACCATAACCAAGTATAAGTATACATACAAGTGGATGAGAATTTTTTCTCCAGTGGGGAGAAACTGCATTCTGGGAGTTGCAGTTCTGGTCTGAACAGAGCCTCTGGACTTTATATTGAGACATGGGGAAGAGAAGAGACCAGAGAGACAGGAGACTATAGGAGAGCCATGGCAAGGAGACAGAATGAAGGTTAGATAAGTGTCACCCCTCTCCATTGTGGAGCTAGGAGGTCCACAGATGTGGGATACTGCATATATTTTCAGACTCTGTTTTTTCCTCTGGTAATATGGTTGATTTGGCCCCTACTTCAGCAACGCTAGGCCTATTATATTTGACCCCCTCAGGATTTCCACCCAAGAGGGGATAGAAGTCTCTTTTATTCCATCAGCTCTAGTTCCCACCTGTTGTATTCCCCCCCATTTTTAAGGTCCAGGCGACTAGCACCCCAGTCCAATTTAATCACTAAACATTAGATTAGTTTTTAAAGGAGATAATTATTTTAAAAATATAGCAGTAACAAATATTAAAACATTTCCCTCAATACCTTGAGATATATTTCCCTATACCACCCTGGTCTGGGGGTGTGGGGTGGCGCGGGAAGGGGTGGTGGTGAGGTGGGAGGTGGGTGATGGCCATTGCTGTCTGGGAGGAGGCCAGGCTGGTAAGTCACCCTTCCTTCTTCAATCCCCTAACCACCGGACAGAAAATTCTCTCTGGAAGTATGTAGGGATGATGGCAGTGACTAGAGAATAGCTCATAAACAGTGGGAGGGAAAAGGGAGTGTCTGGATCCAGTAACTGACACCCGGCACTCCAAGAGTGAGGGCTTGAAGAGTAAGCAAGTATCCTTCCTTTTCATTTTCACCTTCAACCCCAAAACTTAGGTGGTACACAGGCTGCACAAAGCAGACAGAAGGACACCAGGCACAAAGGAAACTTGGATAGGAAGGTCAGTGAATAGAGCACTGAGCCTGGAGTCTGGAAGACCTGAGTTTAAATTCGGCCCCGGACACTTACTAGCTGTGTGACCCTGGGAAAGTCACTGAACCTCTGTTTGCCTTAATCCACTGGAGAAGGAAATGGCAAACTGTATATCTCCACCAAGAAAAGCCCATGGACTCTATGGTTCATGGAGTCACAAAGAGTCAGATAGGACTAAACAGACTAAACAACAAAAAAATCAGGTTAAGATATCAATAAAGGCCTTTCGAAGGAAACCAGGAATTCCAAAAGACAAAGGTACAAAGTAAGTAAGGATAGCCAGTGTGGCTGTTGTCCTTCATTGTTCTCCAAGAGGACCAAAATGACATCACTATGTTACAGTCAAGTTACAACGCGTCTGATTGGCTGATCAGATCAATACAAGCTTGGAATGCTCTACCACAGGGAGGGCACAAATAGTTCATGTGAACATTTGGGGTGGATTCTCTAAATTTGTCTAGCCCCTTCCTCACACCAGAAGGTGAGCAGTGCAACCTTTAAAAGGCAGCTCAGACACCCAGGGGCTGCCCAATCCCATTGCTGCATCCAGTGAGATGACCCCATGGCCTGGGCCACCTGTGTGTACAGTTGTGACTACAGCTCCCGGTGTATCTGCACCTGCTGCTTTGTCACCTGCTTGTCATCACAGGACTTTGAGATAGGGAAAAATGGAAAACTAGTATAGGTGATATCATTTGATTTGTGTGCAAATTGGATTTAAATGAGTACAAAGGCAAGAGAATAAGATAGGTCAGTATAACTCCACCATAGATTTGAATGGAGAAAAGAAATGTGTAAGAAAACTGGAGAGATAAGAAGGGGCCTGGTTATGGAAAAACATTAAATGCCAAACAGGAATTGGTATTTGATTCTAGAAACAAAAGTGAGCCACTAGAATTTATTGGGGGCGGGGGGAAGGGTCAGACCTATGCTTTAGGAAAATCATTTTGGCAGTGTGTTGTGTGTGTGTGTGTGTGTGTGTGTGTGTGTGTGTGTGTGTGTGTGTGTTTGTGGGATGAATTGGAGACTCTCCAGTTGGAAGATTTTCCAGTAGTCCAAGTGACAAGTGATAACCTGAACTAAATCTCCACACTTGGCAATTCCATTGGCCTTGGCAAATTTTGTGATAAGCAGACATTTCAGAAAACCTCCCTGGGGCCTTTCTTCAACATTATTCCAATTCAGAATACATGGCTGTTATTCAACACTGACCAAATAGGTTGTTTTATGTCTTTTTTGTCATCCTCCTTCCTGGAACACACAGGGCTGTGGCTTCTGCCAGATCATTCTCAGTTACCTCTGAAGACACACAAGAACTTTGCTGTAACATTGTTCTTTCTATAGTCACTTCCCCTTCTAGGTGCTGTGGGTTCTCAAAGGTTGCAGACTGCAAGAAGTGGCTAGCTGGTTAGGCTTCTAATACAGTACAATGTATGTCTGTCATCTAAGGACCAGCCTAGCTAAATTCAGTCCGATGAAAAATTGTGTTGTTCACAGCACCTCAAAAAGACTAACTACAGTAGAGTGGTGGAGTTATGTTCTGTATAACATCTATTAAATCATGGATTTTAAAAGTTTTACTTGCACAAAAATTATCAAATGATAAAAGTGATACTGTAACATGGGCCCTGTGAAGTTATAGGAAAGTACTATAGTACCACATATATTTACACACACGTGTATGCATGTATATATACACATATGCATGTATCTCCATAGAGACACATGCATACATATATGTGTGTGTATACTGTATCATATGGGTTTTTAAATGCAATTAGCCTTACTGGAACATAAAACATAATTTAAGTCAACCTTACTAAGTAAGAATTAAGAGAATCCTTTTAAAAGATTACCAAGTTAAAAGAACACTACTTAGCAGCAAACAGCTAGCAAAGCATTCCCCTGAGGGCAGCAGGTGGGACTAGGTGCACATCTGATTTCAAGTCCTGCTGGACTGGGCCTTTTTATATCTGTGAGAAGCACAGAAGCCAAATGGACTCCCTGCCTCCTTAAAATACCATCCCACCCTGTCTAAAGCAGGCTTAGCTCCTGCACAAGAAGGCTTTTATGTACTAGGATAAGAGAGAAGAAGTAACATGTAGAAAAAAAAACTAAGTCCAGAGGTAGAGGACCTTGGTTCTAAACCCATATTTAACTCAGTTTGTGACCCTTCCATTAGCCTTGGTTTCCTTGTCTATAAAATGAGAAAGTCGGATGATTTCTGAGGATCCTTGCATCTCTATATCTATGATCCTAGGACCTGTGAATCCATAATATTCTAATCATTTGCCATTACTTACTACTCACATTACATACGAACAATACCATTACATAATCATTTACCGTACCATTATTCACTCATCCAAGTCAGGTTATATGTTTCAATTCTAGGATAGGGAAGAGCCTAAATCAACTTCATCCACTATGCACTTCTAGTATCCCCTGGAACCCACTTACCTGGACTTTTGCTTACTGTTAATGAATTTCCCTGGCATGCAAAAATGCTGATGAGTCTTTGACTTTTACTTCTCAAACACTCAATAATAAAGCCTTTCCTAATCGCCCTCTTACTGCAGAACTTTGCATTCCTTTGAGAGCGAAAATGAAACAATCCAACCAAAGAATTTGTTTTCCTCTGGGAAGTGGAAACCGGCATTAGCACCATCTAAAGAATAGATAAGAAAGCATGTGAAAAAGGGTTAGAACTCATCAGTGATACATAAACCTCAATTGTAGCTTAGAAATAAAGGCTCAGGGAAGGCCAGCTTATGCTTGAGATATTTTTAGAACTTTAACTGGAAACACAGAACACTATAGATGTCAAGAAATTATCAAATGGAAAACCTAGCATGTGGAAACTGATCACTTCTTTCCAGCACCCTCAGTAAACAATCCATCAACACACATTTATTAAGTGACTATTATATTCCAGGCACTGTGCCAGGCACCTAGGATACAAAGACAAAAAAAAAATCTCTGCCCCCCAAAAGTTGACATCTTATTGGGGAAGACAACTTGTACATATGTAAGTATATGAATGTAACCCTGGCTCAAAGGACTCTGTCCTCCTGGGTGGAGATCAATGCCCTGAGGCTGTGGGTGAGCTGGCTTTGGGGAAAACAGGAGAGAAGAGAGATCCATTCTCTTCAGTCTCTTCGTACTCTTCTGGCTTCCAGCTTTGAGAGAGCTATGTGATGTCACCCTCTCTTCAGGTTGCTAAAGGAAGAAAAAGGCTCTGGGAAGAAGCTGATATGAGAGGAGCTGGCAATCTTCATCATATCTAGCCTCAACTTGCTAACCTAGTTGACTTCGGAGAATTTCCCCTTGGGTGAAATACGAGACTCTTTCTCTGGGTTGAGGCTGTTACCTCACTCCCAGTATGAAAGCTCCTTCACTCTGTATTTTCTGGTCTATATGCTCATATGTATACTTCCTCTAATTTCTGTTTTACTACTGACTTGGATAAAAGGGTTTCTTTGCCATCTGTTATGTGTTAATTGTAGAACTGGCATTTGGTGAGAAGGGAGTCAAGTCTTGCATATAAAGTTTGGGGGAGGGGTGTCCTCTTTCCTCCATGAATTAGCTTTCAGGAATTTAGCTTAAACCTAAAAATTAAATCTCCTGAGCTAACAATATTTAAGGGAGGAAATAGATATAACTTTACCTTGCACCCCCTTTCTCCAAGGAGACCAGAACAGCCTGCTTCCCTTCCTGATAGAAATCAAAGTCTTCCTTGGAGAAGAGTAGGAAAGATATTATAAAGATGTTTCTTCTTCTATAAGACACACACATCACCACCACCACCACAGCCATGTGCTACATATAAAATAAGTATATGGAAGAGAGTTGATCTATGACCAACCCCCAGGCCATAAAGCCAAAAATTCACTCACATTAATAGTCTTTCATTGTAAAGATGTGTTTATGCCCTTATTCCTTTATGAAGTGTGAATACCCTTTCCTAATTTAATTAGAAAGGAACAAAGTGATTGACAGGCTAGTCCCATCCCTGGGGCATTAAATACCTATTTGTTGATAGTTGAATCTTTTCCGTTGTGTCTAACTCTCCCTGACCCCATTTGAGGGAAGGGGAGCCTTTGTTGGATACCAAGAGTACTTTGCTATTTCCTGCTCCAGATCATTTTGCAAAGAGGAACTGAAGCAAACGGGGTTGTGACTTGCCCAGGGTCACACAACTTGTGTCTGAGGCCATATTTGAACTCAGGTCCTCCTGACTCCACAGACAGCACTCTAACCACTGTACCACCTAGCCACCAACAAATAACTAAGCCCTGTGGAATTTGTTCTTAGCTGAGAATCAATTCTTAGCTGGGGGCCAGAAATAGAAGAATCAGGATGCTGAGAGAGAATCATTCTTTGCAGGAGGAGAATAAGGCTTCTCTCTCCTTTCTCCCTGCCTTCATTAACCATGTCACTTTGAAGTGAAACTGCTCCAATAATAGGAGACACTGTATTCAGCAGGGAAGAGAGAGAAATAATCCAGATAGGCAGTTCCAGAGAAGCTGTTGTTTGTCTTTCGTTCGTAGAAGAGGACCATGACATCAAGGAAGATGATGCCATGACTCGCAAGTGAACTGGATTTAAGCGAGGGAGGGCTGTGCAAGGTCACCAGCCTCACTTTCTCCTCCGGAGCCATCTGGGTCCAGTAGTGAGATATAGATCTGGATGACTGGAGATGGCCCCCTCCAGAGAAGCAATCACTAGAGGAAAGGAGCACCTTTCAACAAACAACTGACAGCAAAGAAGAGGACCAAATGTTTTTATCACTTTATTATTCTTGGGTTGGTTTTGGGTTTTTTGGTTTGTCTATTTCATTTTCTTTTGCAACATGGCTAATATGGAAATGTTTTTTTTATGACCGCGCATGTATAATCCAAATCAAATGGCTTGCCTTCTCAATGGGGGAAGAGATGGAGGGAGAGAATTTGTAACTTAATGATTTGTGTTTGTTTGTTTGTTTGGTTTGGTTTTTTGGCCCAAGGCAATGGGGTTAAGTGACTTGTCCAGGATCACACAGCTAGTGTCAAGTGTCTGAGGCTGGATTTGAATTCAGGTCCTCCTGACTCCAGGGCCTATGTGCTATCTGCTGTGCCACCTTAGCTGCCCTTCAATGTTTTAAAAAACAAATGTTAAAAAAATCTTTACATGTAGTTGAGAAAAAAATAAGAGGAAAAAAAAGAAGAGAACTGACCATAGACAAGAGTAGATTCTGGGAACCCAGTTAAGCAGCAGCCCAGCACAGATGGTATGTACACCGCCCTACAAAGAGAATCTGAGGGGAATAAGAATATAGAGGTCTCGAATCCCCAGGAGTCATGCATTGCCTTTGCTGCACATGTGTCCTACACATCTGCCTCACTACCATTTTACTCTAAGTCTAAGTCCGTTCTTCCCGTGGATACTGTGTTTGTTTTGGGGAAAGAATGCCTCAGGTTTAAAAGGATATTTTGTCAGTTCTATGACATCACAGTAAATGTCTTCACTGATTATTGACAGCAAGAAGGCCACTCGGGGGGTTTGAGCTGTAATTTTAAAAGGTTAATGCCACAAAGTACACCCTTGAATCCCAAGTATAATACTACTCTAGAGACCCACCCCCCCCAAATGTAATTTGAAAAAGTAGCCTGGAAAGGCTGAGATAGACAGACATTCAGACAGATACATAGCTACATAGATATACACAGATATGTATATACACACATGTATATATATATTATATATGTATATACACACACAATAAGTATAAGGTAATTGGAGGGGAGAGCAGAAGGTAGAAGGGATCAAAAAAGACAACATGTAGGAGATGGCATATAAGTTGAGTTTTGAAGGATTATAAGAGGCAGAGGACAATAGGGAGTAGTACATTCTAGGCATGGGGAATAGCCTATACATGGCATGGAGATAGAAGATGAAATGTGTGAGGAACAGCCAGATGGTTGATTTGACTGAACCAGGGATTGGCAACGGGCAGCCATGAGTCAAAGGGCCCCACTCGAGGACCTAGAGCTACTGAACCAAAGAGTACATAACAGGAAGTAATGTACAGTAAGATTGAAAAGACAGGTTTGAGCCAGGATGCGAAGAGCTTTACATGCCAGAGGAATTTGTATTTGATCCTGGAGGTTTTTCTTGAACAGGGGAATGACAGGATCTGAGCTATACTTTTGGAATATCACTTGGGCTTCTGAGTATAGGGTGGATTAGACTGAGGAGAGACTTCAGGTAAGGAGACCAGTTGTCATAAGAGTCTATTGCAATGGTCCAGGAAAAACATCATTGAAATTATTTTTTCTCTGAAATGGAAGAGGATTTAAAAGGATATTTCATCCATGGCCTACTCCAACTCCTATCCTAGTCTCTGGAACCACTGCCTAAACTTTCTCAGACCAATGAGGATCTATAGGTTTTTTAAAAATCCTTTATTAGGATTTAGAAAATCACCAACAAATGTCAATCAACAAACACTTATTAAGCACTTACTGTATGTCGGTCACTGTGTTAAACTTTGGGGATACAAAAAAGGGCAAAAACAGTCCTTGCCCTCAAGAAGCTTACATTCTAAAAGTGGAGACAACATGTAAATAATGTCATACAAGATACATACAGAATTGATGAAAGGTTACCTTAGAGAGGAAGTCTCTAGCATATAGAAAGCAGCAAGAAAAAGTTTATATATAAAATAGTTAATCTATGAGATAGTCTTAAAAACATATAATTGTGCTTATATATATGTATGTGTGTATGTGTATGTATGTCTATCCTAAAATTTATTGGAGGAGGCTATACTACTTTTATAGATTCCCTTCTGCCTTTTAGAATTTTAGCTTCATTCAAGGCTCTTCCTATGGGTCGCCTTTTATGGGAAACTTTTTCTGATTCCTTAGAGCTCTCTCTCTCTCACTCTTCAAATTATGATGTATATACTTGTCTGTTTAAGCTTACCGTTTCATCAGGGTCTATTTTTCATCTTGCCACTGCACCCCTAGAGTCTGTATAGTGCCTTGAACACAGTAAAAGCTTAATACATGTGAATGGAATCAAAGGTGGAATTCCATTCTAACACTTCACTCTCATGGCTAGAAAAGTCTATAAAATCTTATAACATTATAATTTATGTCTCTAGATTGCTCAGGACCAAGCATAATTCAAGTATTATTAAAATCATATATTAAAACATTCTCCTGTACTGTATCAGCATTTGGCTGCTACCCATCGAGCATAGGTGTTTCCTAAGGCTCTGTCCTCGGCCCTCTTCTTTCTCTACAACCTCTCTCTTAGTTATCAGCTCCCTTGAGTTTAATTATCATCTTTCTGCAGATGACTCACAAATCTAAATATCATGCAGCCCCAATCTCTCTCCTAACATCCAGTCTCACATTGCTAATTGCTATAGAACATCTCTACTTGGATGTTTCGTGGACATGTAAAACTCAACACATCTAAAACAGAATGCATTATCTTTCCCCTAGACCCTTCCTCCAATCTTCCTTTTTTTTCTGTTGAGCTAACCAATGTCCTTCCACATAACCAAGGTCAAATGGCACCCCCACTCATACTCAATCAGTTGTCAAATCTTCTTAATTTTACCTCCACAACATCCCTTTGTATCTCTTCTCTTCTCTTTACTTTCACAGCCTTTATTCTAGTTCAGGCGCTTATTTTCACCTGATCTACTAAAATAACCTCCTAATTGACCTCTTTGCCTCCCCCTCCCCTCTCCCATCCACCCTCCTGGAACCATAACTGCCAAACTGATATTCTTATCACATAGATCTGACCATATTCTTCTCCTACTCATAAATTTCCAGTAGCTCCTTTCTCAACTTGTTTATGGGATTATAATCTGGCTCCAACCTACCTTTCTAGTCTTTTTTCATATTATTCTCCTTCACATACTCTATTCCAGTCAAAATGGCCCATTTCCTGTAAACAACTTTCCATCTTGCACTTCTGTGTATTTCTATAGATGGTCACCTAGGCATGGAATGACCTTTCTTATCTCTGCCTTTGAGAATCCCTGTAATGACAATTTAGAATTGAAGATCTTTCCCACCCATACAGGCCCATATGACCTGCTTACATCACAGGAAGCCTAAGTCACATGTGGTGAGAGGAGTTTGCTGAGAGGAAAATTAAAGCGTATCACAGGAAATGCTCAGAGAGAGCAATTAGAGCCGAGAGAGAGAGCAGACATGGCTGTGCTGTGAGTGATTGTTGGTGGCAAAGCCCCAGCAGGTGGCAGGAAAGTTATGGGATGGAGTGGTTCTCTGCTGTGTTATTGCATATTGAATTTGCTTCTGTGATGGATTGGGCTTATTGGTTTGGGGATCTGGTTCTCTGGTGTCTGAATAAATGGTTTATTTCTTCTATCTTCTATATGGAAAGTCTCTTATATTTTGCGATACAGAACCACGTAGGTATTTTGACAATTATCGTCTATGTTGTGATTATTGCCTTCCTAATACAATCCCCAGCTACCTTCATAGCAAAGCTTAGTCACCACTTCTTGCGAGACTTCTATCCTAGTATCCTAGCTTTAAACAAGGAAAAGAACTCAGGGGTCAACTAGTCCAACTCTTTCATTTTACAGACAAAGAAACTGAGGCCAAAAAGAGTTTAAGCGATTTGCTTATCGCACATCTGTTAAAGTAGTAGTGCTGGGTTTTGAATGGAAATCCTCTAACTTCAAATTCACTACTCTTTCCACTGAACCACAGTGCCTCCCTCTCCCTTTTCCTGAACCCCTCAATTGTCACTGCCCTCTACCTCCTGAATGTGCTTTGTAATACTTGATATGTGTTATTCATCAACGTACATGTTATCTCCCAGTGTAATTAATGTAAACTCCTTGAAAGCATGATTGTTTAGGTTTTATCTTCATGTCCTTATACCTTTCATATTGCCTTTCCCATAGTAAGTCTTGTTTACTGAATTGAATTGAGAGCTATCTCAAGATGCCTGCCTGAGAGAGGGGCTATGCTGGTTTATACTGGAAAGACACGCTGAGGGCTTCTCCGAAATACAAACCTTTTCAAGATACCTGGGATGTCCTCCAGCTTATCAATGTCCTTCTTAAACTGGGGCACCCCCCAGAACAGAACACAGACCTCCAAATAATCTCCAAGCAAGACAAAATACCAAGAGACTATGATCATCAATTTATTCCAGGAAACTGGGTCCCTCTTAATACAGCCTGACTTTTTTAGCCCCCCACTTTACACTGCTAACTCACCTTGAGCTTGTAATCACTAAACCTCAAGATATTTTTTTTCCAACCATACCTCTTTCACCTTGTACTCATGAAGGTGGATTTTTTTTAACCCAAGTATAAGACTTTCATCTTATCCCTATTGCATTTCATCTTCTTAGATTCAGTCCAATGTTCTAGAGACTGTCAAGCTCTTTTTAGATCTTGACTTTGTCAAATGTGTTAACTATCCCTCCCAACTTTGTGGTTCTTCAGATTCATTCATTTTATCACTGCTCCTGTCTCTGAGTCATTTTCAGTTGTGTACTCCTACATTGGCCTATCTTCATGCTATTGTTATATCACTATAAGCACAGTAGTGAAGAAAACCAAGACCTCTTGCTTGTCTAGATTCCGGTTCAGCAGGACTCTAGGCTAATGGTGCTGGAGAGCTAGATATTTCATTACATGTAATCACATAGCTCTACAACCTCTGCCCACCAGCAGTATTTCATGGAAATCTGTTTTTAGAAAATAGAGGTCTGCCTATTTGAAAACATGATGCTGCTTAAAGATGGCAGACTGATCTACAAGTCAAATTTAAGATGGGTCTCGATGCTGTTTAAAAGCACCTGGTAGTTCATCAAAAGCAATTATCCCCCTTTGGGAGTGGTGATCACAGAACACAGACAAATGTAAAATGCTGAGTGGTCAAGCTGAAACGGAGAAAGAATCCTTGCTTTGGCCAAAAATGTCTAAAAAATGGATAGGGAATAAGACAAAAATGAATTGCAGACATTATTTTATCATTCTTCAGTGTGATGGTAATCAGGGTGGGACTTTTTGCCTTTGTTTTTTTCTTTAGGAGTGCTTTTCAGCCCTAAAGCAGTCAAGTACCTTTGATGGGTCTTGCCTTTCAAATGTAATGGCAAGCAAAGTGGACTTTCTGTTGACTTTGTTTTGGAGTGCTTCTTAGCACTAAGGAATCTTTGATTGAAATGGGAGTCTTTGATGACCTGTTTATGTCAAGTGGTGGCCTAAGTCATGTGGGTTTGAGTCACATGGTTGTGATGCCCTTTGACCCTGAAGAAGTGTATATAAGCTCAGAGGTTAGCATTTTGCCTTTGTGGAGCACATTCATTAAAAGTGGTAAGTTTCTGGGTAGCCAAAGGAGCTACCCCAGCCCCCCTTTGAAAACCCAGATGTCGGACAGACAGCTAGAAGCCTGTCTACTAGTTTGTGTCATTTGCTCTGTTTATATAATATATACTTGTAATTTCTGTTTGTATTCTCTTTGAAGTTCAAGGTGCTAGCTTTTCTCCCGAACTAAGTGAATGATATATGTACATTTGATTAAAGTGAGATTCTAAACCCCTTTAAGTTGCTTTCCTTAGAAAAGCAGATCAAAGAACCTGTGCTGGCAGCCCTTCTGTGTGCTCTTGTTATTGGTCATTCACCCGGCCGCAGCTGCTAGCAACATTGTTGTTACAATCAGGAAGAAAGAAGGAAAGGAAGTGGGAACAAGGGGACTTGGGAATCAATCAGTCAGTAAGCATTTATTGAGCATCTACTATGTGCCAGTCACTGTGTAAGCACTGGGAATACAAAGAAAGGCAAAAGACAGACCTTGCTTTCAAGGGGCTCACAGCCTGATGGGGTAGACAATATGCAAGTGCTTGTGGACAAATAAGATATATACGGTATAAATTAGAGATGATCAATAGAGGAAAAGCTCTAGCTGTTTAAGGGCTTCCTGTCAAAGGTGGGATTTCAGCTGGAATTTGAAGGAAGTCTAGGAAACCAAGAGGTAGAGATGAGGAGGAAGAGTGTTCCAGGTATTGGGGACAGCTAGTGAAAATGCCTGGAGATGGAGAGTCTTGTGGGAGGAACAGCCAGGAAGCCAGTGTCACCGGACAGAAGAGTCCATAGGGGTTAAAGTGTAAGAATACCAGAGAGGTAGGAGGGACCCAAGCTGTGAAGGGTTTTGAATACCAAACAAACAATTTTATATTTTATTCTGGAGGTGATAGGAAGCATTTAAGTTTACTGAATAGGGAGGGCGACAAGGTCAGACCTTCACTGATTAGGATGATTAATTTGACAGTTGAGTGAAGGATAGACTGGAGTGAGGAGAGACTTGAGGCAAGAAGACCAACCTGCAGATTATTGGAGTCGTCCATGTTGGAGGAACGGGAGGAAGGAAGGAAGGAAAGAGAGGAGGAAAGAAGGAAGATGTAATTCAGGATGGATGGATGATTTTGTTTCATGGCACTGGCCAGTGTAGGAACATCCCTTTATCTTATCCCTTCTACAGTGAGTCAGTGATTCTGATTAAGGACCAGGAAATAGAGCCCAGACTATCAAAACTTTTCATCTGTAGTAAGTGGTAGTAGTGCTGGTGTGGTCTGGGGGAAGGAGGAAGTGCAAACTGGGACACTTGAAGTTTCTACTTTGCTGAAATAGGAAGGAACACACTATTGCTGCTGGACCCAGAGCTGGGCAGAAGAAAGTGCTGGTAAATGTGGCTGGGGGGAAAGACTTCCGGGGTGGGGTGAGAAGGATGCTGTCATAGCCCTGTAAATTACCTACCCTCAGGCAAAGTCACTGCTGTCTTGTTCTAGTTATGACTATCAAGAATGCCTAACTGGAAGCACTAGTTTTTGTTCTGGCTTTTTTTTTTTAAAGATCTATTCCTCTGTCTAGTCCTTATCACTCTAATAGGTGTGGCTTCCTGAAACTGAAATGCAAACATCCCTCAGGCATCTAAAGAATAGATATAAGTAATACTGAAATTAGTTGGTATGGACTAGAACAGAGACACCCTTTAAACCCAGAGATCTCAATGTGTAGTAAGCAAAAGATAAACTTCAGTTCTTTAGGCAAATCATAAACCTTTGCCCAAGTAACATATTTCTTCACACAAGCTTCTGTGCATCCCAATGATGCCCTGGGGGCCTGTATGTTAATAAGAAATGAGACACTTTCAAACTGAATTCCATTTTGAAAACGCTGCTCAGAGAGCAGAACTACAGAGGGGATGCTGCCACTTTGGGGAGCTCTCAGTCACACAGTAAGAGGAGCCTCGATCTCTTAATAAGCAGCACTTTGGAGTTTAATAAAGTCATTCTACTCCAGGTCACAATTGCTAGTGGCCTTCAAATGTGTCATGGCAAGGCACCGATAAGAGAGGGGGCATTGTAAAATGTCTGTATACAATACAAGTAAGACCTCTGAACTGTGGGAACTGAAAACTGACTCATACTGTGCATGTCACCTCATTTTATGAGATAGTGGCCAAGGTGGCAAAACCTCTAGTTCCTAGAATATACCACTTCTCAGAGAAGTGTGAAATATACTTGAAGCTCTCTTCTTTTTAAGAGGAGAGGTTTTTAAGAGAGGTAAAGTGTTTTACTGGTGTTTTACCAGTGTAACTACAGAGTTAGAAGAGGCTTCATGTTGTAATGGATAGTCAGGCTGGCCTTCAAATCAATATGACCTGGGTTCAAGACTCGCCTCATACAAACTGTGTGACCTTAGGCAGTCACTTCACCTGCCAATGCCCTGGGCAACTCTTAACAGACTATTAGAGGAGTTATCAACATGCATTTCCATTGTGAACTGGATTTCCATGAATAGCACAAAAGTTCTACTTCTATATCTTATGTAAATATGTTTAAAAAACACAGAATGGAGCTAACCCCTCCTGTCTAATCATAACCCATTCAATCTCTTATACATACATACATACATACATATGTACATACATACATGCATACATATGTACATAATATTTGTCACAGTCTCAACGTAAAAGGGATTATCAACAATCTGTAAATTAGTCTTTTCCTGACTGTATTAATGATGCTTTTCTCCACATCATTATTATCTAACTTTTCATTAAGGACTCAGGATTTGGACTGGAAAATGACCTTAGAGACCAGTTAGTTTAAATCCCTCATTTTACAAGTGAAAGAACTGAAGCTTTGTGAAGTTTAGCAGATTACCCAAAGTTACATGAGTATCCATTAGCCAAGGCAGGATTCAAACCTAGTTCTTCTGACTCCTATTCCAGGGCTCCTTCTACTAGAAAAGGTCTTAGAACATCTGAAGGATGCTCAACAAAAACAATCCTGTCCTTGACAAATGCACAGGAGCCATGCCCCAATTGATGGGCATCCTCTTTCCTTCCAATTCTGTATACCAGGTCATCACCGGTCGTCTTGACTTTTGCCTTGTCACTGGATTCCAATGGCTCTGGAGGAGTGAGGTTCATGACTTTGTGAAGCTCTGCCTCACTTCAATTCAATTCATATGCATGTCTAGACATCACCCTCATGATGTCTCTGGTCTGCTTCTAAAATGAAGGACAAATAACAACAACAAAACAAGCCAAAATTTATCTTTGGAACAAGGGAATAAGCTCAGAAGGAGTTCATCGAGATCCAGCTTTGCATGACCTTAAATATAAGGTTACAGCGTTTGGACTTAATTCTGTAAGCAAAGGGAAACCACTACAGACTTTGAACAGGATGATGTTATTAGGGTACTGATATTGTAAGATTAGTTGTTAAGCCATGTTAAGTGTAAATCGGAGGAGCAAAAGGCTAGAAAGAGGGAGAGCAGTTAGGAGGCTATGGGAAATGTTTGGGCATAAGTAATAACTTAATGAAATATGGTGGTGGCAGCAAAAATGAAAAGGAAGGGATAGGTGCAAGAGACATGGCAATGGAACAATCAGCCAGATTTGATGATTGATTAGATGGGGTGGGGGAGGTGTTTAAAAAGAATCAAATGTGACTTTGAGGTTTTGAGTCTAAGTGATTGGCAGACTGATGGTATCATTAAGGGCATAATGAAAGTAGCAATAAGAGATGATATGGGTTGGGGGAGAGAGAGAGAGATTAAATGTTCAGTTTTAGACGTGTTGAATTTGAGTCGAAGAAGGAACAGCCAAATGAAACTGACCAGAAGGTATCTGAAGAGGTGATACTTGAATTTGGGAGAGGAACAAGTGCTAGAGATATTTATTTGGTAGTCATCCGCTTGAAGGTTGAAGGTCTTGGAGTGGATGAGAATGCTGAGAGACAGAGAATAAGAGTCAGAAAGAAGCAGACAGAGGAAGAGACAGAAGGAGAGAGGAAGGGAAGGAGGGAGAGGGAAGAGAGAAAGAGAGAGAGAGAGAGAGAAGCAGCAATGTTCTCTAATCTCTGAACTTTCATTCTAAGGGCTAAAACTTGACGAACATCAACACTTGATGGTGCAAAAGAAGAGGTCAGCAAATAAATTTGGAAAGAGAGCAATCAGGTAATAATAACCCACACTTACGAAGTACTTTAAAGTGGGCAGAGCACTTTGCATACAGTATTTGAGCCTCACAATCCTGTGAGAGAGGCTTTAGAGATATTATAACCCCCATTTTATAGACAAAGAGATTCAGGGTCAGAAAGATTTAAGTATTTGCCCATTGTCCTTCAGCTAGTAAGCTCAGAGATGGAATTTGAGGCCAAGTCTTCCTGACTCTTGAATTCCAACAAGTAACATTGCTGCTTCCAGTGGTAGGCGCATGAAGATGAACTCTGAAGGAAGCCAAGGAAGAAAAGGATTGCAAAGGGGGATAGGGAGAGCTAAGTGGCGCAGTAGATAAGTGCTGGGGCTAGAATCAGGAAGAAGACATCTTCCTGAGTTCAAATCTGGCCTCAGACACTAGCTATCTGACCCTAGGCAAGTCATTTAACCCTGTTTGCCTCAGTTTCTTCATCTGTAAATGAGCTGGAGAAGGAAATGTCAAGCCACTCCAGTATCTTTGCCAAGAAGACCCCAGATGGGGTCATGAAGAGTCAGCCATGACTGAAAAATGACAACAATAATGACAAAAGGGGACAATTGACAATGTTACATGCAGTAGTCACAAAGAATAAAGACTTAAAAAAAAGAATGGGATGATTAAAACAAAGGGTTAGAGAGAGAAAGCATGGCCTAAGGAAGTGGAGGCAGCAGCCAGCCCCACTGTAACATCTGAATCCTGAGAATTTGGCTGTGAATTTAAAGAAAAATAGGATATCAGCTGTAGGGGGCAATGAGATTAATGGAGGGTTTTTAAAAATAAGGGCAACTAAGTGATCTAAATCAGTGGTTCTTGACTTAGACTGCACATTGCTGTGGTCTTCAAGGACTCTTCAAGTGGGGCAGAGCTTCACAAGTTGTCAGCCTCACTCTCTCCTCCAGAGCCATCGGAGTCCAGTGGCAAAAGTCAAGATGACTGGCGATGGCCCAGGATTCAGTGAATGACCTTGGTGTCTACAATATCTGACCAACCTCTAAATGCTCTACAACACCTGCTTTAGCCACCTTCATGGCTGTTGGAACAAATTGTTCTCATCTGCCCATTCTGCAGGGATGGGGGGGTATGGAGAAACTTCATGTGCTTAGGATAAGAAGTGAGGAGGGGGGTGGAATTCAGAATTTGATATCCATTAAAAGGATGCAGCACAAATTCTTTTTAGTGAAGCCACAATTATTTACCCAAGCAAAAGATCCACGAAATATTTGTTTAATCTTTTACAGAGGTCTGTGGGCAAGTATGGTGGTTAGTTACTACATCCATGGAGCATTCTAGTTCTTTAAACACACACACACACACACACACACACACACACACACACACACACTTTTCAAATTTCCTAATAGGATAATTGGATTTTCATATTTCAAATTTTCATATTTCTGACTCTATCATATTTTTTATAGGATAATTAGATTACTGGGGTGAAGAGCAAGGCCATGTTGATTGTTCCATCGCACATTGTCTGATCTCTTTCCAGACAGACTGCCCTATCAGCAGTGCACAGATATACCTGTCCTCCCACAGTCCTGCCAACATTGGGGTAGAGAGAATGTGTTTAGTTTCACCCGCTTAGTGGGTATGAAGTGGTTCTTTACAGTAGTTTTGAACTGATTTTTAAAATCCTTAGTGAGGTCAGACATTTTCTCAAGTGTTTATTTACTATTTTTGTTTCCTCATTTACTACCTGTCAATTCATATTCTTTGGCCATTATTTATATACTGGAAACTGAATCTCTCTTCCCCCTATAGCTTTGTGTCAGTTCCTTGTAAAAAAGCTCTAAGCAGAGCTTTTATCTGACAGTCATCACAAATATTTCCCCATTTTTATTGCTTTTATTTTTATCTTAGTTTTATTTTATTTTTTCATTGTGTGAAACTTTTTAAAAACTTACATAATCAAACCTTCAAACTTACCCCCCTTCGTTTTACCTTCACATTAGCTCAATAGGCAAGAATTCTCCCTTCCACGTTTGGAACAAGAATAATACACACATTCCTCTCACTTTTTAATGATTTGTTGTTTTGAATTTAACTCATTGATCCAAATAGAGTTTGTAATGCTATGCCTAGTGAGGGACAGATCTAAATTTGGCGTTTTCACATTGTTATGCAGCTTTCCATGTTTGATTCTTTTTTCATGCTGATCCAAATAGGCATTTTACTTACACTCTTTTCCCTTTTCCATTTTCTCCTTCTCCAACCAAATCTCTTCTTAGTTCCAAAATAGAAGCTTCTAACTCAACCTGTCCTAGTACTAAGTCTTCATGGGATTGGGGGAAGGACTGGGGAGCACTGAGCAGAAAGAACAAAGAACTATGGGGAGAGAATGGGTAGAAAGAAGGAAAATCCCCCCAAAAGAGGGGCCAGAAAAGGTTAATGTAAAATATACCAAGATAAATGAGATGGGACCACAGGAGGGTAGGGTAAGCATAAGATCAACTTTGCACTCTTCCCTCCAGTAGATGTGATCCAAGGAAAGAGGGCAGGAAGTGCCTCTAAGTGGGTGTGAAGTTTATCCCTCTTCAGAAACTGCCTCATGAAACTACCAAGGCAGGAAAACTCAGCACCTGCTGTGGACTCTTCTTTGACCTTTCAATGTTCAGAACTCTTGGGTTTCCTTCAATACTCAGCTCAAAGGCCAACTCCTACATTTTCATGCAGCTTTCTTGAATCCCTCCCTACTTCATCCCTCCAGCTGCTAGTGACCTCCTTTCTAAAACTATGTTGTAATTTATTTTGTATATCTGGCAGTGCAGGTATCCTTCTAATAGTGTGTGATGGCAAAGTGTACAGCTGAGGAAAACTAGTTATATTCCCTTTGGCCTGGAACCCACTCTTGGGTGGACAGAGCCCTTTGTTTCTAGCTCCCTTCTAAGAGCCCTTGGTTTGGAGGGATGGGCTTCCTATTTAATTTGCCATAGAATGATGGGAAAAGGGAAAATTGCCTGAGGCAACTACCCTCCACACAAGATGGAGCCTCCACCAAGCTGCTGGATTCATTCTATGTTGCTGAGGGCTCAAATTCACAAGGTAGGAGGAACTGGGCAAAAGGTATCACTGTCTTGGATTTACCCTTTTGACAAGCTCAGCAAAACCATTAGCTGTCTAGACATACTTCTTGGCCCCAGAGTCTATCTAATTGGTGATGGTCTCAATGGCACAGGTCCATGGAGCATCGCACTACTCCACTTGGTCTATGGTGAGAGAGGAAAGCCACCCTTAAATCTCGACAGGTTCCCTTGGTTTCTCTGCCTTCACTTATGGCAGAATGGAGCATGAGGGTGCTTTGGAAGCAGTGGTGGCCCAGGGAGGCTTTGCTCCCTCTGTCTCCTCAAAGCCAGCCTCCCATCCTCTTTTTCCACCATCTGGTGTAGATATCTTGAGGCTTCTGTTCTGCTTTTCCATCAGGATAGGAAGTCTCACCTTTCAATCATCAGCTACTCTTATTACTCCATGTGAAGTCTGACCTCTTGAAGGTCAGGAGAGAACACTATGGAGATCCCTGTCCTGACTAACAGATTGTCCATTTTCAGCATGCTATCTCGGTGGCACCCAAGAGTAGCAATATGACTTATATATGCATATGTATACACACACATATGCTTTTATAAATACATGTGGTCTCAGTTAGAATGTAAGTTTCTTAAGGAATGATACTGTTTCCCTTCTACAGTTTTATCACCAGCACTTAAGTCTAGTGCCAGGCACACAGGAAGCATTCAATAAACATTCAATGAACTTTTGGTGATAGCAAAGAACTGGAAACAAAGTAGACGCTCATCAGACGCAAAATGGCTAACCAAATTATGGAACGTGAATGTCACTGTGCTGTAACAAATGATGAATGGGATGAATACAGAGAAGTATTTGAAGATCCACATGAACGGATGCAGAGCAAAGTAAGCACAGCCAAGAACACAAGATAGCAATGACAACCACAATAAATGGAAAGAAAACCACATACATGTAAAAAAAATCAAAATTAAATGTTGTAAAATTATAAAGAACAGCTGTGGTTTAGAAGAAGAGGTATGAAAAGACATTGCTGCCCTACCCCTTTGTAGAGATGGGAGGTTTACAAGTGTTGTACATTGCACCTACTTTCCAACTTTTTTGATATATTGACCAGTTCTGCTGATTTTTTCTTTAAAAATACTATTTGTTATATAGGATGGCTCTATGGGAGGGGCAGAGATATTGGGGGAAACTATGGTAATGTAAAAAATGGAATCTATCAATAAAAACATTTTTAAAAAAGAAAAAAAAAATTGCTGATTGATTGCTCCCTAGACCCTGCAAGTTAACTGTGACAGAAGCCTAAAGATATAGCTACTGGAAACAAGTCCAACTAGAGCAGATTACTGAATAGGCAAATGATGTTACGATCCAAGAATCTCAAGTTATAAAAGCTTAGGTAGAGAGGAAGAAGTAAAAATGCAAAGAGCTCTCGGCTGGACAGAGGTAGCTTTTATTGTCTGTGAATAGTAAAGAAAAAATAGAGCTCTAACGATGCATTGCTTATGTGATGTTTAATGTCAAATTTCTGACAAAACATGGATTTCTTTAGAAACTGAGGAATGATATTAACTGGATTTCAGAGGGAAAAAAAAAACAAAAAAAACTCATTTAGTTATTTATTGCCACAAAACGCTCATCTTTTTAATGCCAATATTTCTTTTTCTCCCAATGATACTTTTATGGCACTGAGTCACAGAAAAAGGATCTCAGAAGAGTCATCATTGCAGGTGAATGCAATGAAGCACGGTAAGTACAAGCAAGTTGCAACATTTTACCAAATGACCTGAACATGAGAAGAAGCTAAAAAGAATTATGATAAGAAAAGAATGAGGTCAGTTATGCATTAGGGATGCATGATAATAGACTGACAGCCCAAGTGTTAAAATGACATCCACTACCAGTAATACAAGAACGAGGAGAAAGCCTCCAGTATATTGGATGGATCTTCTATAGGAGATTTATGGAGAGGGGTGAGCAAAGCATAGAGTGGGTGGCTAGTGACTGACACTAATGGAGAATGGATCCACAGAATGACCAAACTATTGGGGAGCTTCGGCATCCTGGAAAGTGTACAAAGAGGGTAGGGGCAGCCAAGAGATAAAATGGAGCAAAGATTGATATCTGGGATTCCTTGGTTTGCAAAGGACCTATGATTTAAAATTCCAAGCTAATCGCCTTGTCTTTACAGATCAGGAAGCGTTGTTAGAGACACAGAAAGAACTCTGCATGATCTATAAAGTGGAACTAATGAACTGGAGTATGTATTAGGATTGGATTCTCTATTAGAAATAAGTATATTTTGCTTGAGATTTCTTTTGATTCTGGGTATAGGAAGCACCTGTGCCAAACAGTGGGACCACATTGAATGCACAAAGGGTTTGAATTCTGGTCTTCAAACAATCTGCTGAAAGGTGGGTGAAAGAGAGTGGGTTTCAGTCTTGAAGCAAGGCTACTTTATTTGTGAGAGAGGTCTGGAAAGACAAAGTATAGCTGTGAAAAGTCAAAACCACAATATTTTTCCACCCTGTGGAAGTCTGTTGAAGGTGAAGGAGCATCTATTTGTTAATTTTCCACCAGTCATTTAGAGAGCTATGATATAAAATGCCAAAGATTAAAGATAGGACATGTATTTCTCTCCTATACAAAGAAACAGTGTGGCTCCAGTCAATGCCTAGCCCCAGGTATTAGTGTGAAACAGCAAAAGAAGGAAAGATCATAGTGGAAGGAGAAGAACAATTTCCTAGTTCCTAGAAATGCACAATCAAGGTCACCAGCTCCAATCCACCCCTTCCAGTACTGCTAAATGAAACTGCAAGATAATCTGTATAGTCATTACAATGATGGCCAGATACATGATGTGAGTTAAAAAGAATTCACTCATCCCTACCCAAATATCCGCCTGGTCTGAGGGATTTACCACTGGGGAAAGTAGAGTCAGTCAAAGTTCATCCTTCCCTTAACTCTACTTCCCTGAAGCATTTTTTTAAATGTCTTTACCTTCTTCTAGGAAACAGAAAGAATGCTTCATCTCCCTTTCCTATCTTATAGTAATCTTGGGACGTTCAAAAAGAACTGGGCTTTCCCTGAGTAGCACCTTGATTCCTCTGCAGAAACGCACACTATACAAATAGGAAGTACTTTTTTTTGGTCCAGATCTATGGAATTGTCTCACCTAACACAGAACTGCAGCTGAAGTATTGACTCTAAGAATAGCCTTCCAGCTAGTTGATTTAATTAGGCAATCTAAGCATCTTCACCATATGCTCTTCTGGGAAAAGATCCAAGATAATACTAATAAAGTAAGAAAGGCATTTCCAACATTGGGGCATCTTTAACCAAACTAAACTTGCCTGTTTCTGTTTTCAATAAAACTTCTTGAGCTGCAGAGGGAAGCAGGGCCCCAGCCCAGGACAGCCTGGATGGTCTCTGGGTAAGGTCTGTCCCACACGGACCTCCCAGCCCCCAGCTGAGGGGAGCGGAGCTGAGCCCAGCGCGCACGGCGCGAACAGACCAGACGCGGACCTACCAGACCAGGAGACGAGCGGAAAGTGCCGGGGCATCCTGAATTACTGAGCTGTGGCATCCACCAGACCTCTCAACCCACAAAGAGCAAAGATATCAGAGAAGGTTAGTGGGAAAAGCTGCGTGACTGAGTTTGCGGTTCCGGCCACTTGCCCCTGGGGCAGCAGAGGTGGGGCAGCTTTAGAACTAGGCTGCAGTTGCTTCTGGCCCCAGGCCCACCTGGTGGGAGGAATTAAGTGGCTGATCAGAGCAGGAGTGAAGA
>CM053622.1:280917197-280973881 GCA_028646595.1 Phalanger gymnotis
ACCAATCCACACCCACACAGGTTTCACACCTGACAGGGCCCTGGGCCTGGGGCTTAGCACTTAACAGCTGAAAGTACTTCCACTCAAAAGAAACAAAAGACATGCTAATGAGACAATTTTGCTTAACAACACATGGGGTTTGGGGGCTAGATTTTTTTCTTTCCTAATTATCCTATCTTTCTTCTCCCTGACTGATTCTTTGGTGAAGGCAAAGTAGAACATCTTTTACCTCAGTTCTTACCTAGCCTTAAGCTACTGGGTGGGCTCTGCTCAGACAAACTGAAATCTGGGAAAGACCTTAGCTTAAAAAGGCCATGGTCTCCCACTGCATCATTAGCCATCACCAGTCATTCTGATAGGTCTTGTCACTGAACTCAGATGCCTCTGGAGGACAGAGTAGGGCTGGTGACTTTGCATAGCTCTGCCTCACTTAAATCCTATTCACTTGTAAGTCAAGACATCATCCTCTTGATGTCACTGGTTCTCTTCAAGAATGAAGGACAAACAACAGCCCAGATTACCAAATCTGGCTCTCAATTTAAACTCGGCATCTTAATGGCTTCTAAATTAAGTTTGGAAAGTAATTTTTAATAAGAAAGAATTTAATGATTTTCTTTTAACAAAAATAACCTTTTATTTTAAATCTCTTATTTAAATTAAAAAAATATTAAACTCATCAACTCATTAAACGGGCAAACAAACAAGGCACTCAAACTTAAATGAGTGAGCCCTTAGTCAAGTATTAGGGCTGTCCAAAAATGGATTGATTTGCTTCGAAGGGTAGTGAGTTTCCCGTCACCAAAAATAGTTATGCAGAAGCTGAATAGCCACTTGCCTAGGATGTCATCTAGACAATTCCTTCTTCCAACTTTAAGATTCCAAATCAAAACTCTATAACTCTGTTGAAAATAACGCAGCACACAAGGAAGGGTGAAGGCAATTTCATTGTATGGTGTCCCCATCTTTGCTCTGGCACCTGTCCTAATGTGCTTCATACACCCACCCTTCAGTCCCAGATGACTCTAATTTGCTACTTGGTGCTATCAGTCCCAAACCTTTTCATTGAGAACAGTTTGGGATGCAGCTGTTGGCTTGAATCTCACAGCTGACAATTACTAGCAAAATTTCCATATCAAAGTCTATTTTGTCAGGGGAACTAGAAGCTTCAGGGCAGAAGGAAACTTTCTCCTTTCATGTCCCTTGCTGGAATTCAGCCCAGGTCAGAGAGGAAAGAGAGCAGCTCCTACTTGACACGTGCTTGGTGGCCACATGAAATGAGTCATTGGACTGAGCTGAGTGGCAGGCAGGTGTTGTAGTCAAAGAAAAATCCCACAATTAGCTTCATTCCTGGCAGCTGGCTGCAGAGCAAATGAGAGAGGCCTCCAGAGGCACAAATCTAAGTAAACCCCCAAAGAAAGGGTACAGCATATGCCTTGAAGGGGCTGCTCTCTCCTCCCATTGACTAGACTTTACTTGTTTTATAGCTTTCCTCCTGCTGGAAGACTGGCAATAATGCCCAGACCACCTGGATGCTTGAAAACTCAGTTTTCTCAATTCTGCTCTCCCAAGTCCAGGTGTGCACTCCCACAGCAGCAAGATGAGGCTATTTTGTGTTTAATTCAGACCCAAATGGCCATTTCTTAGGCTTCAATATCCAGATTGCCTCAGTATTTCAGTTTAGCAGGGGGCCCACTCTCTCTCTGAGTTAAGAGAAGAGAGCACTGGAATGCATATGTGCATTGGCACATCTATGTACCTAAGGTTCATCTAGTACCATGAAAACTTCCCTGCCATGATCTTCAGGAAGGTATACATGGGATGCTAAAAGAGGTTTTAAAAAAAAGTATTATTTTTATTTATAAGAATATTGCTATTAACTAAAACATTCTAGAAGATAGAGTTTTTAAAACTTTAAAATTTCTCTATTTGAGCACCTGTCTCTACCAACGGCTAACAGGTCCACCAAGCAAATGAATGAATACTCCCCCCTCCCCCACCCCCAAAACCCAAGTCATCTGGAAGAGAGAATTGAAGAATTGGAAGATCCTTAAGGCACCTTATTCAATTGTTCAGGGATCATATTACTGCTGTTGTGTTGTTATTCTACTGCTCATTATCTATTCTATTGCTCTTTATTAACAATTTTATTTTAAGCTAGGGAAAATATCATGCAACCCATCTTCCCCTCCCCATCTTTCAAGTTCCAAGTTCCAATTTAAAGGCTTGCCCATCTAAAACAAACAAAAAACAAAATAAAACAAAACCAGGAAGCTCTTGTGGTAGAGACATATTCCTTATTTTTGTCATATAATTGTCATTTCTATAGCACTTTGCATATATTATCTCATTTGACACTTGAAGTTGCCTAAACCCCTCATTTAACTATCCCCAAGAAATCAAAAGGAAATAGTCTTCAAAGATCAAGTTAAATTTCAAATCTTTGTGGACCGGTACTACTGAACCTATTCTCTTTGGAGAACTTAGGGCCCAGGAAATTATTCTGACAGAGGCTGGCAAAATAATTTCTGGCCACCCTACCCAATTATCTGAGATCATTATGCTCCTTTTGGTTTTTTTGTTTTGTTTTGTTTTTGCTACAGGAAAAACCACATAATAGGGTGCTGCCTTTACTTTGCTCTGGTTTTCCTCCTATCTTTCGACTTGGATACTTACCTGCTGGGAGGAGGCAGAGACAGAAGTCAAAGGGCCATGAGCAACTATGGGGTCACTGACACAGCCAGGAGGAATTGCTTATTAGTAAGGGGTGAATACCAGGGACTGCTAGAAACCCTGTGGCTGGTGAGCCATGGGGGTAATATCCTCAATGTTCTTTAACTTATGAGCTTCAAGATAGGATGATCCTTCTCCAACCTACCATGAATTATCAGCATATATGCGTTTTCCCAACCAGAAAGAAGATTCTGGAGAAAAACAGGCAGTGTGAATTATGGAGAGAAGTTAATACATTTATGTTACTTAAAAAAAAAGAAACTATGATCATAAGATACATAGGTCTCTGTATGAATGCAATAGGAAGTGACCTAAGAGAGAAAAACTTCTGCAGGGTTGAGTCTCTGGAGATAGACATAGCAGATTCTCTTTTGATATTTAACTAATATGAAAATGATAGCAGTAGGTGGTATAGAGCACAGAGGGCCCAGCTTGCAGTTTGAAAGACCCAACTTCAAATATAACCTCAAACCCCTAGCAACTGTTTTACTCGGCAGGTGCCTCAGTTTCCTCAATGGAGATGATGACAGCTAACATTTATACTTACTGTGTGTTAAGCACTTTACAATTATTACCACTTTTGATCCTAACAACCTGAGAGGTAGATGCTATCACTGTTCCCATTGTAAAGTACTCAGTACAGTGCCTGGCACATTGCGCTATATAAATGTTAGCTATTGTGGTAATAGCTCAGAGTTAGGATTTATGTAGCACTTGAAGGTTTGCAAAATACTTTAGACATCATCTCATCTGAGCCTCACACCCCATAAGGGTGTGCTATTAGCCTCATTTTACAGAGAAGACTGGCAAACAGTGGTTAAGTAACTTGCCAGGATCATGCAGCTCATAAGGAAGATTTGGACACAGGTCTTCCTGACTCCCAGTTCTGTTCGCTATTCGCTGGATCACCTAGCTGCTTCGGTGCTCTTTAATGGCTAACTGGAATACTACATACAGCCTAATACGAAGTGACGATTCCTTAACACTGGTCTTAAAGACTTAACGGCAATGAGGCTGATAATCAGGCAGAGCAACATCTGGTGGCTAATTCAGGTACTGCATGCAGCTAAACCCCGGGCTGGAAAATTAACTCAGGCACCCATCATGTCCTCATACGGGCAAGAACAGCACAGAAACCAAGCCAAACAAGTATCATGTTTTATTTTTTATTCAAGGTCTCTCCTGAACAACATAATACTAATGTTTTTTCTATAGATTGGACTTCAGCTTTAATAAGGTCACTGTAAGATCTACAGAAGGAAAAAAAATGCAAGACAGCTAATTCAACCAAGAGTAACAAAAACCCTTAAGAATATAAATGCCTTTTGAAAACAAAGTCAAATAGTAACTAAGATATCTCACAACCATTTGAATTAATATAAATAATATTTTTTAAAAATCATGTATCCTTTTTTTTACAATCACTTCAAGTTAAAATATTTAGTTTTCTTCAAGCATCACACCATTGTACATTCAGAATAGGTTCATTGCATACTTCATTTTTTATCCTCTACCCACGGATACTTTCCACTCTCATCAACAGTAATTTGATATTACCTTGATTTCATTTTAACATGAGGTAATAATTCGGCAGACATTGAGAAAAAATGTATTTTTCAATCATTACATGACATTTAATTGACTCCACTTAGTTTCCTTAGTATTTTTGCAATCCTGATACCAAAGATGCTTGTGTCTCTTCAACTTATGTTGCCCAAGTGTGCTTATAGCCCAAATAATACATATATTTTCAGAGCTGTATTGATGAAGGCATAACCTTGAAATAAAATTTTTGACATCACAATAATACAATTAGAGCCACATTCAACATCATTTTAAAAAGACCTATGCCACAAAGAAAGAAGTTTATTTGAAAATGTTTTTATACTGGCATATTGGTAATTTTTTTTTAAAAATTTACTCTCTGGTCATAAACGGGCAGGCTAAATTCTTAGGTTATTTTATGGTATTATTATCAAGACCGAAATACCTTGAAGCTCAATAAATATAGGCATTTGTATAGAGTGATAGTATTTGAGTGAAACGTGCTCTTATTATTCTCTCATACTCCTGGTACAGTGAGTAGAGCATTGGGTGTGAATAAGGAAAACCTGAGTTCAAATCTGACCTCAGACACTTACTAGCTATTTGATTCTGGGAAAATCACTTAACCATGTTTGCCTTAGTTCTTCTTAGTAAAACAAGCTGGAGAAGGAAATGGCAAACCACTCGAGAAAAACCACAAATGCGGTCATGAATGGTTGGACATGACTGAAAAGCAGCTAAACCATTATTATTATTCTATTATCATTCCCTTCCCTTAACTGTCTCCTCAAAGGGCTGATGCTACAATTTTCCCTGCAGCTATAATTTCCTCTTTTAATGTTTTACCAAGTGTACACATAAGGTACAGCTTTAACCCTGTATGTTCAGGACAAGAACTTACACAATTGAGACTTCTTGCTATTTCACAAAGCGTCAGATGATGCTACTGTGACTGTGTCATCTTCGTGTGTCTTTTTTAAAAAGCTAACAAAAAAGCTAGTCACTCTAATACTTTACAGCAAATATTTCCCTTAATCTTATAGAGAGTGTTATATAGCCTTTAAGGATTGACATTAGATTGCTTCATCTAGTTAACATTAGATTGTTGTGGATCTAATGGCTAGACAGAAGATTGGCTGGAGGGGGTGGGGGTATTTAGCAATTTCTTAGAAGCAAAATGATGGATTGTGGGGCTGCTAAAATCATGTGCTGGTTTCCAAACAAAATTTCAAAACCAGGGAGTGGAAACATTAAGGTAACATAGATCATTAGGGTTAGAAAGGATCTTAGAGAACCTCTCATTTTATTGAGCAGATGAGGAAAATGAGGTCCAGTGGAAAGAAGGCCCTTTCCCAAGGTCACACAGAGTTAACAATAGACCCAAAATTAGAAACCAGGTCTCCTATACAGAGTCTAATGGGCTATATTACAATGGTGAATGTCACCATTAATCTTCAGTAAGTGGCCCTGGGATTTGATTAGGCCCTAGGCAGTTTTGCATATGGGGACATCTTTCATTCAAGATCCTATGATTTAGAGTAAAAAAGGGACCTTAAATTTCCAATGTTGCCAGACTCTTAAAGAATTATCTGAGGCCCATAAAGATGAGAGCATGTACTGAAAGCCGGACTGTAAGTTACTGTCAGAGTCAGGACTGGCACCCAAGTTTTAAAATTCTAGATTCAGGGCTCCTTCCACGTACCATGCTGCCTTTGCCTCAGAGGGCACTATTTTCTTTTTCAAATACTTAGACAACAACAGGCCACATTTGGGGTTATTTATCATTCACAGGGAACCCACAGAAGTCACTACTCACCATTCAACCATAATGCCCCTTTCTTGCTGTACTTCCTCTGTGTCTCACTATACCCTGTTCAATTCTATTTAGCAAAGCGCAGCCACCCAAATATCTGCTTGGTGTGCCAGTGTTCTTCTTTAAAGGCCAATTTAGGCCCATATCCATATTGAGAAAATTAAATAACAGTGCTGTTCAATCCGAGTCAAGGAAGAGAATCAAACCAATCCAAGTTGTTTTGGTCTTTTTGCATTTATTTTTCTTTCAACCCTTAGTGATCTTTTTCTCTTATTCACCATCAATGTGCATGAAAAGCAGTAAAGTTAAAAAAAAAAAGTGGGGACAGCTAGGTGGCACAGTAAGTAGAGCACTGGCCTCCGAGTCAGGAGTACCTGAGTTCAATCTGGCCTCAGACACTTGACACGTTAGTTGTGTGACCTTGGGCTAGTCACTTAACCCCAATTGCCCTGCCTTCCCCTCTGCAAGCAAAAAAAAAAAAAGGGGGGGGAAATTCAACTTAGTGGCTTACCGATGTACATACACACCTTTGAACCAAATACTTAGTGTATCAAAAAACAAGAAAAGAAAGAACAGGCAATCAACACCTTAAACAAGTTGCTCAAGGCATAAAACCACTGCTGGGGAACCACCTTGGCTAAAACATCTCTGCTGCTATTATCACTGAACCAATTTTGTTATGACTTTTAAAGCAACTGCATTTCTTCATAAGAGCCAATATTTTGGATGTGGATAACATACAGTCCTTCCCAGCCTAGAAGATTAGTGATCTTCCAGAAAAAACTTGGGAAGCTGATGACATGCATAACTGAAGTGGCCTGTGCTGTCCACACAGAACACAGAAACACTGTAGTTGGAAGGGAATTTGGACTTTCTACTCCAACCCTCTCATTTTACAGATGTAGAAACTGAGGCCTGAAGAGATAAAGTAACCTATTCAAAGATCAAGGAGTCAGTCACTGGGAGACCCAGGACCAGACATAAGTTACACAACATACCAAAATTCAGTACCACCTTGAGATTGAACAATGTTTTTTATGAAATATCAAACCACTTGTTCTCAGTACTGAAACAATAATACACCATGGGAAGAAAATAGTCCTGAGTTAACTCTTTGGTATTACCATTTTAATTTCTATAATACTGCATATTAGGAATAGTATGGACACTAAACAATTGTTGGTATCTCATCATAAGCAAGAATAATTGTGAAGAAGGATTTTCAGTGTATTGTATCTTATCTTCGCTTGTAATAAAATGTGCTGATGCTGAATTGTAATCAGTACCCTGGAGTGGAAGATCTGGATAAAGTTGGGGAAATGGATGAGCCAGGCCTGATTTATGAGTTGTTTTTCCTTTCAAATGTCACAGGTACCAAATCAAACTGTGAAAAGAAAAATCATCACGTCTCTACTTTCATACCCAAGTTTAATGTCCCCTGGATACAATATTGTTGCCAATGTGCCATCAGGGAAAATCTTATTTCCTAGCTAGTTTTAGTAAAAAAAAAAAAAAAAAAAACTTCAATGTTTCTCAAGGTGACTCTTTTTCATATTAATTTGCTTCTATCTACTATCTGGGCAATTCCAGAATTTTGCAACTGAACAAGGTAGCACCTGACTCAGTCCTCTCATGGTGGAGCTAAATCTGGGGGAAATATTTCATCAAAAAGCATTCCCATTTCTGACCAGAGAAAGTGTCTTATGGGCTGCTAACAAGGACAAGGGTGGCACAAATACCACTTCAGTATTCACCTTACTACTTTATAAAAATTTTGCATAATACTTTTGTATTTCATTAAACAAGAGACTAAAATATAACTGTTGGCCAAACTGAAGAAATTCTGAAATACGGGTCATCACATTCTTGAGGTATATAATGTAGTGCTGCCAGGAAATTGCTATTAAGTAGCTTCAAAAAGAGAAAGAAAAACTTCAATGCTATTTAATAATGCTTTAGAGTCTTCCATATGCTGTGCTCTGGTAGCCAACTAAAGTGCTTAAGCTTTTGGAAGTCCAATAGATCCTGGATTAATTTCCTGCAGGCTTCTTTTTTCCTTAGTGATTTTAATGCAGGGCAGACCCTTGGGTCTTTTATTCACATTAACAGGTAGAAAACACATATTAGTATATATTCTAACCCTCAGTGTCCTACTTTGAGACCGAAAGAAAACAAAGTGGTAAAAGTATTTGGTTTTGACTGAAAATTTCCATCAAACAAGTATGTTCTGCTTTCATGAAAGATTTGATTTTTGTTTAACTCAATGTAGCCATAGTCATCAGAAATTATTGAAACATCAATGTCTGATTTTACATGAACCAAAAAGCAACATTTTCTTAAGTGTCCTCAGCTACCACAGAGCTGGGCTGCTTATGATCAAGGAAATTCAAAAGGCAATTCCCAGAAATCTTATGGGGGGGGGTGTGTGAAAAGGACTGTGCAACTGTCTTATAATTTTATTTTTACTTTAACTATAATACCCTCAAGGGATTAAAGAAAATTAAAATAATCTCTAACCACATGCGTGTGTGTGTGTGTGAGTGAGAGAATGAGAGAGGGAGAGAGAGAGATCTGTCAAACTATTTACTCAATATTCATAGTAATTAAGAACTGAGGTGGAAATCTTATGCCCTTGTTCGATATGGGCTGTGCTAGGTTATTCAATACACTATGTTTTTCCTATCTACAAAAAGAAAATTGTAAAGAATTTAGTCAAATTGAGGGAAATAGGAGAAATCACTTTTTCTCTTCATTTCATGCAGTCTAAAGACTGTCACTTAGCTTTGCCAAAGCTACCATATTGCTCTCATCTCACTTTTATGCCCCTTTTTTGCCTTCAGAGTAGCTGATGCCAGGAATTCTGCAAGGAATTTTGATAGGGATGGGGGTGGAGCAGCCAGCAAAGGGGAGAAAGCAGAGGCCACAGAATGCAGAAGCATGTAAAGAACAGGTGGTCAAGCAACAAGAGGCAAAAGGTAATGAGGAAGAAAACATTTAATAGTCACACTTATTCTACCACTTTTCCTTTTCAGCCCCAAAAGGAAGTAGTGAGATGGGAGTAGAAGGTAAAGACAAGAGTTCTGTGAGAACTATTGAACCTTAGCAAATACGACAACTGGGAAAAACAAACCTGAGTGCCATTTTGATGATAACAGTGGAAGAACAGACTTCAAGGAGGCCAAGTTTGACACACGTGGGACACACACTTAACTGACATACTTAGATTATCTTCCCCAGTAGGGACAAAGAGGGCCAGTTTCTGCTCTAATTAACCTTTTTTTTTAAAAAAGAGATGAGGAATAAACAACATAATTATCTTGCCTAAGAACTGATATCTTTTTTCAATGCCTCCTCCATAAGCAAATCTTTCTTTATTCCATGTTATTCTCCCCCACTGGGGTTAGCTGAGCCAGCTCACCCAAAAGCAGAGAATGAACAAGTGTTATCTAGTTTTCATCAACCTGTTTTGTTGACATTGTCAACTACCGAGTGGGTAGCCTGGTGGGCTGATGGTTAGGTTTGCACAGAGATCTTAAGTTCAGTGTGAAAAATTACCTTGTGTAGGAAAACAAAAAACTCCCTTGGAAAAGAACAAATAGAAAATCCTGAAATTCCCAGGAAGGAAGAGGATAGCATTTGGATTTGGATATGCAGGGTTGCCCCTTTCCCATCCTGTGGCTGGGTTAGAAAACAAGAGCACAAGTATCCTTGCTACAGCAGGGATGTGGACCTGGAAGACAACTTCCATGGCTTGTGAAATTGCCGTAGTAGTAAATCTGCTTATGCAGGGGAAAAAATTAGAAGATCTAAACAAGCCAGCCACAAGGTAAAAAAAAAAAGTGCAGAAATAATGTAAAATGCCTTCCCTTCAGAGTCTGGGTGTGAGGAGTTAATAATATAGTTGGATAAGTGAGAATACTCTAATGTGGAACTGAACATTCACTTGTTCGTTTTCTGTTTTTCACAATAATGTGCCCATACATGTGTATATGCATGCACGCACACACAAATACACACAGTAGCTACTTCTCTGTCCCCTGTGAACACACAACAAACTCTATGCTCCACATTATGCTTTTCTATTGTATTTCTTTGGCCAATTATCTTGTTTTCTTCAATAACAGGGAAAGTGACAAACACAGCATCTGGCTTGCCAAGAAGATATTTGTTTGTTGGAAACCTGCTGGCTTGACAGTTTAGAAGAAACATATAAGGCCCGTTTTGCTGACATCATGAGCATTCTCTGTACCGTTTGCCCATTCGGTATGCAGACCCCAAAGTATCCTTTGCCTGTGACTGAAAGCTAGGAAAGAATGTAATAAAAACATTCAAAACTCCCATTTTCTAATCCTATATGATATCTAGAGAAATGTAGAGTTCAGCTGTCTCAATAATCTGGTCAAGTTTGGAACAGTTGCCAAAGGCATATGATGAGGCAAGGGACTGAGCAACACCAGGAGAGCGTGCCTAAAAAATACTGGGATCTATACAGTATTAAATGACCAACCTTTGGGGGAACATAGGAAGTACTGTTACAATACAAATACCCTACCTATCACTGATTTGATACAGGGACTATCTATGAAACAGTTGGCTAACCGAATCTCCTCCTTCCCCAACTTCTAACCTCAGTAGGTACCAGCAAGAGCTTGGGACATCAAATTTGCTCCATTTGACACAGATATAATTAGTGCAAGGCAGATGTGATTCAATTAAAGTTCAATTTCATAAAAATTTACTGTGTCTAGTGTGTGCAGAGTACTGTGTTAGGCACTTAACTGCACTGTCCTTGAGTATGGGAGGAATAGAGACAGGACAGTATTTTGGAAATGTATGGTATCTCTATGCCATTCTACAGTACTGAAGTGTTGCCAGTAGTATGTGCGTTACAAATATTCCACAACACCTATGATCATGATTCATTACCCTTCCTTATTGGTTCTGAGATACAAGTGGTGCCAGGGTTTTTCTACAGGGTACAAGCTATGCTGATGGAGTTGTTTATACTCCCTTCCTACTTCCCCTTACCCATATTTTTAAGTGGTGAAATCTAGGTCAAAAGAACATCAAGGATCACAATAAGGGAAAAATTAGGAGTGTTTGGGGTGGGGTTGAAGAGAGGCCAGCACAAGCAATCCCACCCACCTTCCCTTGGGCTTGGGGGAAGAATTTATATAGGTGGTTTGTTTTCCACTTGCTAGAGTAACCACCTTCTTCATACCTGGCAGATGCCTCCCTGAATCACTGCCCAGATACCAAATTCCACAGCAGCATTACCAAGTTACCACGACAATTTCTACATTTTTACTCAAACCAAAGGAGAGGATAGGCAATGCAGGAACCTTGGAGCCCTGAGACAGACATAGCAGCAAAGGAAAATGTCACCTTTTCACTCAACAGACTCAAGCAGCTGATATGAGTTTAATCTCCCCAAACCCTTGTGTTCGTTCAGCATGCCCCCCACTTTCTCCCTCTCAGCATGACCCAAAGCAACACTCCCATGTCGCATGGCCACTGCCTGAGCAGAACGCCCCTCGACCTTGCAGTGTGGGAAGCTGATCCCAGATGCTAGAACTTCACCATAGGTTCAAGTCCTATTCCTCCAGGGAGATACTCGTCTTTCCTTTGGAGCTTCTGCTGTTTTCTTCTTCTCTGCCTGTTCTGCTTTTCTCCTTTCCTCCTTTGCTTCCTTGTACTTCCACTTAGGAATCTGTAAATAGGTATTATCCTTAACGTTACTCTTCTTCTTCACTCGTTCTGGTTGAAAAGTGGGAGTAGGGGCCTTGTTGATACGGACCTTTGGAATGACAAAGCCTGGCCTCACACTACTCCTCCTCAACAAATGCAAGGGTAAGAGGCTGGCCTTCCGAGAGACTGCGGAGCTCCCCTGAGCAGCTGGAGAGGTAGAAGTTTGGAGACTTGCTTTCCTGTTTGTCTTTTGGGGAACCACCTCAACCTGGGAGTTCTGAAAGACCTCAAAGCTCTCCACTTTGCCCTTTTCATGATCATGGGCTTCCCCAGTGTTCTGGTGGCAAAGGATCTCCTGCACCGCAAGGCATCTCTTCCCCACACAGGGGGGGCTCTCAGGGCACACAGTCTTGCAGGCAATTGCCACAGCAGGGCTGTGGAGACTCGTGGTCATTCTAACCATATGGTCAAGCACTCCCCCATCTTCAGGTCCTTGGACATAGCGAGAAGACAAGATTGACCGAAAGCACTCAGTAAGCCTCTGTAAACAGCTCTTGGGCTCTGCTGGTTTGACAAGAATATCCTTCACCACTGGCCAGTCAGGCTTGTACTGTTCACTCAACTGCTCAGGACAGGGCCTATCCAACAGTCTCTGGATAACCCAGACAGCCTCAGACCTTCCTGTGTAAGATGCCCATTCCTGTGGAGTCATCCCTCTGTTGGGATCGGTTGCATGGACATCAGCTCCTGAAAAATGAAAACAAAAATAAGAACTCTCCCTACTTCCCACCCAAAAAACAGAACAGAGATAACTGAAATTGAACTCCATTTAAAATGCTTAACAATTCACTGCTTATTGCAGGTATCTCATCTTGGGGGAGAGGAACTACTTCCCAATATGTGGGCATTCTGTACTATTATCATAATCACCACCAACTATGAATAGAAATCAAACTTTCGTTCTTACACTCTATTTGGTGTTTTATCTTTCTGGATTCCATCCTCACCGACCTGGAGTTTGGAGTACGTGTGTGTGTGTGTGTGTGTGTGTGTGTGTGTGTGTGTGTGTGTGTGTGTGTATGAAGACTTTTGTTTTCTTTCTACTACATAGGGCATCTTATGCTAGCAAAGGTTCCTCAGAACCTGCTTCAAGAAATGGATAAGAATAGTTTTTAATGATGATATTAATTGGTAGTATGTTAAAAGCTGCTTCTAAAGTACTTGGAAACAGTCTCTACTTAAGTAGGCTAAGATTTCCCTTGCCCTACAATTTTATTAATTAGGAATCAACAATAAGGAAGCCAATGGAGAGCATCTGAATGTTAACCTATGCAAAAGCACTACAAACGTGCTTGGTATAATGACAGATAATGATAACGGCTAGCATTTGGGGAGCACTTTGGTTTGCAAAGTGTTTTACAAATATTTCATTTTATCCTCGCAACAATTCTAGGAGGTAGTGCTCATATTATTCCCATTTAATAGATGAGGAAACTGAGACAAAGAAAGATTAAGTGATTTGCCCAGGGTCACATAGCTAGTAAAGTCTTAAGCCAGATAGGAAGGACTTAGGTCCTTCTAGCTCTAGGTCCAGTGCTCTAACCACTGTACCCACTAAACAAACTGCAAAATTGGAATCTTGATGAATAATTCATCACCAATGAATCTTAATGAACAATTCTTATTATCAACATGTGATCTGCAACTTATTGTTAATTAGATAACTTAATCTCTAGTTTACAGCACTGAAAGGTTCAGTGACTTGCCCAGGGTCACACAGCTAGCATGTGTCTGAGGTCAAATTTAAATTGAGATCTTCCTGGCTCCAGTATCAGCACTCTACTCACCGTGCTACCTCTGTTTAATACTGTCAGCTTCTTCTCGGCAGTGTTACATAACTGACAATTATCTAAAGCAGAGGTATCCAACACCCTGCTGCTATCTTGGCCCTCTCAGTGTGAGATCAAGCAGATTAAAATCTAATTTGGAAATTTTTAACAAAATAAATAAAAATTAAAAATAATGTTAATTTGTGTTCTTCTAAGTCAATATGCCCCTGCAGGGATCCACTTCTATTGAGTTTGTCACCACTGGTCTAGAGCACTGGGAGGTTGGGCGACCTTTCCAAGATCACACAGCAAGACTTGGAAACTGTCAGTCCATTATACCCTACCCCCTACCTTTCAGTGATCCAAATGAACAAAGATCAATCCCAAAACGAAGCCAACTGCACAAATGGCTATAAAAATGATTTGAGACTTCTTTCAATAACAAAATCTCTAGTGAAAAAGCAATGGGATGATTTAGGGTAGCAATCTGCATAACCAGGTAATGACCATTTTTGGCCTCCCTGTCTGCAGCTCAGTTCTTTTCTTGGCCAAAGCTGGCCTATCTAATCTGCACTACTTCAGTACATCTTCATTTTCAGACAAATTAAAGAGCAATGTGGAAAGCAGTTGCAATTATTTAGAACTGAAAATTAGGAAGTAACGTTAGCTGACGTACAATTTATAAATTGACTAAAAACGAAACAGGGCACTAAAAATGTCATCACAAAAAATAAATGGCCCATTAAAACTGAATTAATTGCATGTCACTTAAAAGGAAACAAACTGCAAAATTAAAATCTTAATGAACAATTCATTGTTTGAAAGAGACATTTTTAAAATGCTAATGGAACACAAAAGGAACAGCTGTCAAAATTTTAAGAATCTCCTCCCTGTGGAGAAAAAATCTGCCCTCTTTTTTGCCCTCTGTGTATGATCTTGGGATGTACAAAAGATTCAAAAGATCAGAAGGCATTTCCATTATGAGATATTAAACAGTTCTAGATTTCTCTGTGAACTATATCATAAATCAGGGTGAACTCTAATTCAAAAGACCCATTATCATACTGAATATTACTACTATAGATATGGCAATTAAATAATGGACTATAACGGACTGATGTTAATCATTTTATACTTAACGTCATGCCATTCAATGAAGGCGTCAAAGAATTGTCATGTTAATCATTTTACTATGTGATTATTGTTATCTTCACCTCTTCCTCTATCCACTGTGGAAGCCAGAACCCAGCTCCCTGACCACCCTGAAAAGAAAAGCTGGGCAACATAAAAGATGCTACTGTCCTAGTGCACATCTGTTAACTGTAGAGATAAGAGACATCTAACTCACCCCCACTAAATATGTATGCCTACAGAGGACTCATGGTTGGTGGCAAGGAAAGAGGAAGGGCCTGTTGTGCCCTTTCCCATAGGTAGCTTACTATGGAATAGATTTAGGAGGTGTTTCTCTTGATAATCATTTAAGAAGCCTAGCTGCACTGTTAGCAGAGTGATTTTGTGGAGCTGGGAGGGGTTGGGACAACTGGCGCTAAAATAAAAAACTTAGCTCGCATTGATACAATGCAATTACAGTGACAAAAAGCTTTATCTCATTTCACCCTTACAACAACTCTGAGGTTAGAGGAAGCACCACATTTTGCAGATGAAGAAACTGGGGCACAAAGAACTTAACTGACTTGTCAAAGGTTACACATCTTGTAAGCAGGTGAATCAGATTTTCTTACTCTAATTACTATTCTTAAAAAAAAAAAAGTAAGGCTCTATGTTGGCAATCAAAATGGGTTCTTAGCACTCAGTTCAACCAAGTGCCCTTGAAGAGTTTGGCCTTTGTTTCCTTGATTAGATTGGGAGTCCTTGGTGACCTCCTTGCCTCAGGGGAGGGCCTAGTTTACATAGGTGTGAGTGGCATGTTTGGGACATCAGAGGCTTTTCCAACCACGTAGGTTTAAGTCACTTCTTTGTGACAATTTTAGGTCACGTGGGTGAGTCGCATGATTTTCTCTTTTCTGGAGCTCTTACCCACAGCCGTGGTGGCACGCGTTACTCTGGGCCAGCCCTTGTTATGAGCTCCCGGGCTGAAACTAGATGTTAGTAACTATGAATTGTATTTAGTCTGTCTGTTGATGTTTCTAATTTGTATTTGCTCTAAAGTTCAGGGTGCTGGCTTTTTCCCCTGAACTAAGTGAATGGTATTTGTATGCCGAATTAAAGTAAACTTGTTAACCCCTTAACATTGCTTTCCTTAGTAAAGCAGATCAAAAGAACTTGGGCTTTTGCAGCACACTGGTAGTGTGCTTGTTATTGGGCTTGTGTTGGTCTTTCACCCCCACAACAGGTGCTAGCCAGATTGTTGAAAGAGGCTCAGAAAGGTGTCAACATTTTATGATTCTGTGACTGAGAAGAGAACTTAGAGCTTTTCTAGCACAGCTACATTTTTAAGGTGAGGAAACTAAGGCCCAGAGATAAAGTGACTTACACCAAAACGTACAGTAAGTAAATGATGAACCATCACAGGTCTTATGACTCTGAATCTACTGGATTTATATGCAGCCAGCCACACAAAATACCCTCCAACTTTTCACCGTCAGTAAAGGAAAGGGAGTAGAAATGTATATGTAATCTTCTGACTACATGTTTTACTTTTCCCTCTTTCAAAGCTGCTTTAGATGTCCACTTTAATCTGATTTCACCTGCATAAAAACACTGGGGTGGAGGGAAAATGGAGGAGAAAGTTTGCTCAGTGGTTTATCTTCCTGCATAAGTCATAATTCATCTACTGTCCCTCCCACTCAAGAATCCATACTAGATAGACTTTGTAGTATCACGAAAAATGGGGACCAAGCCAATACTGCCTCCTATTAAAGTCAATCACAAAGAGAGACTTTGGCTTATACTCTATTTGTGTTCAAGAATATGCATCAAGGTGTGCTCTAAGCCCTTTGATCCCCCTGAGAGAGCACATACACCATCTCCTTATATGTCCATTAGCTTCGAAAGATGAGATTGTAAAAGCTGGATTGAAGCTACTGGTCCCATTACTTCCTGGCAAATAAAGGGAGAAGAAATGGAAGCAGTGTTAGATTTTATATTCTTGGACTCAAAGATCATAGCAGACAGTGACTGCAGCTATGAAATCAAAAGGCACTTGCTCCTTGGAGGGAAAGCTATGGCAAATCTGGACAGCATACTAAGAAGCAGAGACATCATCTTGTCTGTATAGTCAAAGCTATGGTTTTTCCAGTAGCAACATATGACTTTGAGAATTGGATTATAAGGAAAACATGAAGCTATAGAACTGAGGCTTTTGAATTATGGTACTGGTGAAAAAGACTTTTGGGATTCCCCTGGAGAGCAAAGAGAGCAAATCAGTCAATACTTAAAGAAATTGATTCAGGCTATTCACTGGAAGGTCAAATGCTAAAGCTGAAGCTTAAATACTGTGGTCACATATTGAGAAGATGAGATTCTTTGGAAAAGACTGTGAAAGACTGAAGGCAAAAGGAAAGGATGAGATAGACAGTGTCACGAAAGCAACGAACATGAACTTGGACAGACTTCAAGAGATAGTGGAGGACAGAAGGGCCTGGCATGCTATGGTCACCAAGAGTCAGACACGACTGAAAAACTAAGCAACAACCACTACATGATGAGCTCATTAGGGACAAGAGCTGCTTCAAAAAGTATTCCTAGTATTTAGCAAAGTGGCTGACAGAAAGCAGGTGCTTAATAAATGCACTGATTGAGCTTTAGAATTCTCTCCAGGATGCTGATTAGCACCTTTTAGGTCTTTAATAAATGGTGACTGTATTTGTGATTTAGTGGAAGGAGAAATCGATTTGGGGTCAGAAGCCATGGGTGCTATGAGACCTTGGTCAATTCACTTAACTTGCTAGATGATGTCAAAGGTCCTTTCTAGCTTTACTTCCTATGATCCTAAAACTGTTATCTAGAAGTCAGTGAAGGTATGACCTCTAGCAGGGGCAGAGAACAGCAGGAAATAGAAAGAGAAGCAGATGATGAGTCAAAAGACTAGTCCAAGTTCTCCACTAACCAGCTGTGTGACAAGCCACTTCTATCTTGGGACACTCAGTTTCCTCATTTTGGAAAATAACAGAAGAGAGCCTGATAATTGTAAAGGCCCATTTTGACTCTAATATTCCATGAACTCCTTGAAAGTATGACTACATTTCTTTTTTAACCACCAAGAACCCTGTTAGCAGAACTGCTGGCATCTAAGCTACTGCCCTTCAACCACGTTAGTGGTAACATACAGAAGGGCATGTCTTGTAATCAACTGCTTGAGACTGAAGGAATAGTGAAACAGCATCTATGTTCACTGCTTCTTTACAGTCTCACCCTTGTAGACTTGACCACTGTACTCCAGGTCTCCTTGCAGCTTTCAATAAAAACTAGGCCCAGAGTTTTCCTGATTAAGAGGTGATCCTTCTTATCTTTGGAGAAAACATCTATACTTCTATTCGTTGAAACGTGACTCAGTACATGCTATTTCTACCACTATTCTCTGTTATGTGCTCTTGTTAAGCAAATCCAATATGCAAGCTGCACTGTGTATATAAACAAAAGGAAATATGGGTATGAAGCAGAAAGAAATCTGGATTTTCATCTGAGAGTCTAATTTGGCTTCATGAAAGCAAGTAGTTAGGAGTTACCTGATGGCAGAATAGTGTATGAGTGACTAGGCCCTGTTCATCATTTCAATTCCTCACTCACCCACATCTATATCAACTTTATGAAGTAGGAGGGACATGAATATTCAAAGATGTTTTCCTTTGTTTTCCCCAAATGTCACAACAGTTCCACCTAACTCAGTGTATGCCATTCAGGTTTGAAACTAAGCCCCGAAGCTTCTTCTTAAAAAGGAAAAACAAGTATCACCACTGAGTTATGTTTTTATGTAGATAAAATCATGCTCTGAATACAGCTTCTCAGGACCACTTATTTAAACCAACCTGTCACTTTGGGAATATTAATGTTCTATCAAATTAATAAGGTTTCACATCCTTTGAGATTATAATCAACACAGCTGGCATTGCTGATGTGTTTGTCCTTAGTAGCCACGGTAACAGAGTCCCAATAAATTGGAATTTCAGAACCTTGGAGAGAGAAAATCTTTTATTGAGCTATAATTTTTTTATTATTAAATTCCAGGGTTGCTGAAATGTCTAATATCTCTTTGTTCTCCTTGATCAGAGTAGATAAAAGCAGTTATTGACGTGTGACTCTATATATATACTCTATGAGACGTTAGCAATTTGGGAGGGAGGACAATCTGATAAACAATACATCATTTGTTTAAAAAAAAAAGGGGAGGGGAACACCATTCCTGTTGAATACAATGAAACTGGGGCTAGAATAATTCAGCTCATAAAGGAATGCAGCAATGGATGAGTTGGAGGGCAAAATATATTTCCACCTTAACTTTCAATATGGAGTTACTCCTGTGTCTTTCAGTTCTCTAATTAAGAGTCTTACAACGATCATATTTTCTTGTTCAAAGTTATAGAAGGCACCTTATCTCAAAAGTGCAAACACTAAAGTTTTAAGCCATAAGGAATAAAAAGTTATTAGCAACCAAAAAAACCCCAGGACTGGACACTATCATCCATTTCCTTAAGACTGAAGTCCGGCATAATATACAGAACCAGCCTTGAAGCCATGAAGGTTGGGTGCTACTCATACCTCTGACATATATTAGCTGTGTGATCTTAGGCAAGATACTTAACCTCTCAGTAACTTTAGGTGCTGATCTGCACTAGTAAGAGGAGGAAAAGGAATAGGCATTATAAATAAAATATAGATATAAGAAAACTATGTGCCAGGGCCTGTGCTGAGCGCTTTTTTTCCTTTTACAAATATTATCTCATTTGAGATATTTATCTTATTATTCCTGATGTAGGGATTCCCTATTCTACCAAAATTACAGGTCTAGTCCTTATCCTTATTTAATATGGAAGATAAGATGGAATCAAACCCTGAGACTAAAGTAGATAGTCTATACCTATACCATATCCTATAATAGGTATTTTTTTGGTTGTTCAGAGAATATAGAACAAGATGGGGGATTAATACAGAGAAGTCAGGGAGAGATGCTTTACTACTTTTACTGATAAGATCAACTCTATCGCCACCAATTAGAAAAGCAGTTGTTAATATTTTGTCAAGGTGATCTGAAAACCACTGATAAAACCAGAGATGAAATAAACACAGCACAATATTCCAGGCTATTTCTCCCCAGAAAGATGGAGAAAGAGAAAGAATCTGAAATCTAAATGCCAACCTTACATTATTCAGACACTTTGTATCAAAGACAAAACTTAAAACTCATCTACTGTATACTTTCAATGAATTCGTTTTTTAAAAACTCCTATCTCATGATTGGTAAACCAAGATGCCAAGATACCTGATGTAGCATGGCAGATAATGTATCTGGAGCTAAAGCATGGGTCCTCTTTCCATCAGCAGTGTATTAAAAATGTTTTAGCAGAAATTGGTTAAAAAAAAAAAGTTACAAATTCAGGGTCAGTTCCATCTGGACCTAGAGTCTGGAGGACCTGTGTTCAAATTCTACCTCAGAATAGGTAGCTGTGATCTCGAGAGCAAGTCTCTTAACCTCCTTTTGCCTCAAGTTTAACAACTGATTACCAGGAGCTCAACATTTTGGTAATGAGTCTCTCCAAACTTAGCCAGGCTGGTCTTCAGACAACAGATACTGCCAAACATCAGGCAAGCACTCACAGATTTAGAATCAGAAGGGATCTCCTCAGAGGTCATCTAATCCAACATCTTTTTGCAGATGAAGGAATTGAAACCAAGGAAGGTCAAAGCCTTCCCATCTTATTAGGACCTGGCAGACTTTGTGCTCCACTAGTATAACTTGAGAACCCAGGGTCATCCCATGATGGATTTAAACACTGGAGTAGGACTTCAGCAAAGGAAATGATTAACAGGCTACCCTCTGACAAACGGGTGATAAACTTAAGAAGGGGAATAAGAGGTACATTTCTGGATATGGACAATGTATGATTTGGGGGTTTGGGGTGTGTGCGCACTAGACAATGCTTATCTGGCGTGAGAGAAAGGTTGTATAGGGGATGCACAAGAGTAGTAATAATGCTACTAAGAGGGAAAAAAAGAGGGTCATTGTAGCATTTTTTTTAACTGCACAGAAATAAACAGACAAAAGTTCTGATGGAGACACAGATAAGCAGGTAAACTTTGAAACCAAGGTAGCAAATTTATTATGTACTTAAAAAAAAAAACCAAGCTGTATAAATTAGAGATTGTTTCATATAGTGTTCTTTTTTCTGTTCTTTGTAAATAGAAATATTAACATCTGTTGGCATTTGTCAAGTTCAGAATATCAAGATCAAATTATTATAAGTGAATTTAAAATGAATAACAATTCTTTTTAAAAACCCTACCCTGATATAATTGTCAAACCAAAATTTTAATTGGAAATGAAAATTCTAAAGCCACAGCAACTCGAAAAACTACTCTAACACATAGAAAAGGCTTGATCAACATTAGCAGAGGGAATAGACTCATTTGGAAGCTCACTTCAATTCTGCATTATTTCTTAGAATCGAAGTATCCTCTATCTCTGTGGCTTCTCCCTCTATTTCCTCCTGGAACCTCATATTAAGGAGGTGGCCCAGGTAATCTGTCTTCATTCCTCTCCAGGCTACACTGTTAACTCCATAGGACTTCCTCTACCACCCTGCCCCTAACCTGATAACTTCAATTCCATCTCCCTTTTCAGTTTCCTTTTATGTGTAGTCTTCTCCCATTATATTGTAATGTCCTTGAGGGCAGGGATTGTTTTTCTTTTTTTGTATTTGTATTCTGGGCTCCTGGAACGCCGTAAGCGACTAGTAAACGCTTGTAGACTTGACTTGATGTAGGCCTCAGAAATCTTGAATCCTAGAAGTATTCTATTGTCATTTAATCCCAACCTAGAAGTCACTGATTTGCTCTCACCTTTGACTCTCACCTTTGGTTAACACGATCAGGGCACACACTCCTGAGGAAGGAGGATATGGATAGTATAGTTATGAAAGAAGGCAGCCAAGAAATATGGAATCTGGAACACCTCCTGCTATTTTTAATAGCTTTTTTCTTTTGTTTGTTTTATCTGGATTTGGGTGACAATAAACCTCACAAAATAAAATGTTCCCCAAGACTAGTGATATTTGGAAACATGGGGCTTTTTTAACACACTAATTCTACGCTGACATCTCAATATCTATGAATAAAAAACCACAATTTTAACTGTCCCCAACCTTGTGGAGACTGCAAAAGATGAGAACCTACCGAAGCAGAGATTACCACATACCTGCCAACATTAAAGCTCGGATGCATTCAACTCGACCTTGTATGGCAGCTTTCATCAGGGCTGTGTACCCAAATACATTCCTTCTTTCAAGGTCAAGACCAGGAAAATAGTTCAGCAAATAGTTGGTGATGATTATGTGCCCTGAAAAAGAAAGTTGTACAGACACATGTGGATTTATATATAAAGCCTTTTATCTAGACCAGTTATTTGAATCACTGATATAGAAATCCTCCCACCTTTCACATGGCAACTTCTCTGTAACTTAGTCAACAAAGTTGGCTGGGGAACTTAGAAATTAAGTGACTGACCCAGGATCACAAAACTATAGTATGTGTTAGAGGGAGGCCTCCTCGAACTCAGGTCTTCCTGACCAAAGGCAGCTGTCTATCCAACATACCAAACAAGCACGAGCACAAGAATAAATGTTTTTCTTTCATATTTCTTTGAGTTACCAGTAATTATTTTCCATGTAAACATTGTCTAGGTCAAGAGAGAAGACTACGAAAATAAGAAAAAAGCAAAGAAAGCAGAATACTACCAGATTTTCCCGTTTATTTTTACCACCTATGATTCCTTCTCAGTTTACGACCCCCAGTCACATTCTAATAACATAGGGCTGTCCTATTGATCTCTAGCAAATGGATAACTTGAAACCTATCATTAAGAACTAGGGGGAGCAAGCGATGGAGCTCCAGGTGCCTCTTGAAATTGCCACAGTAGTGAATCTCCTAACTGCAGACATTTGACATGGTCTAGGAATTAGCCTCTGATGCCTTCCACAGCATGAAACATGGATACAAATAGGTACAAAAGTACAAATAATCTTGAAACAGTTTACAAATCATTCTGATCCTCAAAAAAAGAAAAAGCTGTCAGTGCTGCAATAAGATCTGACTAATTATATGCCAGAGGTTGCTATTAACACACAAGACATCATGCCATATTGTAACAAATTGAATCAGATTAAAGAATTTTCTTGATTCTTTCTACTCTCTCTACTGCTAGCTTTTCAGGTTAGAGCCCCATTTCCTAACAGTCTTCATTATGCTTATCAATTCTAAAGACAGCTAGGTGGTGCAGAGGATACAGCACCGGACTTGGAGTCAGGAAGAAATGAGTTCAAATGTGCCTCACATACTTCCTAGCAGTGTGACCCTGGAAAGTCACTTAACTGCTATCTGGCTCAGTTTCCTCATGTGTAACATCTGCCTTTGCAGAGCTGTTAGCAAACCATCAAGTGCTATATAAAGACTACCATTACTCTTGTTATTTACTGCTGTTTTAGCACCATCTTCATATAGCCACAGTCCAGTGGTAGCGAACTGAAGAAAAAAGCAATGGACCAGAAATTCTGCTGGGTTGCTCACAGAATACCTTACTCAAATGGTTTGGCAAAAATGGCACCAAACAATTGCCTAGCCCCACCCCTCACCCCAGTAAAATCTTCTGAGTGACCACTTATTCCCAGTTCCCTCCAGCTCTAGGTTGCCATCGAGTTATCCTAGTACATCAGAATCTTGGCTTTCTTGCCTTAGTCAGTTACAGATTTTACCCTGGCGCAGGTTAAAACCTCTTCCTGGTTATAATCAACACCTATGGACCTAAGGCCACCGACCCCCAGCAGGCAGCATGAGAAGTGGGCATACTTGCTTTGTCTATTTATGGAGTGTCATTAATAATCAGGTGGGATTAGTGATTTTCTTCATATGAGACTAACACCAGAGTGATGTGGATAAACTAGCATCTGGCCTCCTGGCTTAAAAGCAAAACAAGAGTAGAGCTGTGATTGGTCAAAAGAAATCATGGCTGTTTATCATTTACATCTTCACCTCATCTACCAGCCTTCCTGCAGATAGTAACAAATGAAATACGTGCAGCTCTGCGAGGGATGTGTTACCTAAAATAATCACATCATCACAGGGCTAACAGTCCAAAAACAAATTAATATTAGGTTATAGCCATGTGATTCACAGATCAAGACAAATATCTATTTCCTTTCTGACTCATTTATGGCGCTCTCACTCTTCCCCACTCCCCACTTGGCATTTATTTAGTGAGAGTGTGAAAGCTGCTATGATAATGCGAGCTGTCAGGCTGCTGCAACAGCTTAATTGTGGCAAACTGTAAAAGAATGCTCTTTGATCTCATTCTGTAGTCCAGCTGAACGCTTTGTGGTGTGTGTGTCAGTTAAATTTGAGTAGGAACGTAACTGAAGCAGATTGCAATTCGTTCAGAGTCATTTTTTTTCCTATCTGAAATAGCGTATCCATTGCAATTTTCAGCAGGAGGTGTTTTGCACTGACCATGTCCTAAACACTTTGAAGAGGAGAGAAGAGGAAAAATTGAAAATCCACAAAGCAAACTGACTGTTATACACAGTAGGCAATGTTTAAATTAGACTTTCTCTCTATCTTATGCTTCGTTCGGGAGAATGGCCATGCAACCGACGAGTCCTGATTATGGGTTTGGCTTCTCAATGGTCCACGAAATTACTCAATGCTCCATGACATGTTCTGCCTGCATCAATGGGTGCCTTTTATTAGTCAGTTGATCTTGTTTCAGACAAGTCAAGGATAGGCCAATAGCCACCTCTCTCCTGTGCATCTGGGAAGGTGTAAGTGTTAAATTTTCTCCTTAAAAATGACAAATCATCCATTTTTTCCCTTTTTTCTTTTTGTAACCTACAAAAATACAGCCCTCTTCAAGCACTGGAACTTTGAAATAAGATTATTTACTATAAAGTGGAAGACAGTATAAGACAAATCCATTTTCGATCTCATCTGGGGGTTCAGTTACTGAAATTCCCAAAGCACCTTGTTATACGCAATCTCACCTACAAGATATATTCATGGCATAGGCCCTAAGGATAGCTATATAATGAGACTCCAGAGTATTAGAAGCCCATGAGTCATGGTGGCAATGAAGCTTCAATGGAACATCTTAAGTCAGATGAACTCATACCATATCAATTAAGCACCTTCACAGAACAATGAAAGATTGTGCTTTAAACTAGCCTGGCCTAACTGCAGATATCTTCAAGCAATATGTAGCTTTGGAAAAGAAGTGAAACTGCTCACTGAAGGAAGAAAGCTGAATTCCCATGGCCTAGAATTCCTTTTTTTTTTAAAATTAAATCCATGATTTTATTACTTAGAACTTAAGGTAAAAAGAGTTAAGTCATACCACCTATAAATATATCATCTTTTATACAGGAAAAAAAATGAGCCTACCCTGCATTAAATATTCAAATGACAGTAATATTTAGACTGCTTAGTCATATTCAGTTCAATGAACACTTATTAAATGCTTCCTATGTGTGTGGTGCCCTGCTTGACGCTGGGGATCCAAAGACAAAAAGGAAACGGTCTTTACCTTTAAGGGTTTTACATTCTGTGGGGGTTGGGATATAATAAAATGTACCCTACCATCACCCATTAAGATATTTTTACCACTGGAGTTCCTGAAATAAACTAAGTTATATTTAACTCAGTTTAGTTTTTCAATTCAACTGCCACTTATCAGGGACTTTACCAGGTATTGGCAATTTTTAGGAAAGGGTATGAACTTAGCTACAGGAAAGGGTCTGGATTTGTGATTTCCTGGTAGAGAGACCTCCCAGATGTGGCAACCCTTTACTGATCCTAATAGGTTAAATACCTTCCTTAGGGTCACATAGCCAGTATGTGCCGGAGATGGGATTTGAACTCAGCTCTTCCTGACTCCAAGCCCAATGCTCTACCACCCTGCCATCTAGCTGCTTCTATTATCATATAGCCTCTATTTTCATGGCAATGTCAAATCAACAAGCATTTACTAAGCACTTAAAATGTTCCAGGCACTGTGCTAAGCTGTGGAAGTATAAATACAAGCAGAGGAGCTTACATTCTGGGGAGAACACTTAAAAGGAAGTTGAAAAGAGGCCTATGAAAGAAAGAGATGATGGTACCAGGCATGGAGGAGAAGGCCTGGTAGAAAGTCCTAGCCTAGACAGAAATGAAGACATGGTTAGTCTGAGAATCCATTTTAAAAGAGAGGTTCTGGGAGGAGACATCCAATCAGAGGGAATGCCTGCAGGCATGGAAGGTACTTCCAGTGAGTGAGGTCCAGGGGTGGGGTGAGCTTCCCCACAGAAGAGGTTTCAATGTTACATAGAGAAGGTCTATGATACAAGAGTACATCCTAAAGAGGAATGAAGACCAAGCAGCATTACAAAGCCAGAATACTGAAGTCAAGGGAAAAAAATCAGAAAGAGAAGTCACAATCCATAACTGGGTCAAATGAGTACTGAGTAGGAAAGCACCTGAGGGAGAATTAAGAACCAAAGAGAAACAGGATGGAACAGTCAGATCTTCACAACATGGCTTACAATTCTGCTATGTCCTGAACCTCCTAGAGGCTGGCTCAGGGAGGCTCTTGTTTTTTCTTTGTTTTTGGGGGGTGGGGGCAGGTGCATCATGCCTTCACCTTCATAGATCCTGAAAACACTGGACCACCTGACCAAGCTCTTGCATTCTCTGCCTTAGCAACACAAAGTCATGTTAACCAGCCTGAATCTATTAATTTATCTCATTTAAAAGATCTGTTCAGTACCTATAGAGTGTAATGTACTTAACTAGGTACATGGGGAGAAGTGAGGGTGTCATGGAGAGTGAAAGAGACAGAGGCAAAAATAAAGCTAACTTTTGAAGTCAAGGTATAATCTAATAAAGAAAATGTTTTACAAGTAGTGTCTGATCCTATTCATTATTTTTCAGGAGAAAGCTAAATAGCACAGGAAATAGAGTGCACAGGACCTGCAGTCTAGAAGACCTGAGTTCAAGTCTAGCCTCAGATACTTATTAGCTGTGAGACCTTGGGCAAGTCCCCTACCTTCTGTTTGCTATTAATTTCTTCATCTGTAAAAAGGGGATAATAAGAGCACTTGCATCCTATGGTGTTCATGAAGATAAAATGATATATTTGTACAGCATTTTGCAAACCTTATAGCACTCTATAAATGTGAGTTGTTATAATTTTCCATGACATTACATTGGCATTCCATACACATTCAGAAATTCATCCAATAAAAATATTTAAGTCCCAGCCACTTGTAATGTACTATGCTAGGTGACAGTCCTGTAAGTCAACTTACTATCTCTGTGATTTCCCAGCCTAAAACATCTTTCTCAGGCCCGCAGCCCACTCTAGTATCGTCTTCCTTCATTAGAATAGAAGCTCCTCTAGGAGAACAATCTCTTTTCCCATTTTGTACACCTAGAGCTGACCATAGTGGTTGGCTCACCTTAAGAGCTTAATAATAAATGCTTGCTTGCTTGAATTATCGATGTATATCATAATATTTTATAATATAATTTTATAATATAATTATGGATGTGATCATTCCATGATGTACATGCTTTTGAGTACCCCTTAATGTTTTTCCCTACTTGAAGAGTATAGATTGATCATATAGACTGATACATACAAGCTTCCAGTTTCAAAAATACGTACATCACTATTGTCAGTCAAGTGCTATCATAAGAATATAATGATATTCTCTAACTCAGGTTCTAAAAATCAGTACTCTGAATCTGGGTGCTCAATCTGTAGTTCTCCAAACTAAGCCAGTAGAGGGAACTGTAGACTTTACTAATGAAACATTGTAACTCAAGTGCAAGAGAAAAGTATGTAATCTACTTATCCTAAAAAGGACAAAACAGAACATAGAAATATAGTTTTAACTGAAAATTTTATAGCTATAGTAGCAAATGGGGAAAGCAATAAACTCGAGCGGGATCTTAGAGGTAGGCAAGCTTGTAAATGGTAATCAGGACCACACTGAGAGGCAGAGCTCTTAACTCTAGACAACATTGTTTTCATGTGGTCTGTGAAAGCTAGAGACAATACAGAAGGTAAAGGGAAGGACAGGGGATCTAACAAGATTTGTCTGCACAACTCCAAATAATCTTCATTGTCATTTCTTATTCAAAGAAAAAAAAAATAAAACAGACAATAATGAACAGGGAAAGATAACAGATCACAGAACCAAGAAACTAGTATAAATGAAAAACACAACAGTAGTATTCAGAGGTATATTCTATTGACTACAAAAAACCCTTAGACACAATGTTTAAGTATGGGTAATGCTAAACAACTCCAAAAAAATTTCAGTTTTTCTGTCATTTACATGACAGTGTTTCATGTTGATTAAGTAGATGGATTCAGATGCTATATCACTCCACTGTTTTCAGGGGAATCCATTTTTATATTATATAATTTCACTAAACAAAATTGTACTTTCTTTTCTTGGTCTCACCTAAAAATAATTATAGCTACTTAGAATTTCCCGCTGTGGAAACATCACTTCTCAGTGTCCCACATCAGTCAGTCAGCACGCTGGGTCTTTACCTGTCGTTTTATAACTTTTCCATTGTGACGATTCTCATTTTAAAAATATGAATCTAATTTTTTTTCACTTTTCCTCCCTTCCACTTGTCCCCAACCACTTTAAAAAAAAAATATAGAACGTTTGTGTCATATAAACACAGTTAAATAATGTAAATCGCTATACTGTGGCTACATTCAAAAATACATTTCTTATTCTGCATATTAGTACACAATCTCTCTTTTAGGAGGTGGACAGTGTTCTACTTTATCAGTCCTCTGGAATCATGGTAGATTATTTTGTTGATAAGAGTTAATTAAATCTCACAGAATTGTTCTTATTACAGCATTGATGTCATAATATAAAATTTTTCTCCTCATTCTGCTAAATTTACATCACTCCCTAGAAAGCTTTCCAAGTTTTTCTGAAACTATCTTGTTATTCATTTTTTACAGCATAATAGTATTCCATTACATTCATATATCCTAACTTGCTCAGCCATTTCAAGTTTTGGGTACTTTCTTAGTTTCCAATTCTTTACCACTATAAAAAGGGCTACTACAAACGTTTTTGTACATATAGGAACTTTTCTTCTTTCTTTGATCTTTTTGGAGGTATAGGTTTAGTAGTGTTATCACTGAGTCAAAGAACATGCACACTTTATTAACTTTTGGAAGAAAATATTACCTATGCTTATTACCCACTGCATGTAGTTCTCCTAAAAAGTTTAAATTCGTCTCCAAAAATCTAAAACTTTATGGCTTTAAGAGGGTCACTGACAATTTCTTGATAGTTTTCTGCCTTTTTGTACTGTCCCAAAAAGTTTTTGGTCACTTTAAAAAATGATTTCTGTGAAGCTCTTTCAACTTCATTCAAATAGTCTTCAAAGGGTTCAGTTTTATCATTTCCCTTATTTGAAGACACACAAATAGCTAGTCTTTGATTTCAACTTTACTGACTATAGAAAACTTATTTTTCAGATAAAGAAACTCATTCCATTACTTTAATTACATTTTTTTCATTAAAGTGTAATATGCAACAGTGGTAAATCTCAGAGTTAACCAACTGCTGGCTTTTTTTTTTCTTTTACCACTTTTTTCCTTCGAAACCATGTATTGTTAATGGAATGGGAAGATCTTTCTTACCCATCAATAGGCCTATGTGAACTGCTTGAGCCACATGGAAGTCTGAGTCTCAGGAGCCTGTGGTGGGAGGAGCTTGTTGAAGGGGTGGAGCCAGAGGGGGGTGGGGAGGGAGGGAGGAGGCAGGGAGCAGCAGCTAGCATGATTGAGAGAGGGAGCTTGTTTTTTGCTTAAGGGAGCTTGTTTATGGGAAGGCCTGGGGATGGCGGTGGCCCCCCTGAACTGATAATGTGTATAGATTTCTTTGTTGCTTTGATGGATTTGGCTTTCTGGTGTTTGAATAAATGTCTTAGTTTCCTCTTCAATTAGAAGAGTCTGTTACAGCTTGCAATTCGAACCTGGAGATTTGTCATAGTCACAGCAGTCGCTGTGGGTATCACATTGGCACCAGCGTCGCTTACAGCTATGGATTTTAAAAAGATTTCTGCTGCCCTATTCATAAATGTAGCAACAGTGTTTGCTATATCCAAGTTATAATCCTAGTACTACAACGACCAATTACTTTCAGATCCCTACAGATACACCTATCATACTTGATACTTCTAAAGAACATTTCATATTTTGAACATGTTTTGGTATCTTTGTATAGGAGATTTCATACTTTCCTTCAATAGAGAAACAGTTTGATTTTTAGATGAAAAAACAAGGCCATTCACTTCCGCATGAATTTGTATATGAAGATCTAGGGACAGGAAGGTTACTTTTCTGGGCTCTTTCCTTATCAGGCTGAGCCTCACTCTGGCACTCAGGTTCATCTTCATCTAAATTCCATGTGTCTAGTTGTTGGGGACAAGCAGTCCTTCACTGGGTGAAACAGGTTTTATTACAGCTGATGGTAGATTTGGATATTGTGAAGCTACCCCATTTCATTAAGCAAAAACAGCAACCTACTGAAAGATCTTCTTGTTCTCTCCCTATCTGAGGAATCATAAATGGGTTTGTAATGAGATCCATGCATCCAACCAGATAGCAGTCCTAGTACAAACAATTTAGTACACGTGAAGGGCTCCAGCTCTGTCCTGACCATGAATTATTCAGCCAAGAGAGAGTTTATATGCTTTCTTACCTCTTTTAGAGTAAAGGTGATATGTGAGATTTACAAGTGAGCTCAACACATATATAGCAAAAACTTTCTGGATGATTGACATGCTTGTGAGGTGCACTTAAATTTAAGCAAAGAATACCAACAAAGTAAAAAGCACTTGAGAAAACAGGATTAGAAACCTTAGTATTCTCAAGGTTTGCCAGACTCCTGGTACAAAACTGATAGAACATATTGAATTTCACTGCGTGATTGAGCACACGTGAATATGTCCCAGTCTGTCCTGCCACATAGCGCATAAAACTTGGGCTTTGCATAGCATGAAAAAAGCTAACTAGCAAGTCTTCCCTGTTCTTCCAATACTTCCTACCTCCCCAAACCATATGTTACTGCCTCAAGGTGCATAATTTCTGTAAAAATTTATGTCACTCAACAAATAGATGAGAGTCATCTTTTATGTTTTTACAAATTCACCATCAAAAATACACATAAAACACCAAGACGTTTTCACATGACAAAATACAGTTAACAGCATGATCTCTTGGTGACTACACAACAGTACCATACTGGTACAAAGTACTCATTAATCAGTGTCTGTAGTTCAGTTTATATGATATACATAGCAAGGATCTTAAAGATAATCTAAGTCAAATTATCTCATTTCTAAGGAAGAAAGAAAAATTTAGGAGAAGTCAAGATCACAGAGGTAGAGAGCTGATTTGAACCCAGTGTTCTGACTCACAATCCAAATTCTCTTTCTAAGCCTCTGCCGACAAAGTTTCAATTTGATCTGAGATCAATTATCTAAAGGGACTACCAAGTCAATACAAGCATTTTTAAAATAATTTCTGAGCTCACCTTGATTAAACATAAACAAATCAGAAAACAGATGGATGGCCCCAAATCCTTCAGGAACAAAATCTGACAAAAAGAAATGCATTTCATGGGACCTTCTATAGATCTTTAATTTTGTTTGCACAGTACAGTGTTCACCAAGTATAAAGGTATCTCTAAAGAAGATCAAAATGTTTTTTAACACTGATTTAAGGTGTAAAAAGTCTTATAAAAGTATCACACAAATAATTTCATTTACCAGCCTTATAAATCATTAAAATGGGTCATTTATTTTCTTAAAGTATTCCTAGCAGAGAAGTCATCAGTAGAGAAAATAGAGAAATTATGCCTTTAAAAATAGCTCACCCTTTCCCAGGGTCTTGACCTCTAGTCAGCCCAGTTTCATCAAGATCCTCCTTAAGACTCCCCCTCAAGACCCTCCCCTAAACCCCAGTCACCCCAGACTACTTGACCACCCCTCGATCCCTCCCCACAATCTTTCTGTATATAAATCTCATCTTGCCTCTATGAAGGTGCTCAGATTCAATCTAGCTCAGTAGTTTGAATCTGGCCCACTTGTGAAAACAAGTGTCACAAAGGGTAAAATTTCTTAAGACAACCCAACATGGTGAATCTTTAATAAACTTTGTCTTTTTCCTTGAAAAAAAAGAAAAGAAAAAATAGCTCACCCTTAAAAAAAAAAAACTGTTACAATTAATCATTAAGTATAGATCCTCTTGGCCAACAAGTAGAAACTAAAGGTAGGGAGATTATTTGCTATTGAGAAAACCCTATTATTACTTACACTGTAATGAAACTGTAATTTGCATAACAAGTTGCTAGCAGTTGTAGAAACCTATAAAAGCAGAAAATAGTCCTTAATTTTATTATTTTATGGCAAACAATAGTGTTTAAAAAAATAAGAAACAGAAACCTAGCTGAAAACTTAGCATTTCAGTCTACCTTTAACCTTTCTGAATAATAAAGGAAGCATGCTAGAAACATATAGCAGAAGGTCCCTGGAATCTTAGCATTCATTTACAAAAAAGGAACAAACTGATTACCCTATTTATTATATATACTACTATTAGCAATAATAAAATCATAAAAGGCAGTATGGAATAATGGAAATAGCACTTGTTTTGAGTTGGAAGGAAATAAGCATTTTAAGCAGTCTATCAGGCAGTGTGGTAATTACTAAACACTTTATAAAAAAGGTCTCCTCTGTCACTCACTACCACATAGTAACTGGGGTAAGCTGACTGACCTGAGTCCCTTTACCGTTTTAGATAAGCTACTTCCTAAATTTTCTGTGGTGATCAAATGAGATGTCAATGAATCAGTTAGTCAAAAAGCAAAGTGACTAATATGTTCTAGGAACAAGTGCTAGGAAAACAACAACAGGCAATGCTCTCAAGGAGTTCAGCGTCTAATGGTAAAGACAACATGCAAACTACGTTCAAAGAAGCTATATAAAGAATAAATTGCAGATAGAGGGATGATGCTATTGTTAAAGGCTTCTTGAAGAGGGTGGGAATTTCGCTGAGGCTTAAAGAAAGCCAGAGAATTTAGGAGGCTGAGTATAGGAGGGAAAATGTTGCAGATATGGGGAGACAGCCAATGAAAATGCCTGGAATCTGGGATTGAAGTGACCTCTTCGAGAAAGAGCAAGGTGGCAAGTATTACTGCATCACACAGTGATGGTTAGGATGGGGAAAGCGGTTGGAGAAGTAAGGTGTGAGAAAACTAGAAAAGTAGGAACGGCCAGGCTGTGAAGGGCTTTGGACAAGAAACAGCACTTTGTAAATTGTACAGCACTCTATTAATGTAAGCTGTTATATCCTGGCAGGACAACAACAAGGATGTCAACAAGCATTCAGGGAGCTCCAGCTCAGGGAAAGCACAATAAAAGCACCTACTGGAGCAAAGAAAAACTAGGGAATACAGTGCCTGCCGCGAGGGAAATAAAAACAAATATGTATGAAGTAATGTGTGAAGTCACAGAAAAGAGCATGACAACCAACGAAATCAAAATATGAATATGCCTAGTACCAAAATATCCAGACCACATTTCAAAAAACCAAAAAATAAAAAAAAAGCAAATGTGGCCCAAAAGGTCAAAACCTTCTATTGTCTTCTCTATCACCTCCACTTTCCCAATTGTGACCTTTCAAAGTTCATATTAGGGGCAGTTAAGTGGCACAGTGAGTCAAGTACCAGCCCTGGAGTCAGGAGGGCCTGAGTTCAAATCCAGCCTCAGGCACTTGACACACTTACTAGCTGTGTGACTTTGCGCAAGTCACTTAACCCCAATTGCCCTGCCTTCCCCCATTAAAAAAAAAAAAAAAAAGAGAAAAAAAATGTATACTAAATATAAAGGCATAATTCCTTGAGTGATAGTATAATCAAAATATAGAAATCTTGGCAGGTTTATAAACCTCTTTTTCCATTCTATTTTGTGTATAGTTTTTAGTATGAAAGTTCAGAATTTTTAAAATGTATTTAAAAAATAAATTAAGAGAGGCAGTAAGGTGCAGTACTGAGAATATTAGCCTTCGAGTAAAGAGTATTATATTTTAGTCTCTGCATTGGAGTCAAGTAGCTATGAGGTTTTAGACAATTTCACCTCTCTCTCTACATACATACCCACACCCCCACACCATAAAGGGACAGTGTTGGAGCATATTTATCTCCAAGGTTCCTATTTCACCTGTCTGTCTATCTATCCATCCATCCATCCATCTACCATAAAAGGACAGCGTTAGAACATATTTATCTCCAAGGTTCCTGCTATATCTAAGATTCTGTGAATCCCTGGAGAAGACCTATGAGAGAGGTAGAGTGGAAAGAACAATGGTGTTGGACTCAGAGGACAGGGGTTCAGATCTCATCTCTGAGACCTGTGTGACCTTGATCAAGCCCATTCACCACTCTGGACCTCAGTTTCTTCAGCTGAGAATGTTACCACGAAGTGGGCTCTAAGATCCTTTCTAAGCTCTAAGCCTGTGATACTGAGAAAGTATTAAACGAACTATTTTTCAATTAATTCTCTGCAGAAGTCCTGCTTTGAGCTTTCATCATGGCACAGAAGTGATCCTGGGTTCATGAAGGCTATGTCAGCAAAGAGCAAGTTCTGGAGGGTCCTACCAAGGGTTTTAATGCAACCTTGAGAGTACACATTGTTTCATTCTTTGCATTTGTATCCCCACATCCTGGGAAACAGCAAGTCAGTGTTTAATAAATGCAGAGAGCTTCCAGTGTCAATGAAATCAAGTCTGGTCCAGAAACAGAAATGAGAAAAGACACAAAACCAAAATACCCCTGACCCAGATAAATTTACAATACTGGGGTGGGGAGAGAGGATATAAAATATACAAGGAAATCTGAGGAGGGATTGGGCAACAAACAATAAGGTTGAAATGCCTTGGGGGTGGTGGTGGGGGCGGGAAGCATGAAAATGTGACCAGATCTGTAGGAACCTCCCCCACCTTGAGTGGTCTAGGAAAGAAAGAGATCACTCTTCCCACCCCCACCCCCCATGCATGGACACTTCCACATAACTCTTCCTTTAGATCAACACAATATTTTAGTCTACCTCCTCAAAGCACCCTATCTGTATTAATTTTTCATACACTATTCAAATTTTGTCCTTGTTTTCCCAGAACCTAACCTAATGTCTCACATAGAACAGATGTTTAAGAAATGTTTGTTTCATTTACCTGAATTGGTTGTATGCTTAATAAAATCATAGGAGCCTAGGAATGGAACTCAAGAAATACAGAAATAGTGTATATAAACAAAAGTATATGTCAAATTCATGGGGCAAGTCATTTAACTTCTGATTCTCAGTTTTCTCACATATAAAATAAGGGAGATACATGGTTTTGAAGGTTCCCTTTAGAATTTAGAATTAGTATATTATTAGTATATTATAGTATATTATTAGTATATAGGGCATCCTTCATACCAAGCAAACAAACTAAACATTTAAATGAAGTCAGTTACATAAAACTAAACATTTAAATAAAGTTAGTTAAATAAAACTAAACATTTAAATAAAATTAGTTAACCTGAGTTTTATGAGACTTTAAGGTTAGAAATTCCATATTTAGTAGTTTTCGGGTCTAATTATTTTTACTGCCAAGGTTCACTCTGATGCCTAACTTATAGTTGTACTGCTATAGCTTACATGGTTTCATTTGGTTTGGTTCTCTATGAAAATGGAGATAAATTGGTTGGCAACATCTTTCACATCAACAAATAACTAATGAGGACCCCCTACATAGAAATATTTGTATCCCCAGGACCAAGCATAGTGCCTTGCATATACTAAAGAATATAATCTAAATGTCTGTTACTGAATAATGTGTTACATCTTTGGTAGGCCTTTTGTACTATACATATCTAGGCTAAAGAACAAATTCTAGACATCTATAGACTCTTAATAGATAACTACCTAGACTTCACAAATAATCTTATGCTTCACATCAGATATCCAGGTTTGGTAAACACTTTTTGTGCTCATAAATCAAATCAAGACAAAAATCTAAAAGAAATAGCCTTTAAAGAAGTGTGAATGGAAATAGTTTGTGTGGACTTGGAAAAATATGGAAAGACTTACAAAGGAAGAGGTTATCTACCCTCAGAGAAACAGAGGCCAAATAAGTATAGCACAGTCTTACATAGATGCATATGAATGTATATGTTTACATGAGAGTATGATTATAGATACCTAAATATATATATGTAAGTATATATATATATCTTTGTGTGTATATTTGTGTGTGTATATGTGTATATATGTAGGTATATAAACATATCTGTGCTTAATCGTAGCCTTCTTGGGGTAAAGAGGAAGGAAGGGGAGGAAAAAGAATAAAGTAAAAAGTGCACAGCAGAGGACAAAAGAAAACTTGAAAGGAAGCAAAGATTAGTATTTATTATATAGGCTTTCTTGAAACGGAAATTTATTGTGTATATTTTGAATCCTCTCTTACATTCTGCTGTGCATATGGCAAAGCTTTTTTTCTTTCCCTATTTGGTATTCAAGTTTTAATATTTACGTTTGAAAGAAAAAAAACAAAGTTATCTAACCATTCTTTACTGAGGACATTAGTTATGTGAATTCATTTTTTAGTCCACTATAGGCAGGATATCTGTAGAGGTCCCTTCTTTAGCCATAAAGGCTGCCCCAACTTGAGAAGGGTCTGAGTCATAGAGAAAGATGACTATAAGAAACAATTAGCCTCTAGAAATGGAGTTCTTAACTTTTTTATGTGTTATGGCAGTCTGATGAAGTCAATGGGCTCTTTCTCAGAATAATATTTTTTAAATTATAAAATATATAGGAATGCAAAGGAAATAAATTATTTTGAAATAATTATCAATTTTTTTTTTTAAAGTTCACAGACACTAGGTTAAGAACCACAGCTCTAGAATAAGTTTGGCCTGCCTTCCCAGGTATGAAGCATTGCAGATAATGGCAGCTTTCTTTCAGAATTTATTGGTTTTGTTCATTTTCCCCTCTTCTTTTTTGAATAATTCTTTGTTATAAAAAATGGCTCTTTGTGAGGGGGAAGTGGGAAGAAGATAAGGAGAAACACAAGTGATGTAAAAACTATTTTTTTAAATAATTTTTTTTCTTAAAAATTTTTTTTCCTTAAAAGATCATAATCAGCTAAGCCTGGTGAGTCATATACCTTTAATCTCAGCTAATGGGGAGGCTGAGTCTGGCAAGTTTCTTGAACTGAGAAGTTCTGAGATGCAGTGGGTTAATAGGGTGGCCCCAGGGAATATAAAGTTGTATAAGAAAAGGTGAACTGGTCCAGGTTGGAAACAGAGCATGTTAAAGCTCCCTTGCCAGATTAGAGTAAGATTAGGACTGTGAGTAGCCTCCATACTGGGTAAGATAAGAAAACCTTCCAGCCTGGGTAAGATAAGAAAACACAATCTTTTAAAGAAAGAAAAAAATCGGAATCCATGGAGCTCATGGAAGATTCAAGACAGAGAAGGATCCTGGGTAAATATGACTATTGTCTTCTCTCCCAGGGATCAGAACCTATCCTAAAAGGTTCATCTGTTTTAAGCCAAGAGGGTTCTACCCAGGAGCAAGACAACCCAGACTTGAGCTTCCTGGAACAATAACTGACATTTATATAGTGTCTGAGTGCTAGGTGGTATGGGGGATGGAGAGGTAGCCTCAAAGTCTCAACACCTGGGTTTAGGCCCTGCCTCTGATAAATACTGGCTGTGTGACCCTCAGCAGGGTCAATTAAACTTTCACTTATCTTGGCAGCTCGTTAAGCCTATAAGTTACCTATTTGTAGAATTTCCTCACATGATAATTTCCTATATCAGTGAAATTACAGGCCCAATCTCAATCCTAACCCTACATAGGATTTATTCAATTTAATATTTCAACGCTTATGGTAATAAAGGTGGTGGTTGAGTATAAGCCAGTAGCATTTACTAACTTCCTATTAATGTAGAAAAAACTAATACTATTCTTGTGGAAATTAGGAAGGAAATTTCTCTTCATATTGTGGTGTTGAAAGAAAAAAAAAGGAAGCAAATACATCAGAGATTGTCCAATCCTTGGTGACCCCATGGATCCTCACACACCATGGGGTCTATGGGGTTTTCTTTGCAAGGATATTGGAGTACTTTGCCATTTCCATCTCCAGTGAATCATGGCAAACAAAGGTTAAGGGACTTGCCCAGGGTCACACAGAGAGTGAGTGTTTGAGGCCAGTTGGATCAGAGTGAGTACAAATAGCAATTGTTTTCTGTCTTGTCCAGAAACTCTGAAGGTCTTACCCTCCCAGACTGATTCTTTTAGGAAGGCAAACTAGGCCATCTTTTCTCTCCATTCTAACATTGTCTTTAATCACGGAATGGGTGTTGCCTCAGACAAACTGAGACCTAAGAAAGACCTTAGCTTAAAAAAGCCAAGGTCTTCAGTTGCATCCTGGGTCACTGCTAGTCATCTTGATTTATGTCTTGCCCCTGGACTCTGATGACTCAGGAGGAGAGTGAAGCTGATGACTTTGCACAGCTCTGCCTCACTTAAATCCAAGTTGCTTGCAAGACAAGACATCACCCTCCTGATGTCATTGGTCCTCTTAGAGAACAAGCAACGAACAATAGTTTGAGACTGGATTTAAACTTAGATTTTCCTTACTCCAGGCCCTGTGTTCTATCCACGGAGCCACCTAGCACTGTTTATATAATATTAACATTAGTAGTGCTCAAAGTACTATGATATCAACTTCTAGTTATTCAGTGAACCCTCTTTGTCTCTTTTCTAATTGCTGCTACACATCTTTTGGCCATTTCAATACCTATGTGTCATGAATGGAGGCCTGAGAAACAGAAAGGAAAACAGAAAAAGACCAGTCCATTTTCATATTTTAATATCGTTTATAAAAGCTCTGTCGAAGGGAGGTGAAGGAAAATATGAGAAAAGAGGTTGAAACTGACTCAGTTTGGTCAAATTTTACCTTAGAATTCTTTATGGAAGCTTTCTATTTTACTTCAATTAGTTGAGACTTGGGTGAAACAGTATTTCATATTTACTGAATGACTTTCCCCTCTCTCCCAAAATGGTCTAGGCATTCAGAAGAAAAAAACATAGTTCAATGAACTTACTTTCTAATTCAGTTATAAGAAGTCAACAAATTCCATATCTCCTATTTCTATAGGCACCTGAACATGCAACACAACTAGAGTAGCAAGAAGCACTAAAGTATGGAGGTTCTCCATATTCAATTGGATACTGCATGAATTTTTTACTTTTTATTCATTCAACACATTTTTATTGAGCTCCCACTATGTACAAGTCACCATGGGGATACAACAATGATTAAATATTCACGACTTCAAATTATTTAGCTCACAGAATTATTTAGTTTTTCCCAAGTAAAAAAAAAAAAAAGCAAGGTGGTCTTGGCTTTGTCCTTGGGGGACATTTGTTTCAATTACAAAACCAATACACAACAACACTGAAGAGTTCAGAACAATGTTTCTAGAAAAGTAGAGGGTATTATGTGTCTAACAAAATCCACTGGCAGCTCCCCCTGCAGAGAGCTTGTGCAGAATTTGTCCATGGGCTGCCCGATTCCACCCATTTCTGTAGGTCTCTACCTCCCAGAAGCATTAAACATTTACTGGGCTAAATAATTTATAGAATACATGCAAGACTATTTAGATAAAACATCTAGAAAAGGAAGCAGTGATTACAAAGAACCAGCATGGTTTCATCAAAAACAAGTCAAGACAGACTAAACTCATTTTCTTTTTTTTTTTTTTTGACAGGATTACTAAACCAGGAAATAAGGAGCATGCTGAGAAAATAGCTTACCTAGATTTTGGCAATGCTTTTGATAAAGCATTATCACACTTTGCTTGTGGAGAAGATGGAGAGATTTTAATTCAACTATATGGATTCAGAAGTGGTCAGAGGGCCAGACTAGCAGAATAGCTGTTAACAGTGCATATCAATGTGGCTGGCAGAAGGCCTCCACCAGAAAACCCCAGAGATCTGTATTTGGCTCAGGACAGTGTAACATCCTTATCAACGACTTAACTAAATACAGAGATGGCATGCTCTTCAAATCTGGATAAGGCACAGTGACTTGATACATATTGATGCTCTCAATTACACTAATTTCTGAGTTTGGGGTGGAGAACCTGTGGCCTTGAGGCCACATGTGGCCCTCTAGGTCCTCAAGTGCAGCCCTTTCATTTGGATTCAAAGGGCTGCACTTGAGGACCTAAAGGGCAACATGTGGCCTTCAGGCCACAGGTTCCCTACACCTAAGCTAGTTCCTCAATTACCAGGACCTATTCCCTTCCAAATCAGCCCCACACAGATGGTCATACCCTCCTTGACCTTCTCTGAAGCCACAAGCGCTCCTCTTCCAAGTTAACACTAAAATGTTTATATCTGATCAAAATCTTTCATTATTCCATCTTTCCCTGTGCCTTACAACTCCTACCCCTATTCTTTATTCTCACTGAGACCTCCTTCCCTCCACTCCCCAGTTCTTTCCCAGGGCTTCACCTAGCACTAACTACACTTTCTGCCTTTCAGTATCTTGATCTCTTGGTGAATCAGTTTAACTCTTTCCCATCTTCTACACTCAAATGCCTTTATACCCATGTCGGATGGACAATAATGCCTTGCCAAACCCCAAGTGCAGATTATTTCTACCATGTGCTTTCTTTACTTGTATTAATTTGCTGCTGAATGGAATCAGAGAAAACAAAAAACAACCATAACGACTGGGTCTGCTACAGATTCATGCTCCATAATTTCAACTGCACCCTGACTGCAGCAATTTTTTTTTAAACACATCCCTAATTGATTCACTATACCACTCACCACAGCTGCCCTTTTTATCCCTTTCTCAAGCCTCCCCATAGTAACACCTCTTCTCAAGCTTCTCCTCCACCAAATAAAATTAAGCTCCCTTTCTCCCTTCTGCCAAATCTCAGGGAACTCCTATCTCTTCCTCCCCCCTTATCACTTTGATCCCATCCTGTCTCCAACAGATTATCCCTAGTATCATCCCCACTCTCTTATAATCTTTAATCTCTCCTTTTTAAATGGTTCCTTTTCTGCTGCCCACAAACACACACTATCCCCAATCCTTAAAAGAAATCCTCACTTCATTCTATCTTCCCCACTGTTGTCCTATATCTCTTACCTTTGCAGCCAGTCTTTGGAGCACGTGACCCTGTTGATCACCTTCCCCTCCTAGATACTCTTTCTCGGTTCTCCCCACTTACAACTCTCCCTTATCCAGGCCATGCCAAGTTACTGTAGGTTTTTCTCAATGCTCTAACCTTAGTCCTCATCTCTTTTCCCTCCAGACTACCTCACCCAATTGTATCATGACTTCCATGGGTTCAATTATGTCAATGCTGATGATTCCCTAATCTATACATCCAGTCTAAGTCTCTCTCCTGAGCTCCAGTCTTATATCATCACTTCCTTTCAGGCATCTTAACAATCCTCAGTAGTTATCCCAAATTCAACATGTTCAATACACAATTTATTGTTTTCCCACTAAAATCTTCCCTTCTCACCTTTCCACTTACTACTGCTGGCACCCTGCTCCCAGTCAATCAGGTTTGAAACTTCAGAGTCATCCTTTACACCTGACTCTCAAATATACCATATGTCCCATCTGTTGTCAAATCTTGTCACTTCTACCTTCATATCATTTCTCTTCATGTCCCCTTTACTCCATTCACAAAGCCACAACCCTCATCACCTCTTGCCTAGACTACTGTAACAGCCTTTTAACTCATCCCCCTTTCTTAAATCTCTTCTCCCGTCAATCCATCGTTCTTACTCAGATGTCAAAGCAATTTTTCTAAAGCACATCTGAGCATTTCACCTCTCCTCCCCAATCATTGAGCTGAAGTGACTATTATCTCTAGGGCCAAATATAAAATCTTCTGTTTGGCATTTAAAGCTCTTTTCAACCTGCCCTCTTCCGAGATTTCCAGTCTTCCCGCATTTTACTCCCCCAAATTATATGAAAATTAAATTAGGGCCACGAATCTTCTGGGTCTATTCCTAAAGTTTCACTGACACAGTCAGCAGTATTCTTAGAAAAAGTCTCTAAGTGATATTGGGTATAGCCTGTTCGCCAGTATCACACATAATCGCTAATGAACAGGATCAGTGAGGCTAAATATTAAAAAAAATAAATAAATCAGAGCAGAAATCACTTCTTCATATTGACTAGTGTCCACTTTTGCATTATTTAAAAGTTAAATGAAAAACAATCTGTCTCCAATGAAAATAAGGGCAAAAATGAGCTGTATTATCACTTTCCTCAAACCATTTAATCAGCAGCAACTAAAATAGCTGAAATGCAGGGCAGTCACAGCTGACCCAGCACTGAGGATAAGGTATAATCACAACAAACTTGACAGCCAGGGAACAAACCTAGGGGTACAGATCAACCTCAAGAAAGTCATCCTTCCTTTTATAGTTTAAAAGAGAAACATAGAAGCAGGGGCTGCGAGTGATTTTGAAAATTAGTCCATCATCAGTTCTGCAGTGGTAGTATGTCATTCAAAGAGTGTTGAGTACAAGAGAGACAGACAGAAGACCAATCTGTAACAGGACATATCTATCCGGCCATGATCTTGTTGCGGAATTCTAAATTTCCAGCTTCCTGTGAGGGTTTCTGTGGTTGTCTTTGCAGTTTACTTGTCTTGGCCAAATGCCCAAAGGTTAGCTCCAATGTCTCTCTTGGGAAGAATGGCATTTAGGGGTGCCATGGAACTTACGAAGTGCTAAGATGTAGCATAGGCCAGGTAGGTGGCACAGTGAATAGAATGCCAGGTCAGGAAGACCAGAATTCAAATCCAGCCTTAGACACTTACTAGCTGTGTGACCCTGGGCAAGTCACTTAACACTGTTTGGCTCAGTTTCCTCATCTGTAAAATGAGCTGGAGAAAGAAATGGCAAACCACTCCAGTAGCTTTGCCAAGAAAACTCCAAGAAGAGGGAGGTCATGAAGAGTCAGGCACAACTGAAGCAACTGAACAACAAAAGATGGAGTATCAGCTACCACATGGACCGGATTGTTTAGACTGAAGACTGTCTTTCCAGTCAGTCAGGTAGGCAGTCAACTAGCATTTACTGAGCATTTTCTACATACCAGGTACTGTTCCAAGCACTGGAAATACAAAGAAAGACAAAAACCAGCCCCTCACAGTTTAAGGGGGGGGACGGGGACGGGGGGGGGACTACATGCAAATAACATCTACAAACAAGCTACATTCAAGATAAATTGGGAGTAGTCTCAGAGGGAAGGCGCTAAGATTAAGAAAGACTGAGAAAGACTCCTTGCAGAAAATGAGACTTTAGCTGAGACTTGAAGAAAGCCAGACAAATCAGGAGGAGATGAGAAGGGAAAATGTTCCAAGCATGGGGGACAGCCAGTGAAAATACTGAGAGCTGTAATCCAATATTCAAGGAACAGCAAGAAGGCCAGTGTCATGGGGTTGCAGAAGAGGGAAGTGGATTCTTGGATCTCTGATCTTCATTCTCCCATATTCTGTCGCTCTCTCAGGCTGCAATTATTTGGCTTATTGTCTTTTGGTTTGTTTTAGCTATCTTCATGGCTTAGTTTCTCTTCCTTCATTGATGCCTTTGCTAGGCTTCTAGTACCCCCAAGGTCAGGGTGGTCTAGTAACATTCCTAAAGCCATTTAAGTGGTAGAAGGTCCCCTAGAATAGAGGTATCAAACTCCCAGCAAAACTCTGGAGGCTTGGGAACCAGATGAAAATGGAACTGGGAAAAGTTTGATAAAAAATCAACAAAAATACAACGTGGCATTAATTTATGGTTTTCTAAGTCAATATGTGGCCTGCAGGAATCAGTTTCTAATTGAGTTTGACAGCACTGCTCTAGAAGACTTCTAAAAGTTTGCACAAGGGTGGGATATCTACCGGCATCCCAGGTATGTGGATTGGGCTAGTTCTTTTCCATAAAAGTTACTGAAATTATTTTTGAGATTTATTTAATTAGAGAACCAAAGGCTGCTAAGAAAATAACCAGAAAGAGCACAAATTCCTCTTTGACATCTGTCCTAGGCAACAACTCAGAAAGAGAGGAGCTAGCTGTCTACACCCGAATCAGTGTCCTTGCTAAACATCCTTCCCCTGCCATGGCTAAGTAAATCTTTTCTGTAAACTGTTCAGAGGACTAGGAGTGCCTCATTTTATTCCAATCTCAAACTGAAAATATTAGGGCTTTTGTCAGCGCTGGCCAACAATACAGAAATATAAAACAATGAATGATGTTTCCTGTATAACCTACAAACTGACTCTAACTGATATCATAGAGCTTTTTAAGTTTTACAAAGTGCTTTACATGAATTAGTCATACACTGGTCTGAGTCCTCCCTATCTTGTCCTGGCAGGAAGTCTGGCAGACATTTGAGCCTAACCTTGCTCCTGACCAACAGGGAAGCTTTGACCCATTGTGTGTCCAACCTGGGATAGTTCACTCCTCTTAGGCAGCCTAGCACCTTGCCATACAACATACTAAGGGCCCACCGTATTGGTACCAGACTTAGTGCAAAAGCCACCTTATTGGCTTTAGACTAACTGTATGCACAGCTTCCTAACTCAAGTGATGCATCACCCTCAGCCTCCCCTTAGTAGCATGGATTAAATGCACACTCTACAAGGTGCAGCAGCTCTACATTCATTGTTGTCTTTGAACTTCAGGACAATTCTGTGAAATAATATTTTTTATCATTCTTCCCATTTTACAGGTGAGGAAACAGGGCTCATGGTCCCAAAACTAGTGTCAAGAGATGGGATTTGAAGCAAGGCCTTCCCATTTTCAAGTCCACTACTGCCTCCACTATGCCACAGAACCCAGATTTTACAGCTAGGTATTATCCATAACAGTGAAATGAAAAGCAAAGCCTTACCTGCCTGTGCAGCTGTAATCAGTGCTGTATTCCCCTCGTTGTCCTGCCAGTTTACATCAATATGAGGGCACTCTGCTAAGGCTACTACAATATCCACAAAACCTTGGTAGCAGGCAATAATAAGGCCAGTCTATAAATAAAAAGACAGAATTGGGTCAGAGGTGGCAGATTCTTGATAATTGTTTTTCATTAACATTGTTGTTTCTCTCCCCATTAATTGTACTCTCCAAATGCTACAGAAGTCATAGTGATACAAAAATCACTAACAAACATCCTGAAGACTTAGGTCTCAGTACGTACAAAACTTGCAGATTTGTTAAGATCACTATAGAGACACAGAAAATGAAATATGTGTAAAAGTCATCTAGAAAATACAGTAGCTACAGCAAGGATCCCAACAAGTTTTATTCAACTGGATAATTAAGTCTCTGGACAATGACCAAAAAAAAGAGGAAAAGGCTATTGTAGGCAGCCTTGGGACTCCTGAGAGGATGAGGTAAGTAGATTTTTCTCTACCATTAAATATGTAAAGTGACAGAGCAGTTTGCTTGCAGAACTTTCAAACTTCTGAGTGCTAGAAGGAGCCAGCGTATGCCAGCAATCATTTCCCACTAATATTTTCAACAAAAAAAAATGGTGTGATCAGAAGCCACTATGCTGGAAATACTGACAGGTAGCAAGCAATATGCCAATCTCTTTAAGGAAAATTTTTCCAGCCACCATGATCTCACAACCTCCCACTCTAACAGTTATCTATTTCTTTGTCAATAATTCTCCTTTGCACCTTTGCCCAATAGAGCAAGCCTTTGGTTAAGCTATAAGTAATTTAAGTAAGCTAAGTAGAATAACTTTAAATAAATTAAGGAGAATAACTACTTACCACAAAAATGCTGGGGACATGCAATATATAGATAAGCGTATTCTGTCTGGGAAAAGTGTTTTAGTCAAAATGAATTTGGTTTGGAGCTAATAATTCCTTAGGCCTATTCGGTTGAGTTCTAGGGGAAAGTGAATATTAAACAGAAATTTAAAAATACTGTTTGCTCAAGTCTGTTCAAGAAATCTCTAATAGCTCCCAAACACTTCTAGGATAAAACAAATACTCATTTGGCATTTATAGCCCTTCACAATCTGTCTCCATTCTACCTTCTCAGGCTTATTAACTTTTATCCAGTCAACCTTTCCATACTCTACATTCCAACTAAACCTATTCTTCCTTGTATATATCATTCCATCTTACTCCTCCTCTAGGATGCCCCCCCACCCGGGGTGGGGTGGGGCACTCAGAATTTCTAGATCCTTTCGATGCTCTGCCCAAGTCCCACCATCTCAGGTAAAGGCTTTTTGGGGATTTCTCCAACTACCAGTGCTCTCCTAAAGTCTGTATTTACATATGTATGTAAGTAAGAATATAAGCTTCTGGAAATAGAGATGGAAAGGATGGCTCCTTCTCTGTTTCTACTAGATCCTCCACCAGATCACACCCTGTAACTGTAGGCATCCCTCAGGTTTTTGTCCTGGGGCCTCTTCTCTTCTCCCTCTATACTACTTCACTTGGTGATTGCATCAGCTTCCATAGATTTAATTATCATCCCTATGCTGACGATTCTCAAATCTACCTATTCTGTCCCCAAATCTCTGCTGACCTCCAAACTTGCATCTCTAAATGCCTTTCAGACATCTCAGACTGGATGTCCAGTAAAGATCTTAAATTCCATATGTCCAAAATGGAACTCATCATCTTCACAACCAGGGAGTCACCACACTCTATCCCCTTCATCTAGTGCAGTGCTGATGTCTAACGATTTCACAAATGCACCCGCCTCGCCTTGTCTCCTCTGCTGCTTCCACCACTCTAACTAAGGCCCTTATCACCTAACACCTGGACTACTGCAATAGCCTGCTGGTGAGTCTGCCTGCCTTAAGTCTTTCCTCACTTCAATACATCCTCCATTCAGCCACTAAACTGATTTTCCTAAAGTCCAGGTACAATCATGTTATTACTCCTACTCCAGTGGCGCCTTATGGTCTCCAGCATCGAATACAAAATGTTCTATTTAGCATTTAAAGTCCCTCATAACCTAGGCTCCTCCAACCTATGCAATTTTCTTATACCTTACTCCCCCCACCATATACTCTCTGATCCAGTGACACTGGCCTTCTGACACTCCATCACTCAGCTCTCAGCATTTTGCTGACTATCTCCTATGCTTAGGACATTCTCCCTTCATCTGCACTGCCTACTGACCTCTTTGGCTTCCTTTAAGTCCCACCTAAAATCCCATCTTGTAATAGAGGTCTTGCCCAAGCCCTAAATTCCAATACTTTCTCTGTTAATCATTTCCTATTTATCTTCCATATGGCTTGCTTTGTAAACTCACTGAGGGCAGGAACTTTCTTTTGCCTTTTTCCGTATACCTAGCACTGAGCACTATGCCTGGCACATAGCAGGCACTTAATAAATGTTTAATGATTGGTTTTTTTAAGTGTATTTTTGCTCATCTAGCACAGGACTTGACAAATAAGTATTTTGCCAATCAATAATTAATCAAAAAGGATTTATCAAGTATCTACTATGTGCCAGGCACTGTTGCTTTGTATCAAGGATACAAATACAATGGATGAAACAACTGTTACCTGTAAGGAGCTTATAGTCTAACGAGAGAGACAAAAAGGGCATAATACAGAACAAAGACAACCAGTTACTGGAAAAGACAGGAAGGCTGCTGGAAAAAATGCAAAGACTCTGGGGAACACTCCTTAGTCAAATGAGAAAGTAAAACCAACTCTACACCTGCTAAGTGATGAATCCCACTAAGTGTACCAAAACCGAAAGGAACAAGGTTATTTTTAGGCAGCTACTTGTTATGATCCTTCTTCCACTGGAAATTTGTGGAAAGTTGTGGCTGTGTGTGCTTCCTTGACTCAACAGAATAAATATAGCCATTTCCATAAATTATTAATCAGAAGCTAGAACCATAAATAAAAATTGAAATTGAGGTTTTATGAAACCAGCTATGTCTTTTATTTATTAAACTACCTTGAGAACTTAACAGTATCAAATCCAGAAAAAACGTATATAACAAATAACAGCAATGAATAGTGAACCTTCCTTGCCAAAGGAGTATGGGTAGAGTCTAAGCAAGGGATTGAGGAATCATAGCTGCCACCGGCCTAAGAGAGACAATTCATTCATAGCTGGGTGACCTACAGCTCTTACTTACTTTGCTCTAAGTGCCTTATATGACAAGCATGAGGCTATTCTACATAGAGAGGCCAGGGTAGAAGCCCAGATCACATCCCACCTAGCTTAATAGTTTCCTTTGTTGTCAAGCAAGCATGCATTAAGTGCCTGCTAATTGCCAGGTATTGTATACAGGAGTGGGACAGCTAGGTGGCTCAGTGAATAGAGCACCAGCCAGCACCAGTCAGGAGGAACCTGAGTTCAAATCTGGCTTCAGACACTTGACACACTTACTAGATGTATGACCTTGGGCAAGTCACTTAACCCCAATTGCCCTGCCTGCTTCCCCCCCCCCCCCCCAAGAGATACAGAAGGAAAAAAGGAAGAAAAGAAAAAAGACCATCCCTGGTCTCAAAGTAGCTTACATTCCATCAGGGGAAAACAACACGCACATAAGTAAATCCAAAGTGATTTCAGGGGGTACTAATAGTGGGAAGAGTGTAGAAAGGCCAATAAATCATCCTATCATAGATCTAAAGTTAGAAGCTTTCTCAGAGGACATCTAGGTCAACTTCTTAACTGACAAATGAAGAAACTAGGGAGAGGGAAGTTAACTGAGGCAACCTATGAATCCAGGTCCTCTGGCTCCAAAGTCAATTATCTTTCCACTATACCACCATACTGCCTCCCAAATAATGCCTTTGTTAAGCAACAACATAGGACTGATTAGAACACAGATACTCTATAGTTGTTGCTTCAGGTGGGCATATGAAGTCACAAGTAGCTTTCGTGCATATGTACATATAATATGTTTTATATATATATTTGCTGTTCAATTGGGATTTTCTTGGCAAAGATCCAGAAATGATTTGCATTTCCTTCTCAGGCAATTTTGCAGGTGACAAAAGTGAGGAAAAGAGTTAAGTGACTTGCCCAGACACCTAGTGCCTGGAGCCAGATTTGAACTCAGGAAAATGAGTCTTCCTTGCTTCAGGCTTCTAAACCACCTCTATAATAGGTATCCTATATTTTTAAAAAAGTTTTAAATTATTAAATTTAAAATGAATTTTAAAATTATTAATTTATTATTATTTTAAATAATTTAATAATTACCAAAATTATTAATAATAGAAGAGTCAGTAGTAACTGTGCTTTGGAAGTATAAGGATCCTCTATAGTTCTACCTGCAGATATGCCTTAAGGACAGACTAACAATCTGAACTCTGGAACACAGCCCTGAAAAACCAGAAAAAAACCTCTAACCACTGATACAGCACCACAAAGCTAATTCTTTAAAATGTGGTTATCTGGTTTCTCAGATCATAGTGGAATAGAAGCAGCAACCTGGGGCCTGCTAGAAGTAGGCATTCTAACAGAAGTAGAAGCTATTCCATCAGCAGCTCTTTTTGGTTTCGAGTGCTGGGAATATTATGCTCCTAGTGCCAGGCACTCCCTGGCAGCCTGCCCCTCCCCTTTCCCCACTTTCAGCTTCTTGTGTGTTGTCTTCTCTCATCAACATGTAAGTTTCTTGAAGGCAATGGACTGTCTTTTTTCTTACCTGAATGTCTAGCACATTCACAGTGCCTGGCACACAGCAGGTGTTTAATAAATGTCTGTTGAACTGAATTGAAAATGAAAGGGTCAATTTTATCTGAAAAAAATCTACTGGTATAGAACATTTCAATCCCTGCAACACCTAAGGAAATAGCATGGAAGGCTTTTCACACAAAGAAATGTTAATGCTACCACAGTGGCATTTTGGAACTCCAACTCTGTGAAATAGCATGATACTTCCGTAATACATACCTCCAAAAATAAAAATGTACACTCTGAGCCACAGAGGTATTTAAATGGCACTGTATCACTTAAACCTAATATGTATTCCTATGGATTAAACACAATTCCTACGACTCTATAATTTGATGAACTTTCTTAATTTTCATTCCAACAATGAAAATCACGACCTGATTGACACTAGTAGAAAATGGCCATAGCGTTAAAAACCCTGTTGGTGTTCAGGGCTAAAGAGGTTGCTGACTTCTGGCTTAAGAACCTAACTCTAGATGCATTCTATTAGGATCCAGCCTGAATTAATGCTATAGTTTCCAGAAGAAAGATGTTGTAGTCCTATAACATCCTGGTCTGATCAGGCTACATCTGGAGTTCTTTGGTCAGTTCTGCCATATTTTAGGAAAGACATTGAAAAGCTGAAGCATACCCCAAACAGTCAATAATAATTGGGGTGGGATCAAAGCCATCCCAGAAGAAGATAGATTGAAAGATTGAAAGAAAAATTATCTGGAAGAAGAATTAAGGAAGTGATGCTAGCAACTTTTTGAAGTATTGTATCATGGAAGAGGAATTGGATTTATTTTGCCTGGAACAATGAGTGTCATTTACAGAAAGACAGATATGAGTTCAGTATGAGTAAACACTTTCTAAGACTTATAGGTGGATCAGAAATGAATGGGCTGCTTCAGGACATATTGATTTCCCCGTTTTTGGATGACAGAATCATTGTCTGAAAAGGCCTTTCCTGTCTAAAGTATAGTGATGGAATCCAATATTGGGGGGGTTTTGTTTGGTTTTGGGGGGGCTATTTTTGATAAATCAGCTTTACATGTACAAGATTAGGGAGGTATAGATCTGTAGTAGTTCATATGAAAAAGATGTGGGTTTTTGAACAGACTGAAAGTTCAATATATTTGACATAGTGCCCTGGTAGTCCAGAAAAGCTAATGCCATCTTAAGCTGAATTAAGATTGGCAAAGTGTCAAGAAAGAGGGAAATGATGGTCCTGCTCAATACCTACCCTCCAGCTTTTCAGCTCCCTTTTCTGTGTAAACTCTTTTAGGTGAAGACTATCTTTCTTTTTTGCTCATATTTGTAACTCAGAGCTTATTAGCACAGTGCTAGGCACACAGTAAGCACTTAATAAATGCTTGTTGCTTTGCCAAGATAAACATATCTCGAGGATGTTGTAGAAGGAATTCCTGTAGCTATATGATCTTAGACATTCCTTAAAAATAAAATTCTTTGATAATTTAGAAAGAAAAAAAGAGCCATATTTATAAAATAAGGCATAGAGGCAAAGTTTTAAATGATTCATCATAACAACAAAAAACACCACAAGTTAGTATGTTTATATGCCTTAAGTTATTCATATTTGTGAGTTGAGTAAGCCTAAACTAGACTCCAGAGTGAGAAATGTTTCCCAGTCATTTGAGATTGATATAAACTTAGGATCATTGATTAGGTCAGAAGCAAAGAATACAAAATTACTCAGGTCAATAATCCCAAGGGAATAATTTGCTTTTGAGCTTCAAACATCTCTAAGGCATAAAAAAAAGATCTATGGTTTTCATAAAAGAGATGCCAGAGCACTCTTTTAGAACTAGAACTACAGTGAAGTGATTTATTTATTCACTTATAAGCAGCATTTAATTATTCTCGATGACTGAAAAAGCACTCTTAGATTTTTAAAAGGTCTAACATCTTCAAGGCAAATTCTAAAGGGCACCAATATACTACAAAGAATAATTTGTAATTTCTAAAGGTACATATGATAGTATAAGCACATGTGCACATGTACACACGTCTGTGAATGGAATTTTTCATTTATTTGCTCATACAAAAAGCTGAAGTCATCCCCTGGCCATCTCTTAGTTTTCCTCCAATATATCAGATAAGGGGAAGAAAAGCATTCATTGCAAAGCAAAGTTATATAAAGTCGGTTCCCTAGTTAGAGTGGCTAGAGACAAAGATAAATAATGATGACACAAATTTATCTTCATGTCACACTCTCAAGAATTAATGTTACCACTATGTAATATAATACTAATGACATTGTAAAAACAATTCCTCCACCAAACAACTCAAAGCTTACAGTCTTAAGAGGGAATATCTAGCAGATAAAATATAGATGCAGTCAAAGTCTGGGTTCGAGTGAGCAAGTACCACATTACATCTTTGAATACTTTCCCTAGCAAATGTAGATTTACTTCTACTAAAATATTTATGCTTTGTGGCACATTTTGATTGTTGATATTGACGGTTTGCCAGAAAGTGATTTACCTTTAAATACCCAAGCTAAAAATTTTTTCTGCATTTCCAAATGGAATATAATATTTATTATTTTAAAGCCAAATTATCATAATTTCTTGTCATAATTTCATAATGAAAAGCAATATGCAAAATTTGGAGAAATTAGATATCATATCTAATCATATCTGAGTCCCTATTTCACCTGGGCTCTGCTATTTCATTTCATTCCACCCCACCCCTCACCCCCCATCCCCCACTATGGATTTGGTGTTGCCATATTGTGGTCACAAAGTTTATTCTGTGTTGTGTTAAGGTGGTTAAGGAGCTGAAAGGGATCCTGGAGATTGTTAGTCCAAGCCTGTCATCTTTTTATTTTGTCTTTATTTTAAAATTTATTGATGTTTTGTTTTATAAACACAAATCAAATAACTATATGTTTTCCTGTAACAAAGTAAAATAATTAAGCAAAACAAGACAGTGGCCTAACCTGAAAGTGCATACAGCTGTTGCACTCCCCAACCTCTCTATTTTAAAAAATAATTTCTTTTTAATTAACAGAAATCTATTTTCTCTCCCTCCATTCCCCAACCCAATGAAAAAAAAAAAAGGGGGGGGACCAAATTTGTTTGAACAAACACGCATAGTCAAGCAAAACAAATTCCTTGACTGGCTGTATACAAAAATATATGTGCCCATTCTATATCCAGAATCCATCACCTCTCTGTCAGGAGACAGCATTTCATCACTCCTCTGGTCATTGCATCGATCATAATTTTTTACAGCATTCAAAGTTGGCTGTCTTTACAATGTTGTTTGTTACTGTATAAATTGTTTTCTTGCTTCTGCTCACTTCATTCTTCAATCTTTAAAATTGATGAAAATTATTAATATTCATATTGATGTTGTGGTATAAAAATTGTTTTGATCCTGCTCCTTTCACTCTGCATCAGTTCATGTAAGTCTTTCAATGTCTCTTTGAAATCTACATCCTCATTTCTTACAGCATCACAGTACTCTATTACATTTATACACCCAATTTATTCAATTTTCACTTTTTTGCCACCACTAAAAAAGCTACCATAAATATTTTTCTACATATATGACCTTTTCCTATTTCTTTTCTCTCTTTTGGGTATACATCCAGCAACGCTACAGCTGGATCAAAAGGCCTGTTTGGTAACTTTTGGTGTACAATTTCAAATTGTATTCCAAAATGACTGTATACATTCACTGCTCTACCAACAGTGTTATCACTGTGCCTTTTTTCCCATAGCCCTCTCTAACACTTATTTTCCTTTTTGGTCATATTTCCCAGCATGATGAGTATGAGGCAAAACCTCACAATTGCTTTAACTTGCATTTCTTAACCACCTTAACACAACACAGAATAAACTTTGCGACCACAATATGGCAACACCAAATCCATAGTGGGGGATGTGGGGCGAGGGGTGGGGTGGAATGAAATAGCAGAGCCCAGGTGGAACAGGGACTCGTAAGCTACAGACCACAGATTTTATGTTGTAATATTCTGTAATATTTCATTTCATCCTCAGTTTTCTCATCTGTAAAACTGGGATAATAACAGCACCTACCTTGCAGGACTGTTGTGAACAGCAAATGAGATATTTGTAAGACTCTTAGTACAGTGCCTGGCACGTAGTTACCACTACCTAAATGTTAGCTATTGTTATTATCCTCCAGACTAGATTAATTCTAGACCCAGCCAACAAAGGTTAAACCAAATCACTTAGTACAGCGGAAATCCTAAATTTGTGGAGAAAGGGAGGATAGCAATCAGGTTGTCTGCAGGCTAAGTATCCTCCGATTTCCAAAAGGGAAACTGCAACATCCTAAAAAACTATGTCATGCAAGTGCCCAAAACAAAACAAACGAACATACAAAAAAAAAAACCAAACCACAAAACCACCAACTGATGAGGCCATGAGGTTGATCATTCAAACAGATCACTACTTCTGAGACACTCAGATACTACATTCCCTTACTGCACAAATTAATTCAGTGACACAGCGTATTCCTATAAACTTAGGATGGCAGAAATCAAGCCACACAAAGAGATATTGTGCAAGGAAGCCATTATCATTGGAGTGCAGAGTACCTGTGATGGGATGGGTTACAAGGGGTAGTATGATGATAATATTACACATATACAAAGACTAAGGCTAGAGGGATCATGAGGAAATTCTCTATATATGTCATTTTGAGGATGCCAAGGCCCAGAGCTCACAGCCTGGTTTGACCTCCAAAACTGCTTTTTATCAGTATTACATTTTTTTGAACTTATACTTTTTTATCAATTAATTTACATATTTTTTAGTTTACAACACTCAGTTCCACAAGTTTTTGAGTTCCAAATTTTCTCCCCTTCCCTCTCCCCAACCCCAAGATGGCATGTAATCTGATATAGGTTCTACATATACCTACACATCAAACTTATTTTCCCAACAAGCAAGTTGTAAAGAAGAAATATAACCAACGAAATGAACCATGAGAAAGATGTAACAAAACCAAAAATTAAATTAAATTTAAAAAAAATAGAGAGAGGGCAAATAGTTTGCCTCAAGCTGCATTCAGACACCATAATTCTTTCTCTGGATATGCATAGCCTTTTCCATCATAAGTCTTTTGGAGCTGTCTTAGAACCTTGCATTGTTGACAAGAGCCAAGTCTATCAAAGTTGGTCATCACAGAAGATTGCTTCTGTGTCTGTGGTTGTGTACAATGTTTTCCTGGTTCTGCTCCCTTCACTCATCATCAGATCATATAAGACTCTCCAGGTTCTTATGAAGTCCATCTGCTCCTCATTTCTTATAGCACAATAGTATTCCATTACATTCATATACCACAACTTGTTTAGCCATTCCCCAATTGATGGGAATTCCCTTGATTTACAATTCTTTGCCACCAAAAAAGACCTGGTATAAATATTTTTGTACATATGGGTCCTTTTACCCCTTCTATGATCTCTTTGGGATACATCCCTACAAGTGCTATTGCTAGGTCAAAGGGTATGCACATTTTTATAGTCCTTTCAGCAGTTTCAAATTGCTCTCCAGAATGGTTGGATCAGTTCGCAACTCCACCAACAATGCAACAGTGTTCTAATTTCCCCACATCTTCTCCAGCATTTATCGTTTTCCTGTTTTGACATGTTAGCCAATCTGACAGAAGAGATGTAGTACCTGAGAATTGTTTTGATTTGCATTTCTCTAATCAATAGTGATTTAGCACATTTTTTCATATGACTATAGATATCTTTAATTTCTTCCTCTGAAAACTGCCTGTTCATATCCTTTGATCATTTATCAATTGAGGAATGACTTGTATTCTTATAATTTTGACTCAAGTCCTTGTATATTTTAGAGATGAGGCCTTTGTCATACACACTGGTTATAAAAGTATTACATTTTCCAGATACTGTTGTTCCTGATATTTTGGTTTGTTTTCTTGAGTTTGGTAGGGTCCACCCTGACATGCAGTACTTTAAAGGGTATCATCTTACCATCAGCCCCCAAACTTTAGGATGGTGGGTCATCTAATGTCTATATGTAGTTAAGAATATGAGAAAATAAGTCACCATAAATTAAACCAAGCACCTGAAAGTTAAAAGACAGTGAGAGCGGAGCCAAGATGGTGGCTGGAAAGCAGGGACTTGCGTGAGCTCCCCACCAGGTCCCTCCAAAAACCTATAAAAAATGGCTCTGAACAAATTCTAGAACTGCAGAACCCACAAAATAGCAGAGGGAAGCAGGGATCCTGCCCAGGACAGCCTGGATGGTCACTGGATGAGGTCTACCACGCACGGAGCAGAGGGGAGCGGAGCCCAGAGTGGGCGGCAGTGGGACCAAACAGACCAGGAGCTGGGTGGAACAGGCGCTGGTGCCTTGAATCAGTGAGCTGTGGCAGTTACCAGACTTCTCAACCCACAAACACCAAACACAACACAGAAGATTAGTGGGAAAAGCTGCTGGGACAGAGTGAAAAGAGTTAACGGTTTGGCCACTGCCCTGGGGGCAGTGGGGGTGCTGCAGCTACAGAACTACAGTTGCAGTTGCTTCTGCCCCAGGCCCACCTGGTGGGAGGAATTAAGTGGCAGATCATAGCAGGAGTGCACAGCCTGCTTAAGATTTGTCAGGTCTGGGTTGGCGGTTCTTGGGGAAGGAGGAGTGCTGGTGTGGCAGAGCTGGCTGTATAGAAATAGCTCTGAAATCAACGGTGCGTACCCGCAAGCTTGGAACAAAGTACTCTTTACAAGCAGTCATACCCACACGAAAAACTCAAGGGTCAAGTAAATTGGCAGGGAACATGGCCAGGCAGCAAAAAGGGACTCAGATTCAGTCTCAGACTTTGGAATCCTTCTTTGGTGACAAAGAAGACCAAAACATATACAGCCAGAAGAAGTCAACAAAGTCAAAGAGCCTCCAAGAAAAACATGAACTTGTCTCAGGCCATGGAAGAGCTCAAAAAAGATTTGGAAAAGCAAGTTAGAGAAGTAGAAGAAAAATTGGGAAGAGAAATAAGAATGATCAGAGAAAACCATGAAAAACAAGTCAAGGACTTGCTAAAGAACCAAAAAAATACTGAAAAAAATATTGAAGAAAACAACACTTTAAA
>CM053622.1:280974381-281000294 GCA_028646595.1 Phalanger gymnotis
GAAAAAAACAATTTGAGTACTGTGGAAAAACAATCAAGATAACACAGGATCTAGCAGCTTCCACGTTAAGGGACCAAAGGGCTTGGAATATGATATTCTGAAGGTCAATGGAGCTAGGATTAAAACCAAGAATCACCTACCCAGCAAAACTGAGTATCATGCTCCAAGGCAAAATATGGACTTTCAATAAAATAGAGGACTTTTAAGCTTTCTCAGTGAAAAGACCAGAACTGAATAGAAAATTTGACTTTCAAACACAAGAATCAAGAGGAGCATGAAAAGGTAAACAAGAAAGAGAAATCACAAGGGACTTGGTAAAGTTGAACTGTTTTGTTTACATTCCTACATGGAAAGATGATGTGTATGATTCATGAGACCTCAGTATCATAGTAGTTGAAAGGAATATGCACACATATGTGTATGTATACATATACACATGTGTGTGTCTATGTATGTATATATGTAGGGGTGTGTGTGTGTATATGTGTGTGTGTGTGTGTGTGTGTATATATATATATATATATATAGACAGAGGGCACAGGGAGAGTTGAATATGAAGGGATGATATCTAAAAAATAAAATCAAATTAAGAGATAAGAGAGGAATATGTTGAGAGAAGGAGACAGGGAGAGATGGAATGGGGTAAATTATCTCGCATAAAAATGGCCAAAAACAAGCAGTTCTGTAGGAAGGGAAGAGAGGGGCAGATGAGGAGGAATGAGTAATCTTGCTCTCATTGGATTTGACCTGAGGAGGGAATACCATACACACTCAGTTGGGTATCTTACCCCACAGGAAAGAAGAAGGAAGAAGATAAAAAAGAGGAGACAACAGAAGGGAGGGCAGACGGGGAGGAGGTAATCAAAAACAAACATTTTCGAAAAGGGACAGAGTCAAGAGAGAAAATTGAATAAAGGGGGATAGGTTAGGAAGGAGCAAAACAGTTAATCTTTCACAACATGAGTATTGCAAAAGGATTTTGCATATAATGATACACATGTGGCCTATGTTGAATTGCTTGCCTTCTTAGAGAGGAGGGTGGGGGGGGAAGAGGGGAAAGAATTTGGAACTCAAAGTTTTAAAAACAGACATTCAAAAACAACAGCAAAAAAAAAGTTTTTGCATGCAACTAGGAAATAAGATACACAGGCAATGGGGTGTAAAAATTTATCTGGCCCTACAAGAGAAGAAGGGAAAGGGGGATGGGAGGGGAGTGGGCTGACAAAAGGGAAGGCTGACTGAGAAACGGGGCAACCAGAATATACGCCATCTTGGAGTGGGCGGGAGGGTAGAAATGGGGAGAAAATTCATAATTCAAACTCTTGTGAAAATCAATGCTGAAAACTGAATATATTAAATAAATTAAAGAAAAGAAAAAAATTAAAATAAAGACAGTGAGAATATTCTTCTATCTCCTTCTAGTCAACAAAAAGGGCTCAGACTTAGTGAGTCGTTAATATAACTTTGCCCTTTAGTGAAACTGGCATTGTCACAAATGCCCTCACAAAATCTCAGAGTTCGAAGAGATCTGAGAAATCATGTAGTCTAAGGTGTGGCTGCACAGAAATTTCTTCTACGACATCCATGAGAAGTGGTTGTCTAGCCTTTTCTCTCACCAGAGATGGGAAGATCACTACCTTTTAAAACAACCTATTCCACTTTTCAACAGCTATAGCCACTAGAAGTTTTTTCCTTACAGTAAACTGAAATCTACCATTTTCCCCCCAATTCTTACCCTCTGATGATGAGAAAATTTTGATCTTTTTTCCATAACAGCCCTTCAAACAAATGAAAGATTTCTTCCCTAAATTCCAACCTTAAAGATGAAAATGTAGAGATTAAAATTCACATCTTCCTTCTCTTCCCTCTCACTATTCTAAACTGATTGACTTCTATCAAGATCCAGAATACGCCAACATGCAAATGATCTATCCTTCCATCTGGGACAAGAAGATGAAGTCTAGAACTTTTAGCTAGAAAATTAGAAAAGTTTTAAACAAACTAAACCAGTGAAAGTAAACTAATAATGATCACTCTCTGCAAGGTACTGTCCTGTTCTATGTCATTCACAACTATTGCCTAAGGTGCTGCTTTAGGATCTCCTTGGGAACTTCCATAAGACCCCTAATTTCTAAATCTAGTTATCTATACTGAATTAGAACCCATTAAACGGCCCCATCTATTGGGTTCCCCTTCACTCCTTTCATGAACAAATTGATAATTAAACAAACAACATTTTTGTCCTGATTCATTCAATTATATGAGTGACCTAGTGCTCACAGAGAAACTAAGCCTTTTTCAGGAAAATAGAACTCAATTTGTTTTCTTCAAGTATTTTCAGACTCCATGCTGGTCACCAAAACTCCTTTTAGATGTCAGTACTCTATTTTCAATATTGTGTTCTTGATCTGAATTATTTAAATGCATTATTTGTATTTTAAATGCTTAATCACAGACTATCTTACCAATCCTCATACTACCCCTTGCATCACAGGTACTCTGCAATCAGTGACAATGGCTTCCCTGCTGTTCCTTGCACAAGATACTCCACCATCCAATTATGGGCATTTTTGCTGGCCGTCCCCCACACCTGGAATGTCTTCTCTCTCCATCTGTTTCTTGGCTCCCTAGGCTTCAAGTCTCAGTTAAATCCCATCTTCTGAGACTATCTCCAGTTTATTCTTCATACATTTACTTGTACAATCATTTGCATGTTCTCTTCCACATTAAGACATAAGTTCCTTAAGGACAGAAACTGGCTTTTTTTGTGCCCCCAATTCTTAGACCAATGCTGGGCACATACTAAGGGCTTAACTCAAGTGGCTGTTGATCAGTGAGTCAGATTTGACATTGTTGATTACCCCCTCCCTCCTAGATGTTCTTTTCTCAAATGACTTCATGAACTTGATCTCTCCTGGTTTTCCTGTACTACCAGTCTGACCATTCATTCCCCTTCAGACTCCTTTGCTGAATGGTCATCCATGTCTTGCTCCCCTCAATGTGTGGGTCACTAAAACTGTTTTATGCCTCCTTTTCTTCTCACTTTATACTCTGTGATCTCATTAGCTCCCATGGGTTTGTCATTTCTAAACAGATGACTCTCAAGTCTGTATAGAGGGTTGCAACAGTCAGTACAGTTTTAAACTACTAAATCATAAGAGCTCTTGGGAACCACTCTATAGACAACCATAATCTCTCTCTAGTACCACCAACTACTTGTAGATATCTAGTTATATCTAGTTTCCTTGGAAACAAATTCAGCATGTCCAAAATAGAATTCATTACCTTCCATTTTTTATCAAACTTCCCTATGTCTGTTGAGGGCACCCCTCTTCCATTCACTGAAGTTTATAACAGAGTTATGTTTGATCCTTACCGCTCTTGAAGCTACCACCCCAACTCCTAAAATTTACCTATTTCTCTGTCAATAATGCTCCTTTGTACCTCCAGTAGAAAGGATAATAAGTGATTAATAAATACTAGTTACTCTGCAACAAGCATGATGAATACAGAGAGGCATAGAAAGAATTACAAGAACTGATTCAGAGTGAAGAGATATGAAACCTTTTACAAAGAGGGGGCACAAGAGTGGGACACTGTACATAAAAATCAGATTTCTTAAATTTGTTGATGAGTTTTTCTCTTCCTCCTTTGCTTTTTTTTTCTTTTAAAAAATTTCTTCTTTCTGGGAAAGTAGAAGGAAGGAGGGAGAAGGGAGAAGGATATGGGGAAAAATTTAAGGGATGTCAAAACAAAAGATACCAAAACAAATCTATTTTTAAATATACTTGCTGAATTGAGTCTATAAAAGATGACTGCCCTTCTTCCTACCCTCATTTCCAGAGAGAGAATAATATTACAAGTGGTTAAGAAAAACCTCATAAAAAATAAAACTCAATCTGTCCCTTTTGCTAATAAAACATATTCCCTCTAGTATATTCAAGGGTTTTTATGTATTCAGATTTTTCAATGACTCAATGATTATATTTTCAGTTCATTCCCCAGGAAAATAATTCATGGATGGAAGAACATTTCAAGTTTAAACATGTTCAATCTTTCCTTCATTTAATTTTATCCCATTACCTAGTCATCAACTTCAGATGGCACAAAATGAAAAATAATTAATAACATTTCCCAGAGCCATAGCAAAATTGTGACAGTCAGGCAGCTGGTGTGGAGGAGTCAGGAAAGATAAAAAGTAAATGGCTTAGGGGACACAGGACTTAAGATGTCAGTGCCAAAAAATGGAAACTAGAACCTCACTGTCAGTATCATCTGTAAATATTCTACAGAAGTTATTTAAGACATTTGGGAGACATCCTCAGATTACAACATTATCAGCGCTAATAATGGAGTAAGAAGAAAGATCTTCATCTGTTTCTCTTGCGTAGTCAAATAAAAGTATGAATTATAAGGAACCCCAGAGCCAAAACTAACTAAAACCGCACCCAGGATAAAGAACAGAAAGTACCTGATGTGATCATTTTGATTACCTGAAATTTGAGAGCATCTACACAGAAAGAATTAATGCATCTAGGATAAGAAAGGAAGTGTAGTCAAATGGGAAAAAAAGTCGGTATCAAATTTCTCTGATAAGGGTTTGGTATCCAAGATATGTAGACATTTAAGAGAGATATATAATATCAAAAGCCATTCCCCAAACAGAGAAGTGGTCAAAAGAAGTGAACAGTTCTCGAATGAAACACAATCTATTAACAAATACATGTCCTACCTACATTGTTCATTCAAAACAAGAAAGACTCTACTATACTTCAGATTGTTTATGTGAAATAACTGGACAACGTAAAAGATTTCCCAGAACAAACCAATGTATTTTCTTCAACCTCTATGATCATTGTTAACACTTGACTAACTAAAGGGAGTAAAAAAATGGCTCATTTTTTGCTGCATTAAATTAGACTGAGGAAATGAATTTTTAGAAAATCTAAGTGCCAAAAAAAAAAAAAAAAGCATTTGGTTATATAACAGACCCAGAACTTCTTTCATATCTAAGTTTGTCCTGCTGATAAACAAGAAAGATTAACATACCCATGAGACAAAGCAGAAGTAAAAAGAATATTCACTTTCAAGATCTTAAATTTTAAATTTAATTTCATCTTTCAGGATTTTAATATACAAACCTATTATTAGGCTAAAGAAAAAATGATGTTATTCCATTAGAAAATAAACTGAACGCACAACGCTTGTCAGTTTATATCTTATCTTTGTATTAGGTTCAGTCAAGAAAAAAAGAATATCTTTGAACAAAACATGTAACTAGCAGGTGGGTAAACAAATAGAAGGCAAAACATTATTACTGGCCTGTTTCTTATAACTGAGAATTCTCCCCCTAAAAATTATATATGTTGTGTAAACATGAAACATTCTTTCAACTCTGGTGAATGAATTGTCCAGTCAATTCAACCAAATAAATATTCTACTGTAAGATGTTTAAACCACTGTTTATTCTGTGGTATAGATTGATTATATGAATGTGATCATTATTTTTAAAAGTCAAAACGCTACTATAATCTTTTTTTATCAATTAAAAAAAATTCAAGTGTGGTCTGTACCATTATGTTACATAGCACCAACTAGAATAAAACTATTCAAAATATTTTTATATTTTCCCTATTTATATATATGAACAAATCTATGAATAAACTTTTAAGCCAGTGTTTCTCAAACTTTTTGGTCTCAGGACATCTTTACCCTCTTAAAAATTAAGGACCTTAAAGAACTGTAGTTTATATTATACTTATCAATATTTACAATATTATAAATTAAAACTGATAAATTTTAAAATATCTATTCATTCAAAATAATAACCCCATTACACGTTAACATAAATAACCTTTTTATTAAAAATAACTATTCTCCAAAACAAAAGAGTAGTGTTATTTTTTAATGTCTCTTTAACGTCTGGCATAAAAGAAAGGAGCTGAATTTTTTTAATCTGCTTCTGCAATCAACCAATCTGTACTAGTTAATTTTCCTACCCAGCTGAACTCCTTTGGACTCCTCCATAACGCTTCCAGGAGCCTCATCATCAGGATCCTTATCATCTTGCAAGATCACATAAGCTTTGGTACTCATACCTCCCAAGTAACCTCTTTATCTCTCACTGGAGGGCACAGCCTAGAACTCCTCCCAAGTACTCCATTTAAGGAGGGTTTCTAGGCTAGTCATCTTTACATTCTCAATCAGTTGGAACTAGTTTGAACTTCATCATCATCCCTTTTGTGTGTTATTTTCCACTATTAGACTGAAAGCTCCTTGAGGGCAGGAACTGTCTTTCTTTTTAGTATAACCTTAACTTAAAAAGGCCATGGTCTCCCACTGCATCCAGGGCCATCTCCAGTGAGCCTGATCTATAGCTTAGTACTGGCCTCAGATTGCTCTGGAGGAGAAAGTGAGGCTAGTGACTTTGCACAGCTCACATAAATCTAATTCACTTGCAAGTCCTGGCCCTTTGAGAATGAAGGACAAATAATAATCCCTAGGACTTTAGCAGAGTCCCTAACGAAAAGCAAGTGCTTCGTAATGTTTATTGACATTGACTCACTGGTTAAAGCAAATGAAAAAAATCCAGATCAACACGGATATGTAGTTGGAAAAGGAAGAAGTATTTTAATAAGCAAATAAAGTCTTAGTATTATTATGAAATTAGTTTTTTACCTCATTGACCCCCTGAAAGGTCTAGAACAAAACAGAAAATGTTTACAGATGTTTAAAGACAATTCATGATGAAGCTTCTTAGGAAAAAAATTTCACAATTTAGATGATGAATTATACAACAAAATAAGAAATGTTGCCAGATCATTTTTCTGTACACCTGTGCTTTCTTGAAGCTTCACATTTCTTATTGTTAAGCAAGGATGTCCTTTACATGTTCTTATCAATTTCACATAAGGTCACTGTCATCTCTTCTCACCAAATCTGTGGCCATTTGCTACATTTGAAAAAAAAAATCAGAAATTTTATACTGCTCTAAAATATTGAAACTACCTAGCAATTTGCTATCCCTTATTCCCCTCAGACCTTCCGACCTCAGTTTTTAATAAAAGGGAAATTATAAGAGACAGGAAAACAGCAATAAATGCTTTGCAAATAAAGTCATAGTAAATAAGTGCACTTGCACTTATAGCCAAATGGCTAAAGGCAAACATAATGCTACAGAAACAAGCTGGTTGATAAAATTCTTTAGTGGCAAAGACTAGCCCAAAGAATTAACACACTCAGAGGTCTAAACTCTCTGCAATCTGACTTAGATTTTAATCTGGGGAAAGTCTATTGATCATTCCAAATGTTTAACTCATTAGTGAAATTAAAGCAAATTTTACGTCAAGACAGCACCAGTAGTTGGTAGACAGACTTAAAGTTCAGTGAGATGATGTTCTACTATCAAGCGGCACAGCAGAATAAATAGCATGCTGTATTTTCAAGTCAGGAAGACCCATTGAGGTTTGAATCCTGCTTAAATACTGCAATCAAGTCATTTAATCTTTCTGAGACTCATTTACCTCAGATGTAAAATGAGGTTAATAATAATCCCAATTTCACGGGGTTGTTTTGAGGGACAAGTGAGATTGTATATATAAAACACATATACAAACTTTAAAAAACTATAAATGTAAGCTATTATTATTCCCACCAGATAACAATGTGAAACAAATTTGAAACTACACTGTATTACTCAAACAAGAACAAAGGACCTACCCAACCACATGTCAATAAAACTGACAATCTAAATGAAATGGATGAGTATTTGCAAAAACATAAATTGCTCAGATTAACAGAATATGAAATAGAATACTTATATAATTCTATCTTAGAAAAAGAAATTGAATAAGCCACGAAAAAGCTCCCTAATCCTCAGGACCAGCTGGATTTAAAAGCAAATTCTACCAAGCATTTAAAGAAAAAGTAATTCCAATACTACAATAAACCGAAAAAAACTGGTAAAGGAGTCCTATCAAATTCCTTCTATGACACAAATATGATCCTGATGCCTAAAACAAGGAGAGCCAAGGAAAAGAAATAAAATTATGGACTAATTTCCCTACTGAATATTGACACAAAAATTTTAAATATTAAGGAAATTATAACAATATATCACAAAAACCATACACTATGACCAAAATGGATTTATACTAGGAATGTAAGGCTGGTTCAATATTATGAAAACTATGCTCATAACCAACAATATCAATAACAAAATCAGAAAAATTTGTAATTATTTCAATAGATACTCTTGACAAGGCACTGTAACAACTGTTGCTAGGAGCTGCTGTGGAGGTAAAAGACCAACACAAGACAAACAACAAGAGCAGGCAAAAGGGCTGCTAGCACAGGTTCTTTGATGTGCTTTTCAAAGGAAGGCAACTTTAAGGGGATTAACAATCTTACTTTAACTAAATTTATCATTTACTTAGTTCAGGGGAAAAAAGTCAGCACCCTGAACTTCAGAGCAAATACAAACAGAAAATATAAACAGATCAATAGACAGGCTTTTGTCTGATCAAGCCATCACATACATAGTTACCAGAAAGAGAAGCACCAACATCTAGGCTTTCAAAGCCGGGTTTGGGGGGGCAGGGTGCCTCCTTGACAGCTATCCAGAGTCTCCATACCAACACTCTTCCAATGAGTGTACCCCCAAAAGCAAAAGGCCAACCTCAGAGCTCATATAAGCTATTCAGGGCCCTGAGGGGTCAGAACCCTACTTATCAAAAGGGGTGTGGGAAAGATCTTTAATCACTAGTGCCATCATATATATTGTTTCCCATCAATGACTCTTGATTCAAACAAAGACAAGACTCAAAGACACTAGACTTCCTCAGTGCTGAGCTCTCCGAAACAAAAGACCCCACTTTGCCTGCCATTACAGTTGAAAGGCAAGACCCATCAAAGGTACTTGATCACCTCAGCATTCCAAAAGAGAAAATAGTTTAAAAAAAAAAAAAGAAAAAGTCCCATCCTGATTACTATTATATGTTCATGGTCATTCTTGAGGTCATGAATATTGCCTTATTGATACAGGCTCTTGACAAAACATAACTCATTCTTGTTAAAAAAAAAAAACATGCTAGAACACATAGGAATAAATGAATGGTGCATTCTTTAAAACGATAAATACCAAGAACAAGTATTATCTATTATAAGGATAAACTGGAAGCTTTTTCAAAAAGGTCAAGGGTGAAGCAAGGATGGCCATTATCACCATCATTCAATATTGTACTAAAAATGCTAACTATAGCAATGAGAAAGAAAAAGAAATTGAAAGAATAAGTATAGGCAACAAGTAAACAAAACTATCACTTTTTGCAGATGATATGATGGTTTACTTAGAGAATCCTAGACAGTCAACTAAAAAATTACTAGTTGAAACAATGATTTCGGCAAAGTTGCAGGACATAAAGTAAACCCACACAAATCAGCAGCAATGTGCATGGGTATCTATGTGCACACATACACACACAAACCCAGTAAAACCCAGGGGGAAAAATTTTCATTTAAAATAACTACAGACAGTATAAAATACTTGGGAGTCCACCTTGGGAGGATATGAATACAATTACAAAACGCTTCACAGAAAACCGATCTAAATAATTGGAGAAATATTAATTTCTCATGGGTAGGCAGAATATAATAAAAACAACAATACTACCTAAGTTAATTTATTCAGTACTACACCAAACTTCCAAAAAATTACTTTAGAGAGGTAGGAAAAAATAACAAAATTCATTTGAGGAACAAAAAGTCAAGAAAGCAAGGGCATCAATTTTTTAAAATGGAAAGGAAAGGGGCCTACGGTACTAGATCTCAAACTATACTACAGAGCTGTAATCATCAGAACAATATTGCACTAGATAAGAAATAGAGTGGCTGATCAATGGAATAGATTAGATATACAATATACTGAAGCAAATGAACACAGTAACCTAATGTGTTTGATTAATCCAGAAATCCTGATTACTGGGGCAAGGACTGACTGACAAAAACTGATGAGAAAACTAGAAAGTAGTCTGGTGAAAACTAGGCATAGACCAACATCTCACCATATATCAAGATGAGTTCAAAATGGGTACATGATTCAGATGTAAAAGGTGATATAAGCAAATTAGTAGAAGAAATTACCTTTTAGATCTATGGATAGGGGAAGAGTTCACAACCAAACAAGATATAGAGAGGTTCACAGAACATAAAATGGATAATATGATTATATAAAATTAAAGTTTTTGCACAAACCACAAAAATGGAGTTGATCATATGAGTCAAAAATGTATACCTAAAACATTCTATTCATATATGTGTGTGTATGCATATCTGGAAAAAATGTCTTTTGAGATTGTAACACCCTAAACACACTGACCAAATTTTGAAAATATACAGTATAAACTACATGAGAGGCAGGTATAAGGGAATGCTACAAGCAGTGATAAGAACAGTGATAATTTTTTAAAGTGCTTCCCTTACAACTAGATGGTAGAAGTACCATTACCCCCATTTAAAGACGGGGAAAACCAAGGAACAGAAAAATCAAGTAATTTGCCTATTGTCACACAGCTTACAAGTTAAGTATCAGTGTCAGGATATAAACACCCATGTTGATTCTGATTCTTTCACCTAAACCATATGACTTCTCTCATTATGGAAACATTAATATTTAGGTAGCCATATATGAGTTGGGCCACTGCGCCCACCTTGTACCTACCTGCCCCACCTCCAGGAAGAGTAACCAGGAAATAGTCTGAGCACACTAGATGTGGCTTTAAGAGTTGTTTTTGTCCTAATCTCTACTTGGCCTTGACTCAATTTATAATAGCCTCCTCTTACTCCATCTCTTCCCTCCTAGCTTTGGCCCAACAATAATTTCTTTCACTTCTAGAGCTCCCTTATGTACCCTCACCCACCTCAAGAGCACTAATAACTAACAGGAACTTCAGGGTCATGCTAAGGGAACCATGCCTAACAATGTCATCACTGTTTTGAGGCATCAACATGACTTAAAAGTCATTGGGAAACAAGTGTAGTTTGTTGGCGATGTCTTTTTCTCCCTACCTTTTTGTAGTAACATAGAATGTGAGCAATGGAGGAAAAGCTAAGACTAGGACAAATGGCCTGAATCGTGAGAAGCATATGCCTCTATTAAAAAAAAAAAAAAGACAATGAAGCCACCACATCTATTACTCGAATTCAAAATATAAAAATAAGGGGGTATAACTGAGAGTTGAGGGGTGATCAAATCACTGAAACTGCCCTACAAATTTCAAGTTTAGCTCAGAAAATGGTGACACTGGATACTGCAGGCTATTCATCTATCACTTGGTCTAATTTAATTTGGACTAGTCAGTAATATTTCCTCCCACAATCTCGAGGTACCAAATGTGTCCTTGTATTCCTTGTTTCCTGAATTAATTATTCCGAAGTCCTTGGTTGGGACAATATCGATGAGTAGAATGTGGGTGGCCTGGCACTAATGAATCAGAACAGATATCCTAATGGTACTAATTTTCATATACCTCTCCTTGAGTAAAAGAATCTGTGATAATATGAAAACTGAGCAAAAAAAAAAAAAAAACAAAAGGAATAAATAAAAATTAATGTCAAATAACTAAAGTTCAATGCCAAAAGTTAACATTACTAAAATAATTTTGATATTTGCTGTGGTTCTACTTCAATTAATTTTCTTTTGATTTTAAAAACTACCTTTGACTGGGACTGATCCATTAGACAATTAACATATGTTGACAATATCTTCATATTAGTAAAAAACAATGACACATTATTAGTTCAAAGAAACTGTACAAAGCGAACAAATTACAGGTAGTGAAATAGAGCAATAATTTTTCAGCATCATTTCCTGTTGGCAATGTCAGAGTATTTAGTGAAGGCACACACAATTATTTCATTTTACATTAACTTGAGTAGAAAGTTTCTTCATATGAAAAATGGGGACAATAATAACAGATCTCCCATCGAAATTAAATCTCAGCAGATACTAAAATGAATGGTTTATGTTCACTTGGGTTCTATATTATGTCCTAAATGTAAGGCTTCTTTTTACCTTCTACAAGTTCTAGAGAGAGAAAAGCTATGACAGCTCATATATAATTAATAGGCCACAGATTGACAGAGCTAGAAGGTACCTCTAGCCTAGTAGTTCTTAGGGTTTGTTCTAGGTACCCCTGAGAGACCCCAAGACCTTTCATGAGGTCTTAAGGTCAAAATTATTTTCATAGTAATGCTAAGATATTTTAATTCCTAATATGGTAAATATTGATAGATATAATCCACATTTTAAAAAGATAAAGCTCTTTTTAATTTTAAGAGAGCAAAGAAGTCCTAGGACCAGAAAGTTTGAGAACCAATGATGTAATCCAACTCCTCTAGTGAGGCAGGGTGGTTTTCACAAAGTGAAATGTTGTACACACATGAGAAGCAGTAGAGTTGTGTGTGGGATGAATGACCCTTACCAATTAAAAAAAAGTAATTTTTAATAAGGAATCATCTCAGGGTGGGAACAGAAATAAAATTTTATTTAATTTTCACGAGAATTGGTCGTCCCCTGCCAGAATAGATCTAGCAAGGGAGGCCCAGTGCAAGGGGCAAAGCACCAATAATTATACCTAATGCAAGAGAATTCATGGCTACCTCTGACCCTTCTCACCACTGGCTGGGAGGTAGCTTTACAATTTGAGCACGAAAAACTAGACAAAGAACCGGGAGATCAAGGCACAGAAACTCCAATCCCCATTCCCTTAGTTAATGATTGCAACTGAAGTGATATCTATAAATCTAAAGGAGGAGAATAAGATGAGGAGAGGGGGAGACCCTCTCCATCCTTCTACAGTACTTTTACAGTAAAGGCAAGCAGGTCACAATGACCCTATTCTTACTTAGCAAATCTTTAAACCAGAACCAGAAGAAAGAAAAAGTTTCAGGGTAAAAAAAAAAAACTTTCCCAGAGGCTGAGCAATCAGGCTCTCATGGCTTCAGAATTTTTCCACTTCCCTATTTCTCTATTTCTTGATTTTTAAACATTTCTAAGCAGAGATATGAATATAGATATATATATTTATACAGATATATTCCCTGAGTTGTCTTCACATTTTGTTTTCTCACTAACTCACACAGTTGGAAGTCAGGGCTTCCGTGAAACCTCATTGTTTGGTCCTAAAACAAACAAAAAATTAGAAAATGCACTTTCTATGCCCATGTTAATCTGTCTGCTTCAACATAAGGATGACACTTTGATACTTCAATGTAGCCACTAACTAATTAATGTGAGTCTTCTCCAACAGCTCCTACCCCATGCCTTATTCTGTGAATTGGACCCTCCTTAAGTCATTGGGCACAGCATTCAAGCTATCTTTATCTTTTCACTCACTATGGCTGAACTACCTAATCCCTGATGATAATCACCCTAGTAGTTCATTGTTCAACTTTACAGCTAGGAAACTAATTCTTCTCTACTATTCACAGAGAAAACAAAGAAAATCTATTAGTAGAAGATCTTTTTAAATTTAAAAGGTTACACAATCTTCTCCCAGAAGTACAAACTCGATACCACAACTCTGTTGCTGCTTTGAAATCCAGCAAGCCAAGAATTCTAAGAGGCACTGAGCTAAGCAGAAGCAGCTATTGTGCTAAAAGGTCAAGGAAGCATTGGAGAAATGTCTCTAAAAGTAAAGGTAAATTTGTTGCAAAGAGCCCACCGTTTTGTATCAAAAGGTCTATCAGCGGAAAGTGACTCAAATCTTGTGGGGAAAAAAATGAAGTTTTCCCAACTTGCTCACCAAACAAAGACATGAACATGGACAGCATTGAAAGGCTGAAAATAAGAACCACTATATTCATCTAAATCATCTGGAATGTAAAGAAAAATTATCATTCACTGAAAAACTAATTTGGGGCTTCATAAGAATTTTATATTGCATTCAAGTGAACTTGGACCAACATCAGGAAAGCATTAGACCTGAGTTTAGGGGAACTATATCTACACTGTATTTTCGTAATGTATTAAATTTGAATTCAGGGACAAATGGGCAGTTGTTGGCTGTAGCCAACACCCTCCCCTTCTCTACTCCTCTTGTGGGAATTATTCCTTATCTCAGGATGGATCAAAGAAATGCTTGACAATCTAGCCATCAGCTGGCTGATATTGGAAAGCACAAGTTGAATGTTAACACAGAACTGCAAATCCATACTATAGTACACACAAAAAACGTCGGGAGGGCAGTGAAAGATAGGAAGTAGTACATATGTACCATACCCACGATACTTTACACATTTCTGAATCTTGAACAATAGCTTTTTCTTTTTTTTTTCCTCAAGACCTGTGATATCACTAATTGTGGAGAACTCTTGTGAGACAAGTATAAACGATAAAATGCTTTGCAGGTTGGGGAAGACAACATGAAAATAACTCCATATTAACAAGAGATATATATGATAAATTGGAGATAATAGAGGGATAGGTGCTAGAATTAAGGGGCAACTATGTGGGGTAGTGGATAGGGCACTGGACCTGGAGTCAGGAAGACTTGAGCTCAGATCTGGCTAGACACTAGCTGAGTGACCCTGGGGCAAGTCATTTAACCATGTTTCCCTCAGGTTTCTCACCTGTAAAATAAGCTGAAAAAGGAAATGGCAAATTGCTCTAGTATCTTTGCCAAGAAAACTTCAAATAGGGTCACGAAGAGTCAGACATGAGTGACTGAATACCTAGCCTTGAGAGAGATAAGGAAAGCTTTCTCATAGAAGATGGGAATCAATCGACCTACACGCTGAATATCTATGAAAGAGCATCATAATGTCACACTGGTTTGACTCTAGTATAAGCTCACTGAGGTAACAATGGTATATCTCCCTTAAAAGCCCAACATGAACCTCATGGCTACCAGGCCAACAGGGAGACCTAGGGTTGGCCAACGTCAGCCCCAATCACTCCTGGAGGTTTTTCCTACTCTCTGGCAAGAACATAAAATCCCAATTTATGGACTCCCAAGAAGTAAGGCCAGTTTTCAGGTTTCCCCACAGACTTCCAACCACTATAGCAGATTCTAGAGAAGCTTGATAGTTAAGATACAGAAGCCCTGGGCCTTTTCAAGTTCCATTAGGTCAGAATAGATACACCTCAAGGGAAGGAAGTTGCTACAAGGGAGGATGTGAAACTTCCTTCCTACTTCTGCCTTCATTTCAACCCATACAATGACTGTTGAAAAACTCTGGGATCTCTGAAACTGGATAAAGTATGGGGCAAGTCTTCAAGGTCACCAGTGAAAGACTAATTTTTTCAGTTCCATACTGGTCCAAACATATCCCTGAAAGCAGTAGGTGGTACAGTGGATAGAGCACTGGACTTGGAGTTAAAAAGACCTGAGTTCAAATTCATCCTCAAACACTACTAGCCCAGGGTCATATAGCTTAACTTAGTCACTAGTCATAGTCACTTAACTTCTGTCTCCCTTGTTTCTTCATCTGTAAAATAGGGGTAATGGAGGCACCTATTTCCCTGGGGGAAAGATACTATGAGATAATATTTTTAAATGCTTTGCAAACCTTAAAGCCATACATAAATGCTAGCTATCATCATTTTTAATGACCACCTTGATGGTGGTCAATCCAAGATAATTCTTCCTTAGCCAGTAGCAACAGGCGTAGGTGTGTTTAACACTTAGGAAGTCACAAAACCATGATTGACTTCTCTATTTGATCTTAACCTCCAAAGGCTGAAAACTACTCCTTAACTTCAACTGGTCCCTCAAGGCTGCAGAGCAAACTTTTATTCAGTTCTGACTGATTTCTTATTGCAATCCCTACAGTGGCACTTCCAAACCTTTTCTTCTCTTCCTAAACCACCCCAAATCTCCCTCATAACACAAATGTCTTCAGCCCATTTTACTTGGAACTTTCCATCATGAGCTCCTAATTTCCCATCTTTTATACCTCAGAACTTTTACATGCCCTTGGCCCTCCTTTGTTCCACGGTTCTTATCTCCAGATAAAGCAGCCTTCTTTGCCATAGATAAATCTTGTTTTTGCTCTTAATCCCAACCCCTCCCGTCTCTTTGAGGACTACACCATCAACAACCAATAATCAACAAGCATTTATTAAGCACTTGCTATGTGCAAAACATCAGGTATCACTTCTTTATCATTTGCCTTCTTTCACTTACTACTGGCTCTCCTTCCTCACTGCCTACAAAAACAATGGAGTTTCTAGTGGTTTAAAAATATCCCATCCTCTCTCCAAGAAGTTGACCTACCAAGTCTAGCTGAAAATTATTTTTCCCTCCTCAAATTTTCTGGAACATCTTTGTCTGTACTCTCCTTGGTACCTATCATAGCACACTATTATAATTTTGTCCATGCAGATCTCCTTCCCAATGTAATTGCCCTGATGACAGGGACTGTGTTGTTTTTCATTTTTTTATCTCAAGTATGAGTACAGAGTTCCTTGAACAAAACAGGTAATATATTTTAATGGAGTTCTTATCTATAGAAATTTCCTGATGTTCTTATAAGACCTTTTCTAAATGTTTGTTGGCTAACATAATTGCTGTTCTCTTTCAGCATCTCACTGATCAAAATAAATAACTGATACTATTATAGCCACCAGTGGTTAGGTTTCCTCCATTACAAAAACCAAAAATAAACAAACAAATTCAACAACAAAAACCCAACCTCAGTGGTTTAATGATTTTAATGTAATTAAGTACTGTAGCCCAGCAAAGTCAAAATGAAGCACAAAAAAAGGACAACAAAGACAGAGCTCCCTAAGGCATAATTTACCTCATACCCTATCCTCCCTGGCAAGTGCTCTTAGCCCTTTTGGTGATGAATAATAGTTCCACTAATACAATCTTGAAAAGCTTCATGAAACATTTAATCTAAATCTCTCATTTTACAGATAAAGAATTGAAGTTAAGTGATTTACCCAAAGTCACACAGGTAGTATGAAGGACAGCCAGGATTGTTGCAACAATCTGCTAGCACCTGCTATAGGGGTGCAAGACCCACCAACAACCAGCACACAGAAAGCTGCCAACACAGAAAGATCTGCTTTACTAGCGAGAGCAGCGTTAAGGGGGTTAAGAATCTTATTTCAATCCAACATTCAAATATCATTCCCTTAGTTCAGGGGGAAAAGCCAGCACCCTGAACTTCAGAGCAAATACAAACAAATTACAAACATACATCCATAAACAGACCAGATAGAATTCATAGTTACCAAGAAACCATCTTCTGAGTTCAGTTGGGAGGCCCTTAAATCGGCTACCCAGAATCCCAGGCCTCCAGAAGTGAGAGCCTCAGGCAAATAACTTGGTTCTCTCTTTTTATATACTCTTTAGCCATCATCAAAGGTCATCTGAGGGACCAGAACTCAGCCTCCTACTATTGGCTCTGGTCTTAGCAACTCCCCTGAGGACCCTGAGGGCTTCACGCCCACACAGGCTTAGCACCTAGTAGATAAGGGTTTGGGCCTGGGGTTTAGCACCTAGTAAAAAATCAAAGACACCCAACTTAATTGATATTACAAGGATTCAAACTCAAATCCTAATTCCAAACCCAGTATTTCTTCAGAAAGGCTACAGAGAATAGCATTCATTAATCCAACCAATAACTACTGAATTCAATGAAAGTAAAATTATGTGAGCAAGCGATGTGTTAGAAAAGGTTTTTGTCATTCAGTTGTTCCAGCTTTCTCTGTCTCTTCTTGATTCCATTTAGGGTATTCTTGGCAAAGATCCTGGAGTGGTTTGCCATTTCCTTCTCCAGCTCATTTTACAGATTAGGAACTGAGGCCAATGGAGTTAAGTGACTTGCCCAGGGTTACCTAGCTAGTAAGTGTCTGAGGCCAGACTGCCTTGTACTCTATCCACTATACCACCTGCATGCCCCATCTATCTGGAAGAGATACTGGGAACTGAAAGGCTCCAATCATGGCTTTGGCACTAATAACTAAAGTAATATGCAAAAATCCTCTTAGTTATTTTTTACTCCGCTGTAAAAGGAAGGAGTCAGCCTCAATGATCTCTAAAGGCCCTACTGGTTCTGAAACTCTATGACTGCAAGTACTCAAACTGACTGGGTGTTGTACTGGAGTCAGTCAAATAGTCTCTCTGTTAGCCCCATAGACACAATAAAATGCTTGTTGTCAGTGATAAGATAAAAGGATATCTTTCCTTCCAGAGCATAAGTTCAACCATAAATTAAAATGATTGCCTGGCTAAAAAGGGTTAAATTTCAGTTGGGAATATCAACTTCTCTGAAGTATCATGAAAGAAAAAAGTATAAATAAAGAAAAGATTATAGGAAATCATGAAAGTTGGACTATTGAAGAAAGTTGAAATTTGGAAAATTAGAAGAGGGAGACCACCTTCTTTTACAGAAAATAGCAATATTTCATCCACAATCCAAAGAAGTGACTACAGCATAAGCTCTCTTCAGAATTTTGTAATTGTAGGGGTGATGGGAATATGAAGGATAGGACGGCGGAACACCTGAGGGGTCACCTTGAGGTAGTTGAAGAGTATGAGCTTGCAGAAAAACTGTCAATAATTTCTAGCATTGTTCAAAAGTACCCAAACTTGCAGATTCAAGTATTCTAGTCCACCTTACAGATACAACCAATAACAGAAAGGCATTTTTCACCAGCTGTCTGTTCCAACCTGAGGTGAGTACCTCACAAGAGCATCTTTTCTCTGAATTCCATAGACGAACCAAGAAAAAAATTTTTCCCAAGGACACTTCTGTGGTATAGTATAGTGGGAAGAATACTACACTTAGGAAAAAAAACAGATTTATTTCCTGACTCAGCTACTTCCCAACCATATTTTATAACCTTGGGCAACTTACCATCTATAAGCCTCGGTTTCCTAATCTGTAAAATAAGCATAATAGCACTGGTACTGCCTAGTTCACAGGAGTATTGAAAGGAAAACAGTCAGGAGGCAGACATGATGAGGGGCAGCATTCCAGGCATGGGGGACAGCCAGAGAAAATGCCCAGAACCGAGACATGGAGTTGTTTTGTTCCTGTAACACCTGGAAAGCCATTGTCACTGGATAGAAGAGAGGAAGAGAATGAGGTTTAAGTGGATTGGAAAGGTAAGGGATGTGGGGGAAGGGTAAATAAATTATGAAGCTTTATATGCTAAGTTACTTGCTAAGCACTGAAGATACAGAGAGGCAAAAGACAGTCCCCACCCACAATCTAGTTGAGGAGATAAATGTAAACAAATGTATTCAAAGTAAGTTATATACAGACTTAATAGGAAATAACAGAGAGGAGGTACTACGATTAAGAAGGGCTGGGAAAGCTTCCTGTAAAAGATGGAATTTTAGTTGAGACTTAAAGGAAGTCTAGGAAGTCAGCAGAGTTTAGGAGGGAGAGTATCCCACACCACTCCCCCCCCAAAAAAAAAAGTTTCATTGCTGTTTTAACATCACATTTACAGTCTTTCATTATTACTGTTTTTTTTATTCTTTTGGATTTTTGAGTAGCATGAGTGAGAGCTTTCTTCCTGGGTCTGACCATCCCCTGCATGAACTGACAGTCAGAGCCTCCAAAGCTGGGAAAGCAGATGCTAGGTATCAACCAACCATGAGCCAATGCAACATGAGGCTAAAACAAACCAGTCACTGAACTACCTATTGCCAACAATAATAATAATAATTATTATTATTATTATTATTATTATTATAAGTATATAACCATAAAATAGGTTCTAATTTTTTTCTTCATATACATTTTATAGAACTATCATTTGTTCATCATTATCAGGTCTTTTTATTTTTTCACTCTTAAGGAATTTATATTTTAATGGAGAGAAAGCAAGTACATAGATCAGAACATACAGAATAGAACAAGAATAAATACAAATTAAAAACAAGGTACTTAAATGTAAGACAGTTTGATAGGGTGAGGACATTCCTGCCTTCCTTGTTTGTCCTCCATTCTGGAAGAGGACCATGACATCAGGAAAGTGATGTCATGACTTGCAAGTGAATTGGATTTAAGTGAGAGAGGGCTGTGCAGAGTCACCAGCCTCACTCTCTCCTCCAGAGCCATCTGGGTCCAGTGGCCAGATATAGATTAGGATGCGGGTCATCTTAAAAAAAAAAAAACCCAACCAATTTTTAGTGGAAAGTCTTCTGCAATGTTATATTTAATTTTTGCCTTTTTAAAAAATATCATTTTGGGGGCAGCAGTGAGTAGAGCACTGGCCCTGGAGTCAGGAGGACCTGAGTTCAAATTCAGCCTCAGACACTTGACACATGAACTAGCTATGTGACCTTGGGCAAGTCGCTTAACCCCAATTGCCCTGCCAAAAAACAAAAACAAAAGCAGACAAAAAATATCATTTTGCTTCTGTCAAGAGGGAAAAAAAACTTCTAATAAAAGATTTAAAAGGTCAATCTTAGCTAAAATGTCAGCTTAAGTCCAGCTCAAAATCTCTCCTATTATTTTGTGGCTCAAATGTGTAATTTGTTATATGTAAAGTAAAAAGATGAACTTGAAAATATCTAACATGAAACATTAGCATTTTCTTCTTGGTAATAATAACTCCATCTTTACAATTTTACAGTTTACAAAGAACTTTATAACAACTCTAGGAAGTAGTCATACACATTAATTAATATCTTCATTTCACAGTTGAGAAAATAAGAGGGACTTGTCCAAGGTCACACAGCTAAGAGCTGGGAGGGGAACACAGATCTTATGTCTCTACTTCTAGGGGTTGAGTTCTATTACATTGCTCTTTACATTATTTTCTGCCTACCTAGTCTAGAAATGGACATGGGCAGCCCAGGTACTGTTACTCCACCCACAAATGTAAACTGCAATCACTCTACCCTTTAGGAGATGGTTTCATAACTTGCTATGGACCAAACAGTCATCACCTAGGGTCAAAAATAGCTAAGTTAGTTCTACCACCTATTAGCCTCAGTAAAAGCCTTTGCTGCTTGGCAGTTGCTATTCCCCTGGCAGTCTTTGAGAATCCAGAGTGATTTCCCACCAGGACAAGGCATTGGTGTGGGATTTTAATAGAAAATATTTTGGTGAGATGATGGATGACATCTTGTATCTACATAAAAATATATACATTTTATACAGAGAGCGAGAGCGAGAGAAAAAGAAAGAAAATACAGTTCATTAGCTTTCTTTTGCTGGACCACAATAGGAGAAGATTACTTAACTAAGAGTATGAATCAGAATTTCTAGAACCAAATGGAGAGAAATTCTGAAAAAGTTGAAACTCTCAAGAGGCTGTGTCACTAAGAACAAAGAGAAGGGAAAGGAAATGGAGGAGAGGAAAAGAATAGCATATATATAGTACCTAGTATGTGCCAAGCTCTGTGCTAAGCACTTATCTCATTTGACCCTCACAACAACCCTGCGAAACAGATGCTGTAATTATCCCCATTTTATAGTTGAAGAAACTGAGGAAAACAGATTAACTTACTTCCCCAGGATCACATGGCTAGTAAGTTTCTGAGGCTAAATTTGAACTCAGGTCTTCCTGACTCTAAGTTTAGCACACTGTGCCACCTAGCAGATAAATTTGCTCTAAATTCAAGAGGCCAGTATTAAAAGACTCTTAAGTTTTTAGTCCAGATTAGGCTAGGAAAGGAGATTCACAGTAGATCATTTGTTAAACAATCAAGTCTGGTTTTGATGAGCTGGACGTATTCTTTCCCTCTTCAAATTTTCACAAAGCATGTAGCCTATCTCACAGAATCATATAATGTCAAAGTTGGATAAGACCTAAGAAATCAAGTAGACCAAACCGTAACTGAACAGGAATATCCTCTCTCCAATGAGAGGGAGCCACTAATAGCCAAAGCAATGCAATTAGACAGTTTCCACAATGTCCCCCACCCCAACCCGTACACTGCTTCTAGGTTTGACTCCTGGGCACAAAGACCTCCTCTGCACTACAGCCCTTCAAACATTTTGAACATATCTATTATTAGGCAATAAATCAATGACTATTAAGTGACTACTATGTGTCCAGATAGAGGCAGCTAGATGGCTCAGTGGATAGAACACAGGGTCTGGATTCAGGAAGACATGAGTTCAAATCCAGCCTCAGACACTCACTAGTTCTGTGACCTTGGGAAAGTCACTTAACCTCTATTTGCCTTAATCCACTAGAGAAGGAAATGACAAACAGCTCCAGTATTCTTGGCAAGAAAAGTCTATATAGGGTCATGAAGAGTTGGCCAAAACTAAACAACTGAACAACAAGGTACTATGCAGGACACAGGATACAGATACAAAATGTAAGATAATCCTTGTCAAGTCTGTTCTGTAACTATTCTCAGTTTCTTCAATGGATCCTTTATTCACATCACCTTCTACTTTGTATAGCACTGAATTATTTGTATACTCTTCAAATACTGGCTCTACCAATTACTACCTGTGTGTCTTGGGCAAGCAACTTGATCTCTCTAGGCCTAAAGTTGTAAAATCAAAGGATTGTACTAGACACAGGTGTGGAGAATCTGCAGCCTCGAGGCTACATGTGGCCTCCTAGGTCCTCTGGTGCAGCCTTTTAACTGTGTCCAAGTTTTACAGAAGAAATCCTTTTATTAAGGAGATCTGTTCTGTGAAGTTTGGATTCAGTCAAAGGGCCACAAGTTCCCCACACCTGGACTAGACAATCTGAAAGGTCCCTTCCAATCTCTCAATCTATGATTCCATCCTTCCTAGTAGGAAATGAGCTCTGTCAAGAGCAGGCATAAGAACTTTTTTTTTTAACTTCTGTGTCCTATCTAGTAGAGGGAGAAGATTTGAATTAAAAGGGAAAAAGGATTCAAGGAGAAAGAAAATAAAGCCTTGGAGAAAAAAAATTGGCAAGATAACTGAGACAAGGCAAGAAAGAAATGATAAATATGGGAGGCAGTGTGGTGAAGTGGATAAAATACTGGACTTGAAATCAGGAAGAAAGACTTAGATTCAAATCCAGCTTCTTACATTGACTTATGTTCAGAGGCAAAAAATTTAATTTCTCTGAGCCTCAATTTCCTCATTTGTAAAATGAAGATTATAATAACTATAATGCCTACCTTACCTGGTTGCTATGAGGCTCAAAAAGACTACATATAAAGCTGCTATATAAATATTGATTATTATTATTAAGACAATTTGATAAAGTAGGAAATTAAGTGTAATTATCAAAGTGTTAACAAGGTGAAAAGGACAGCACAATTCAAAAAGACCCACAAGCAGTTCTCCACAAAAAAACTCAGTATATCACTTCCAGAAAGTATGAGAACATGAAAAATTTTACAATATCCTACACAGAATGCTCAATGTTATGTCATCCACAGCCATGACAACTCTCAATTCTCCAAGTTATTAGAGAAGGAAGCATCCTTTAAAAAAATTGAAAATAATGTTAAAAAAAGAAGAAGCACGGAGTAACAAATCCAAACCTCTGCTTATATAAAATAACTCACAATAAGAAAATAAATCATCAGAAAATACCCAGATTATATGCTAACAAAACTGATAACTTAGACAAATGGATATTTTAAAAAAAATAGTGTATCAAGAAAAACTATTTAATCCAATATCAGAAAAAAAAACTGAACAAGCCATAAATGAACTGCCAAAAAGGGGGGAGGGATGGTTCTTAGAACCAAATGGATTTATTTCTATCAAACATTTGAAAAAATAATTTCTATATCATATAAGCTATTTGCAATAAGAAAAGACATTCTTCTAATCTCTTTCAATGATACAAATGTTTTTGATACCTAAACCAGGGAGAAACAAAGTATAGAAAGAAAACTACAAACCAATATCCCTAGTGAATATTGAAAAGATTTACATAAACTAGCAAGCAAGCGACAATAACGCATTAGAAAGATAACTAAGACAAAATTAGATTTATTTTAGAAATGCAGAGGTGGTTCAACATAAGAAGCACTACAAATATAATAAATCATGTTCAAAATACAAATAACTGAAACACATGTTCATATCAATAGATGCGGAAGAGACTTGATAAAATCAAACACCCATTCTTATTACAAACTCTAGAAAGCATAGGAATAAGTGAACTTTTCTTTAACAGCTACATTTACCTGAATCCAAAACAAACATTTTATATACACACACACATATGCATATATAAAACGCAGAAAAAGTTAAAGGCCTTTCCAATAAGATCAGGAAAAAAAAAACCAAGTATGCCCATTGTTGCCACTTCTATTTAACATAGTACAAAGTAGCAGCAGTATAAAAAAGAGAAATCAAAAGAATAAGCAAAAGAGAAACAAAATTATATCTTTTATAAATATGATATTCTTAGAAAACCCTGAAAAGTACAAAAAGCTGAAACAAATTAATAAACTCAGCAAAGTTGTAAAACATAAAACAAATCCAGATTAAAATCACCTTCTACTATTAACAACCCAGTTTGAAGAATTAAAAAAAAAATTCCATTCAAAATAACTACAGCAGCTATAAAATATTTGGCAGTGTATCTACTAAGATACATGTAGGAAAAATATAAAATACTTTGTAAAATAAAGACAAACCTAAATAACTGGAGAAACATTAATTACTCATGAATAGGTTAAGTCAATCAATATATTAAAAATGACAATATTACCTAAATTAATTTACTTATTCAGTGCTATGCCAAACTACTAAATAAATGTTTTATTGAGCTAGAAAAAATGATGAAATTCCTATGTAGAGGAAAGGGTCAAGAGTCTCAAGGAAATTAATGGAAAAAAAAGTGGACAGGGAAGGAAGAATGGGAATGTAACATTATCAGATCTCAAACTGTTGTACAAAGTAAACATCATTAAAGCAATTTGGTACTGGTTAAAAACAACAAACAAAAGCAAACAAAGAGTAGGATGGTGTCTTGATAAATCCAAAGATCCCAGATGCTGGGGGAAAGACTTACTGTTTGATGAAAAGTACTGGGAAAACTAATACCTCATATCCTATATGACAAAAATCTCCAAAAGGATACATGTGCTAGATATAAAAAGCCACATCATAAATAAATAAGAAGCAAGGAAGAAATTACCTTTCAGATTCATGGTTAGGGGAAGAATTCATGACCAAATAGGAATCACAAAAGATAAAATAAACAATTTTGATTACATAAAATCGAAACTAATAAATTCAAAATATTTTGCAAAAATCCAATGCAACTACAGGGCAGCTAGGTAGCACAATGGATAGAGTGCTGGGCCTGACTTCAGAAAGACTCATCTTCCTGAGTTCAAATCTAGCCTCAGATACTTACTATGTGACCCTGGGCAAATCACTTCTATTTGCCTTAGTTCCTCATCTGTAAAATGACCTGAAGGATATGGCAAACCATTGTTGTATCTGCATAAGAAAATAGCAATTGGGGTCACAGAGTCAGATACAACTGAAAAACAAGGTAACTAAGTGTGTTGACAACCAAAATGGTCTTTGTTTTCTTTGAGTAATTCAGTGTATTTCCTTGAGCCTTGCTAAGTGTTAAGCCCCAGGCCTAGAGCCCTGTTGGGTGTGGAACCTATGTGGACATGAGCCTCCCAGGATCCTGGGGGGAGTGGCTAGCACTGGAGCCAATAGAAGCCTGTGGTGGGAGGAGCTTGTGGAACAGTTGGAGCACAGTTAAGAGGCAGCTGGAGAAGCAGTGGGGAGGCAGCTGGAGAGGTGGTTGGTGAGAGGAGTTAAGAGCTGAAGGAGAGAGGAAGCAGTCAGCTAGCTGGAATACAGCTTGGAGAGTGTGGTGGAAGCGGCGGCGACGGCAGCAGAGGCAACTACAGCCGAAGCTGAAGAGAAAGCCGAAACTGAAGCAGGAGCTGCGGAAGCAGAGCTGACCTGAAAGTAGAGCTGACCCATGTGTAGACCCAGGAGTGCGAGCAAGGACTTGAGGC
>CM053622.1:281000794-281089875 GCA_028646595.1 Phalanger gymnotis
ACTTTGAAATGAAATACAAACAGATCCCATTTGTTTCATTTTGTATTCCATTTTTAATGCCATTTTGGACACTAATAATAGTTTTACATCTGAATTCATAAAAATAAATAGAGGAAAACACCCAGCCAAAATCATTCTGTTTTTAATCAGATTTCTTTAAATGAAGAAAGTTATGTAAACTTTCAAATATCAGATTTTTAAAAAAAATTCCAAAAGCCAAATGTATAAGTATCCCTTTTGGGAAGAGAATCCCAGTACTGAATTCCAGTATAGGGGAAATCACACTAGCTTTGGATCCAGAGGACCTAGGGTTCAGATCTCGCCTATAACCTTGTTGGTGATGCCACCGTTGTTGTTGTTATTGTAATTATTTAATGTAAGTTTCTGTATATTTCTTTTGCCTCTCTTCTGGTCTGGGCCTGATTCAAGTTAGTCGCCTGGTGGTTTAAGTTTGATATTTGATATACTTAACAGTTAACAAAAAAGAGATTACTTAGTTTTAGCAGGAGAAAGATACTCAGCAAAGACAGACACTGAGAACACCATAGGGAGGTACTCTACCAAAGCAAATGAGCACCTGCCTCTTCTGTTTCTTATGGTCTAAGAGAGTTGACTAGGGTACTAAGAGGTTAATTGACTTGTACAGGGGCACTCAGCCAGTATGTGTCAGAAGTGGGACTTGAACCTAGCTCATGCTCTTCTAAAAGGCTATGAAAAACGTAGGCAGACAATCAGGGTGCCATAGCCAGTTTGGGTCTGAGATATGACTTGAACCCAGATCTTCTGGAGATAGAAACTAATTCTTTGGAGGCTGTGCCAAGATCTTTCTTCTCATATTCCTTTCAATTCCATTTTCTCATTCAAGAACCTATATTGTTCACAATTTACACAGAGGAATGCCTGATTTCCTTTAGAAACCGACTAGTTCATCCTTTCTTGATCTGCTAATGGTACAAAAGCAAACAACCATCCTTTGTCTGGACCCTCAATACTTCATGTGTGTATTTCCTTCATGCAGAAATCAGCTCAACTACACCTTCTCATCTTATGTAATTCTTATCCATATTATCCTATAGAAGTTCCATTAAACAAATAGTAATAATAGCATTTAGGTAGTAGTACCTACTATGTGCCAGGCAATGTGATAAGAGATTTTCACAAATATCTCCTTTGATCCTTACTCTGGGAGGTAGGTGTTATTATTATCTTCATGTTACATTTGAGGAAACTGAGGCAAAGAGCAGTTAAGTCACTTTCCCAAGATGTGTGAAAATGTGTGAAGTTAAATTTTAACTCAGATGTTCCTCACTCCAGGTCAGCCATAAATTTTAATCTATTAACTTTTTTACAGTGCCTTTTATCCACAATAAAATCTCTACAAAGGATGCTGCAGTCCTTTTATAATTCAGTTATTGAAAGGAAAACATAAAGATTAATCTGAAATATAGTAATATATAGAAATATAGTAATGGTGCATTGCTTTTATAAAATGACAGTGACCTTTTGTCTTTGTTTACTTTGTTTACTTCAGTCTGTCAACAAGTATTAGTTGAGCACTTGCTCTGTGCCACGTCCTGTATTAACCAATTTGGAAACAAAGAAAGGCAAAATTTTTGTCCCTACCCTCTATGAGCTTACATTCTTCTGACAGAGAAGACCATATTTAAATAAGTACATACAAGATATACAAGATATATGGAGAATAGATGAAAGGTAATCTCATAGGTAAGGCGTAAGCAGCAGTGGGAACTGATGTACACTTCCTGTAGAAAGTTAAGATTTGAGCCAAGTTGAAAGCCAGGAGGTAGAAGTGAGAAGAGAGAGCATCCTAGATGTAGAGTATAACCAGTGAGAAGGCATGGAGTTAGGAGATGGGTTGTCATGTGAGAAGAACATTGTATAGCCTCAAAGTTATTTTTTCCTTTCAAGTATTTTTGCAAAGTCCTCTTTGCATAACTTTTTATGTCTTTTTTCATATTGCTCTGAATCTCTTTGAACAACCTCTGATCATTAAAAAAATCACTAAAATTTTTCATCTAAGTTTCCCTTACATAAGGATTTCTTGTTAAAATATTTTGCTCTTCAGCTTGATGGAAAATAGGAATTTAAGATATGCTGCATATAATGTGCATATTGAAGAATGCTATCATTATGTTGGAAACAAAAATGGCTGATGAGCTATAAGAGCTCAGTTGATCCAGATTTTAGATACTGCCTGAAAAGCACTCTATAATTTTATTTGGGAGATGGGGTAGAGTAAATGGCTAAATCTCAGTCCCCTCCCCTCATCAGTAGATTCTCATAGTTTCCAGACAGCAAGGTTTTAGGAACACAGAAATCAAGCACTTGCATTTTTAAATTAAGTTAGAATCTGTTGATATAATATTTATCCAAATGAGTTAATGCAGTAAATATTGTTGAATTGAATTTAAAATATTAACAATAGCTAACATTTACATAGAAAATTTAGGATTTACAAAGAGCTCCTCTCACAATGACCTGTACTTTAGTTAATAACTATAGTATTATCATTTCTTCAGAGTGGACAATAGGGTCAGAAAGGTGATGTAATTTACCCGGATTCACAGAATTATTAATTGACAAAGCTAGGATTCAAACCCAGTTATTCTGATTAACCTGCTTTTGTTCAGGGACTGTCAGCAACATCTGAAAATCACAAAATTCACTGGAATAGACTGATTGGGTCCAATTCATGCCTACTTAAAACATGAGAGGGCAGGAATTCAGATGTTTAGAAAATATTCCATCAAGACAATCGTGAGTTTTCTGTTTTAAAAAATTATTTTATGGGAAATGGTATATTTGCCTGGGATTATCAAGACCTACAAGGCAGCTGGGTGGCTCAGTAGATGGAGCACTAGGCCCAGAGTCAGGAAAACCTGAGTTCAAATCTAGCCTCAGACACTTACTAGCTATGTGACCCTGGACAAGTCATTTAACCTCTATTTGCTATAATCCGCTGGAGAAGGAAATAGCTAACCACTCCCATATCTGCCAAGAAAACCCTATGGACAGTATTGGTGTGCTGTGGTCCATAGGCTCATGAAGAGTTGGACACAACTGAACAATGACAATCAAAGTCTGTAACATTTTTATGAAGCCAAATATTACTCTTTTGGCATGTATATGGGAGAGGGGAATGAGCTAAATAAAGGAAAATTATAAAATTATTAGTATATTCGTGTACAGACTTCACCATTCCCCTGTTCTGGTTCCCTCTATCCAACCCCTCCTTGATCTCTCTTTTATGTGTGGTCTTCCCCCCTTGGATATAAGCTCCTTGAGGGCAGGTACTGTCTTTTTATCCTGAGTACTTACAACAGTAACTGACACATGATAAGTGCTTAATAAATCCTTATCGCTCCCTGCCATCTGAGCTCACCACCTCTAAACCTATTGCTAACTCAAGGCTTGATCAATACCTCCTCCCTCAGCCTCCTCTCGCTTCTGTTTAGAGACCTGGAGGGCAGAAGGGCAGAGTAGCAAACTCCATAATACTTTCCCTTATAAAGGGCAGAAATTGGGTTCTCATATTACTCTACTTTGCATCTGCTGCCCTGTCTGGTTTCAACTCCACAGAACAAGATGCCCCTCGATGTCCTGTCTCCCCATCACCCCCACTTTCCTGCCTCCTCTTGTGTTCCATTTCTCCCCTTTAGATTGTGAGTTTGTTGAGGGCAGGGACTGTTTTTACTAATTGTAGCACTAGCGACTTAGCATAGCGCTTGCCACATAATAGGCATTTAATAAAGGTTTGTTGGACTGGTTTGGATCTGGGTATTAGAGTATCGGGCTGGTGTATATCCTGGGATATTCTGCTAGTAGAGACAGCTCAGGGAGGGCATTAACTGCCCCCAAGTCACTCAGAGTTGTATGTTAACCATATAACATATATGGAGGCCACCAGGAAGTTGGCATTGCCTAATTGGTGATCAGTAAAGCTTCTAAATATGTATCATTGGGTTTCCTTCCCCAAATTAATTCCATTTTAAGAAACCTCTTGCTGCTCTTTTATGGTTTTTCAATTTTAAAATTGTTTTTCCTCTAATTTTTCTTCCTACACTATTTCTGATATTCCATGCTCATCTAGCTTCTACTTTCTTCCTACAGGTTCCCCTTCCTGCAAGAAATAATTTGGAGATGAACATTCCTTCTAGCTTAGATTTTGTGTTTTTCTGATCAACTTACATTTTCTGTTCTGTAAGAGCTGGGCCATCAACCAGTCAAGATAAGAAGCTGGAGCTCAAAGGGCAAAGATTTCTCCTGCCCAGTGAATTTTAAAATGTATGTATGTATGTATTTGTTTATTTGTATCTTTTGCTTTTGCATCACCTACATTTCTCACTGTGTCCATCCCGCTCACCTACTCTCTTATTACAAAGAATTTTAAGAATAAAGGGAAAAAACACAGCAAGGCAAAACTGATCAAGTCATCGGAAAAGGTCTGACATCACATTTAGTGTTCCATGCTCACAGTGCCCTATATCTGACAAGAAGGTGGGGGAGGTGCTTCCTTTTCTCTTCTTTGTTGCCAAAGTTGATCATTTTCATTTCATAGCATTCAGTATCCACAGTAAATGCTCTGCCTTGGTCATTGTGTATACAAAGCCAAATCAAAGTCAATAAACATTTATTAAGTAGCTACAACGCATCACTGATGTAAGCAGAAAGAAAGATAGTCCCTGTTCTCCAGAAACTTACATTCTAATGGGCTTAGACACCACATGAAAGGAAGCCAAAAAGAAGTTTGGGGAAGGGAGGGAACATCATAGAGAAAATCTGTAGTGTCCAAAGTAGACAGTAAACTGGAGAGGAGTCCAGGAGGATGGAGTGAACTTCCAAGGTGAGATGGTTGTTGTTGTTCGTCCTTTGTTCTCGAAGAGGACCATGATTTTTAGGGAGGTGATGCCATGACAAGCAAGGGAATTGGATTTAAGTGAGGGAGGGCTGTGCAAAGTCATCAGCCTCACTTTCTCTTCCAGAGCCATCTGGGTCTTGGATTCTCCTATTACTCCACTTTGCATCTGCTGCCCTGTCTGGTTTCAACTCCACAGAACGAGATGCCCCCTGATATCCTGTCTTCCCATCACCCCTGCTTTCCTACCTCCTTTTGTGTTCCGTTTCCCCCCTTTAGATTGTGAGTTTGTTGAGGGTAGGGGCTGTTTGATTAGTTGATTGACAGTTTGATTAAGGCTAGGTAAGAAATGAGGCAGAGAATGGCCTTTTTTACTTAGTCAAAAAAAAAAAATTATCAATCTGGGAGAAGACCCTCAGGGTTTCTGGCCAAAATGGAAAACAATTGCTATTTACATTCACTCTGAGCCAATCAGGGCTGAAACAAAGACCAAATGGGGCTTGGCCTACAACCTATGGTTAGTTTATCAATGAGAGCCAGAGTGATTTGGGTTTAAAGCTTGGTCCTTAAGAAAAAAAATAAATCTAGCCCATAAACCCCAAGATATCTTTCAAGGTTTCAGAGATCAAAATTTACATTACTTAAGGCAGAGCTCCCACAGAGGTTCTGTGGTGTGGTAGGTAAAAGTCCAGAGAGAGAGGAGTGGAGCCTGGACAGAAATGAATTACAAAGTAGTTTGGAAAGGAGGACACCAGCATTTGGGAGGATCAGGAAACTGCCATGCAGACAATGGTGCTTGAGCTTTGTCTTAAGGGAAGAAAGGGATGCTATAAGGTTGAGATAAGGAGGAAATGCATTATATACATGGGGGATGGATAGTACAAAGGCTGTATCACAGAGTGCAAGAAGAGGAGTAATGTCCAATGAGACTAGAACAAAAAAAAAATGCTGCCCTAAATATTTTAGTGTGTATGGGATTTTTCTTTCTGTCTTTGATGTCCTTGGGGTATATGCACAGCAATGTAATCTCTGGGTCAAGTGGTCTGGAAGTTTCAGCCACTTTAGTCAGCATAATTCCAAATTGCCTTCCAGAATGATTAGACTAACTTTCACAACCACTCCCAACTGTTCTGTTTATTCCCACCTTTTGTCCTCTTTGCTAATCTGTCATGTATAAAATGAAAACAGAGGGTTATTCTGATTTGCATTTTTCTTAACATTAGTAATTTGGTGAATTCCTTCATATGGTTGTTAATAGTTATCAGTTCTTTTGAGAATTGTTTGTTTGTATCCTTTGGCCACTTCAAGTGATTTTTTTTTTTTAAATTAGAGTGAATTAAAAATACTTTGAGAATTTCATGACACTCTTCTGGATGGTCCTACCACCAATCTGGTCCTGGGATGCATTTCCCCCTCTCTCACCTAGCTGCTCTCTTTGTCTTCACTAATAAGTACTATGCAACTCTGGAGAAGCAGTGCAACAGAAATGGTGATCTCTATTTTATAAATGAAGAATCTGAAACTCAAGAAGAAACTTGCTCAAAGTCATATAGATTATTAGTGGGAAAGGTGGGACTCAAAGCCAGATATCATTACTTCACTCCCAAGCCAGAGTATGATAATTCTTTATCCTTGGAATCATAGACTGTACTCTTGCCTTTATTACCTGCTAAACAAGCCTACCTCTTCTGATGAGATCAGGGAACCATGTTTTTAGGGGTGCTTGAGACCCCAAAACACCAACATGCCAGGTCTTGCTAGAATAAATTCAACTCAAGCCTTCTCAGCCAAAGAGAAAAATGAAGTTTATTGCAGATTTGCCATAATGGGTAGTCTTAAGAAATCTCACCCTTTGTGCAGCTTGTTTTCACAAGTGGACCAGATTCACTCTATTAAGAATCTGAGCACCTTCGGGGAGGCAAGAGGAAACATATACAGAAAGATTGCGGGAGGGATCTAGGGTGGTCATGGGGTGATGGGAAGAGGACTTTAGGGAGAGTCTTGAGGTCAGACACCAGGAACCAAGAGAATGGGATTAAGGGTGGGAAGAAGGCTACTTGGAGATAACAGACAGCATCAAGCTAGGATAGTTTAATTTGGGCATAGACACTTTGATAGGATCAAGGGTGGAAACTAGCTAGACAATGGAGGGCTAGGCTAGGTTAAGAGTAACAAAAATTTGGACCTATTGATAAGGAAAGGCTATGGCCTCAGGCAAAAGCCTCATCCAGTGGGAAGATTCAAGAAGAAATTAAGGGAATTCTTAGATCCTGTACCCCATTACTTCAATTGTTCTTTATTTGGAAGATAACTTTCAGTCTGAGTTTACATTTATCACAAGCTTGGCATATTCCCACCATCATTCCTGTAAAACTGCCAACTTCAGGGATACATTAAAAGAAGATAATGGTATTATCTATGCAAGAAAAATTAGTCCTACAGACTATCCCATGTCATTTTTGAAGCATTCCTTATTTTGAGAATTTGCCTCTCACTATGTCCAATATTTGGATCTAGCCAAATTCAAAGTGTGTCAGAAAAGGAACTGGATGTGTCCCAGAGATTAGTAATGCAACCCAAAGCCTTCCTTAAGTTTAGGATTTCAACCTGGACCCAGAATAATAACTCATATTTCTATGGTACTTTTAGATTTACAAATAACTGTTCTCCAAAAGCCCTTAAAGAAGGTAGTACAAGGCTTATCAGTGCAATAAGCATTTATTAAGCACTTACTATATACAAGGCACTAGACCAAGTGCTGGGGATACAAGGACAAAAAACAAGTCTTACCTTCAAAGTGCTTTCATTTTACACATAGGCAAATTTAGACTCAGAGCAGTTAAGGACTTTGCCTAAATAACCCTCAAAGGAAGGACCAAAACCCTCCTATCCTGATTCCAAGTTCAATTCATTTGCAGTGTGCAACACTGTTCACAATGGAAGCCAGTGTAGTTCATATGACGAACCTCAATATGGCTCTATAAGTAGCTCCCTAAGTAATGGTGTATCTCATTCGAGGTCATAGAATGGCTCCTGAAAAGTCACATGTAGATGGAAATTTTGAAAATACAATAATATTATATAATATGACTATATAATCTTTTGCTCAAAACCCTCTTTCTGCCTCTAAAGCAAAATACAAATTCCTCACAATGGCACTTGGGACACTCCACAATAACACTGCAATTTTAGAGATACTTTACCCCTATTTCTAGTGGAAAGAATAGATCTTAAATTTAGAATTACAAGGGACCTTAGAGGTCAAATCTGACCTCCTCATTTTAGAGGCCACAAAACTAAGGCACAAAAAGATTAAGTGTTTTTGCCCAGGGTCGCACCATTGATAAGGATCTGCGGAATTTGAACTTGACTTCAAGTCTAGTACTTTATCACACCATACCTCCTAGCTACCTCAAACAAAAGGGAAAAATATTGGCCCTGAGTGGGATGGTGAAGCCCTCTCATGGAATGGCTCAGAGCTTCTGTTTGACAGCTAGGCCTAAGTTTCCAGGGAGTTACTAAGTTACTATACACCTGACCTATAGGAATCCCAAACTTAGAGAAGCCAGACCCACTTCCTCCCCACTACCAAGCCTCGCCAAATAATGATATGTGTTCTTAAGAAATGTGATTGGCTCAATTAGTGTTTCCTGATCACTTGTACCTGGGTTAGATTTCTCACGGGATTGTGAGCCTGGACTCCACCAATGAGAGTAAAAGGCCAGTGATGATGTGGGCAGGTTGTTTACTTTAGGGTATAAAGCTCAAGTTCTGCCCCCTGTACCCCGCCTCTCCCTACCGATTTCCTATTGGTTTGGAGACCGCCCTTTCCCCACGGGATCTAATAAAAAGTAATTTCTACTTTCTACTTGAGTAACCTCTGAGTTTGACCTGTCTGAAGCTTTCTTTCTTCTCCCTTGTCTTTATCCTAGTTTTCCTCCAGCCTGTCTTAATACTGCCTCAGGTTCCTTTACAAATTCTTCGTTTGGACTTATGAAGGAAGAAGTTAACTACTCCCAAATAAACAGAAGACAAATAAGTATAGTATGGTCTTACATAGATGCATATGAATGTATATGTCTATATATGAGTTATGATTGTAGATATCTAAGTACATGTATGTGTAAGCGTATGTATGGTACATGTATGAATATGTATGTCTTTGTGTGTAAATGTGCATATATGTATATATTTATCTATCTGCTCTTAATTGTAGGGGGGAGGGGAAAAAAGAACAAAGTAAAAAGTGCACCACAGAGAACAAAAGAAAACTTACAAGGAAGCAAAGAAAAGATGGACAGCTCTTAACACAATGCATAGTATTTATGATATAGGCTTTCTTGGAATGGAAGTTTATTGCTATATATTTTGAATCCTCTCACATTCTGCTATGCACATGGCAATACTTTCTTATTTTGAATTATTTTAGGTTTAGTATTTGTTTCTTTTTTCTTATTTTGTATTTAAATTTAAATTTTTACAAAAAAACAAAACAAGTAATTCATCTCACAACAGTTCCCTAACAGCTGTGGGTGTTACCCAGAGTTCTGTCCATGGACCTCTTCTTTCTATGTACACTTTCCTGATCTTACCAGTTCCCACATATTCAACCATCATCTCTTCACAGATGACACAAATGACCATATACAGCCCTAAATATCTCTCCTAGAATTCCAGTTCTGTATTTCACTGCCTAACGAACCTCATCACTTACAATATAGTGGAGAGGTCACTGAACTTAGACTCTGAAAGACCAAAGTTCAAAATCCTACTTCAGAAACACCAGCTGTATAACTCTGGGATGATTCACATAACCTCTTCTTGCTTGTTTCGTCATCTATAGAATGAAAATGTTGTAACAGACAGCCCCTAATGTCCCTTGTAGCTCTAAATTTATGATCCTGTTTAATTGCATTGGTATCTCAAACACAGTATATCTAAAACTGATTATCTTTCTCCCAATGCAATCCTCTCCAAACTTTCCTATTTCTATTGAAAGTATCATCATTCTCTCACAGCCACACAGGTTTATGACCTGAATCCAATTTGATTCTGCCCTCCCCATACTCTACCCTTATAGCTAGTCAGTTGATAAATTTTATTGACCCTACTTTTACAACATCTTTACAATATCTACTTTTTTCCACCCACACATCCAAAAACTTGCTTCAGACTCTCATGAATTTTCATGGGGCCTCCTAATTAGTGTCCCCATTCCCAGTCCCCCCCACCTCCATTCTTTCTTCTACACATAACTTCTAAAACATTCTTCATAAGGCACAAATGTGACTCCTTACACTCCTTTGCTCAAAACCCTTTGGCCACTTTCTTCTGCCTCTAAAACAAGATACAAATTCCTCACAGTGGCACTTGGGACATGCTACAATCCAGTTCAAACCCATCCCTTCCTTCCATTTGAATTTTCTAGCTGATCTAGCTAATCCCTGAACTCAATATTCTATCTCCCTCCATAGTGTATTTTTCAAAGTAGGGAATGAAATTCAGAATCCTTCTTTCTTCAAAAGCTTCTGAGAGCTCAGGGGTCACCTCCTCTGTGGAGTTTCCCTTGATTGTTTTTACCTTCTTTTTATATATCTGAGCCTCAGTCGCATTGGATGGACCCCTATTGCACCCTTAAGGGAGGACATAGACCAGAGGCACAAGAGATGGGGCTGCAGAGTTGGAAAGCTTATCCACATAGTAAGACCACACATCCCCTTGAGTGGTATTGTCTAGTAATGTCTTTGCCTAGGTTATATCTTCACTAAAGGTTTCCTCTCCTCTCCTCTCCCCTTAGTGAAGGTGTTCTGCCTAAAGAAAGGTAGATTTTGATGGCCATGCTTATGTATTAGTTAACTTGGGGTTTACTGGCTAAATTTCTTTCTCAAAGACCAAGCCTTAAACCCAATTCACTCTTGATCTCATTGATTGGACAATTGGTCCTTGCCCAAGCACCACTTAAGGGTTCATTTTTGAGGCCTCCAGGCTGAGAGTGAACGTAAATAGTAACTGTTTCTCTCTTTTTTTTTTTTTTGGAGGGCAATTTGGGTTAAGTGACTTGCCCAAAGTCGCACAGCAACTGTTTCTCTTTTGGCCAGCAACCCTGAGGGTTTTCCTCTCCCAGTTTCATTTTTTTTTTTTTATTAAAGGACCATCCCTTGATTCACTTTTTAAAGAGGCCTACTCACTCAAAGTGGGAACCTGAAAAGAGCTTAGCTTAAAAGGGCCAAGGTCTCCCACTGCATCCTGGGCCATCTCCAGTTAGCTTGATAGAATATCTGGCCACTAGACCCATTTGCTGTGGAGGAGAAAGTGAAGCTGGTGACTTTGCACAGTCCTCCCTCATTTAAATCAAGGTCAACTGCAAATCATGTCATCATCTCCCTAATGTCATGATTCTTTCCAAGAATGAAGGACAAACCATACTCACAAGTCTTTTATTTAAAAAAAAAAAAGAGGGGGGATCAAAGTTCCTAGGAAAGTCCTACCTCATTAAGGTCATAAAGTTGAAATGATCACAAGAACTCCCTTGTTCAACATCCTATGTAAGAATATAGTAAAATATGTTTCTTGAGGGCAGAAATTATTTCACTTTTATTTTCGTATCTCCAATATGCATCTAATAATTTTTTTTGAATGGAATGAAATGGAATTGACTTAATTCTCTAGGTTCTTTGCTACATGGCTGTTCTGTGAGACTTGGACTTGACTCTTTCTGCTTATGTATTCAAATCCTTTGGCTGTAATTGAATAAAAGTTTTAAAAATCTAGTGAGAAGAGGTAGGGCATTAATGTGATGTGATCTTTTCTCTGTATTAAATGGATTTTGTAGCAGAAGAGGAAAAGTAAATGCAGGGTCTGAGATTCTGAATGCTAATAGTTTCCCATTGCGTTGGATGAATTTCATATTACAGATTGCTGCTATGCTCATACTGCTGGTGATACCAAGTAATGAAATTTGAGAGCTCACCAAATGCTGGAGGGGCTTTGAAAGGCAGACTCCTTCAGAAAGAGAAGGAGCTAGAGTTACTTTGAAGAGAAGCTACAAAGTTCCTGACTTTTGCACCAACGATAACTCTTCCAAATTTGCATTTAGTGCACTTCAGGATTCATTTTCAAATCACTCTTCCAACCTAGCATAGATTGCATAATGAAAGAAGTCTGTCAAAGCCTAAACCTTTGGCTTGGTGACTCTCATAGCTTTGTCTATACTAGCTGCTGTCCTTAGTTCTTGGTTCATTTCACTGACTCTGAGATTTTCCTGATTCTGCTTCTAATCAAAATAGGTATGCATTTTCTTCAAGGGGGATTATGAAACAGGAGTCAAAAAAATTTCAGGCGGAAAGGGGACAATCACTTGGTTTAACCAGGGATCTTGGTTGCCGGGTAGTAAGTCACTGGAGAATAGTATCAAAAAATTAATTGGAGGTAGGAGAGATAAAGAAGCAGTGCTAAGCTGACTCTACCCCACTTCCTCCCATTCCCAGGTGGTCTGAAATGAAGGAAAGAGAGATGGAAGATGGCCTGCAATGTGATTTAACTTCTCTTCCTTTCCTCCCTTTCCTCACCCTCCCATTTCCCTTCTCTCCTCCACCTCCTTTTGTTTTCCCTTCTCCCTAATCACCTTTGCTTTCCTTCTCCCTTCCTCATTATAATTTTCTTGGGGCTACTCTGCCACAGCTGTTCACCAAGTTGTAGAGATGGCTACCTGAGTTTAGCTGGACAAAGTAATCGCCCATCACCCACCCAGTTATGCTTGTGTCAGGTCTAAACTCTGAAACAGCTAAAGTTATCCTTTGATCTCTTTTCTCCTACCTCTTGCCATAGATCTTTCCTACCAACCATTTACATGACTCCCTCCCCTTAAATCTTGCTCTTAGTGTTAAGGCTTTAGTCCTTCTCTTAAAAAACCAAAAAGCATTTGACTCCAGAGGAATGAAGTTAATAATGGTAGGGTGATTGACTGTAGGTCTTATATTTGAAGTCAGTGATTCTCTGAGTTCATCTTGGAAAGGTAGGTAGCTGTCTACTCTACCTGCTTATAAGATGAGCCTTGCCTGGAAATTGGTGAGGCACCCCACCCATAAAAACCCTCATCCTCTGACTAAGGATTTTGTAACTTTGTAACAATAGACATAGGAAATATAGTATACGAATTTGTATGGTATTTTAGAAAGAACCCTGGATTTGAAGTCAGAGAACTTGGATTCAAATCCTAACTTGTAAACACTGAGTGACCTTGGGAAGGTCATGTTATTTATTTGAGCCTCAATTTACTCACTTGTAAAATGGGGGGACTGGATTAGATGGCCTTTGAGATCCCTTCCAGGTCTAAATCTATGATGGTAACCAAGCATGGCTATCTACATATTTCCTCTAGCCATCATGTCCTAGCTGGGAAATGGGTGGGGCTTTCCTGTATTTAGGAAGGAGGTGAAAGGGAAGCTAGGAGGAGAAAGATAGCGTTGGAGCTGTGCTCAACTAGAAGAACTAGGGTCAGAACTAGAGAGATAAAGGACAGATAATGGTGAGCTAAAGAGTCCCAACTTATTCATTAACCTAGAGAAACTGGTGCTCCCCTTAAATTGGGGAAGAGCTAAAAGGTTATGTTCACAGCTTGGTTCTTGCTGTAGAGCTCACCTGCTCCAACATTAACTCAATAGCCTAATGTAACTCATCTACTCTTTCTAAATACAAACATCTACCATTTACTATATCAACTCCCTTACCTCAATGATGACAATGCATTTTAAAGTTACAAAACCTAAATGGGATATTGATTCACTATTTGACAGACAAGCTGTGTGACCCCCGGGCAATTAGCTTAATCTCTGCCACAATTTCCTCATTGGCAAAATTGAGATAATAATAGCACCTACCTCCCAGGGTCGTGGTTAGTATCAAATGAGATAATAATTGTAAAGTGTTTAGCACAGTGCCTGGTACATAGTATCATATAAATGTTAGTTATCTCGTAAATTATTAATATAGCTTGTTTCCATTTTCATAAGTAAAACAGTATTGGTCCACTCTCACAACTCACCAGAAAACAGCTATTTTATTCAAAGGTTGGAGGGGGTGATGTTGGCAAATGTCCCTGTCAGAATAATAGGTTTTTAATGATAAAAAGTTCCTTCAAAAGTTCTATGAACTCAAATTTGCCTTTCTATTCTTTGCTCTCTTAATCTGGCACCATCATTACTAGAAGAACCAAATATACGAATAAACTTCTCAATATGCATGTTTTAATTACAGATTACCTCCTCCCCTTACTCCCACACCGTAGTGACTCATGCCCGTATTCACAGCACTGGCATCTGTCTCAAAAATCACCCCTCACCAATCTGCACCAATGTTTTAGTGCCATGTAGACAGATAAAATCCCTTCTTTGAAACTTCTTACAAAGATTCAAAATTGAAGCCCTCCTTTACTTATCTGTGAGGCTAAATCAATCAACTAATACTTGTTAAGGGGTGACTAGGATACCAAAAAAAAAGAAAAGAAATATGGTCTGTCAACTCAAGAAACTTGTAATTTAGTTGGGAAAGTAAACCATGTACACACAAAAGGCTAGCTAACAATCTAAGGCACGAACAGTAAGAACTATGGAAATTCAGAGGCTAGATAGGTAGGAGAGGTAGTGATCAGGGAAAGCTTCATAAGGGAGCTAGAATTTGATCTGAACCTTGAATGATGGGTAGGATTTATGCAGGGGAAAGGAGATAAATAAGTACTCCAGGTGTAGAGTATGGCAAGGCAAAATCACAGAGGTAGCTTAAGATGTGCCCTAGGGACAGAGTCCTTTTCAGTTCTTGTAGGATTTGAATTAGGTATGAATAAAAAGGGTACTCTTGTTGTTCAGTAGTGTCTAACTTTCTGAGATCCTGTGGACCATACTGTCTGTGGGGTTTTCTTGGCAAAGATACTGGAGTGGTTTCACATTTCCTTCTCTAGTGGATTAAGGCAAACATAGGTTAAGTGATTTGCCCAGGGTCATACAGCTAGTATCTGAGGCTGAATTTGAATCCAAGCCCAGTGCTCTATCCTCTGAGCCATCTAGGTACCTGGCTAGAAGGGTACACAGCTCACTAATTTAAATTCAATTCAACCTAGATCTATATTCCAAAGAGATAAGAGAAAGAGGTAAAGGATCCATATGTACAAAACTAGCATAGATGCGTGGTGGAACAAATTATGACATGGGTACATAAGGGAATATCATTGTGTCTTGAGAAATGATGAAAGTGATAGTGTCTGACAAACCTGGGAAGACTTGTGTGAGGGTGAATAGAGTGAAGAGAACAATGTGTACAATAACAACAACATTGTTAATAAAAGGGGAGAAAAGAAAGATAATCATTCTAATCAATGTAATAATGAACCATGATTCCAGAGAACTGATGATGAAGAATCCTATCTGCCTCTTGACAGAGATGATGAACTGAGGATACAAAATGAAGCACACATTTTTAGACATGGCCAATGCAGGGATATTGTTTTGATTGAGACTCAGATGGGTCCAGAGGTGAAAGTGAAGCTGGTGACTTTGTACCTCCCTCACTTAAATCCAGTTCACTCGCATACTATGGCATCACCTTTCAGAGGTCATAGTCCTCTTCAAAAACAAAGGACAAACAGCAGTATTGTTTTGATTGATTATGCATACTTGCTACCGGTATATCTTTTCCCCCCTCTCTTTTAATTGGGAGGGAGGGGAGCTAGTGATAGAATAACTAAAAACCATTTTTAAAGTATGAGAAGAGGGTCTTTGGAATAGTTTTTAAAATGCACAGAAGAGAACAAAAGGAAGGTCAGTAAGCAATACAACTTTGTAGCATCATGTACAATCCTTTTTTATTCTAATTTCTATATGAAAATGCTCATCTTATTTTGTATTTATTAAGTTCAAAATAAAACATTTTTTAAAATATCAATTCAACAAATATTTACTGTGCACCTAATGTGTGCCCAGCATAATACTAGATTCTCTAGTGAACACAAGAGCTCCTTGGAGGCCTTCTTAACAGCTTCTACCCACATAATGTTGATAGATTTCAAGGTCCTTCCTCTGCCCACCGTGAATCTCCTACAGTTTCCACCTTAGAAAACTCAACAAACTCTAATGATTTCAAATACCCCTTATAAGAGGCTGGCTCCTATATCTACATATAACTGTAGTACAACCCTCACACCAGAGGTTCTAGTTTTCCCTGAACACTCCATATGCTCCATTAGGCATATAAAAGACTCAAAATTCAGTAAGCAAAGCATTTAATTAAACCACAAAGCAATGTAAATAACAAGGAAGTGAATCAAATAGCAAATATATTCTCTGCTCACACACAAAACAGCAAGAATCATCTAACCTCTAAAATAATTTTAATCAAATTCCTCAATTCTTCTAACTTCCCTGCATAGCAAGAAGGTGTAAAGCTTACGCTTTAGAACTCATATGTCTAGGAGTAGATTCTTAGCATAGGCTATGGTCTGCTTTTCTAAATCTTTCTTAGGGCAAGCTAAAAAACAACTAACAACTCTGGCTTCAGTTCAGTGGTCGTCATCATATATGCCAGGGTCCAGGATGCTGTAGTTGATGCCATCACATGTGTTCTCTTCTCTACCACAGCTCTTCATCCTCTCTAGCTTATCTCCTACTTGTGGGTTTTACAGCCTCATTTTTAAAACCTTCCCTGCTGCAGAACCTCCTCACCCATTCATCTGATATGATGTCACTACAAGATTGGTTCATGAATAGCCTTCTGGGAAAAGTAGGCTAAAGAATTTCCTCCCAATAAGTGAGGCTGCCTTGGTCCCAAGCACTGTGGGACATAAAGTCCGTGGATACACACATACACACACACACGTGCGTGCGTGTGTGTGTATGTGTGTGCACGTGCGTGTGTGTATGTGTGTATATCTGCATGCCAATATCTCTGCTAAATTCAGTACCAAATGTCTACCTGGATGTCACCTCAACTTCAACATGATCAAATATCATCTTTTCTGTAAAACTAATATATCCCCTATGTACTTCCCCACCCTCCATATGCAGTTAATTACCTAATGTCCATTTTTCTTACATCTGCCTCTTATATTCCTCTCCATCACTCTCTCTCAGCCTCTTCTTTCCTTCACTTTCTCCAGTCCAGTAAATCCTACATACACACTGTTTCCAGATCTTTTACTTCAGTATTTCAAGGATCCATAATTTCACAATTGTGGGTACCCCCAAAACAGATCACAACCCCTTCCACAACTAAGTAGATGGTTTTCATGGATTTCCATAGCCAGAAAGTATCTGGCAATCAACCCTATGGTAATAAGCCTTTCCACACTTAGTTAGGCTGGCCCTTTGACCAATAGACACGAAGGCTGCTACTTAAGACCTGCCACAGCTTGGACTATAGGCTTAGAGAAACCAGGGTAAACTCCACACTGAAATTAGGAGTAGGACTTTAGTAGAGGCTTCCAGATTAAATACAATCTCACACATGATCACGTCCCCATACAAAAACTTTACTTCCTCTCCACCGGCTGTAAAATAAAGTGTGAACTCATTAGCTTTTCAAGGTTCTCTACAATGGGATTTATGTTTACCTCTCCAATCTTAGCTTCCACTACTCCCCTACAAAATCTGTTTTACTATACTCCAACCACACAGGTGTACTCATTGCCTCCTAAGCACACTATGCACATGCTGGCCACCTCATCATTGCTCAAGTTTTCCATACCTAGGATGATTCCTCCTAACTGGAATACCCTTCTCCTTCCTTCTGAAGTCTCTCCGAACAAACTTCCATTATATATCATCATTGTTTTTCCAGAATCAAGCTCCCTAGCCTCATCCACACGGGGAATTATATCAGTGAAACTCTGACTATGTTCATAGTGAGTAGACTTATTGACCAGTCCTGTTTCAAATGTATTAGATTGTTGCTCAGTTGTTTTCAGTCGTGTTTGACTCTTCATGACCCCATTTAGGGTTTTTCTTGGCCCATCTACTGCAATGGTTTGCCATTTCCTTTTCCAGCTCACTTTATAGATGAGGAGCTTAGGCAAACAGGGTTAAGTGACTTCCCAAGTCACACAGCTAGCAAGTGTCTGAAGCCAGATTTGAACTCAGGAAAGTGAGTCTTTCTGACTCCAAGCCCAGCATTCTATCCAGTGTCACCTACCTGCCCCATATAAACATTCTCCATGGGTAAGCAAACCCAAACAGGTTAGCAGTATGATTAGTGCTCACCATATATTTTACTGCTTTCTGCTAGTTGCATTCAGGTATTTCACTTCATCAATGGCAGTTCATTCCTCTCACTGTCTGGTATTGCCCTAATAAAGGATATTCCGTAAGTATAGCACAGATGATATTAACAATGGATAAAGATCAATGTTTTAAAGGACCAACTGACTGTTGTCATAGCTTCCAGAACTATAAGAGTTCAGTTCCACAGCATTCAGATGAAACCATTACCATAGCAGCCATTCCTTGGTGTAGTACGGAGGACCTGGCCTTGCAGCACAGTCAATCTAAAACACTGTTTCCAAAAATAAAGTGGGGCCTTGGACTATTGCACAGGAGTTCCAGCTGAGGACTATCTGTGAAACTATAGGCCCGAACTGGAGGGCACACAACCTTACAGGCAGCTGCGGATCTGGAGTGAGGAAGATGAGAGTTCAAAGTCACTTAACTTGTTTGCTTCAATTAACTCAACTATAAAATGGGGGAAATAATAAACCTAACTCTCAGGGTTATTGTAAGGATCAAATGAGATACTATTTGTCAAAACACTTAGCATACTGCTTGGCACATATTATGTGCATTATAAATGCTTGTTTCCCTTCCCTTACAAAGCCTCATAAGGAGTATCCTGTCTGGAAAAGTATCCAGTATATTTGAAAACATTTCTAAAGTAAAGACCACTTTGGAACTTGCTCTTATTTATGATGTTTTGTGGGGAAAGAGTGCAAGATGACCTATGGAGAATGTTTAATATAGAAAATCTCAATCTGGACTACCCTCTGAGGAATAAATTCAATAGTTTTGCCTGAGCCACAATGGATCTTATTTTTCTATATACAATCACACCTGAAGATCTGGGCTGTTAACAGTAAGACTAAAAGAAGAAGGAAGACTTTTGGATTAGCTTCCTGTTCTAGGAAAATTATGTATAGGACTGTTTGAAGTGAATAAAGGCAGTGAGCAGGGAGAAGAATGGGAAGAAGGGGAGGAGAAGTATTGCAGTAGCCTAGGTATGAGGTGTCGATGACTCTAGGGACAGATGCAAGATATTACAAAGAAAGGTAATTGACTATATATGGCGTTTTCCGTTAAGGAAAGGGAGAGAAGGTATTCCTAGGGACTCCTAGCCAGAGAGAAGAAGACTGCTGCCTTTGGAAGAGGCTTACCAGGAAGATCAGAAAGAGAATAGGGAACTAAAAGTAATGTTTCTGTCAGGATGAACCAAAAGATCACTGCAACTATATAATTTTTCCTTTGATCATTTATTCCCCTGTATACAAGGCTGTGCTGGAGCCACCTCTAACCAGCTTTAAAGAGCTGTTAAATTTTTAATTCAAGTATTTATACCTCAAAATTTAAACTTAAAAGGGTATCATGCAAACATTTTTTTTTCAGAGAGCCAATTGTTACACATTTATCAGAACACCCCCCACCCATATAGTGCTATCTGCTACATAGTGGTATATAAAGAAATATAACTTTTTAATCAAAAGTCTGAGAAGGGCTACATATAATTTTGGGGTAAAGGGGTTAAATAAAGAAGTTCTATCTCCACACCATGGCCACCTGGGAATGACAAAATTAGGAAACAGAGAGGAGATGGTGACAGATCTAACTATGAAGGGAGCACCAGTGAGCTTCACTTTGCTAATAGAAAAAAAAGTGGGGATGCATATACTCCATGATACCACACCATGAAATGTCAGTGGCAACTCAAAGGCAAAAAGTATAAGTGCTAAGAAAAATAGTTAATCTTCATACTTATCTCTCTGGGATTAAAAGCAAGACAATATTTTTATTAGCCAAACAAAAACCGATTTTCTAATCTTAGCATTTCATTGAACCTCTCTACACAATTATTTCAAGGTTTTATGTTTGTTTGCTTTTGAGCAAAAAAAAAAAAATAAGGTATGGAGGGATATTCAACATAAGTGTCACCATTACCACTCACTAGATTCATTCTGAGGGAAATTTAGACTCAACCATGATTGAAAAGAATAGCATATTCACCATCTTGCCAAACTTGGCATTTCATCTTCACCAAAGAGAAAATGCTACAAAATAGAAAAGATAGAACAAATATTAATAGGAAACAAGTAAGATAAGTAAACAGACTGTAAAAGAAAAACTAACTGAATGAGTTCATTTTCCAAATAAAAACTAACTATACTCTGGCTATAGACTGGACTTATAGGCATGCTGTCAGAGCCACTGTCAGTAAACTTGAAGTATAGGACAAAAAAGAAGTACCAGAACATCAGAAATGGGCTAATGTTGTCCCAATTTTCAAAAACAGGGAAAGGTACATTCTACAAACCATAGACCAGTAAGCTTAAAATCAATCTACAGCAAAGCCATAAAGCCATAGAAGGTCAGATTGGAGGACTCACATTTACAAAAAAATATTTATAGCACTCTTTTTGTGGTGGCAAAGAATTGGACATGAAGGGGATGCCCATCAATTGGGGAATGGCTAAACAAGTTGTGGTATACGAATATAATGGAATACTGTTGTTCCATAAGAATTATGAGCAGGCAAATTTCAGGAAAACCTGAAATAAAGACATATATGAACTGATGCTGAGTGAAGTGAGCAGAAACAGGACAACAGGACAACATAAACAGAACAGCAACATTGTGAGATGACCAACTTTGATAGACTTAGCTCTTCTCTGCAATACAATAATCTAAGACAATTCCAAAAGATTCATGATGGAAAATCCATCTATCCACATTCAGAGAAAGAATTACGGAGTCTGAATGCAGATTGAAGCATACAATTTTTTTTTCTTTCCTGTGATTTTCCCCTTTTGTTCTGATTTTTTCACAACATAACTAATGTGGAAATGTTTGATATAATTGTACACGTATAGCCTATATCAGATTGCTTGCCATCTTGGGGAGGGGGAGAAAAAAAGTTGGAACTCAATCTTATAAAAGTAAATATTAAAAACTATCTTTACATGCAATTGGAAAAAGTAAAATACTATTAAGTGGGAAAAAAAATTAGATTGGAATAATCTTAGCGATCATATAGTCCAATTACTCATTTTATAGATTAATAAATTGATTCCTATGTTTAAAATGAAGTATCTGGTCAAAAGCATGAATTCCATCCAGCAAAGTAAATGTCACCCATCTATGACTTAGCAGATATGTCATAGGGAATTTCTTGGGTAACAGAGGCAAAGTGATTGTCTAGAGCGAGAGTGTATTGGTAATTAAGGTGGGACTTTCTTACCTTTTTAGAATGCTAAATTGTCTTTGATTGAGCCTTACTAAATGTAAAGCCCCAGGCCCAAACCCTTAATTACTAGGTGCTAAGCCAAGGTGGGCATGAAGCCCTCAGGATCCTAAGGGCAGTTGCTAAGACCAGAGCCAATCTAAGTTCCGGTCACTCAAATGACATTTGATGAAAGCTAAAGACTGTATAAAAATAGAAAACAGAGTTGTTTCCTGGGGGCTCTCACTCTTGGAGTGTTGGTGTGGAGACTCTGGGCAGCTGTAGTTAAGAGCCCTCCAGCTTGTGAACCCAGATGTTGATGCCTTCTTGGTAACTACGAATTGTATTTGGTCTGTTTATAATGTATCTTTGTAATTTGTATTTGCTCTGAAGTTCAGAGTGCTGGCTTTTCCCCCTAAACTAAGTGAGTTTCTATGTACATGTTGGATTAAAGCAAGATTGTTAACTCCCTAATGTTACTTTCCTTAGTAAAGCAGATCAAAAGAATTTGTTCTAGCAGCATTCTTGTTGTTGGGCCTGTGTTGGTCTTTTACCCCCACAGCAGCTGCTAGCTGAATTGTTACACAGAGCTGTCAAAAATCAAGTTTGAACTTTCTGCCTCCACAAAGTCCCAAAAGTCCAGCATTCTGTCTACTAAGTCACACTACCTCTATCAAAGAAAACCCATACAGCCGATTTCACATTTGCTTTCTAGAGAGCTGGCAGGCAGGGGCAGACAATTTTGACCTTTGTAGCTAGAGAGATTGGTCTAAAATATAGAATTATTCTTTACCAACATGAGTAATGTAAAAATATCCTTAATATGTAGAGCCCATGTCAGATTACATGTCATGTTGGGGAGGGGGAAGGGAAGGGGAAAAAAATTTTAAACTCAAAATCTTATGGAAGCAAATGTTGAAAATCAGAAATAAATTAATTAAAAATTAAAAAAAAACCATAGATTTAGGACCAGCAGATGGAATTTATGGGGAGATGAATTTTAGCCCCAAATAAGAAGCCACTAACTACTCAACCTATGTAGCAATGGTGTTACCTTGAAAAACAGTGAGCTCACCATCACTGAAAACATTCAGAACCTGGCTAACCATCTGTCAGTGCCATAGACAGGAGCGTGCTGTTAAATGTTTAATAATCTGCTCTCCAGAATAAAAAATCATGCATGATGCACTTTTTAAAGTTTAATCTACATTATTAACACCTTATCCAACACTTTCTTATGTCTAGATAAAGAAAACAATCAAGCTCTGATTTATAGCATTTGCTGATTTCCAAGGTGTGAATGGTCACAGTGGAAATGAAGCTGTTTTGGGCTGGCTCCATCACACCACTGGAAGTAAAGGAGTTTAATACATTGGTAAGAGGTTAAACTAGGTGACTTCTAAGATCACTTTGACCTGTAAAATTCTGTGACCTTGTAATAGCAATCTAGATTCAAGGCCCTCCCAGTTTTTCCTAGGTATTTGAGAATAGACCCTGTGATTTCCCTGAGGAAGCCCATGCTACTAATGCAGGTCAGAACCTTCTCTGTAACTTAGATGCTTATGTCACTGAAACAATAAGGTACTTGTCCAGGGTTCCATGACCACTGCCAGGAAGGAACTAAAGCCATCTCTTCTCAGCTTCAAGGCCTTCTATCTACTATGCCATGCTGCATTAATCATTGTCTCTGTCCACAGTGCTTTACTTCCTTCTCTCCATCAAATAACTTCCCATCCATGTTTTTCTTTTTGAAATGCATTTCTTCCATTAAAAGCCTTCTCACACTAATTCTACCTTGTTTCCCCTTTCACTCCTCTTTTTCTTTTTGGTTGTACATGTTTATTTTTCAATTAAAAAAAACTATGTAAATTTATATGCAAATTAGGCATGGCTCCCCAGGGATCTGACAAGCTGTAAGGGAGCCAACTGGATGTCACAAAAATGTAGTCACCTCCCCACTCTTTAGGGAACTCACCAAAGCATTTAAATTTCTCCTGCTCTCAGAATTTATTAGTTAACACGTGAAGAGGTATATCATTTTCTCATTCAGACAATTGTTAACTTTTACATAGAAAGTTTTTCCAGTAATATGGTGTACCTTCATTTTGATTTAAAACTACAACAAAAAGTATTTCATAATTTTTATTGATGGCATTTATCCCATGGTTTAACACCCTTTCACTCCTCTTAATACCTTCTACTCTAGCATGTACTTCTATATTCTATGCATGTGTATGAAAGATTGTCATGTAGAGAGAAGAGGCAAGTCTCTAATTGTTCTAGAAGGGGGCCAATGGGTGGCAGTTACAGAGGGCTATATATTGGCTTTATACCCACATTAAGGAATGGGATAGAAAAAAGTCAACAGCTATGTGTTTATCTGTCGTGGGACAGAATATCTCTTCCAATAGTGTAAGCTCCTTGAGGGTAGAGACAATTTTATTTATGTCTATGTCTCCCTAATAGAGTGCTAGGCATGTTCTTAATGCTTACTCATTGACAGTTGAGGCAGCAAAAAATACAGAACACATGACAGATACATTTAAGTATTTAGGAGTTACTTGAAGATAAATTTTGTTTATCATATTTGCATAATAGCTGATCATTGTGTAGTCTCTAAAATTTGCAAAGTACTTTTCCTGCATTATCTCATTTAATCCTTGACAACCTGGTGAGACAGATCCGATAGGCATTACTGTTTCCATTTTACAGATGGAGAAACTGAGGTAAAGTGAGTTGTCTGTGGTTACCTAACTAGTGAGAAGTAGGATCTGAACACAGATTTTACTGATCTAAATGCCAGAGGTATCTCCAGTCTCTCAAATCTATGACATAGCCTCGCAACATCAAGTTATATTTCTCACATAGAGGGTGTGCAGGACAGAGATGGAAAGCATCGTGCTTGTTTGCTTGTTTATTTATCAAAGTATTAATTCTAGGTCAGGGGACAGCTCAGTCCTTGTCTGCCATTTTTAATAGTATGTCAGTTTATCAACTTAATTCTCATAGAAGAAAATCTCTACAGATCAGGAATAGCTGATGTTTGAGAATTCCAAACAGGTCTCTCCTTCCCTGTTCCTTTTATTCATACTCTTCTATATTAATGCACCTCCTCATAATCACTCTCCATCCCCACCTCCTTAGCAGAGATCCTCCTTGTTAATCAGAATGGAGAAAAATGGTCAAAGACGGCCTCCAATTGTCTTTCTGCAGGGAGTGGCCTTGTGTAGTTATAATCATTATCAAAAATGGTCAACCAAGAGAGGCCAAAAGACAAAGATTTAAATTCCAAATTGATACTACATTAATTGGGATTATTTTTTTCCTCATCTTGTCCATAGAAAGATATTAAGAAGCCTTAAAATCCCTTGTAATGTGATCTTGGCTCCTTACATAGAGCCAGAAACTGCTGAAAAAAACAAATTATTAATATGCACATCTATAAATCACATTAAGTGGAGCTACTTTAAAATGAACTGTCACATATATTTTAGTAAAAGTGTGATTCTAAGGACAATTAACTAATTCTTAAACCCAGTGGAAAGAACCCAACAGAAGAATAAATAACAGCTATTAATGTAGGATATAATCGGGTTGCCTTTTTTTTAACATCTGTGCTTTTTCCTTAGCAGTCACTAGTTTCATTTCCCTGCCAGAAATTCCACATGTGAGTAGGAGGCGTGGGGAGTTTCTATTTGTTCCTTTTCTACCTTGCACAGAATGTTCTCCTATCAAGAAATTCATGTCTTAGAATCAGGGCTTCATTGTGGGTGTGGAGACTAAGACAGTATCTACCCACCAACCCTGCTCTTGGCAGTCAGCTAGCAGCCCCATCCCCCCACCTTGGTGTCTACACAGAGGTAGCCTCTAAAGTTACAGAAATGCCTTTGAATGTACCCTCCCATTTGAGCCTCATAATAATCCCAAAAGGAACATAGTCTAAAGAAAGTCAGGGAGGTACCCAATGTCACACAAGGTGTAAAAGATGAGAGTCAGACCTTGACCTCAGGATTTTGACCTCAAATCCAGTATCCTTACCCTTATTCCATAGTGATGGGGTACAGGCCCAGTCTGAGACATTCACCCTTTACCCCAAAAGAATTGAGTCCCATTAATCCAAATTCTTTTGGGGTAAAGGGTGAAGGTCTCAGCTTGTGAAACTGCTTCGGGCTGGCAAGCGGTGTAGAGTTGTCCCTGCCTCTATATGGGTTCTGTTCAAGGGGTACATAGCCTGAGCAGTCATTTGGAAGTTGATTGCTGGACCCTGGAGGAGACAAACTTAGCAAAGGGGTTAAGCAAACAAGGACCAAACAGGCAGCGTAGGAGTATAGAGAAAGGACAATTTCCCTGGAGGGAATTAAAGATGTCTATGGAAATACCAAAACATAAAAAGGAAAAGGGTATGTTTGATGGGGGAATTTTTTGCTGCCAGATATCCCCTTTTCTTCCAAATTGCTCCATGGACATGTAGAACATGGAAAGCATATTTTGAGTCGGTAAAAACTTTTACTTTTATTTCGCCCTTGCTCTAGGGCTCCAGTGGGTGCTATTTATTCTGGCTTCTGGGCTGAGGTTGGGAGGGGGGGGGCAGGAATTTGACCTCTGTGCGTGGTAGAGATTAACTGCTGTGTACCTACCTCTCCTAACCCCTTGTTCTGTGTACCACACTGTTTCAGGGCTCAGGAGTGGTGGCACACCCAAAGATTAGGTCAGGGGTATCTAAGCGTGATATTTGGTAAACCTGCCACTAGCCAGCCTTTGCTTCCAGGATGCTCTGAACTGGGTGGGGAGTCAAAACTTCTAGCCACTGAGAAGTGTAAGTCCTAGTGGGAATATTCAAGGGGAGTTCAAGGGGGCTCCCACAGTCTAAACCTCATTATTCCCCCCTCAAACAAATGGGACCCAAATTCCTTTGGGGTTGGGGGCAAAGGTCTCAGCTTCTGAAATTTCTTCCTGCTGGCAAGGCAGCTGTCCCTGCCTATCAAGGAAGTTGCCTATCTCGAGTTGAAGAGGTACAGTCTGAGCAGTCATCTGAAGTTGATGGCCTGGAGCCTGGAAGAGACAAACCTGGCAAGGAAGTTAAGCAAACAAGGACCAAATAAGCAGTATAGGAGTAGAGGGAAATGTTTTTTTCCCTGGCATAAAAAGACAATTTCCCTGAAGGGAATTAAAGATGACTACTTCATACCTAGCTTTCCTAACCACTTGTTCTGTGTACCACACTACTTTGGAGTTCAGGATTATCTAAGAGAAAGGCTTGATATTTGGTGAGCCTGTGGCTAGCCAGCCACTGGTAGCCCTCTGCTTCCAGGATGCTCTGAACTTAATGGGGATTCAGAACTTCTAAAGGCTGGTCAACTAGAGGTTTAGAAACTTCCTCAATTAGAATGGCTGTAGCAACCATGGAGTCCAATTGTTTTGAAAAACAGGCAACTGGCTTAGGGTCAGGTCCTAAGGACTGGGTTAGGACTCCCAAAGCCTGCCTTCTCCTTTCATCAACATACTGAGTGAAAGGTCTTTCTAGAGTAGGTAAAGCTAATGCTGGAGTGGTGGTCAATTTAGTTTTCAAAGTCTTAAGAGCTTTAGCCTGGTGTAGGCCCCACTCTAGAGGGAGTCAGTCAGGGCCTTGAGTAGCAATAATGGTTTCATTCCCTCCCAGGCCTTGGACTTAATTGGCTATTGACTGTGATGGGTGAACACTTTAGGATCTCTGAGGTGAACTACATTTGGGTGGCAGAAGTAGCTTGCCCAGGAATTTCTTGATGCCAAACAATTGCCTCAACTTTCTCTTACACCTCTGGAGGAACACGGGGAGTTCTGGTGAACAGAGGTTAAAGGGAGATGGGAGGCTTAACTAGAGAAAATTGGATTCCTAATTTCATCATCAGGTGCCTTCCCACCAAGGGGGTAGGGCAAGAGGAGAGCATTAGGAAAGAGTGTTCAAACAACAGATCCTCAAGTAGGCTGGGGAAGGGGTATGTCTGGAGACATCCCTTAATTTTCCCTTTGATGCTCATGACCTGATGTGTCAAGGGCCAGAGTAATTAGTTAAAACAAGAGAACATAGCTTCGATAAAGTGGGTAACCTTATCTTCAGCCTTGATTTTGCCCAGGGCTCGGTGAGAGAGGTGGAGAAAGTGAGGGCACCGCCAAGCCTCAGGCTCCCCTGGTCATCCCGAGTCTTGAGCAGACCGGAGGACAGGGTACTGGGAGGCGGCTCCACAACTTTTCCAACCGCGGGGCAATCCTTCCTCCAATGTCCCTCTTGGCCACATGTTGGGCACAGTCCTGGGGGCTTCCTCTGAGTGTGTGGGGGGGTGCCCTGGAGGGGCACTCCTTGGACCAGTGACCCTCCTTGTGGCATTGAAAGGTTTCCCCACTGCCCAAACCACCAGGCCTCCTCCAAGGAGGCCCCCTGGCAGCAGCCAAGAATGAGCATGTTCTCTGTCTCTAGCCCTTTCGCTGCATTCTTTCCTCGGCTGCAACCAGGTCTCTGTGGTTAGACTCCAAAGGTCACATCCAGTAATTGGGCCTGAGGTGTTTGGGGTCCCATTGCCAATTTCTGCAGTTTCTTCCTAATATCTGGGACAAATGATTAATGAAATACATAATAAGGATTGCCGCACCTTCAATAGAATCAGGATTCAAATTTATATATTTCTTAATAGCTTCTACAAGCCAGTCTGGGAAAAGGGCAGGGTTTTCTTTCTTTCCCTGAGTAATTTCCCTGATTTTCTGAAATTTGCTTTTGAAATGCATTTCTTGGGCAAATTATCATATGATCTCTCTTTTCTGTATCTTCACTCTTTTGATACCCAAGAGACTGCTGCAGGGATGGCCCAGAAAAAAACCTCCAAGGTACTTGGAGAATGACCCCAAATGTAAGGCCAGAAGGGGATGGGGAGAGGGGGAGACTTACATACCTTCCAGTCTTGGCTGAAGACCTTGAGATTAGGAATTTTCCTGGTCTCAGGGAACCAATATATTGAGGTTTAGGGGTACCCAGGACCCCAAAACACCATCATTCCAGGTCCTACCTGAATGAATTCTATCCAAGCCTGCTTTTGGCTAAAGTAAAATAAAGTTTATTAAAGATCCACCATATTGGGTAGACTCTTAAGGAATCTCAGCATTCATAATGCTCATATTGACAAGTAGGCCAGAACAATGTGACCCAGACTCAGTATAAGCTAGTTTGAATCTGAGAACCTTCATGAAGGCAAGATGGATCTTATATACAGAAAGACTGTGGGAGGGATCTATGGGTGGTTCTGGGGTGTTGGGAGGAGGAGTTTAGAGAAGGTCTTGAGGAGGAGTCTAAGGAGGGTCTTGATGGGACTGGAGTAACTAGAGGTCAGATTCCCAGAACCAAGAGAATGGGATTAAGGGTAGGAAGTAGCTGAAGGCTACCTGGAGATAACAAGACAATGGAGGCTAGGCTAGGTTAAGAGTAACAGAAATGGAAGGCTTGGTTTATGGCCTCAGAAGAATGCCAGATCAAGTAGGAAGATTCAAGAAGAGTTCAAGGGGGTTCCCAGACCCTATACCCATATGTATACTTACACTATCTCCCTTATAGGATTGTTGTATATATGGGATCAAAAATTCAGAGGCCCTCTGGTAGACTGTTGAAAGATAAACTAATTGGTGGGAGACTATGAGCTGTATATCTGAAGCATACATGAAAAAAATAGAAAAATAAGATCAATGACTAGAATATGCAATTTTTAAAACTAAAAAAATCCATAATAAGCACAAAGAAGGACACATTAAAAATTATTGGAGACAGAGAAAAATGAGCAAAAAACCTAGAAACAAAACTAAAACTTTTTAAAAAAAGACTTACAAAGTTGATAAACCTGGAACAAATATAATTTAAATAAAGAGGAGAAAAATCAAATTACCAACAAATAATGAACAAGGTAAAATCACAAGACAGCAGAACAAAAAAGAATCAAAACCTACTATGCATAATTATATGCTGGCAAAATTACGAATCTAAAAGAAACGTAGGATCATCCACTATATAAAATATCCAAATTAATGCATAACTAAAATGAAGATCTTAGGATTTTAAATAACTCAGTCACAGAAAATGAAATGGCACATGCCATAAAGGAATTACCAAAGGGGAAAAAATCCTGGTCTAGATTTGTAGGTAGATTCCTCAAATAGAATAATTCTCATGCTATACAAATTATCCTCAGAAACTGAGAAAGAAAATATTCAAACTTCATTTATGAGACAAATATAGTCATAATATCTAAGCTATTCAATCCAATAAACATTTATTATGCACCTACTATGTTCCAGGCACAGTGTTAAGAACTGGGAATATGACTAACAAAATGCTCTCAAGGAGCTTACAGTCTACTGAAGAGAGACACACCAGAAAAGGCAGGAAATGGGGTAAAAGGAGATGTGTACCCAGTGTTGAAAGCATTTTATTCAGTGGAGTTAAAACCAGGCAAGGCAGCAGATGCAAAACAAGGTGATCCAAAAGTCTAGTTTCTGACTTCTATAAAGGAAGTCATTGAGAGGAGTTTGGTACTCTATCCTCTAGCCCTCCAATCAGAAGGGAGAGGAGGCTGAAGAAAAGATGAAGCAAAGAAAGAAAATTATAGAACAATATCAGAAATAAACATCAATGCAAAAAATTAAAAAAAAATTGTAGTCAAAAAATGACTACCTTATAAGCAAAGAATTATTTGCTATAACCAAGTTGCATAAATACTAGGGACTCAAGAATGTTTCAATATTAGGACAACTAGTTAGGACTAACATAAATAATCATATTTAAAACAAAAACACCCCAATCCAAATTATTTTGGATTCAGAAAAAGCCCTTGGCAAAGTATAAGTCCCTTACGTTAAAAAAAAAAACCCACCCAAAACACACACACAATTTTAAGATATAATAACAAGTAAATATTGAATTGCTAATTAATTTATGAAATGGGGCAGGCATATAATGCTAACATTATATGAGATGGGGAAAAACTAGAAGCTTTCTCAATAAATATCTGGGTGACAAAAGGATAACCCCTTTCTTGTTATTTGTCTTAGTTCTAGAAATGTTAGCAATAGCAGTTAGGCCATGAAAAGAAATTAAAGGTATATATGATGGTAAAGAGACAAAATTATCCCTATTTGATTTAATTTAATAGTATTTTATTTTTCCAATTATATGTAAAGACAATTTTAAACATTCATTTTTTGAAATATTTTGAGTTCCAAATTATTCTCCTTGCCTCCCTCCCCTCTCTCCTCTCCAAGATGGCAAGCAATCTGATATAGTTATATATGTACAATCATGTAAAACATATTTCCACATTAGTCATGTTGTGAAAGAAGAAACAGGACAAAAGAAAAAAAAACATTAAAAAAAGCAAAAAGTGAACATAGTATGCTTCAGTCTGCATTCAGACTCTATCAGTTCTTTTTCTGGATGTGGATAGCATTTTCCTTTATGAGTCTTTCGAAATTGTCTTAGATGATTGGAACACTGAGAAGAGCTAAATTGATCATAGTCGATCATCACACAATATTACTGTTACTGTGTACAATGTTCTCCTGATTCTGCTCACTTCACTCAACATCACCATACAAGTCTTTCCAGGTTTTTCTGAAATCCACATGCTCATCATTTGTTACAGCACAATAATATCCCATTACATTCATATGCCACAACGTGTTTAGCCATTCCTCCCCAATTGATAGGCATCCCTTCAATTTCCAATTCTTTGCCACCACAAAAAGAGCTGCTATAACTATGTTTGTGATGGGGTATAGAATCTGGGAACCCCCTTGAAGTCTCCTTGAATCTTCCCACTTGATCTGGCTTTCACTTGCTGCCATAAACCTTTCATTATTGATATGCCCAAATCTCTGTTACCTCCCAATTGCCTCAGGCCACTTCCCACCCTTAATCCTAGATAAACCCAAATCTGTTACCCTTAAACTAGCCTAGCCCCCCTCCATTGTCATCTCCTGGTAACCTTCAACTATTTCCCATCCTTAATCCCATTCCTGGAGTCTGACCTCACCCCAGTCACCCCATTCCCATCAAAATCCTCCCTAAACCCCTCCACTGTCTTTCTGTATATAGGATCCATCTTGCCTCCCTGAAGGTGCTCAGATTCAATCTAGCTCAGCTCAGATTGTTCTGGCCTGCTTGTCAATACAAAGGTCACAAAATGCTCAGGTTCCTTAAGACTCTACCCAACATTGTAAATCTTTAATAAATTTTGTTTTTTTTTTTCCTTTGGCTGCAACAAGGCTTGGGACAAATTCATTCTGACAAGTCCCAGTGTGTCGATATTTTGGGGTCCCAAGGAAAACTTAAAACTTGAACACTTATACATGTAGGTCCTTTTACATTTTTTTTTTAATGAATTATCCCTATTTGAAAAGAACTGCCATTAAAAGTAACCTTTACATGCATAAAATAACTAGAAAGCAATTTCCCAAGACCCAATCAAGACTTGTATGAAAACAATTTCAAAATACTCTTTAAAGAAATAATGAATGACAAATAATTAGAAAGCTCTATAGTGCTCATTTGCAGATTTAATGTTATATTAATCAAACCCTCAAAGAGAGAATGGTATAAAGGTAGACAAAATATTAACAAAATTAATTTGTAGTGATAGATCTAGTATCTGGAGGAAAATAATGAAAAGCAGTAGGAATGAAAGAAGACTAGCACTTTCAGACCTTTAATTTTATTATAAAACAATTTTCATCAAAACCATTTGGCACTATTTTTTTAAGTATATCAGTGAAAAAGACTAGATAAGCTGGTTTGGCCGGTGTTTCGTAGGGCGCCAGCCCAGAAGTCGACATCCGTCACAATGAGGACCGCAAAGTCCGGCGCAAGGGGCCCAAGAGCCAGGACATCTACCTGCCGCTGCTAGTGAAGCTCTATGGGTTCCTGGCCTGAAGAACCAACTCGACTTTCTACAAGGTTGTCCTGAAAAGGCTGTTCATGAGTTAGACCAACCAGCCTCCCCTGTCCCTGTCCCGCATGATCAGGAAAATGAAGCTGCCCAGCCGGGAAAACAAGACAGCTGTGGTTGTTGGGACTGTGACAGATGATGTCAGGATCCAGGATGTTCCCAAGCTGAAGGTCTGCGCCCTTTGTGCTACCAGCAATGCCGGCAATCACATCCTCAAAGCTGGTGGGAAGATCCTCACCTTTGACCAACTGGCCATGAGCTCACCCAAGGGCCAGGGCCCCGTCCTGCTCTCTGGTCCCTGAAAGGGCCGAGAGGTGTACAGGCATTTTGGGAAGGCACCAGGCACTCCCCACAGCTACACCAAACCATATGTCCAATCCAAGGGCCGAAAGTTCCAGTGTGCCAGGGGCTGCCGTGCCAGCCGAGGCTACAAAAACTAATTCCCTTCCTCCTTGTTATATTAAAGATTTTGGACAACATTAAAAAAAAAAAAGACTAGATACTCAAAAATCAGAAACAATCGAGTTTAATAACCCAGTATTTGATAAACCTAGTGACATAAACTACATGGGGAAGTACTTCTTTTGAAAAGAACTATAGGAAAAACTGGAAGCCACTTTGGCAAATTTACATTTAGAACATCTTGTACTATAAACCACAATAAGTTCAAAATGAATGTGACCAGAATATAAAAAGTCATACTATAATTTTTAAAAATGAGATTATGTACCTTCAAGTTGTCAATCAACCAAAGGATATAAAAGATCACAAAGGATAAAATATATAATTTCGATTCTGTGAAATTTAAAAGCTATTGCATGAACAAAATCTATTTAGCTAAGATAAGAAGGGTCTTTGCATCAAATATCTATGAGAAGGGTTTGATATCCAAGCTCTATAAGAAACCAGCATAAATATATAAAACAAAGCTATATTCCCCCAATGGATATGGGATCAAAGGATATGAACGAACATTTTTCAAAAGAATAACTGCAAACTATTAACAACCATATGAAAGAATACAGAGACATCATGGAACAGGGACTGAAGACCTGACCTTGTAGTCACTTGTAGTCAGGAAGACTTTGGTCCAAGTCTTGCCTCACACACATACATACATACATACACACACACACACACACACATACACATATAACCTAGGCCACTTAACTTCTTTGTGCCCCAAGCAGACTCTGGAGTTAGTTTTAGAATAATACCAGCTGCATTGATACATAAATATTCTGGAAGACACCTTTGTTGTTTTTCAGTTGTGTCCCACTCTTGGTAAGCCTATTTGGGGCTTTCTTGGCAAAGATACTGGAGTAGTGTGTCATTTCTTTCTCTAGCAAACAGATTAAGGGACTTGCCCAGGGTCACACAGCTGCTAAGTATCTGAGGGGCCAGATTTGAACTCAGGAAGATGAGTCCTCCTGACTTCAGCCTCAGCACTCTATCTACTGCATCATCTCACTGCACCTAATTCAAGAATTTAGACTGGGGTTAGAATGCAATGAGGCATTCATAGACCATAAAATTGGCTAATAAAAAACTCAACTTTAGTGATAACAACAGATTAAAAGAATATAATTTGTAAAGTTAAAAAAGATACTGACCCATAAAACACAATTCCCCTTTCCATTGATAATCATCACAATACCTATGCTAGAAAACAACTCCTCTCAGGCTAGTTTTATGTATTAGGTAATGAGGAAGCCAAAAATCCTAGCCTCCTTAAGGGACCAGCCCAATTTACATAAAACTGGTATTGTTACCTTAAGGGGGTTTCCTCACTGGGAATTTCCTATACTAGAGAAATCACAGGTCCAGACTAAGAACAAAACAAATGAAATCCCTTTAAAAACCAAGATAGTTCCTAGAAGTACATGGAATACAAAACAAAATGATTAATAATATTAGGTGGAAGGTGGGAGGAAGAAGGAAATAAAAAGATGGTTTCAAATCACTAATGCAAATCAAAACAAAGGCAAGGTTTTGATGGAGATACAGTCTCTGGGAGCCCCCTTGATCTCTCCTTGAATCTTCCTACTAGATCTGGCCTTTGTCTGAGGCCATAAGCCTTTCATTATGTAGGCCCAAATCTCTACCTAGCCTAGCCCTCTACAATCCAGCTGCTTCCTACACTTGATCCCATCAAAATCCCATTCTCTTGTTTCCTGGAGTCTTGACCTCTAGTCACCCTAGTACCATCAAGATCTTCCTTAGACCCTCAAGACCCTCCCTAAACCCCTCTTCTAGTCACCCCAGACTACTTGACCACCCCTCAATCCCTCCCATAATCTGTCTGAATATAAGTCTCACCTTGCCCCATGAAGGCACTCAGATTCAATCTAGCTCAACTCTGATTATTCTGACCTGCTGGCATTTGTGTCTCAAATGCTCAGGCAACCCTAACAGTCTACCCAATATGGCTAATCTTCAATAAACTTTGTTTTTCTTTGGCTATGAGGAGGCTTGAGTAGAATTCATTCGGCAAGACTTGGTGTGTCAGTATTTTGGGGTCTCGAGAACCCCTAAACCCCAAACCTTATCAGTTTCATCTCTCATATTCAACAAATTCACAAAGATGATCATATTGGTGAGGCTGAAGGAAAACTGGTACAATAACACACTGTGAATTGACCCAATCATTCTGGAAAACAATTTGGAATTATGCTAAAAAAAAAAGTGACTAAAATGTCCTTTGACCCAGAGATCCCACTGATAGTCATATATCTCAAGAGGCTAAAGACAAAAAGAAAGGTCTCATATGCATTGCAATATTAAAGCGATACTTTCTGTGTTAGCAAAGAACTTGAAATAAAGAAGGTGCTCGTTTATTAGGGAAAGGCTAAACAAATTGTGTTGTGTGGCATAAATGTAATGGCATATTACTGTAAGAAAATGATAAGTATGAAGAATTAGAGAAGCCTATGGTACCAATAACAGCACAATAACAAAACTGAATATTATGTAATTAACAATGACCAAGCTTGTTCCTGTAGAAAGTTTAAGAAAATTTCCCTTTGTTGTAGAGGTGAGGGACTATAGGTGTGAAATATGACATGTACTGTCAGACATAATCAATGCTTTGATTAGTTTTGCTATACTGCTTTTCCTTCCCCCTTTCTTTAATCTTTAAAAAAATTAATATGATAATTAATATGATAAAAGATGACTAGCAGAGTAGAGGAGGAGAAAGGATATATTTTGAGGTTGTTGTTGAGTCCTTTCAGTCCTGTCTAACTCTTTGTGACCCCATTTGGATTTTCTTAGCAAAAATCCTGGAATGGTTTACTATTTCCTTCTCCAGCTCATTTTACAGGTGAGGAACTGAGGCAAGCAAAGTCAAGTGAAGTCATTCAAGAAACTTTTTTTTTTCTGGCTGTATCACTTTTTCCCACATTAATGAGCATTGGTGGGTAGTAGTCATTGGACTGGGTAAGTATTGACGGACTTTGTCACATCTTGAAAAAATTTGTCAGAAAGGCAAGGTGTTTTCCAACTGGCCATGTCAGTTCTGCTCCATATGCCTTCAAAACAAGTTACCATCATACATCTCTTCCTCTTGGCATTTATAATAGAATTCCTTATAGTTCTGTGAAACATGTTGCTCCTTCAGGTCTGGCTTCAGAGACACCTAATTTCTCCTATTTTCCCTTTGTGTCATGCAAATTCTTCCATTCACCAAACTCTTGATTCTAGTTTTAGTTGTCCCCTACCTATTCCAAATCTCTCTTCTTTCTGACAGCTTAGCTGGATGCTCCCTCCCATTCTGTGGTCTGGACTTGCATCCTACAGAATGAAAGAACGCTGAATTTGGAGACCGAAACCTTGGGTTTACATTTCAGCTCTGCCACTTAGTAGCTTTGTGACTTTAATCGCAAGTCACTTAAACCACTCACTTAACTTCTTGGAGCTTGCTTCTTCATCTATCATAGGAGTAATAAGCATTTTGCTTTACTTACTTCACAGGGTAGAGGAAAATAAACTTTAAACTGCTACACTGTATACTATAAACCTTAAAGTGGTATATATATGAATTATTATTCCTATTTTTCCATTGAAGTATAACTCCAATGCCTCTTCACGTTGGAGCAATGATCACATGTTCTCAGACTCCACCAAGTCCTAGGAGAGTCCTTTAAGTCCAAATGACTTTACATATGGACCCAGTGACAGCCTGCAAGTCTGTTGTCTGAGGATAGATCTAATCAAGTTCAATAATGACTCATTACCTGAAAGTTGGTTACCAGTTAACTTCTTTTTTTTAACCTCAGCATCTCACAAAGACTTACAGCATAATCAGAAAGTAGAGCTCATCAGTGAGGTGGGGCGGGGGGGGGGGGGGAGGGAGAGAAACAGAGAGAGAGAGAGAGAGAGAGAGAGAGAGAGAGAAATTGACTCATGAGCTTGTTTCTGATTGGATAAAGCCACAAATCCAAAGACCTCTTGATAATGACTCAGCCCTGCACCATAGAAAGAGGTAGAACTGAGAGAAAGACGACCTTTTGAGAACCACAGAAAACACAGCACTTACTCAGAACTGTATGGACAAACCCCCTTGCTAATTGTAATGTCAGAACTGAGATCCTTTTTATTAAACAGGATGAATGACAAATTCTTCAGCTTGCCATTAAAAGCCCCCTACAATCTGGTTCCAACCTACTTTTCCAGCCTTAGTTCATGCTATTCTCCTTTGCACATTCTACACTGTAGTCAAACTGGACTACTAGCTATTTTCTGAAGTTGACTTTCTATCTCCTGCATCCTTAAATTTGCGGAAGTCCTTCATGCTTAGACAATGTATTCCCTCTTCTCCATCTGTCAAAATCTTTGTTTTCCTTCAAGGCTCATTTCAGGTACTGATTCTTTCAGGAAGCCTTCCATAATGCACCCAGTTATTAGTACTTTCTCCTTCCTCAAATTACCTTATATGTACCTATCTACATATTTTATCTACAGTAAAATGTAAGCTACTTGAGGGAAGAAACCATGTTTTTGGTCTTTTTATTCATTACACCTCAGTGTCTTAGTCATAATGTTTACTAAATTGAATTTAATTGAAGTGTTCCATACTCTACAAGGCAGGTAGGTGACACAGTGAAAAGACCACAGGGCCTGGAATCAGGAAGACCTGAGCTCAAATCTAGCCTCAGACACTTACTAGCTATGTGTCCCTAGGCAAGTCACTTAAACCTTGTTTGCCTCAGTTTCCTCATCTATAAAATGATCTGGAGAAGGAAATAGCAAACTATTCTAGTACTTTTGCCAAGAACATCTCAAATGGGATCACAAAGCATCAGACACAACTTAAATGACTGAATAACAACAACATACTATATGATTCCCTGGAACAGCTTGCTTCAATCTTAGTACCTTCCAAGGTCTTATGCTGAATTGTGTCCTTTGTGACTTCCCCTGGAAACTTTTCTTGGAAACTACCAGCATAAGCTATTTGGCATATCACTTTCCTACTAGTTTCAGAGTCATGTGATGTGTTCCAGTGCTACAATTTTAAAGCCAAAGGGATAGGATGCTTGCCCTTTTCCTCTTCTGCTAAAGGGCAACTCTTAGCTCTGGGCCCATGTACAAAGTGGACCAGGTTCAATCCTAGGTTTATAGGATCATAGATTTAGAGCTAGAAGAGACCTTAGAGGTCAATTCCTTTGTTTTATAGATGAAGAAACTCAGAAAAAGAGAATTTAAATGATTTAGTCCAGGTTATATAGCTGGCAAGTGCCAGGGGCAGGATTTAAACCTAAGTCTTAACTCCAATTCCACTAAGCCTGACTTCCTAAGAGAAAAGGTCAGTCTCCATTTTCTTTTGCTCTTTGGCTCATTACATCCCCACTCTGGCACAGGGGGAAAATACTTAAAGTTTAAGAATGGCTTACATCTAGGGTTTCCCCAAGGGGGGAGGGGTAATAGAAAGGTATTCACTGGAATAGGACAGCTATTTGTTTCCTCTACACAAAAAGACCTGTAAGCCCACCATTACAGAAAAACTTTAAAGTAACTCATAACTTCTGTCATACTTCCCCAGGCCTTTAAGCCTAGACCGGTCCATCTCAAAATCAGTGTTCAATCACCTGTGTTCAGGAAGGAACACAAAGCAGAAGAGACAGCCAAAGGCCCAGGCTCAACCTCACCAAATTAAAACTCTAATTCTACTCTAGTTGCCAAGTAGGAAGTCACCATCCAGCTAGGGTGAGGAGGAGGGTGGCCTTTCTCTTCACCTCTTAGGAACATTCATTTCTTGGCACATAGAGCAATTCAGGAAGCAGAAAGGGCCAAAGTCATCCCTCCTCTTTAATTGATGCCCCACCTTGCCCCTATGCTGCTGTTGTGGGAAAGAGCAAAACACAAGGGATCACCTAGGGCTTGCTGGGCCATGACAATGTGTCAAGTCCTTTCAGCATTGAGTCATCACATGTGGTTGGCCTGAAGCAGACAGGGTAACAGCACATACTCCCATTATGCTATGAATGATACCTTTAAAATAGCTTGGCTCTTGCGATTTCTTTCCCTCTTGATACTAAGGTCTTTTTTTTTTAAATTTATTTTTTATTTTTAGTTTACAACACTCAGTTCCACAAGTTTTTGAGTTCCAAATTTTCTCTCCTTCCTTCTCCTCCTCCCTTCCCTCCAAGATGGCATGTAATTCGATATAGGTTCTACATATACCTTCGCGTTAAACTTATTTACATAGTAGTCAAGTTGTAAAGAATTATAAGCAATGGAATAAATCATGAGAAAGAAGAAATGAAACCAAAAAAGAAGGAAAAAAAAGAGAGCAAATAGTTTGCCTCAATCTGCATTCAGACTCCATAATTCTTTCTCTGGATGTGCATTGCTTTTTCCATCATGAGTCTTTTGGAGCTGTCTTTGAATCTTGCATTGATGAGAAGAGCCAATTCTATCAAAGTTAGTCCTTACAGATACCATGTGTCTCTAATCATATACCATGTTCTCCTGGTTCTGCTTCTCTCACTCAGCATCAGTTCATATAAGTCTTTCCAGGTTATAATGAAGTCCATCTGCTCCTCATTTCTTATAGCACAATAGTATTATTCCATTACATTCATATACCACAATTTGTTTAGCCATTCCCCAATTGATGGACATCCCCTTGATTTCCAATTCTTTGCCATCACAAAAAGAACTGCTATAAATATTTTTGTACATATTGGTCCATTTCCCACTTGTGTGATCTCTTTGGGATACAGCCCTAGAAATGGTATTGCTGGGTCAAAAGGTATGTACATTTTTATAGCCCTTTGGGCAGAGTTCCAAATTGCTCTCTAGAATGGCTAGATCAGTTCACAACTCCACCAATAATATAACAATGTTCCAATTTTCCCACATCCTCTCCAGCATTTATCATTTTCCTGTTTTATCATGTTAGCCAGTCTGACAGTAGAGATGTGGTACCTAAGAGTTGTTCTGATTTGATGCTAAGGTCTTCTAATGTGCTTGGTATTGGCTAGCTGAAATGACTGACTTCCTAAATTAATGAGTTACCTGCCTCAAACAAAGTAGCATTCAGCATCATCTTTGACTACGAAATTACAAACCTCTCTCTGTTTTTTTTTTTTACTCCTATTTGCTGTTGGGTTCCTGGCAGGGTATTAGCTTATCTTGCCTTTATCTTGTCCATAACAAGGCCACCATGCCAGTTCCCATCTAGCTCCAAAACATGTCACCATGTGCCTATCTTTAGCTGCACCCTGCCTTTCCAACTTCAGTTCCCTATCTGTGTTGTCTTCTCCTATTTGAATTTAAGTTCCTCGAAGACAGGGACTACCATGCTTGCTTGTATTTATATTCCAGGTGCTTAGCAAAATGCCTGGCACACAGTAATCACTTACTAAATGATTTTTAATTAATTGATTTGGAATAACAGGAGCATAGAACATGACTAGATTTGCACTTCCTGGTGGGTTATGGAGAGACTTCTTTTGGCCATGGGTTACTCACTTCCAATGGGAAATGAAGACAAGTCCCCAAATGCCTGCTGAACTGAGAGAGCTAATAACTCAAAGCCTTTTGCAGATCATTGGATTATAAAAGGAGCTCCTATTCTCTGCCTCACTTGTCCTTTCTGTTTGTGAAGCCTGTGACCTTTTTCCAGATAAATCCTAAGAGTTGGGTGAGGGAAGCAATGATTGCCCCATCTTCCACCTGGCTTCCATGTAGCAATGAGAGCATGGTTGCTTCGTCTTCTTTTGTGTTTGCTCTTTTTTGATCTTAAGCAAACAATCCATGGTAGAGGTGTTTAGGACTGTCCGAGATCTTTCTTTCTCTCATATTTACATTCTGCAGCATATGTTTATTACTTCAGTACTTGACAAATCTTGTGTTGTTATGTGTTTATGCTTAGTATGGTACCTGGCTCATAGTAAGCCTTAATAAATGTTGATTGATTAATATGTGTAAACTTGGTCTCCCCCAATAAGATTACAAGCTTGAAGGGCAGGTATCCTATTTTCTGTTTCTGTTGTATTTTCACAGAATGAGGCAGAGATTTGGACACATAAGTATTCTGTAAGTAATTGGAGAGTTGAATGGAACTTCCCAAGGCAATGTGATGTCTAGAGTTGTTAATAACCATCTAGGAAAATGTTATGGTAATGTCCCATTATGCACCCAGAGCCTTAGTTCTCAGGGAACCTGGGATGAAGCTCCTGGGGACATTTCTGAGAATCTCTTTAGGCTTCTGATACAGCAGTACTGCATACCTCTGTTTCGGTCTCCTCTGATTCCTGATAAGGGAGGCGAGGAAGGAGAGTCATGTAATTTATACCTCAATACTTGAAGAATTCTTAATTCCATCACTGAATATACTTCGTTTATTAGTGATCGACACACAAGTCTATGATAGGTTGTACTTGAAATATTTCCAGCTTGTTGCAGCCTTCTGACATTGCCCAGAGTCTTAGCTGGGGCTTTGTCCTAGGGAACTGAAAGTTAGATATCACTTAAACTCCAAAAAACTAAGTTTAGCACCTAGTTGACATGAATAATTAGTTAAATTAGGAAGCTACCAGATGGCAGCTTCCTCACCCAGGTGAATTCCTTTAAGGCCCAACCATTCCCAGTTGTGAGAGAAAGTGTCCTAGGTCTCTGACCCACAACTGATTTTGTCTTAAAAAGTTAATTTGAAGGGAAATTTTTTCTACTTTTCCCAGGTACCCCAAATTAGTCTGGCATAGCTTGAGAATCCAGAGTTCATTTCCAAGCTGTAATGAGCCCACTGGAGAAGGACTTGTGTAGAAAGCAAGTGTTCATGAATATAAAAATTGTTTTAAAATTTTAGAGCTAAAAGGGTTCCTAGGCCCTTTGTTTCCCAGATGAAGAAACTGAGGTGAGGTCAGGGGACCCCTCCAAGCTCACACAGCTCCTCAGAGTGCCCCTTTTCAAGGATAGCTCCTGGTCTCTCCCTGAGGATGTGTGGAAGGAATTGCAGCTTCACTTGCTCAGGCCTAGCCTGAATTTGCAGCTTTTCTGACCCATGAAGAGCAGGAAGCCTGGGAGCTTATCTGTCAGGAGCTCATTGTTTGGAGGGAGGAGGCCCTTGGCTGCTGCTGGAAAGTAGACATGTGGTTGAGCAAGATTTCTCCCAGGGTGGAATGTAGGGTGGAATACAGCTGGGCCTGTGTCCTCAGTCCTTTGGCTGGGTGATTCCTTAGCAACCATCCACACACACCCTTGCCCATACAGGATGCTCTCTCCCTATCCTGATCAATCAACAAGAATTTCTTAATTACTGTGTGATAGGCACCAGAGCTACATGAGTGAGACAAGTCCCTGTCTTCCATGTTCTACTGGGGAGATACAATATGTTCACAGAGAAGTAAATGCAAGATACATACAAAATATATACACAATGATTTGAGGGGTTCATTAACACATAAAGGATTCTGGAGAGACTCTAAGCTGAGCCCTGAAAAAAAAAAAGGAGCTTCCAAGAAGTGGAGGTGAGGAGGGAAAATAAACATGGAACTATGCAAAGGCTCTGAGATGGAAGATAAATGTGGTGAACAGGGAACAGCAAAACAAGCCCATTTGTCTGGAACTTCAAGTGTATGACGGGGCGTAACATGTAATCGGCCTGGAAATAAAGGCTGGAGCCAAACAGAGGCCTGTATAGTTCCCATTAGAAGAAATAAATTTTAAGAGCCTACTCAACCTTAGGGCCAGTACTTCTGAAGGGTTGGAGGTATTTTTCACTAATGCTTTGATCTAGAGCCCCCCATTCCAGTATCTCTCCCCACCCTTCAGCCCCATCCCCACCACTGTCAATGGCAATACTTAATATTGATTGACACTTCTCTATATAGGAACCTATAGAGCCTTTGGTTATAACCAAACAGCACAGGGTAGATAACTCTGTAGTTTATAACCACTCAGAATCACAAAGTCTCAAGACAACAGTCCATGGACTTTGAGTAAAGCATCACTGAAGTTCAACTTTCACTGAAACTGAATATCCATCCCACAGTCTGGCCATGCCAGGAGCCAGTGGGATCCTTTTCCTCCCTCTCCACTCCTACCCCCAAATCCACCCCCCCTAATAGTCTGTGTTACTTTCCATCTAGGATAACTGATGTAGTTGGGAAATTTGGTCCAGGTTTCCAAGTCACAGCCCTAAAGGGACTTTCCTCCAGAGAATAGATGCCATTGTCCTTAGGGCATGGAGAGGAAGTATTGGTCACCCAATCTGTTTTGCAAACAGTTCAAGGCATGTACACAGTAAACAGTGAGCTCATACATTCTTAGTCATGCGATGCCTAATGGTAACATTTGCCTTATTTTCTCCCATTCTGGATAAACTGGAACTTCAAAATAGTTGGAATTTCACAGAGCAAAGCTATATAAACACCCAGAGATGCTAGAACTTTCTAGTTTATCACCATTTGATCTCAAACAATATACTGGAAGTTGTAAGCCTTCAAAATAGATAAGGAATCTGACCAATTAAATAATCAAAGCACTTCCTCTTGAGATGCTTCAAGAATTCCACATCACAGAAGTCGTCTCCCCAAACCTTTTGGAGGGATTGAGGACAGGGAAAGAGGAGCGGAAGAGACACATGACTCTTTTGGTATCAAAAGCTGGTCCAGATGTGGCTAAACTTCTTGATTAGGGGAGATATCAGTTCTGGGTTCCTAGAAGCTGGTGATGCACTCTGAAGGATTGTGAGGAGACTGGAATAGGTGTGATTCTCACATCTCCTTGTCTTTCCTTTTCTACCACATCTTACCTTTTATACTGTGTCCCTGGCTACCACTCTGTACTGCTCAGAGAAATGCCTGGCTCAAACGTGTTCCACCACCTGTGGCTTTGATCTCTGTGAATCTGCAAGAGGAACCAGACCTTTCAGAGACTCCAAAGAAGTCTCAGTTACCATCTTTCTGTCCAAAGTCTGTTCAGTGGTTCCAGGTGACCTACTTGGTTTTTAGGAAGCCCACGCCAGTGCAGAAGGCCATGACTTTTAGGCATCTTTTGATTATCTCAGTGAAATTGAGAAATGGATAGTGGATGACATGGATTCTTTTGTGGACCCTGAGACCTTAAGGGCAGAGGTACACAAGTTCATGGAGGAACACAAGAAGATAGCTGCAGATGGTGCCAGATGAGGGAGGCTGGGTAGAAGTGACCTGCAAAGGCTGGTGCTCAGGGTCCTCCAGTCAGAGGTCCCTGGCCATCAAGTGCTGGAGAAAGAGAAATGGAAGAAAGCCCGGAAGAAGATGCAAAACTTATATGATTCTTGGCAACTCTGAAAGGCCAAGATGGGGCCCTTGGCAGAGGTTTGAGGAAAAGAAAATTGCTCCGATGTGGGCTCAGTGAAAGTTTTGTCCATACTGAATTGGGGCAGCCAGCCTGCATTTAGGAGAGAGGGGTGAGGAGTGGTCATTCTCCCCCATCTACTGGGACCGGAAAGGAAGTGAGCCAGCGTGGACGGAGAGGAGAGAGAGTAGAATCCTCAGCACCTGGCTCTGACCAGGTCCCTTTACAATGTTCAGGGACTCCAGATTTCTGGAGTCTCCCCATCTCCTTAGCTGCATGTGACCATCTGTGGCCACTCCTGCCTCTGTTTGGGCACAGCACAAAGCAGTCGGGAGGGAGGATGGGAGGCAGCAGTCATTTTCATTAGGATATAAATAAAGAATAGACAGCCTTACTGCCACTTTTCTGGGGACCTTGGGTTCAAAAGGAGCCAGACTCCATTCCCCACCTAGAGCCTATCGAGTAATAACCAAATCTGATTCTGAGGGATTTTATCCACTTATGATAAAAGCAGATCCCCCTCCATTTTAGCCCAGCCCGCCGGCTCAGTTCCCTCCATGAGCTGAATTAAGTTGACTTTCCTAAGAAGAATGATTTTCCTCAATCAGGTGAAAATAATTTTCTGGTTTCCCTTACTTATCTTTCTCAGAGTGATGCCTTCCGGCAAAATGCCCCATTTCCTTAAAGTTATCTGTTGGACTATTGTGTTTATAGTGTCAGTCAGTCAACTAGTATTTATTAAACTCCTACTATGTGCAAAAATAAGGCAAAAATCTGATCCTGTGCTCAAGGAGCTTGTAGTCTATTGGGGCAAACAACATGCAAACAGCTATGTACAAATAAAATACGTACAAGATAAATGGAAGATAATCACCAGAGGGGAAGGCACTAGAATTAAGAGGAATTAGGACAGCTTGAAGAAGGTGGAATCTGGGACTAGAAGAAAGCCAGGGAAGCTAGGAAGCTGGTGAGTATGCTCTGGCTTCACTCCTCCAGAGCAAAGCTGGCTACATATCCCCCTAACAGTACTAAGGATACCACTACAGGGTTGGGACATTTTCTTATATGTTATAAGCACCTATTCCAGGGTTTTCCTTTCCCACTGTTAGCTACCAATGACTAACACCCCAGTTCAATTTGGTCAGTGAACAGTGATTACCTTTTACAAAGGGGTATTTACTTCACAGACACAGCAAGAACAGAAGTGCAAGTATTCTCCCTCAGTACTTGGGGACACATTCTCCACTATACTCTGTACTATACTATACTATATACTGTATACTATACCCTACACTATACATAAGTCCCAGAGGAAAATGGCACTGGTCCCACCAAGTTTACTTCCAACTATGGCATTACTGCCGATGAATCCTTGCCTCAGCTACTACTGGGCTCTGTCCCAAAAGCCATTCCTTGATCTTTGGGGTGTCATTGCTGGCTAGACCATATGGCTGCAAAACAGGAAATATGGCCTGCTCTCAGACCCCTCAGCTCCAATTTCCTCTACTTAAAATGAAAGAACATATACCAAGGGAAAGAATTGAGACCCGTATTCTTGGGCACATGTTGGCTTCAGACGGGAAGGGCCCACGGCCTCTTTTGCTTACAGTATTGTCTCTCTTCTCTTACCAGAACTGCCTGGCAGGAAGAAGTCAAACCAATATGATGGCAAGATTCTGGTCAACTAGTGATTTTTGAATACGCCCCTGATTCAAATACAGCCCTACACTCTGGGCAAGTGACCTAACTCCTGTTTGCCTCAGTTTCCTCATCTGTAAAATGGAATAATAATAGCACCTACATCCACAAATTTATGTTCCTTCATCTCAACTGGGCACTTGCTGTTGTGAAGATCGAATGAAACATTTATAAAGTGCTTAACATAGTGCCTGGCACATTCTGGGTACTTAATAAATTCTTGTTTCCATCCTTTTGTTCAGTCAATCAAAAAGGCTTCTCTTCCTTACGTGCTTAGCGAAACAGAACCAGTTTACAGAGTGTCCAAGCATTCTTGAAAATCCATGTGGGTGTTGTAGCAGTCAAACATTCTAAGCATGCTTATGAAGACTAGACTCTGGCGAATCCCCCAGTTATCATAGGTTTTCAAATTGTTTTAAAGACAGCTTAATAAGGATGCATCTGAGTGAAAGGATTGCATTTCTCTTGAGGATCTGAGCCTCAAGGATGGACCTGAAGTTCTTGGAACTTCGATTCCAATGAAACTGTGTGTCTATGGAGCAGGAAGACGACTTGGAGAGGCAATGAGGATTTCTAGGAAGAAGAGGGGTGTCATAGATACAAGTCAGTTAGGGCAGCACTTGGTACCAGATACTTAACTAGCTATGTGACCTTGGGATAATAACTGCAACTACCTCCCAGGCTTGTTATGAGGATCAAATGAGATAATATTTATAAAAGTGCTCAGCACAGTGTCTGGCACATAGAAGGTACTATATAAATGCTGGCTATTATCATTATCGTTATTATAGTCCTTCATGGTTATTAGTATTTATTTATAATATCTGGAAGCACGTTTTTTTGAGTTTTCTTTTCAAACACGCTAGATACCAGGAGAGAAGATTGTACCCCCACCTTTGTGTTTATTTAAGCATAATTTATCTTCTATTCTCTCAAGAATAGAGAGAGATAAAACAGATGGGTCCCCAGTCAGTGTTTTATGGAAACAGAATTAATTTAGTTGAGATGAAAATTTGACATCTATTAATGTATCTTAAAATGGTTCGTAACTGATTCTCTTCCATAATAGCTGAGAAAGCAACATGGAAATTTCCTTAAGCATTATTTCAAAGAAGAGCTCTGACTTTCCTAATGATTTGATTCCAAAGAAAGGGTGGGAAATGGAACAATTTTTCCTGCCCTATTTGTAACTGATCAAGTTTTGTAGATCATGATATCCCTGGTTGAGTTTCATGGCCAAAGTCACTCATACAGGAACTTCTAACATCTATGAATTTTATTGAAGCCAACCAAATATTCTTTCTCTTACAGAAGCAATGGTTAGTCTCTTACTCAGTGGTCACTGTTTTAATTCATCACCTTTATTCTATGATAAGTAAGATGTCTTTATATCCTCTGTTCTTTGTTTTTTTCCCCCCATCTCCTGGTGCTAATTGAAACCTAAGATTACCTTGTCGATACTACATCTCCTGGAACCAAAATCCAGAAGAAGCTAATCCTTCTCCTATTCCTTGACTCCCAGAAGTTCAGGAAGGTTCAGCAAAAACTTTATTTCCCACTGTCACTTTAAGACCAGCACCATCACTTGATAATTTCTCCTCTTCAGAAAGCTGTGCCATCTACTTATACTGTGCTCAATCCATTCAAAGGGCTTTGATTTATCAGCTTCTAGGTAATTTTCCCACCTTCCTCAGTAACTTCAGCCCTCACTTAGTTTTCTTCTCTGCTCTATCATCCTTAATGACTTCCTCCTTCACCCCTATCCATACCCTGCTGGGAGCTGGAAGAAGCTAAAAAACTGTACTGAGTGGTTTCTCCACAAATTTATGTTCCTTAATCTCAACTGGGCACTCACTGTAGCAAGGCAATTCTCCTACTCCTCTTTAATTGATTCTTCATCCCACTCACCACAGTAGCGGTTCTGAATTATTCTACCTCTCCTCAAGCCTCTCTCCTTCTACCTTCGCAGCTGAGGACTTTGCCTAATATTACCCTAAAAACATTGGGGCCTGTTCTCAGAGAGCTCCCTCTTCTCTCCTCTCCTCTTCATTTTTACATTCCTCTGACATCATGTCCCACCATCACCTCCTTCACTCCTGTCTTTGTCATCAAAGTATATAAAGTAGCCCTTCTCCTTCTAGAGGTCAACCCCTCCACCTGCACCCTTGATCCTGTCCCTTCTATCTTCATCAATGAATTGCCCCCACAAAGATTGTCACTGTTCCTCTGGTGTTTAATGTCTCTCTCTCTCTACTAGGTCCATCTACAAACATGCCCTTGTCTCCTTTATCCTTAAAAACAAAACAAAACAAAAAAACAAACTTGATGTTATCTTTCCAGCTAGCAATCATTCTATAGGTCTCCCCACCCCCACCTCACCCCATTCCTGCCTTGATCTTTCTCAGCTAAATTGCTTGAAAAAACTGTCTATATTCAGTGCCTCCACTTCCTCTCCTCTCTTTCTCATATAAACCCACTACAACCTGGCTTCCAACTTCATCACTGAATTGAAACTGCTTTCCCCAAAGTTGCCAATGATCTTTTCTTTTTCTCTTTCAATTTTTTTTATTCTGACATCAGTGAGCACCAATTAAAACGAGTACTTTTATGTAGACAGAACAGAAAAAGAGGATTGTATTGTGAATGTCTGTTATATATAGCTTGTTTTTCTTTTTTAAGTATATAATAAATTAAACATGTAACTTTTAAAGCTGTCCTGCTTGTCTATGATTCCTTCTGGAGTTCCTTCTGTTCTCTTCTATGCACTGAAAAAAAAAAAAAGCTTCAATGATTCTTTTGTATTTCTTAGTTTGAGGCGGGGCACCCCTAACTGTAGACCATCTCTTGCTTCTAACTCCCCTCCTGATGAGGTTATGAGACTTGCACCCCTGAAAGGAAAACACTATGGCTCTAGAAACAGCCCAATTCTTGAATTTTCCCATACATTCCAGCAGCATAGATCACTGACCCATCCCAGACACTTGGCACCACCTCAGATTACTTGCATATATTGACCACTACTTGGCCCACCCCAGACTACTTTCACTCCTTAATACCAGGTAGATCATCTAATTAGCCTATTTGATATTCCTTTCATTGTTGTACCTGGCCCACCCCAGACTAGTTACCAATCCCATCCAGATCCTTTCACTGTCCCTGTTTTATATAAGCATCAGTCTAATACTCCCAGACCGGCTCCCCCAGTTAAGCTGCAGGTTCCCTAAGAATCTTGCCTGTTTATTGGCATTACAAACAAAACCTTTGTAACAAATAAATGTAGTCCCACAAATAAATTGTCTCAACGAATAAGAGGAATTAATTGCTAAATCTTACAACCTTTTCTCAGTCTTCATACTTCTAGCTCTCTCTGAAGTTTTAATATTAACTACCTTCTCATATATTCTCTCATCTGCTACGTTTCATGACACTGATCTCTACTAGTTCTCCTCCTACCTTTTTGACTGCTCCTTCTGCTGCATCTTCATCCAGGTCATGCCTCATAACTGTAGAAGTCCCACATGACTCTGTTCTGGGACTTCTCTTTTCTATGCTATCTCTTAGCTCATTAGCTTCTAGAGGCTCAGTTATCAGTTCTATATAGATGATTCCCAGATATATATCTAGCCCATAATCTCTCTCCTGAGTTCCTGTAATGTATATTTAAAACCGGATATGCCATAGGCATCTTTAATGTCCAAAACAGAACTCATCATTCCCACCCAAACCCTCCCCTTTTCCCAACTTCCCTATTACTGTTGGCATCAGGATGACCAAGTTTAAATAGCTATATGACCTTGGGCAAGTCACTTAACTTCTGCCTCAGTTTCCTCAACTCTAAAATGGGGATAATAACATCACCTACTTCTCAGGGTTGTTATGAGGATTAAGTGAAATAATATATGTAAAGCTCTAAGTATAGTACCTGGCACATAGTGGGCACTTAATAAATGCTTGTTCCCTTCCCATAATAGGTTTAATATTGATTAAATTAATAAGATAATTTCCTCAATAAGATGGATAATAGCATCCTTAACATACAATAAGGGATACAGCGGATAGAGTACCAGGCCTGGAGTCAGGAAGACTTATTTTCCTGAGTTCAAATCTGACTTCAGACACGTATTTATCTGTGTGACCCTGGGCAAGTCACTTCACCCTATTTGCCTCAGTTTCCTCATCTGTAAAATGAACTGGAGAAGGAAACAGCAAACCATTCCAGTATCTTTGTCAAGAAAACCCCCAATGGGGCCATGAAGAGTCAGACACAACTGAAAATGACTGAACAACAGCAACAATCCTATTATTTATAGTTCTTCAAATTTAGAAAATTTATTTGTCAAATATAACTTCCTTGGAACCTTTTTTTCAAATTATTTTGAAGACTTTTATTTTAAAAAACTTCTTTTATTTATTTGCAATTATTTCCTTCTATACAAATAGTCTTGTCTGTCACTTTCAGTTCATCTTATACATTTACAGGTTGTATTCTTCCAGTAGGGAGTAAAGTCCTTGAGGACAAAGACTTTTTTTTGTTTGTTCTCTTAGCATCCCTAGTACCCAGAACAGTGCCTAATATATAACAGGTACTTAATTAATTATTATTTAATTAATTATTATTATTAATTATTATTTCTCTCTCGTGTTAATAGCCAATTATTAAAATTGGGGAGACCTAAGCTTTTTTCCCCTGTCCTATTTCCAATCTCTCGAGGACAGAGTTGATGGAAGATGGGATTAACATTCTTCTCACTCTGAGTACTGCTACCCCATCCAACTGATCAGACTTCTAATCTAAAGTGAAACTCCAGTCCCATTGTCTTCTGCTCACACTCGGGGAGGAGAATGTAGATTGTTTAGGGAGGGAAGGGGGGGCTAACTTAGAAGTAAATGACATAATCAAAACTCATTAGAAAAGGGGACCCAAATCCTTTTTAGGTAAGGTCCCTTATTGTAACATTTAATCTATTTGTTAACCAGTCAGAGTTGATAGTCATTCTCTGGACCACCTACTTTTCCAAGGCCTTATAAGCCTTGAGGCTGACACCATGAGGGTCTTTGGCCTTTGAAAGTGCCCCTAACTTCTTTTACTAAAACACTAGCATTATTAATAAAATAACTAATTACCCAGAAATTAGTGTCTCTGAAGCTTTTTAAAAACTCACATCATGAGCTAAGGGAAATATCAAGTCATAGTGTCATTGCATTGCTCAAGCCACCACCATTGCAGGTCTATTGGTAAAACTGTTGGATTTGGGCCAGTTATGCTGTCTCTAGCTGTCCTACCTGATTCACGAGCTTCCCTTGCCACTCCAGTACATACTATAGTATAGACTTCTGCACCTCTCAAAATCGTAAGGCTACCTCCAAGCCTGGACATGGCCCTTTTGAAGTCACTGCTCAGTTACGTACTCAGGAAAAGAAACACGAGAAAGCAAAAAGAAGCCAGGGATTCAGGCACAAACCAGCAGAGGTGAGTCCCTTTGCACTAGCTATGTGGGACATGTGGGTGTTACCATTATTCCTGGCTGGGGGAATGGGCCAGCTCTCAGAACTCAGCTCAAAACAGGCAAAACAGTTCCATTTTCAGCAAGAAAGAAAGAAAGGGGGAGGGAGAAGGCCAATGCCTTTCATATGTATGCTGTATCATCCACTCTTTAGCCAATATGGGGACTCAATCACAGTACAAGCCCCTTAGTGACAAATCACACATTGCCTGAAGGTCCTGCCAAGCCTCCACATGTTCACCTGGAACCAGATCTGGCAACTTTGAGCATGCCCTATGTTGGGAGGGACGGCCTCAATTAAATATATAAATAAGCTGAACAGAATTGATTTCAAGGTCCATTTCTCCTTTAACTAGTTTCATGACTTGGGACAAGTTACCTACCCTCCAGTTATTTATAAGTTACTTATTTTGGCTTCTTCTTCCTTTTAATCAGGATAATACCTGTTGTGACTGCCTCACAGAGAAATAATGAGTACCAAATGAGATAATACGTGTGAAAGCGCTTTGCTAACTGCAAATTCAAATATGAGGGGGGAAAAATAAAAGTTCTTTTTAATGGTTAAGTTTAGCCTTTAGAGACTGTGGCTATTGTAAAACACCATAAATTTCCTGATAAGGTCTTTAACAAGAAAGGTTCCTATTTCTTGGTAATTTTCTCCAACATTGATTCCAAGGTCAGGGTAATGAATGACTGAGGTGTGGGTGGCAAGGATGGCTTATGCTTAGAAACAAAGATTGGGAATGAATAATACCTGGAGTTGTACTTCCAACATTGACTGAATGTTTAATCCAAGTGAATGATTTAGCCTGAATTTCTGAACAACTAGAGTTTGCATTGGAGATTAAAAAGATCTTTGCCAGGCACTGGCCACTACTGAGCTCCTGGAGAGGCTGAGCCTGGCAGTTTTGATGGGGTATGGACCTAAGCAGAGACCTTTTCCTCTTACCTAAAAAGGATTTGGGTCCCATTTGTCTAAGGGCCCTGGAAAACCCCACCTTAAACTCTCCTGGAGTCTTCCCACTTGATCTGGGTTCACCTAAGGCATCTCACCTGGCCCCACCTGAGGCTTCCCACCCTTGATCCCATCTAGACCTCATTCTCCCTTGGCCTCCTGGTCCAGATCCCAGGTGTTCCAGCCCTTCTCTGTTACCTCACAGTCACCCCATCCTATTGGCCATTCCCATCAAGATCCTCCCTAGATCCCACCTCCAGTCACCTCAGACTACTTGGCTACTTCTAGATCCTTCCCACAGTCTTTCTGTATGTAAGATCCATCTTGTCTCCATTAAAGTGGCCAGATTCCATTTGGCCTGCTTGTCAATGCAAGTGTCACTAATGCTCAGATTCCTTAAGAGTCTGGCCAACATGGAGGATTATTAATAAACTTTGTTTTTCTTTGGCTGAAAGAAGACTTGGGTTGAATTCATTCAGGCACGACCCACATGTCACCATTTCAGGGTCCCAGCACCCCTAAACCTCAACAATTTGCTTGAACATTTGTCCTAAGCTAAAATAGGACTAAAGCCAGATTGCACTGAGTCAGGCACCACCCAAGAGTAGGGAACAGAAAAAGAGTGGGGGTTGGGAAAAGAGTAGGTCAAAGTTCTAATAATGTTCAGTCAGATAGCTAGCCAGTCAAGAAACATTTATTAAGTGCTTAATGTATGCTAGGCACTATGTTAAGCTCTACAGATGCAAAGGAAGACAAGCATCGGGAACAGGTTATGAATGTCCACAGCACTTCCTGTCTGTGCCAGATAGGGAGATTGAGTGTCAGAAGCAAAACCACACAAGAAAGATCTTAGCTTTGTTACTTTTATTTTAACAATACAAAGCCAAAAAGATGGACTGGAAATAGAACAGGGAAAGGGAATACAGTACTTATTAGTATTTATATCACTGAATGACATAGTTTTTCTCTGGAGGTAATAACCCCTGATCACTTTATCTTTTTGTACAAAAACAAAGTTAGGAAAGTAGTTATTATCCAGTATGTGCACATAAGCATATGTGGGTCTACAATATAATGAAACCTTAATATGTATATATATAAAACATTATAATATGATGTTTATAGATACATGTATATATAAATATACATACGTATTTTATATATGTGTATATATATGTATATGTGTATATATATACACACACATACATGTACACACACATATTGAATAGACCTGTGACTTAATTTTTCAATCAATACAGAGCACAGAGCAGTGAGAAAGTAAGTAACTTGTTCAGGGTCACACAGCCAGTATGTATCAAAGGTAGGAATGGAACCCAGCTTTTACTCACTTGTAGGCTAGCTTACTATTCAATGAACTTCAGTCACACACACACACACAGAGTTCTTTAAATTGGCATGCTTTCTTCTTTTCAGACAATTTCCTGCGCCTGAAATGAATTGCTTCCTCATCTTCACTTTTCAGATTCCCTATCTTCCTTCAAGTTTCAATGATGTGAAACCCGCTGGGTGCATCCGCCTGCACTCTCTTCTCTGTATTATGCTCAGAGTTATAACTAGGGTGGAGGTGATTTGTCCTAGGACACTGAAATTTAGGGGTTGCAAAAACTTTAATACAGGCCCTTCTTCAGTGGCACAGAAGCCGACACTGTAAATAATTCCTCCCCTCTCCCATCAACTGACTTTGTCTTATTTCCTTCTTATACTATCTACAAACATGAATTACAAAGTTGATTTGAGGGTCATTAGTACTATTTGCCTTGGTATGTTTCTTGTTGTTTGCCGTAGTCACAAAATTTCTAGTTATGACCCAGACTATGCTTAGGGTCATAGAATCCTAGATTTAGGACTTGAAGGAACCATGTTATATCCTCTTGGAGAATATAAGCTTCTTGAGGACAAGCTTCTATCTATGTATCCCCAAGTACAATTCTTGGAACAGAGTGAATACTTAATAAATGCCTATTGCATTGAATTGACCTAAGTGTTGTTCTCCAAAGTAGTTACCTGGGGAGGTGATATACATACTGTCAAACATGTTCCCAAACCATGTCCAACCCTGGCAGACAAACCATAAATCAATGACTGAGGACTTAGGGAAAGTCATATCCATTTTGGCTCTAGCTAACATCATCTTCCCATACCTACCCCAACCTGGTTCTTTCATCCAGCTCAGATATTTATAAAAGTCCTTTTGTAAGTGCTTCCTTGGTGAAACAGTGGATAGACTATTGGGTTGAAAGTCAGCAAGACCCAAGTTCCAACCTGGGCTCAGATACCTACTATCAGGGCGACTTGCTTAAATTCCATCTCAGTTTCCTCAATTGTAAAATGGGCATAATGGTAGTGCCTACCTCATGGGGTTGTGAGCATCAAATGAGGTATTTATAAAGTGCACAATGCCTGGCACATAGTAGGTGCTAAATAAATGCTTATTTCCTTCCTTCTTTTTTGTAGGAATTCCTAGCTCAAGGAAGATGAAGTTAGTTCTTTAATGAAGCTGTTTAAACCCCTTCAGGAACCAAATCTCTTTGAGACCAAGACAAACTGTTATACTCTAGAATGAGACTATTAGAAAACTCATAAACCTCCTTTTATTTGGGGTTTTTTTTTTGGAGGGGGGAAGGCAGGGCAATCAGAGTTAAGTAACTTGCCCAAGATCACACAGCTGGTAGGTGTGTCAAGGGTCTGAGGCCGCATTTGAATTCGGGTCCTCCTGACTCCATGGCTGGTGCTCTACTCACTCTGCTACCTAGCTGCCCCTATAAACCTCCTTTTAAAGAAAGCATTTGGGGGAATAATAATTCACATTTATGTAGCACTTTAAAAGGTTGCGGTTAATGCCTTTCTTACAAAAATCTGGTGAGGAATTTGGTGTGTTAGATTCCTATTTCTACACATGAAAAAACTGAGAGAGGAAGTGATTTCCCCAGGCTCACACAGTTAGCAAATATTGGAGTTAGGACTTGAACTCAGGTCTTTTGACTCCAAAACAGTAATCTTAACAATCTATGATATAGTCAGTTAAAGCAGCCTGCACTTTGCTTCTGGCCCACTGTCAAAAGATTGATTGCATGTACTTTTCACCTACTACCCTTATCATACCCATGTTCCTACCCTAAGTACCTAAGATTCACCTGGCCTTATTCCAGCCAAATTTCACTCATCCTGAGAATGTGGCTTATTTGTGACCCACTCTACAAGCCATACGAGTAAATCACTCTCATTATTTCATTATACTTTACATATTATTGTCCAAATTACATATTATTACTTCATTCCTTAAAATTATGGAGATACTTTTGGCTCCTTCCAAAAAGCAAATTTATTCTCAGAAAATGAAATTCTGCTACCACTGAGGGGATTCAAAAGTCACAGGCTTTAAAACCAATCCTATCAGAGAAATTTCAAAAACATTTGGAGCAGAGACAGTGTAGGGAGATCCCCAGGGTTGGTACTGGCCAAAGGCAGATGAAAAGTGGCAAGTGTTCATTATAAAGAGGAAGATTCTGACCAGGAATATAGGCATGATTCAACTCCAAACAACTCCTGAAATGTGTTTTAGAGATTCAGACTCAGAATTAAAATATATTTCTAGCTTCATATCATCACAGTTTGAGACTACAGACATCAAGTCAACATCAGTAAAAATGTAGTCAAAAGTACAGATGTAAACTTAGTTTCAGCTAGTTTTTAAAAATTTTATTTTTTTTAATTCTGAATTTAATTACTCCTTTAAAAAGAACTTTTCTGTATGCAAAGTAGAACACAAAAAGATTATATATGAAATCATGAATCACTTTTTCATACCACTTGTTTTTATAAAAAGTATATAACAAATTCAGCATATTACTTTCAAAAATGTCTTGTCTGGGCTTCCTTCTGAACTTCCTCCTGTTTTCCCCCCATGTACCTTAAAAATATTTTAATAGTCCTCTTTATCCTTTTCATCTTTTTTTCTTCGAAACTCCTTCAACCACCCTCTGCTGTGATTAAAAAAAAAAACCAAACCCAACTCCTGGTAACAAATGAACACAGTCAAACAAAATAAATCCGCATGGTGGCTATGTCCAAAAATATGTTTCCCTTCACACCTTGAGATCACCAGTTCTCTGTGAGAAGATGGGCAACATTCTTCGCAGTTGATCTTCAGGAAAAATGTTTAACCACTGTTTTGATCAGAGTTCTTAAGTCTTTCAAAGTTTTTTTTCTGTACAATGGTGTCCTTGTGCAAACTTTTCTTAGTTCTACTCACTTCAATGTGGATCAATTCATACTTCACAGGATTCTCTTCAATCATCCTTTTTTATCATTTATTATGGAACAATAATATTTCAATATGGTCATATACTTTAAGTTCATTCAGCCATTCCCCAATGATGAGCACATTGTTAAGTTTCCATACCTGTTTTTTATTTTTTCCTTTCAGCCTCACCTTTGGGATCATGAAGCTTGTTTTGCTGGTGATGATTCCCTCACTAGTAAGTATTATTTTCCATCTTACACTCTGTCCTTCATTCCCAACCTGTCTTTTTGTTAAGTTTGGTCTATTCTACACATAATTGAGTATATAGGTGATACGTGTTTCCATCTTTCTTTGGTTCAAATAAGAATGAAATTCTCCCGATGCCTGGTCTCCCTCTTCTTCCTTTCACGTTTGTATATCCTTCTCATAAACCTCAATTATGAGAAATAGTAAAAATTTACCCCCTTCTTCCTTTCTATAATAGTGTATTCCTTTTACTCTCCCTTTTATGTCTCACTGCAACCTTCTTACCACCCACCCCCAATACTGTTTTTTGTTATTTAACTCCTCTCATATCCTTTTAAAGACATTAAGGTTCTGAAGAGACATATGCTTCTTCTTCCTCTATTAGAATGTCAGCACTTCATCATCTTACAATCTTTTTCAGTTATTCAAATAATTTTACTTTTCCAGGTTCTGCTTGCCTCTTGTGTTTTGTAACTCAAAACCACTATTCAGTTCTGGTCTTTTTGTCAGAAATATTTGAAGGACCTCAGTTCCATTAAAAGATGCATTATTTCCCCTGATAATACTGAAATCAGATTTGCAGGATAAATTATTCTTGATCGTAGGCTATATTCTAAGATCTCCTACCACTTATACTTGAAACAGGTCTTGTGCTGGGTCTTATGTGATCCCACATGTGGTTCCTTGTTACTTGAACACTTTCTTTCTGGATGCTTGCAGTATTTTTCTTTGATATGCCAGGTCTGGATTTTGGCCATGACACTCCTGGAACTTTTCTTTTGGGGGTTTCTTTTTAGGAGGTGACCAGTGGATTGTCTCTATTTTCACTTAGTCCTCTGATTCTAATAGATTTGGGTAGTTTTCATTTATAATTTCTTGAAATATAGTGTCCCAACTTTTTTTTTAATTATGATTTTTTAGGGAGTCTGATGTTTCTTAAATAATCACTTTTCACCTGTGTTCCAGGTCATTTGTTTTTGATAGTAGACATGTTTTCTTCTATTTTTTTCTTTTGATTTTGTTTTATGTCCTGTCTCATAGAGTCATTGATCCCTATTTGGTCTATTCTAGCTTTCAAGGGAAGCCATTTCCTGAGTAAGGTAAGGTTTACCAGTTTCTCATCTAAGCTACTAATTTTTTCCTCCAGAGATTTTCTTTAGTCATTCATCACTTGTTTCTTTCTTCTAGGTATTCTTGGAGTGCATTTTTTCCCCCTTTGAGTCTCTGCCTATCATTCTTAAGGAGTTATGCTCTCCTTCTAAGTTGGCTTTTTGAGTACCTTTGGATCTATTATTTTTCATAGCGGTCTACACCATCCTTCCAGCCTTAGTTCCTCAATTTCAGTTTTGTGCCAGGATCATCTTCTATCTAGGGCTGTGCTTCTGTGTAGGGAGGTTAGGTCACTAGCTTAGACTGACTACCACCACCTCCCAGAGGAAGACCTTTCTGGATCTTTGAGGCTCACATTGCTGGCTCTGGAGATCTCTAGGGTACTCAGGTCATAGTACTAAGGACCCCAGTGCCTATGGTCCTGCAGTGCCCTAGGCCAGGGGCGGGTAACTGAGGCCACGTGTAGCCTCCTAGGTCTTCAAGTGCCTGAATCCAAACTTCACAGAACAAATTTGTTCACCACCCCTGCTCTAGGCTAAAGACTACCACAATAGCAGGCACACTACACTGCTAGTGGACATTCTTAGTGGTTTTCAAGGTTGGAGCTGTGGGTTTCACAGCACTCTTCTTCTTGGGGGATCCCTTTTCTCTTGATGCTTCTGGATATAGAGCCTCAAAGATTATGCATGTCTCTGGCTGGTGTCTGTTGCACTGAATGTCTGCCCACCTGAATGTGGGCACTGACTCTTTAGGTAGGCCACTATCCTATTTTGCATGCTTGCTTCTGAATGACTTTTTATGCAGATTTGGGGTAGGAAGAAGTCACCATGTTTGCTCATTGGATTTCTTGATCATTGTTCAATATGGTACTATTTTTAGGTTTTTGCTGGAGTGGGGGCATAGAAGCTGGGAAGCCTGCCTTTCTGTCCAGGAAGCCATCTTGCCTCACAGCAGCCTTGGGCTAGCTGTTTAAGTTTGTGCTTCTCAATGTAATGGATCATAGCCCTTAACTGTGTACTAAAAGAAGGACAACTAGCCCTTGTAGTCTATCCATTGCACTTCAGTACATAGTGACATAGAGCACAGATGGCCCTGAAGAAACTAAATAACTGAAACCCAGCAGATGGTACTGGAGAGAAGCTTAATGATCAGTGGACACTTGCAATATAGATGATGAAGAAGGGAGACACTATGACCAGCATATGTGTCATGCCTAGAGGAAAACAAAGATATGATGCCCAGTATAGCGGCAAAATGACATCACCAGAGGACGGATCTGCATGATCATAAATATAACTTGCCCTAGCCCTGGCCAGGTATTTCTCTTTCTGTATGAACTCCATGCATGTGGCTTTACCATAAAGACTCCTTGCCTATGCCTCTTCACTCAAGGACCTTCTCCATATATGTTTCATTTCTCTCTCTCTCTCTTTCCCTCATACACACACACACACACACACATACACACACACCACACAGTGTGTTGACACATCTAAGGTAGGTTATATGGATATGAAGAAGATACCAGATGTCACAACTACTTCATCATAATAAGTGTATAAAGCTACCCATGGGCAGATTTGAAGTAAGCAGCATTCATTCTGATGTAATAAGTATCAAATAAGATCATACATAAATTACAACCCCTAAAGTAGTACATAATATAGATGCTATTAATTTTATTATATAATTGTTATATTTATTTTATAATTAAGTTATAGTATATTTATTTAAGAGTCAGCCATGCAAAATTATTGTGCATTTTACTTGGCTAGAAATGATTGGTGTGTGCTTGCACTGTGTACCTACCTTCAGCAACTTTATTTCACTTTCACCTCAGAAAACCTGAAGAAGTCATCCTTGCCTCAGTGTCCCGCAGCAGCCTCCTCCTTTCTAAACATCTCGATACAAAACACAAATAAACACAGAAGGAAAATGTATTCTTGACAGGCAAGCTGTGTGCTCAAAGACTGTCACTGTTGGAAAATGAGAAAATAAACTACTTAACTCTACAAGTCATTTGGGCTGGATCCGATTATCCATCTGTTAATGCAATGCTGCCAGCAAGTGTTGCCAATGACAGATTAAGGTCAAAGAAGCAATCACTCCTGGGAGATACCCAGTCTGTCTCTCACAGGCTGTTGTTGCCAGAGAACACTTTTTCCCCTTTCTTGGAAACATCATTTGCTGTTATTATATATCTTTGTACTAGAGATATTTTTAGTAATGAGAAGTAGCTGTCTCATCAACAGGCCAAAGCTAGAGATCATGGAGAAATTTAAATGCCTGGTCCTAGCCTGGACTCATTGCATAACAATATAATTACAATAATGAAGGTTAATTAATACTTGATGATTGGGAAGACACATCAGATTTTGGATACTGGACAGATTATGTCAATGGAATTGGTGTCATTTCTCAAAAGCCTGTATACTACAAGATAAAAGAGAGAGAGGCCCCAACTGAGGTTTAAATCCAGCCACAGAAAACAGGAAACTTTTCCCCCCTAATATTACTTGACCCCTTTACTTGTTCCTTCTCCCATTTCTAAAACTACAAAAATACATTGTCCTCATATACATGTTCTTGCAAATCACAGTTGTATTAGACAGAAAGAATTTACTTTGGAAAAATTCTAATTATATGCTTCTAACTCTCCATGTCTTATTCATTACTGCCTTGGGTATTTCTAGGGTAAAAGTTGTTGAAATGCAGTCTCATTGTTGCAGAGTGCAAGAAAAGGAAGTAGAAGGTCTTTTATCCAGGAAACCACAGGATCATCCTCTTTGTTAAAGGCTGATAGTATAAACAGCTTTACAAGTTCCATGAGATAACTGTTAAGTAGCATTTTCATTGAAGTAATTTTAAGGTCCTTAAACCTTTGATAACTACACTCCTGGGGACAGTGTTTTATATGCCTGGATACCATTTGTGCTGTGGATCACACAGTTGGCACTCAACAGATGTTAAATTAAGCCTAGTTTTCATGGAATTATTATGTGGCAAAGAATAAAAGTGCAATTCAATTCAACACACATTTATTAAGTGATTAATATGTATAAGGCACTATGTTAAGGATTGTTTGCCCTCTGGAAGCTTATTCTTCTGGAAGAAAAGTGAGGTAAAGGAAGTATTATAATCCACACAGCAAGTAAAACTATTGAGGTTTAGGGGTGCTGGGACCCCAAAATAACATGCCAGGTCCTGCCTAAATGAATTCGACCCAAGCTTCTTTCAGCCAAAGACAAAACAAAATTTATTAAAGATCTGCCATATTGGCGGATCGTTAAGGAATTTGAGCATTTTTATCGATAATGCCAGTGGCCAGATTGTATCTCGAGCCTTTGGGAAGCAGGCTAGATAGAATCTGAGTACTTTCATGGAAACAAAATGGATCTTATATACGGAAGGATAGAGGGAGGAATCCAGGGGTGGCCAAGCACTTTGGCGTGTCTGGAGGGGGAGGGGTCCAGGGATGGTCTTGATGGGAGTGGCATATAGCCTGGAGAATGGGATTAAGGATGGGAAGTAGTTGAACAGAAATTTGGGCATAGCAATCATGAAAGGTTTATGGCCTCAAGGGAAAGCCAGATCAAGTGAGGAAATCCAAGGAGATTTCAAACCCAAGGAGTCTTCCAAGGCCTTTTAGACAAATGGGACCCAAACTCTTTTTGGGGTAAAGGACAAAGGTCTTGGCTTGGGCCTGTACCCCGTCAAAATGGTGAAGAGAAAAATAGACCTAGGGAAATTCAATCACTTTATTGGGACTTCAAAATAAGCAGAGGAATCTAAGCTCTTTCTCTAGCAATAGGTAATAATTGTGGCCATCAAAGCTAAAAGTCCTAGAACAGGGGACTGAAAACAACAGCCCCAACCAGAGGCCCAGTGCCTGCTTTCTTAGGGCCTCAGGTTTTTACATTTTAAAATAAAGTTTCATTAAATTTAAAAATGTAAAAATATTTCTTAACTAGAGACTGTAAAAAAAAAAAACCAGCAACAAGTCAGATTTGGCCCTTTTGTTGTGGTTTGTCGACCCCTGGTCTAGAAGTCAGCTAAACCCTGAACACGGTGGGGAAATCCATTATGGTTGTTGTTCTTGCAGCCTCAGACTTGCCCTCTGTATGGAGCCCATAGCCTACTGGCTTAAGTTCATGGGTCAGAAATGTCTGAGCTGCCATGAAATATGAACAGGAGTCCAATTAAGGCTATTTACATAGCATGAGACATTTAACTCCCAGGACCAGCAAATTGTGAAATAACTGAATTTAACATTTTGGCCCCATGCTCCATTCTCCTTTGAATATTCCCCAGTCACTTGCCTAAGGTGGTGGAGTGTGCTAAGCAAACAGCCTGTTTGCAGCCTCTATCTCCCAGTAAAATGTTCCTTTGAAATTCTGCCTCTCATCCAGTTTAGTGATTCTGATTGGCTAATCCCTGCTCAAGGAGGAGGGCTAGAGCCCGGCTGGCAGGTAATCTGCTTTTGTTAGATAATGCACCAGTAACATAAGTGGTGAGAATTTCAAGGCAGGCCCAGTAGGGAAAGGGGGTGGGGAGGAAGGACTCTTCACTGTGTTACTAAAGAATTCCAGAGGATTTGTTTGTTTCCTTCCTCTCTCGACAGCTGCCTCTTTCCAGTGGGGCAACAACATTTTCTAACTGACAGAATAAGCAATACTGAAACAGCTAAATCGCTGCCCTCCGGTTACTTTATTCATTCTGTGCCCACATTGTTTAAATGCTAGAATTAAGGATTTTTACTGCTGAGCGATTGGATGCAATTGCTAGAACCACCATCAAACTAAATAGAAATAGACTGCACCCCAGTGTGTTAGGGGCCAAACTAAACTACGGGCTCTTGAAGGAAGAGTCACAAGTTATTAATAACGATATGAAGATGCCTACAAATCACTGCTAATAAAAGAAATGCAAATCAAAATATCCCTGTGGCTTTACCCCATACTTGGCAAAGTAGCAGACGACAAAAAATGGAAATAGTTGATTTTAGAGGAGCTGTGGAAAGACAGGAACACCAACCCGTGGTTGCTGAAGCCTTGACTTAATTCAGCCCTTCAGGGAATCACTTTGGAATTATGTTAATAAGGTGATTAAAATGACCATGCCCTTTGACCCAGAGATTTTACTGCTAGGATTGTATGCCAGGGAGGTCAAAAATAGAAAAGTCCCATATGTATGAGGAGATTTCCCCTTACATGTTTCTTTTTTTGTTTGTTTGCAAGGCAATGGGGTTAAGTGACTTGCCCAGGGTCGCACAGTAAGTATCAAGTGTCTGGGGCCGGATTTGAACTCAGGTTTTCCTGACTCCAGGGCCGGCGCTCTATCCAATGTGCTAGCTCTCTGCCACTCGTCCCTCACGTGTTAACAAGTATTTAAACCATGTAGCATACATGTATAGCTTAAACTGACTCGGCTCTTTTTGAAGATTCCAACGGTTCTAGCTATGAAGTCAAGTGAAAAAAGGGTCCTCTGCCACATAGTCACCTGGAATCAGTTATAGAATGTCTCTAGATATTCTACCATCTCCCCAAGACACTTCCCTTGCACGTCATGTCATCCTAATTCTCCGTGAAGCAAGCTCCCCAGAGTCCTCCATGTGGAGAAGCTGCATTATCCAAGCAAACCGATGGGATATACTCCCATAACACTTACAAGACTACCGAGGTAGCTAGCCCCATGTTCAGCAATGAATAGGGGAAGGGCATAAAGATAAGGAGAGGAACTAAAGAGCTGTTCTCCTTTAAGGCCACAGAGAAAGAGACACTTCTTTCTCTCTCTAAAGTTCTAGCTTCTGATTTGTAACAATGCTCTCTCTAGTCTAGGGGAACATGACTCACTTCAGATTATAAATCACTCTCTTTTCTTTTATTTCACCTGTTTATCACCTTGAACTGCTTTATAAAAAAGGTCTCTGGTAACAACATTAAGTTTAGGAGTTCCTGGGAAGAGCCAATTCCTTGACCCACACCCACCCCCCTTATCCCTTAGGAGGCCATAATCCAGTGTGCGCTGGATGAATCTATTTCTTTATTTGGACTCTTCTAATTTCTATCACACACAAGACAACACCCTAACAAAGGTTAGTGGCCACTAATACATTTTATGTAACACTGAAATTAACAACTACAAAGGCATGGGTAGGGAAAGGAGTACATGTGCGTGTAATGCACTGAGGAGGCATAGCCAGCTGCTGCAGAAACCACAGCTTTCCTGAATTAACTGTTTCTGTTCACAGTGAAGAAGTAAAGCATAAATTCTGAAAGTGTTGCAATAAACCACACTTCACAGTCCCTAAAGGCAGTAAGGGTCATGTCATGCAACCTAGTCTGCTAAACTCAGTGTTACCTCAGTTTAGTAATTCTCCACCTACCCATCCAACCCTATAGCATTGTCAAATGGGATGGTTACTACTGTGCTACCAACAAACACTTTCAGAGTGTTCGAAGGAGAGAGCAGTGAAGAATAAACCTGATTTGGCCAAGACTTAGGGATGCAGGTGACCCAACCTTTCACCTCAGAGTCACAATTAACCAGCATTTATTAATCACCTACCATGTGACTGGTACTCTAAATGCTGGGGGTACAAAGGCAAAAAAAGCAGTTTCTGCCCTTAAGTTGCTCAGAACCCAATGAGGGAGGCAACATGCAAACAACTATGCATAAATAAAACAGGATAAATTGGAGGTAATGAATAGAGAAAAGGCACTGGCGCTAAGGGAGATTCCAGAAAAGCTTCTTGCAGAAGGTAGGTAGGATTTTAGCTGGTACTTGAAGTGTAATCTCAGTCCCAAGCCTATTGGTATGGGATTCATTCCTCGCTGGTAAAGATCAATGCCCTTGGCCTGTCTGAAGGGGTGGGGTGGAGTTGGCAAAAATGGGCAGAAAGGATCAGTCTCTTTAAGATTTTAGACCTGCTTCAAGTCTCTTCAGACTCAGGTTCTGTAGTTGACTCAAGGGTTTCTGGCTTCCAGCTTCAAGAAAGAAGATAGATGATGTCGAGCCCACTTCAGATTGCTGAAGGAAAAGACTCTAGGAAGAAGATAACTTGTGAGGAGCAGGTATCTCCATCATCTCCCTGTCCCCAGCTTGCTACACTAAGTGGAGTCTCCCAAACTTATTTGGCCTACCACCCCCTTTTAAAAAATTACTCAGAACCCCCCTGGAAATCTACTTTCTTTAACCCTGTAACAGGTTGTTGTTTTTTAAAAAATTTGTGTCATTTCAAACTGCTACTGCTCTCCTCCCATCCCCCAATCACTCCTGCTTTGGCAACCTATTCAAGACTTTGAAGAACTTGCCCTTGGGTGAGATCTGAGACTTTCTCACGGCTTGCAATGGGAGAGCTCCTTCACTCCATATTGTTTGGTATATGTTCTCTTATATATACTTTCTCTGATATCTGCTTCCCATCATCTTGGATAAATAGGTTCTCTGCTACTTTCTGTGTAAGTACATTATGGAACTAAATATTTGGTAGGAAGGATATTAAATCTTGGATATAAAGCTCGGGGTCCTGTCTCCCCCGCCTTTTACTGTAACAGAAATCAAAATTGGATTAAACCTGAAAATCGCATCCCCTAGACTAATAATATTTAAGGAAACAGATAGATATAATTATAATCCAGTGCCCCCTCTCTGAGGAGAGCAGAGAGGCCAAGCTTCTGGCCCCAATGTCTTGTTTTCTCTCCAGACAGGAATTAATGTCTCCTTTTTGGGGAGAGGGGGTGAAGAAGAGGATAGAGACATCTATTCTGTCTCCGTTTGAGTCATAGCACAGCATTTCCATGCTTACATGTGTGGGACAGCCAAGTTAGAGACAGAGAAAGTCAAAAGATAGAGATGAGGAGGGAGAGAATTCCAGGCACAGGGCACAGCTGGGAAAAATGCCCAGAATTGGGAAATGGAAAATTTTGTTCCAGGAACAGCAAAGAAAACAGTGTAACTGGATCCTAGAATATGTAGAGTGCAGAGAGATAAATATAGCATAAGAAATCTGCAAAGGTAGGAGGGGGCCAGATTATGAATGGCTTTGAATGCTAAACATAGGATTTTACCTTCATCCTGGAGGTGATAAGGAGTCAATGGAGTTTATTGAAGAAGGGTCGGGGATGATCTTGTCAGACCTGCTCAAATTAGGAAAATCCTTTTAACAGCAGATGAAATGAAGTGGAGAAAGACTTGAAGCAAGAAAACACACCAGCAGGCTACTGAAATAGTCCAGTCATGAGGGGTTGCACATGGATGGTGCCAGTGCCGGAGGAAAGAACGGGATGTGTATGAAAGATGCTATGAAGGTCAAAACAATAGGACTTGACAACTGGGCAGATGTGAGGGGTGTGAGAGAGAATGGGGAATCAAGAATGACACCTAGATTTTGAGTCTGAGTGACTGGGAAGATGGTGGTACCCTTAACAGTGATAGGGAAGTTAGAAAGTTGGGGGAAAGATAAAGAGTTCAGTTTTGGATATATTGAGTTTAAGATTTCTACGGGACATCCAGTTCTAGATGTTTATTAGATATTTGGAGATTTGAGGGTAAAGGTTTGAAGAGAGTTTAGGGTTGGATAAGTAGATCTGAAAATCATCACCATAGAGATGTTAATGGAATCTATAGGACCTGATGAAATCAGCAAGCAAAATAGTACAGAAGGAGAAGAGAAGAGGGCTCAGGATAGACTGTCGAGAGGATGGGATCTGGTTGAAGATCTAGTAAGTAAGACTAGTAAGTAAGTAAGTAAAGAGCCATCAGGCAGGTAGGAAGAGAATCAGGAGAGAATAAAGAAATGATCATATCAAGGATAAAAGGGTGGTTGACAATATCAAAGGCTCCAGAGAGGCAAAAAAAAAAAAAAGGAAGGAAGGAAGAATGAGAAAAGGCCATTAGATTTGGCAACTAAGAGATCACTGGTAACTTTTGGAGAGGGCAGTTTCAGTTGAATGAGGTCAGGAGCCAGACCACAGAGAGTTAGAGAGAAAAGGAAGTAGAGACAAAAAAAAAAAACCCCAAAACCATAGGTAACTTTAGAAACTTTAGCCACAAAAAGGAAGGCAAGATATTGGACAAGAGCTAATAAGGATGGATGGATCAAATGAGAGATTTTTAAGATACAGGCAAGACATGGTAGTGTTTGTAGGCAGTAGGGAAGAAGTCTTCCTCCTTCTTTGACTTATGGTGTTTTTCTCTTAGAATTCCCTTGTCTTATTAGTATAACTAGCATTTCTAGCACTATATCAAATAGTAATGGTGATCATAGGCAACCTTGCTTTATCCCTAATCTTATTGGAAAGGACTCTATCCCATTACACATAATGTGGCTCTTATTTTCACAAATATACTATATATGCCATGTTAAAAAAGGATCCATTTATTCCCATCTTTCACATTTTTTTTTAACAGAAATGGATGATATATTTTTGTCAAAAGTTTCTTCTACATCTATTAATATAATCATATGATTTTTATTGTTATTAATGTGGTTAACTATGTTTCTAGTTTTCCTAATATTGAACCAACCTTGCATTCCTGGTATAAATCCAACCTAGTAATAGTGCATAATCTTTATTATATCTCCCAGAATTCTCTGTGAACACTTCCCAAAGTCTTCACACATAGACCTTTTTCAGGAGTCCCTTTTCCAAAATATCTGTTTCTTGTGAATTCTAGGATGGCTGTACATCACAAGAATATCCATAGCAGCACTTTTTATGGTAGTAAAGAAACTTAAACAAAGTAGGTGTCCATCATTTGGGACATAGCTAAGAAAATTATGGTACAGGAATATAATGGAATGTTAGGACACAGTAAGAAATTAGTTAATACGAAGAATTCAGAGAAACATGGAAAGACACAAACATGTGTTTATGTAAGCTCCCAATAGTGAAGTAGAATCAGAAAGATAATATGTACAATGAATCTTAGGTAATTAAAATGACCAAACTTAGCCCCTGAGAAGAGTTAAGAAAAAGAATCTAGCTTCTGCAGAAGTAGGGGACTATGGGTATAAAATATCACAGTTGACGAATGTCATTTGGTTTTGTGTAATTAGGTATCTTTCTATTAAAATACTTTGTTACAAGGACTGATTTGTTGGGTAGGAGAGGGGGATCATATTCAGTTGATGTTAAAAGAAAAAAGATATCAATAAAAGTCTTGTATTGGCTCTTAGTTCCAAGTGGTTATTTGCAAGGTTATTTTCTACAGCATTTGATTTTGTAAATTGCCATTAACCTAAGGGCAGGTAACATTTTTTTTTGGAGATTTTAAAGTGATGACTTCATCCTTTGACATTATATTCCCTGAACGTTATATAGAACGTGTATATAATTATAGGAGGAAAGGTGGAGTTTACAACTTCATCTTCCCAATGGACCATTAGGCTTCAACATGGATTCTGAGTCTCTTCCATGCATTTCTTTTTCTTGCTCATTCAGACATGGTAGGAGGGCAATTTGCTTTTACAAATGATAATCAAAGTCTACTCCTGATTATGGGAATATTAAATAGCCTTAAAGCCAGAACATTTTAATTTTTAAATGTTCCTAAAACTCCAACTGGACAACTTAATATTTTCAAATTTAGTATGAAATCCATATGTGAAAAGCTTGAAAGAGTTTCATCCTTATGGCTAGGTAATAAACTCCTGAAAAAGGAAGCACATGGCAAAAATGCTGATGTAGTCATGACTATCTCTATGCACACAGCATATGGATGATATTGCAGAAATGTTGATTCATCTTTAAGAAAATGCCTGGTAATATCTTTTTATAGTGAAGGATTTTGCTTATTTAGTTCCTGTTTCCTAGCTGTGCAGTAAGTGGCCCAAGGGATAATCAAAGAGTAGAGGCTTGAAGCAATGGATGAAAATGCTACGCCTCTGACTGTTGTTGTTCAGTCACTCATTTGCGTCTGACTCTTCATGACCCCATGGACCATACTGTCCATGGGGTTTTCTTGGTAAAGATACTGGTGTGTTTTGCCATTTCCTTCTCCAGTGGATTAAGGCAAACAGGTTAAGTGACTTGCCCAGGGTCACACGGCTAGTAAGTATCTGAGGCCTGATTTGAACTAGGTCTTCCTGACTCAAGGAACAGAGCTCTATCCACTGAGCCACCTAGCTGCCTCCTATGCCTCTGATACTCATGTATTACTGTAATGGGTGACCAGTGGCATTTTTAAACTATTGTTTTAACAACATCAAGTGCTCCTCTTTAGACAATGAATTACAATGAATCTGTGATTCACAAACACTTAAATGTTACAGATTATAGAACAACCCATAATAATGGATTTAGAACTGGATGTTACCACAGGGGTCACCTAATCCAACCTCATTTTTACAGTTGAAGAAATAAAGGCTCAGAAAGGTAAAAAGATTTCAAGTAGGAGAGCCAGATTTAGAACCCAGGTCCTTCTCACATACAGTACTTTTTTGACCATAACCCACTGCCTCTCTTGAATACATTTTTCCATGCCTGCCGTTCCTCTCACTGCCACTCCGTAAGCCGCTCGCTAACCCCCCAGTCCCTATCTACAATCCTCTACCACCCAAGCCCTGCTGTTATCTTAGAGCTTAGGTGGGCCAGCTAAAATCTGACTCTTCTATGGAAATTTGTTTTGTGTGACCATAGCTATATATAGGTATAGATATAACCTAGACCAAATTGCTTGTCTTCTCGATGAAGAGAATGGGGAGGGAGGGAGAGAATTTGATACTTAAAAATTAAAAACAAGTGTTAAAATTGTTTTTATGTGTAATTGGGAAAAATAAAATACTAAATAATTTAAAATCAGACTCTTTTGAAATCAAAGGGAAAGGCATTCATGGTTTCCTGATCAGGATCTTGGAATGCAGTTTTCCCCAAGATGTTTTTATGTACAACGATTAAGTTTATTTTTTAATCAATATATTCTTGGTGATATTGTATGGGTGTGATTATTGAATAAGTACCACCACCTCTGAAGAATTAAAAGTTGAGTGCTGTCCAAAAGTCCAAAGGGAGAAATGTGGTTGGTGTGATGAGGCTGTAAAACATTATCAAAGAACTGGGAAGGAGAAGTTGCAGAAGACCTCAGAAAAGAAAAGGGGTGTGTGTGTGTGGCACGTGTGGAGAATGAGAGATAATAATGCTATACTTACTCATTTGAGTTCAAATGCAGGTTCTGCTGCTTAAATATGGGGAAGTACTCCCCAGGAGTCAGGCTCCTCTTCTTGAAAATGATGGAGGTGGAAGAGATATCTAAAGTCTTTTCCAGCTCTAGATCAATAGACCTATTGAATCACCCTACTCTGGACACTTTGAGGTACCAGTTTTCCCCCCACATACCTTAGATTCCAGAGTGTTCTCCATTCAAAATCCTTGTCTTCTCTTGTTTTATCATTCCCATCTCTCCCTCTCCTTTCTCCCTTTGCCTCTTTCTCTTTTTTATGCTTCTCGCTTTTAGAAATCTCTTAGCCAATCAGGAGTCACATTTTTCAGCACATATGCGGCAATACAAGATTGTCCAGCACACCACCAATCTTCCTGGGAGTGGAACATTTTGTTACCCAGGAAACTATAGAAACACAATGATATGTATTGGCTAGAGATCCACTTAGCATTGACTTCTGGAATTCTCTTTGATTCTCTTGAAGCAACAAACTCTCTGATGAGCTCCAGGGCTTAGATATTTAAAACTCTGAAAGGGTGTGGCTAGTTTTCAACCCAGCGGTTCACATGCCCCTTGTGACTCACTCAGAAAGTGGTAAAGGGATCACCAGGTGTTTACATTTTGTTACTACAACATCCTGTAACTGAGCTGGAGGGCAGGGGCAGGAATTCAATCCTTCTTCCGCTAGACAGGCCTGGAGAATAGCCAGCCATTACAGAGACTCAGAAATAGGATAGGAAATTCAATGTGTGAGGAACAGAAAGGACAGTTTGACTAGATTATAGGTTCTAGGAAGGGGGTCAATGTATAATGAGATTGGAAACATAGTATAGGACCATGTTATGCAGAGATTTAAAAGCTAAATAGAATAGTTTACATTTTATCCCAAAGGTAATAGGAAGCTACTAGATTTTATTGACTAGGAAAGTGACATGATCAGATCCACCTTTAAGGAAAATCATGGAAGATGGATTGGAAAGGAGAAATACTTGAGGCATTGAAACCAATTAGGAGGTCATTGCAATGGTGTAGGTGAGAGGTGAAGGGACTTGGACTAAGATGATAGCTGTGAGAAGAGAGTTGGAAGTAAGTGATGTTACTTAGGTAGAAGCAGCAAGATGCAGCCATTAAAAATGAATGCTATCTCAATCCACTTTCCTGTACAAACTCATCTAGATGAGAGGCTGCAGCTGTGTGTAGACTAAGCAGTTGAAAGATAAATAGTCAATCAACCATCCAGCAATTTTATCTATGACGTGTGGTGCAGATTGACTCATTTTTTTCCACTGAGCTGTTAGGTATTTTTAGCATCATGTAGATATCCCTGAACCAAGCCAATGGGGACACTGAGTCTCTGGTGGAGTATCATTTTTTTAATTTTCCACCTAAAACACTTATTCCAGTGTGTTCCCCACACACTCCATGCTTATTCCTACTTGCGTGATTTTTCTCACCCTATCACTACTGCCTGGAATCTTTGCCCTGCTCTGTTTCTTTATCTGTAAAATGAGGGGGTTAAACTAGAGGACCCTTCAAACTCTAACTTTTATGATCTTATGAGCCTTCAAGGTTCAGCTCAGGCACCACCTCCTCCCAAAGTGCCATCATCTCCCTGACAACCTCTGGCAGCTCTGTTCTCTGTCTCCTCTGAATTCCTCCAGCACTTGTAGTCTGTAGCATCTGGTGTTAAGCTCTCTTGCTGGAGGCTCAGCCCTAAAGCCAGTAAACTTATGTTAGTTTCAGTTTGGGCAGGAAAGGAGACACTCACAAGTCATTGGACATTTAACAAAATATTTCCTTTATCCTAACATAGCAAGGATACAGCGGCCTTTAGTTTCAGCTTTGGTAGATATGGCCTTCATCACTTCCTCCAGCCAGGGACATGGCTAGTAAGCAGGTCATCAGAGTATGACTACTGAAGTGGTCTTAGGCACCCATCAAATCTGAGACTGCATGTGGCTGGAACTTATTACGCCTTTAGATAAGGAGTAAACTGTGTCAGGGAAGCTGGGGTCAATCAGATCAGGTAGGGTGAGTGAAAAGGAGGGAAAAACCATTATATAGAACCTATTATATGGCAGGCACTGAGGTGAGTGCTTTTCTTTCCTTCCTTCCCTCCTTCCTCCCTCTCTTCTTTTTTCTCTTTCTTCCTTCCATTCCTTCTTCCTTCCTTCCTTCCTTTTTTTCTTTCCTCTTTAACAAATATTATCTCATGGCTTTTGTTTCTTTCCTTCCTTCCTCCCTTTCTCCCTCCATATCTCCCTTCCTCTTTCTTTCATTCTTTCTCTCTTTCCTTCCTTCCTTTTCTTTCTTCTTTCTTTCTTTCTTTCTTTCCTTCCTTCCTTCCTCCCTTCCTTTCTTCCTTTCCCCCCTTTCTACTTTAACAAACATCACATTTGATCCTCAACAATCTGTGAGGACAACTTTGTCTTCTTTTAGGTAAAGCCTCTCCATATTGTATGTGAAAGAAAAGAAGGTGCATCAGGAAAATTCTGATCCTGTCACATCTCTTACACTGTTTTCTAGTTGTTTCATAAAAGTTTAATGTTCCCAAGAAGACTGTAAACTCTTCAAGGCCTGGGAGTTTGTCTTATTTCTTTGTGTTTCCACAGCACCTAGAGCAAAGAGGGACATCTACCTCTCAAACTGAGATAGCTTATCCTTAGTTGCTTTCCTTCAAATCAAATCAAGTCAAATAGACAAGCACTTATTATGTGTCTCTTATGTGCCAGGTGGCTGTGTTATGCCTGGGAGATATAAGAAAAAACAAACAAACAAACAAAACCAGTCTGCTCTGAAGGACCTCACAGTCTAATGGAGAAGACAAACATATAAATATGTACAAACAAGACACAGATTCAGGATAAATTAGGTGTGATCTCAGAGGGAAGACACCCAAGATTAGGAAGGACTGGGGAGGATTTCTTAGAATGGCTGTAAGCCTGTTGCCTAAAGGTGGGTCAGTTATTTATGCTCATACAGAGAAAGAAACCAGGGAGGATAAAGGTAGACAGCTGCCCACCTTTCCTCAGTGACAGAGAATGATATTATCATTCTTTTGGGTCCCTAGGTTCTCCTGAATTCACAGTTTGCTTTTGAAATCACTTTCTTGTCTTGTCTTTAGTTTAGACATGCAGACTCCTATTTTATCTGAACTCCAGTAGTATTTCTCACAGACACTGCAAGTCCTAGCAGTGGATCTTGAGGAGGGTTTGGAAGCATCAGCTAATGCACTGAGTGTGGGGACTTGCTTAGTAAGCATTGCCACCTGGATGAAACACATGGTCCCTGGGCTCCAGAGTCTTCCCTGACTCCTGGGGAAGCGCCAGGTGTCAATTTTAGTCCATGAAACCTTTGCAGGATTTAGCTTCTGGCTATCTTCAAATCTAACTTTTACCTTTTGTGGCCTTGATATCTGGTGGCAAATAGGGAGGGAAAAAAGAGGAGCCTTGTATGCTGGACAATCCAGAGATGACAATTCCATGAATAGATTGGAAGGGTCTGGAAGGGGCTGTGAGGGGGAAGAGCTCTAGTGAAACCCATTTGCCTTGCTGGTCCATTTGAATATGAATGGGAGATCTCCAAGAAAAGGTGAAATTGCTAGTTCTTTCCCTGGACAGTGATTGTTTTTGTTGTAATGGTCCAGGATTCTTACATTGATCCAGGAGGAAGTGACAAGGGTTGGATGAGGAAGATGACAGAGATATGGGGAACAGAATAAATTGGACACATAAGCCAATCATCAGCACTACAGTGTAGAGACAGATTCTCTTGCACAAATTTCTCAGATGAAGGAGATTTTCAAAGCCTTAAAAAATATTTTTCATGGCAAGCACTTTTTATATCCTGCTACACAGACGTGACTGTGGGCTAGGGGAAACCCTTAAAGACAGCCTACAAATAAGTACTGTCCCACAGGCCTAGCGATTAAGAGAAATAATAAAAATAGAATTGGTTCCCCCTCCCACTTACAAATCAAAGGAATTGCATTTCTTTTCTAGGCTACTGAGGCATATTGCTATTGAATATTTCAATTTTTAAAATTAATTACCCTCTCATTCACACACTCATACTACATTTTCTTTCCTTTTAAAAATTTGTAATTACATAAATTTCTTTTGTTTTGATATTTATGTCAGTCATTTCTTGATATACTCCCCCTAATATGACCAAACTGACCCTCTGTCTCCCACACCTTGCAACAAAGAAAGAGTTGAGTACAAATAATTGATACAGGGGTTGGATGGGAGAATGTATGCGGGGTGTGTGTGTGTGTGTGTGTGTGTCTGTCTGTCCCTGTAGTCCCCTACCTCTCTACTAGTTAAGTGGAGTCTGTTTCATTATCTGCTCTGGTACCATTACCGTGTTTTTTGTTTTCAGCTTCTCAGATTTCACCTTCTTTCTAATGTTCCTTTTATTTATATTATTGTAATAGATTGTTCTTTTTTCAGAGGTGTGGAAAAGCTGTTTAGGGTTCTGAAGCTCTAGGCTCCTGAAATGGGCTGGGAGGTTTATTTATTGTATGTGTATATGGGTCTGCCTGTATTGTGTGTGCATGCATGTGTGTTTTTACATATATGTGAATATATGTTTATATTATATATATGTGAGCATAGGTAGGTATTTGTGTATGTGTGGATATGTATATGTATGTTATATGCGCATGTGTAAATGTATCCAGCTTTTAACTAATCATGGACAGCAGAAAGCTCCTTAGCAGCCCCAACCAGGTGGTTTCCTGGCCCAGAAACCTTTATTGCTGTGACACCGATAAGAACAAAAAGAACTGCAGCAGTTGTTGGTGACTTAGTAACCAATTTTTTTCCTGCTTTGTTCTCTTTATCTGTAAGGATCATGAATGTCTACTTAAAGATTACATCTGAAAACCTACCCAAGAATTACCGCCCTCCCCACCATCCCCATTCCAAAAGCAGAGAGAACTGAGCAGATTTTAGAAAACGAGCTTGTCATAGTTCTCACTTTCTATTTGAACAGAAATGTCTCTATCCTCTGACATTTCTTTAAAACCTGTTTATGTCCATTCATTTATCCAGTCACTAACTATATTTACTCAGTGTTCATCAATTATACAGACACTTAGGAAGGTAGATAGAGAGATAGATTCTTATGCTCAGCACTAAGAGGTTTATAAAGACAAATGAGATATGGTTTCGGCCTTTAACTGCAAAATTGCCAAGTTATAGGCAATATTGCATTACATTCTGCCGCCCCCACCCCCTGGCCACTGCCCGCTCCATTTTTGTAAGGCATGTAAGGTTAAGGATGATTTATGTTTTAGCTTGGATTTGGTGAAGGGTCAAGTGGCAAATGATAATTTTCTAATAAAAATTTTCAGTCTACATTTAAAGATACTTTACTGTAACCTTACTATAACACTTCTTGCTATAAAAATAAATAGAATTCAGTTTAAGGTGAGTCTGTTTGGAGACTCATCCAAAAATATTTCATTACTAAAGCTTCATCATGATCTGGATTCCTGAGAAGAGAATCAGAGCTCCCATGTCCTTTGCATTAGAGCTTGATAGAAAGAGTCTATTTTGATAAATGACTAAGAGAGGAAATCTATGTTAGTTTCCTCTATTTAAATGTATTAAATTTATTAATTGTATTAATTAAATTCATGTGCTTAATAATATATTAATTTATGTACTAAATGTATTAAATTTAAAAGGCAGTGCTCTTAGTGTATCACAAACTAAAGAAAGTTATTCCATTTGAATCAATTAAATTGACTCAATGCAGATCCATTTGAGTCACTAACAGACAGGCAATGGATTGAATCAATTGAGTCAAAGGTATTACCGGTTGACTTATTTTATTTGAATTAGTCATCTTTTTTGAGACTTTGTTTTCCATTTTTTATTCTTTTCAGTTGATATTTTTTGAGAGCACACAACAAGCTAGGAAGTATTCAGAACCATTTTCTAAACCGCTGTACTGGAACATCATTGCCCTAGTTGAGTTGACTTTCCCATGATAAGCCCTGTGTTTGAGATTTAATATGTTGACTGCTACTATGTCATTAAGCTGATTATTCTGGCTCATCAGGCTGACAGTCAATGCAGATTTGTATTAAAGTAAATTTTAAAAATAGAAAAACATGTTGGAAATGAACAAGATTAAAAGCCAAGGTGTAAAGTTCTAAGTAAATCGCCTTCATTTTAAATGCTAAACAGTAAAGGCCAGCCTTCGGCCAAATTGGGAACTAGGTAGTCTTTTTATCATCCTCTCACTTTCCTTTCTGAACTTCCTACTTTCCAATGCCCATTCTGTGCCCCATTTCACCTCTTTTCTCTTTTCCCATATATCAAAAATCTTATTCCTTCACTGAAACTAATTACAGCTAGAAGTAGGAGAATAGCAATATCAGTATTATCTTTTAAAGTATGAACGACTACTAGTCTCCCAGAGGTATTTTCATTTTTAAAAAGGATCCCAGAATGAATCTCTCATTGGTGACGTTACAGGTGGTCCAACAAGGTGAAGTGAACAATTTAATGGGTGAGGGAGTTGTTTTATTTTGTTTTGGAAAGATGTGTTCTCCCATAGAACTCATGTAACTGTCTACTTCATTTATAAGTGAAGCTATACAGCCATATAAAAAGGCAATGGTATTAGCATAAATTAAACTAACTTGTGTCCCACTTTTACCTCATATTCTATGGTAAGTAGACAAAGCTTATTATATTATTATTATATTATGTTCTTAAAATATTACAGTGGGTAAAAATCATAGCCATTCTGCTGACTTTTTCATGGAATTGCTTAATTATTTATAAGACGTTTGGCTTTTGTTCACTAAACAGCTCCATTCTAGGGGTACCTTAAGTATGTGTACAGATCCCTGATGTATGACTTTAGAGGGTGCCCTAAGCCAGCATGGGTCTATTAAGAACAAGTCATACTTTAATAGCCTCATTTTCTTTTTTTAACAAGGTTACTAGAGGAGTAGATTATGGGAATACTGTAGATAAAGTATGCTTAGATTTCGGCAAAGCATTTGTAAACAGACCCAAAGGCCTAAGGTGCTGGGATGCATTCTCTAACTAAGTGGACCCAGCTCTGGGCTCAGACCAACCAGGTTTAGTCCTGGGGGACTGTGGCATGTAGAGGCTAGTTCTTTTATTTTTTTCCCGTTGTATTTAGCTCATTAGGGATTAGATTTATCTACTCTCTGGCCTAGGAATAGAAGTTACATGGAGTCAGATTTCAACTCAATGTAAGGAAAAACTTGGTTACAATTAGAGAGGCCCCAAAATAGAAAGGGCTTCCTCAGTAGTATTCTCTGACTATGAAAGTCTTTAGGTACAGGCTAAATTACTGCTTCCCAGAGGCCTTCAGGTAGGGAGCTGGACTAAGTGATCTCAGATAGTTTGTTCCAATGTTGGGATTCTATGGTCCGAGTAGTCAGTCTGCTACTATCTCTCTGCAGTTCTTGCTGTCTTTTCACTCCTGTATAGCACTGTACCAGTAAATGTTTAACAACCAGCCAGGGGAGGGTGGGAATTCCCCATGACAATACATTTTAAGTCTCATCTGCATTATTAATATTCTCATCCCTTTCTTAATTGTAGATAATCATCAAAAGAATAAATCAAGCCCTGGCTTGCTGATTGCCAAGGTATAAATATGCTCACACTGAAAATTTAATAGTTGATTCTTTCAAGCAGATTGGAGCTGGCTACAACACACGGCTCCTGTACCTGTTTCATTACCTATGAATCAGAGGTAACTATAGCAATCGATAACTTCACATGACTGACAGAATTATTTGATGGATTGGACATAGCCCAGGAATTCCATATGTATGTATCATTCCCGTTTGGGACAGTTCTATCTTGGAGGGCCGTATCTGTTTAATTGGCTCGATATATCACTTCCTACAGATTCAACAAAGCAGCAGAGCACAGAGAGATCCTAGAACTTGCATCAATGTGCTCATAGTCCCCTCCCCTTGTCAGAATTAGGTGGGGTAGGAAACTCACCTGAGGCAGCTAGACAGATGATGGCTCAGTGGAGAGAGTGCTGGGACTGTCAGGAAGACCTAAGTTTGAATGTGACCTCAGGCACTTACTAGCTGTGTGACTCTGGACAAGTCATTTAACACAAAGTCACAAACAGAGGTTTGTCTTAATTTCCTCAACTGGAGAAGAAAATAGCAAACCACTGCAGTATCTTTGCCAAGAAAACCCTATGGACGGTAGGGTCCATGGAATCCCAAAGAGTCAAACAGGGCTGAACAACAAGGAAACTCACCACCGCAATAAATGGGCAGAGGACACAGACTGCATACAATAAATTGATACTTCATTGATGTTTCTGCTAGCATGCCTACAGATCTCTTTGCCTGGAAACCATGGCTCAATTCCTAGCTTCCCACTCCCATCTCAACCCTTTAAATTTGATAGCCTATGAAAACCTGGTTTCTGGCTGGCTGGGGCACTGGTTTACACTTACATTTCAGAGTACATCGATCTCCAGGAGGAGACTTCTCCTTGTTTCCAGTGACGATCACTGGCACATGTCAGTCCTTTTCAGAGGATCTGATCCCAGTGCATGAGGATACTTTAAAGTATTATTGATTATACAAAAAACTTGATCCAAGTAATCAAAGAACTATGAATTCTGAACATGAGAAATATCTAATACTTTCCTTTTGGGAAAAACTTCCTCAATAAAAGTTAATAAGATGGCTTTCTGGCACCATTGGCTGATACATATTGTCAGACTGGTAATATGTTATAAGGCATTTAAAACTCTTCACAATCTGGCTCCAGTCTGTCTCCAGGATGATTATACACCACTTCCCCTCACGCACTCTATGTCCTAGCCAAATTGGTCTACTTACCATTTCTAATCCATATCTAACATCCCACCCCTCATCTCTGTGCCTTTTCAAGGGCTATCTCCTACACCTGGAATACTTCCTCTCTTGAGTCTCTGGGAACCCCAAGTACCCTTTGAGGCTTTTCCAGTTCCCTAACTTGTCAGTCACTCACCACCCAAATTATTTTACATTTATTTGATATGTATTTTGTGCTTACTTATTGAGAACATGTTGTTTGTCCCTTTCTCCCTCCTTGAAGGTAGATAAATGGTATAGTTTGATGGAGTGCCAGATTTGAAGTTAAAAAGACCTGAGTTCTAATGCTGCACCAGATGCTTACTAGCTGTGTCACCCTGGGCAAGTCACTAAACCTCTACCAGCCTCAGTTTCCTCAACTATAAAGCATCAACTTCACAGGGTTCTTGTGAGGATTAAATAAAATGGTACATATAAAGAGCTATGCAAATCCTAAAGCACTATATAAATGTTGGCCAATGTTATTTTTTGCCTTTGTATCACTAGCACCTAGCACAGCGCCTGGTATATAGTAGGTACTTCATAAATACAAAGCAAATTGGCTTGAATTGAGGCTTTGCCCAAGGAGAAAGGAGAGAGGGAAAACCTAGTGAAGGGTCCCTGTCCTGTCTAGTCTGCCTGCTCTGGGCAGATTCTGGGGCACTTACGTGTCAGGAGCTGGAGACCATGTCAGGCCCGTGGTTGGGCTACCATGTGGAATGTGCACAAGTCACAGGATGAAGAGCTGAAGCATGGCCAGGGCAAGGAGCTGGTGATGTGGTATGCATGGTATTCATGACAAGCTGGACCAACACAGAAGAACTTGAGCCAAGAGAAGTCAAAGCAAGGAACCTGTAGCACAAGCCAAGTATTCAAGGAGGCCAAGAATAAAGCACAGAGCTTCCTGACCGCTAAGAAGCTGTTCGATCTACTCAAAGTTCTGTCCTGGTAGCGTGACTCAGCATAGCTCCCCTCATAGGCCTCTCTATACTCTGCACCACCTAGGTGAGCCAGGTAAGACTTCCACCCCAAAGCAGATGGGGCTCTCTTGCACTGGGTGAGATGAGCTATAATTTGATAACCTGATTGATTTAGGGCTTTACACTATGACTGGTTTATTACCCACAACAGAAAACAGGTATAGTGGAACCTGCTTCACCAAGCTATTCAGAGCTGATTGTTAAATTTTTAGTGTGAGCATTTACATCTCAGAAATCAGCAAACTATATAAATCAGGGCTTTATTTATTGTTTTGTTGATTGTCCAGAATTGACAGTGATGGAGAAAAGATTAAGAATGTAGATTGTGCCTAAAAATGTGTCACGGGTACATTTTTCTCCAGAGCCAGTTGTTAGACATTCACCAGCAAGCCCCAGAATATAAGTGTAGGAGCATACCCTCATTTGAGACACCCCATTAGAGAATTATGATTATGACACTATAATTCTTTATTTTGACATGCTAAAGTTGACTGTGGTACAGTAGCAGAAATTCTGGGCTTGGAGTCAGATCTTATATATTTGTAATATACAAGTATTTGTACATATTTCTACATGCTTATACATGTGCATGCTCTCTCTCCCAATAGAACGTATTTCATTGAAGGCAGAGACTGTGTCATTTTTTTTCTTTATACGCGCAGGACCTGGCACAATGCCTGGCAAATAGTAGGTGCTTAATAAGTACTTATTTATTGATTGATTGCTTGACTGATGTGGAACTAGAGGGCCCCTAATGTCCCTTCAAGCTCTAAATTTTTAATTCGGTGATCTCATCAATCTGGTATCGCTATCTGTGTGATCCTGGGCAAGTCCCATAGCCTCTCTAGGTCTCAGTTTCCTCATCAGTAAAATGACAAAGTTAGACCAGATGACATCCAAAACTCCTTTCCAAATCTAAATCTATCATCCGCTGATATTCATGGAGGTGACGGTTGAAGTCATCAGAACAGATGCCCTGCATTATGGCTCAGGATTATAAATTGTTCTGACTTCTGCTGCCAGAAACTATACAAACACTTGCATATTCAGTTAGTCCCATGTGTCACCTCACCTTGGATGAAGTGGATCGAGCCTTGGTAGCTGACACCAAATTTGTAATACTGCACATATACCATCTGCCAGGCACCCTAGTGAACATTCTGCCTCTTTGGGGAAGACAGCTAGCTCCTGTCAAAAACAGTCCCTAAGACATAGGACAGTTCTATGTGTTCAGGAGGCTGTGCGTCAGAAGAGACTATAGGCAAAGTGTTGCTGTTCAGTCCTTTCAGTTGTGTCCGACTCTTAATGACTCATTTGGGGTTTTCTCGGGCAAAGTTACTGGAGTGGTTTGCCATTTCCTAATCCAGCTCATTCTTATAGATGAGGAAACTGAGGCAAATGGGATTAAATGACTTGCCCTGGGTCTCATAGCTAGGAAGTGTCTGAGGCCAGATTTGAACTCAGGTGTTCCTGACTTCAGACCTGGTACTCTATCCGCCTTTCCACCTAGCTACCCTAGGCAAAGTGTAGGTGTCTCCATTAAGTATCCTGGCCAAGAAACATTCTCCATCAACCAAGTGGTAAGTGTAGATCTGTATCTTGGCTCAAACTTGAACCCTGAATGAAAGTCCTCGTAGACCAATGTTTCTGAAAAAGCTGTAGAATCTCAGATTTGTAGGGGATCTCAGAGATACCCCCTCATACTTATATTTGAACAAGAATCCTTTGTATGACCTACCCAACAAATAGTTCACCATTCAGCCTTTGTTGAATAACTCCCAGTAAGGTCAAAGCCAATGCTTCCCAAGGGAGGCCATTCCACTTTGGAACAGCATTGATTGTAAGGGAAGTTTTTCCTTATGTCAAGCCTAAATTTTCTCCCCAGTGATCATAGTTCTGGCCTTTGGGGTCAGGAAAAACAAGCCTCGAGTCTCCTCTCCATGGCAGCTCTGCTGGCTCAGCCAGACTGACTATACTCCCATCTGTTCTTTAAAAGGGAGCAGAGAATGGCAGAAGCAGTGCAGTGTGGAAAAAATGGCAATGATGTCAAAGGATCTGGATTTGAATTTTTGACTGTTATTTTGTAGCTGTGTGACCTTGGACCAGTCATCTTTTCTCACTGAGCCTCAGTTTCCTTATCTGTGAAAATGAATTCACTGGAATAAATGGTCTCTAAGATCTTATCTAGCTCTGAATCTAATAAGCTTTCAGTCTCACCTACTTTGTACTTGTGCCAGGCCCCCATTGCAATAGGTTTTCTTTCACTGCCTTTCTTTCTTACAAGTAAGGTTCTGTTGGGTGGGTAGCAAAGGCAGTTGGTCCACAAATGACTGGTATTTTTTTTAAAGGTAGCAATAATTTTTTTTTTTTTTGCAGGGGGGAAGGTAGGGCAATTGGGGTTAAGTGACTTGCCCAAGGTCGCACAGCTAGTAAGTGTGTCTAGTGTCTGAGGTCAAATTTGAACTCAGGTCCTCCTGACTCCAGGGCCAGTACTCTACTCACTGTGCCACCTAGCTGCCCCTAGCAATAAAATTTTAAGATTTAAGGGCAGCTAGGTGGCACAGTGAGTAGAGTACTGGCCCTGGGGAGGACCTGAGTTCAAATTTGACCTCAGACACTTGACACACTTACTAGCTGTGCGACCTTGGGCAAGTCACTTAACCCCAATTGCCCTGCTTTCCCCCCTGCAAAAACAAACAAACAATAGTACAATAGAAAAAAAAACCCTAAAATTATGGGCAGGACCCTACAGAGTATCTATCTACTACCTACCCTACCCCATCCCCAAAATTATTTCTCATAATCAGCTTTGTTCTAAAAGAGAATCATGAGCCTAAATTCTCTGTCACATGTTCTAGCATTTCACAGACAAAAAAAGAGGAGGATTTGAGCAGGACATGAGAGGGAATGTGTAAGTATCCGCTTTTTGAAGCAATACAGCCATGGCTGAACAGTTGTTAATAAACACATTGCCTTTAGGAGCTGCCAAACCATTCCCAGAATATAACAATATGCACCACAAATTGCTGAGCAGGATATTCATGAGGCAAGAGTACAGTAGTCATCCTCCCTAATCACTGGGAGATGAGGCAAGAAAGGGGAAGAATAACCTGAGAACAAAGACAATACCATTAAGTTCTTGAATTTCTAATTGTGTGTGTGTGTGTGTGTGTGTGTGTGTGTTTACTATTTCATTTAGAAGTCTTTTCCAATTATGAGATAGGAGAACAGCCGAATGTGGGGAGCCTTACGTGGGTGAATCTTAATTTTCCCCAGAGAGATTTTCAGAGAAGGAAAATCATACATTAAATGAAAAAAATAAAGGAGAGGAGCCAGAGAAGGGAAGAAGAGAACTAGAAAGTCTCACAAAATCAAGCTCCTTCAGCACCTTTTAAAAGAAGCCTTTTGTCATCTCCTCAAACTAGTGCCTTCCCTCTCTTAATTATCTCTAATTTATCCTGCAATATTTTATTGTTGTTAGCAGTTTTTCAATAATGCCTGACTCTTCATGACCCCATTTAGGGTTTTCTTGGCAAAGATACTAAAGTGGTTTGCCATTTCTTCTTTCAGCTCATTTTCCAGATGAAGAAACTGAGGCAAATGGGCTTAAGTGATTTGCCCAGGGTCACACAGCTAGCAAATGTCTGAGGCCAGGTTTGAACTCATGAAGGTGAGCCTTCCTGACTCCAGGCCCAACACTCTACCCAATGAGACACCTACCTGCCTGTATTCGGCAATGCATTTTTTACATAGTGTTGCATGTTGTCTCATCCATCACACTGTGAGCAACTTGAGAGCAGAGGCTGTCTTTTGCCTTTCTATATATTCCCACACATAGCTAACATAATACCTGGTACCTATTAGGCACTCAAGAGTTTATTGAATAACTTTAAGGAGTACTGCTATGTTCACACATAGAGGCTACAATATATTACTTGAAAAATAACACAGGTACCTAGGGTTCTTCTTTTCCTATTTGAGTAAGCAGGAAAAATTAAGTGGCCTAAGCAAAAGAATCTTTCCAGTGATGGGTGAAGCATTACCTGGGAAAGAGTGAAGGAGATAGAGAGTAGAGAAAGCCTGGAGGTGAACTGAGAGAGTAGAAATGCTGATAAAAGGGAAAATGAGAAAAGGAGGACAAAGGAGAGAAGAATGAAAAAGACAGATCCAGAAGATAAATTTTTGTCCTCATCTTATAGTAGGGAGATGACATCAAAAAACTGAAGGACTGTAGAAATCATAGTTTTCCTATGAGAAAATAGGACTATAGAAAGCTCTGAACCGATCCGAGGAACTGGTGTATTGCTTGGCCGTGTTGTGGAATGGTGAAGCTGGTGAGCAGAAACTGAAGAGAGGAGCACCACCTGTTCCTACTTACAAGCGTAATGGAGCAATGAGCATGCCAGTACTCTTCCTGATGACTTACATCTCTAGGACTAATGGTTGCCCATTCAAGAAACTCAATTTTCCTTTCTTCTCTTTAAAAGGACTTTATTCTGAGAAAATAGAGAAAATAGATGACATAAAAAAAATCTGCACCTGAGCTCAGAAAAGGGCTGTTGAATGACTGACAATGGGGGAGCTAAGTGCTATCTCAGCCATTTTCTTCTATCCCCAGGGGGCTTGGGATTGAAAGATCAACACAAATACACCAGCACTGAAAATCTTTATCTGTAAAAAGAGAAGGATGATCCCTGAATTTCCTTCCAGCTTTGTGATTTTATAACGGAAATCAGAAGCTGGCTTATACCAATGTAAAGAACTATGAATGGGCTCCTTAATTACCTGATGGTTGAGAAATTCTACAGATTATCCCACAGTTTGTCTAAGAGGGTCCACAATAAGCAGCCAAGGATTTCAACTGTTGACTAGCAGGGGTGAGTTTCATCCTCACCCCAGGATAAAAACAGCCAGATACAGACCTCATCATAGAATATTCATCTTATTCCTGCTGCACAGTTCATGATGCCTGGGACGACAAGTCATGTATACCCTTGTATTAGGCTCATTTGGCTATTTTCAATTACTTATGCTAAAGAAGACAGACTTATTACTGTCTCTTTCAAAGTTGTTATTAATTGACAGGGTTTCCGATTACCATCTTCAATCTGTGACATCTGATATTCATCCTTTTACTAGTGAGGTCTTTTTCTTTGTTTTTTCACTCAGTAATTCCATAAAAGATACTGCCCTTCTGTTCCTGAGTACTGAGAATGCTCCCTAATGCTATATGCCATTTCCAGCCTATATGTACCATGAAACATTCTATCACTGGCATCTCTTTATAGTCTGGCTTTTCTGGCCTCTTCCTTCCCCAGAAAATCCAATGCAGATTTTTTTTTCTTTCCCCAAATGTGCCACATTAACATGCTTAAAAAAAATCAGTAAGTCTGTTCTTGTTCGGGTTATCTCCTATTTTTCTAGCTTTTCTCAGTATCTTCGATCTTGGAGAGGGAATAAATAACATTTGCAATTTAGCAGAGATATCACGTTTTTAATATTATGTGAGTGGGAGCTTCTAAATTTAATGGTGCTGTAAGAAGGAATTATTGTGCTTGAGGCAAATTTAATTGAGGGGTAAATGGTGGCAGCAGTGAGAGGGTGGGGTTAAAGGTAATGCTACAGAGGAATAATCAGTTCAGAAGAAGAGGAAGCCCATTCCCTCAGGGTATGCTGGGATCCTGTGGAGGTTGCTGGGAAAGGTAGGCCCTTGGAGAGGAAAGCCACAGGGATAGAATCAAATTTGGTGATTGGTCCCACTACAGTTATAGTGGACCCCATAGTGGTCTTTTAACATATTGGTGTGGGATGGACTCTAAGGTGAGGAGAGGTAAAGGGGAGTGCTTGGGTATCAGTGCCCTGGAGCAAAGGCCTGGCCCCTTAGTTAAAGCTCTAAAACTTGGTACATGCTTGCTAAGGGAGGCAGCAGGGTGCAGTGGAAAGTTCTGGAACTTCTAAAGGCAAAGCACATTGGGTATGGAAGCAAATGACCTAGAGCAAATCGTGGCTTTGGTACTTATTACTAGTGTGAGCTTACACAAGTTATTTCATCTCTTTGGGGCTCAGCTCCCCATGTGTAAAATGAAGGGACTGAGCTAGATGCTGTCTATGGTCCGTTCTAGCTCTAAATCTGTGATCCTAGGCAACTCCAGTTGCAATGGGATTGCTGCTCACCTTAACAGCAATATTTCTCCTAATTTTTTTTAGCAAGCATAAAATAACTTGTTTTATGCAGGATAGGATCAGGAGGTGAGGGGTAGGAAGAAGAGTTACTCAGATTTACAGGATACTGATAGTCTGACTCAAGACAGGACATAAACCCATTTCCAAGGCACTATATTGTCTGTTTCAAAATTGAAGGGCCATGTGAGTTGCAAAGAACACTGTTTATAATGTTACCCTGTAGGGGTAGATGTAGAGGACAAAAACGGGAGTAGAAAGGAATCAGAATTGGGAAAGAAGGAGCCAAGATTATAGAATATACATTAATTCATTTTCAGGACACTTTACATGTGACTAGAGTACCAGATAGGTTTAAATACAAACTCAAGTTTAGGATTTGCTATCTTTGTAAGCTGGCCTATTGTACCTTCCAAGCCTTCTTATACACGGGCTGCCTCTGCATGCTTTGCCATACAGATCTACTTGCTGTTCCTCACACACAATACTCCATCTCCCATCTCTTTGTCTTTGTGCCAGCTCTGCCCCATGCCTGGAATGCCCTCCCTCCTCACCCCCACCTCCATCAATCTCTGGCTTTCTTCCAGACTCAGTTTAAGCACCTCCTTCTGGTATTTAAAGGCATGAAGCATTTCATGGTCTCCTCAGCTGCTAGAGCGTTTCCTCCCAAAATTACCTCATGTCTTCTATGGGTTTTGTACATACCTACATATGAATTTTGTTCATGCCTATATATGTATGTCTCCCCTATTAGAATCTCAGCTCCCTGAAATAGGAACTGCTGTACTTATGTTTTTGGATTCCCAACACTAAGCACAGTGCCGGGCACATGGTGGCACTTAATAAATGCCTGCTGGCTTGATTATGGAAGCTGGCATGCCGTTAGATAACATTCTTCACAGAAGGCTCTGTAACTTCTAAAGGCATATGAGTATTTTGAAATGAATTTCTGCAGAACTCATCGGAATTTTAATGGCCTGGGATAAAAGATCCCCCACAGCTTAGATCCACAGAAGAATATACTGAGGTTGAAGTAACTTAGCTGAGATTAACACACACACATAGCAGCAGCAGTAGGACCCTTTATAGTGTATTTGAAAGTAGCTTTCTTTCTTCCATAGAAATAAAAAAAAAATGCTTTCTTTTCAGGTATTCACCTGAACCACCCTCCACCCCCCATCACAATCTCTGCTATTGCTTTTCTCTGGCTTCTGAGGAAATGTTATGAAATGCTTTCAAGTCCACCATTGCCATGATTTCAAAATCAGATGTTACAAATGTCGACTCTGTGGTGTTTCTCCCTTCTGGTTCCTTTTGGGGATATGTTGCTTAAAAACTTATGTAGTGTATAGCCGTCCTCCACCCATGCTCCACCAAAGGATACAGATCTGCCATTGGACATTGTGGGACAAAGGGGTGACCTCACTCCTTGCCAGAAAGCAGGGAGCCAGGACATAAAGCCAAAACCAAATGGTCATTCTACCTGGGCTCTAAGTCAATTCTGCTTTGGGGGAATAGTATATGAAATTTAAAATCATTTTACATACACAGAAAAAGAGCTTGCTGGGTGATTTGCTCCTTACTTTCTATTTCTAATTTTGGGTTTCCTTTTCCTTCCTTCAGCTCTTTCCAGAGAGGCTTAGATACTTCCACTGCTGTTTCTTCTCTTGGGAGCAGAGTCTTTATTGAGAAATATTACTGGGACCGCTCAGCAGCTGCAACATGAAAGTAGCAATTGCTACTGTCTGAGTAAAACTCAAACTTGAAACTTCACCAGTCTCTTCTGTGGGAACCTCTCCTTTCCAAACCTTTTTCTTTTTATAGAGGTGTCTCCAACCTCTTTGCTACTCAAGCCCCACTAAAACTCCGTGCTGAGTCAGGGTCAAAGACCCTGCTCTTGTACCAGATAATAAAGTTGTTCAAGATGTTAACCTATGTCTCTGTCTTTGGTTGCAGAAATAGAAGGACCTAATGACATGTAGAAATGAGAAACTAATACATAGGACCCTAAATTTTGGTCTGGAAGGCATGTTAAAGGCCAAATAATACCCCCATTTACAGATGAGGAAAAGAAAAAGTGTTAAAAGTCAAGTAACTTGCCAAAGGTAACACATGTAACTACAGGCAGAAGCAGAATTTGAACCCAGGCATCTTAGACTCCAGTCTTTCTTTTGCCCCAAACACATGCAACATGCTTATTTGGAACTCAGAATGCATGTGCACGTAGGAACAATGTTGTTATGTATGCATAATGGTTAGGTTATGAGGCTAATGAACAAAAACCAGTTCGATCTATAATATATCTAAAATGAGAGGCATCATGACGTAGTGGACCCAGCTGCTCTCAGAGTTAGGGAGGCTTAGGTTTAAGTCCTGTGTCATATAAATATTGGTTAAGCAACTCTGGGCTAATCATTTAACCTTTTTTTTTTCCTTTTTTCCCTTTTAAAAAAAAATTTCAATTTTATTTTATTTTCAATTCTGAATTCTCTTTCTCCCTCTTCCCCTCCCCTCCCTCACCCATTGAGAAAGCAAGAAAAACAAAAACCTATTACTAGTATGTATAGTCATGTAAAACTAATCTCTGTGTTAGAGAGAGAAGAGAGGTAAGGGGAGAAAAGAGGGGAGGAGAAGGGGAAAAGAGACAAAGGAAGAGGAGAGGGGAGGAAAGAAAGGGAAGAAAGAAGAAAATAGGAGAGGAGAAGAGAGGGGGAAGAAAAGAGAGAGGAAAAGAGAGGAGAGGTGAGAGGAGAGAGAGGTGAGGAGGGGGGAGGACAGGGGAAGGAGGAGAGAAGAAAAAAGGAGAGGAGAGAAGAGGAGCAGAGAAAAGAAAAGAAATGAGAAAAAAAAGGAACACTGCACCCTGAATCCATCATCTCTCTATTTCATGCTCCACTAATTTACTTTCATATCATCCTTTACGTCTAAATCATATACTCATTTTGAGCTTATCTTGGTATACTATGTGAGACGTCAGTCTATGCCTAGTTTCTGACAGACTACTTTCCAGTATTCCCAACATTTTTTGTCA
>CM053622.1:281090375-281114829 GCA_028646595.1 Phalanger gymnotis
AAAAAGTCTGATGGGTGAATAACTGATCGTTTTCTGTGAGGAAATTGTGGTAATGAGACCACAACCTAAGAGAGGGTAAAGGGGGGGGCTAATAAGGGTGGGGGAAGAGAATTCCACAAGTATGGGGGAAGGACAAAGAAATAAAATCCTAAACTGGACAGATCCAATTTATCCCATAGTTTTAGTAGGGCTGGCTCTGTTTATTTGCTCCAAACTGGATCTGTCTTCAGAAAAGTTAGGCTGATTCAGAAGTAAGACTCTACAATAGCTTATATTGTTTATTCAAGGCCCTCTTACAGAATCATAGGTTTTGATCTGGAAGGAAGCTCGGGGGCCATCTAATCCAGAGGTATTCGCAGCCGTCTTGAACCAAGAAGCCTACTGCAAAATTTTCAGTTTGAGAATTTACTCCTTAAAAATCAGTAAACATTGCAAATCAGGGCCATATTGTTGTTTTCTTGATTGTCCAGACCTAAGAAAGTGTTGGAAAAAATGTTAAAAATTAAGATTAAACTTAAAATGTGTCATTTGTATTTTTTTTAGAGTCCAGTTGTTAAATATTTACTAGCATACCACTGACTTATTTTATAGATGAGGGAACAGGGGCCCATTTTCTTTTCTTTTTAAAAATTTTTTTGTTTTAGACAAATACTAAAACTTAAATACATATTAAGAAAAGAAAAAGAAACATTATAAACTTAAATATGAAATAAGAAAATAAAACAATGTCATGGCACAGCAGAGCATAGAAGAGGATTCAGACTGCATAGTGATAACTTATCATTTCAAGAGAGCCTATACATTAAATACTGTGCGTTACATTGAAAGCTGTCCATCTTTTCTTTGCTTCCTTGTAGGTTTTCTTTTGTTCTCTGCTAATCACTTTTTACTTTGTTCTTTTTTTTTCTCTTCCTCCCCCCTATCTGCCACCCCAAGGCTACAATTAAGCATGGATATGTTTATATATGGGTATTGATATATGCATACGCATACATCTATATGCACATACATACATACATAAATATATACTTTCTCTAAGAGATTCTACTCCTAATCTTGTTTTTATGTTTGTGCATATCTATTTTCCCATCTCTCCTATCTGCTACCTTGCCCTCCTAGGACTCAACCTACACTGACTCCAACAATCCTTCCCTTGTCCTCCCATTTCCCTAAATCTAAACACCCTTTTGTACACCCCTTTATCCTATTCCATTTTCCTCCCCTCTAAAGCTCCCTCCCTTATCTTCCCATTCCCTTAAATCTAAAGACCTTACTATATCCCCCTTTTAACCTCTTCCCTCCTCCTCCCCACAGAGGCTCATTTTCAAAAGGTTATTAAGAACAACAGACTTAGAGTCATAGGCTTTTTGAGGTGGAAAGCACCTGAGTGATTTTTCTAACTTAATGCCCTCCTTCCAAAGAGAGGACAAGATAGGTAGAGAGACTTGCCTAACACATGAAAGATAATGGCCAAATATTAATTTACTTTTTTGGGAGGCAGTAGATAGCCGTGGAAAGAACATCAGACTTCTAGTCAGGAGTTGGAGTTCTATATTGTCACTCTGCCATGGGAACTGCATGACTGTGGAACAATAGCTCTGAGCCTCAATTTCTTCATCTGTAAGATGATGATACCACAGGGATGTTCTGAGACTCAAATGAGAGGAGGTATGTAAAGTATCTGGCAAGTCTGGCATTGGGGGATGAAGGGTGGGATACAAAAGGAAAATGGAATTCTTGCCCTCAAGGTGTTTAAAATGTAATAGAGGAGAGAAAAGACACATGTGTGGATAAAAATGTCTAGCACCTTGTGACAATTTGTTATCTCAACCCTTATTTCTTTTTAAAAAAATTTTAAAATGTATTCTTAACATTCTTTTAAAAAAATTCTGCACATCAAATTCTGTCCCCCTCTCTATTTCCTCTCCTGCCTATTGAGAAGGCAAGCACTATACACTATACCCATTATGCATGCAAAATTATGCAAAATATATTTCCATATTACCCATTCAACCCCTTATTTCCTCAGCTGCATAATAGATACTTAACTTGCTAACAATTACATTAGGAGAGGAAAGGGGATATAAATATGTCTCCCAGTCTGTTTTAAATAGCTACATCAAAAACAAACAAAACGTGAGGCAAGAAGAGCAGAAGTCACCACAAGGGATGGATGTGAGAATAGTAGGGTAGATGCAAGCTGAGTTTTTTCTCTCTCCACTGGATAAAATCTGCCAGCTCCAGGCAGACAAGTTTTTCACATCAAGAACCACAATGAAAAGGGGGCTGCCTGGGAAATACGCTATCATTTCCAATAGAGGAAGCCAGAACAGAGCCTAATGATTTCAAAAAGACCCATGTCTCTTGTGTTTAAAAAAATTGAGGGGATGAAGAAAAACATGTAAAATATACATGGATTCTGCCACCATGCCTCAAGGCTAGGACACAATTGTCTCGTCTTGCTTCTGGTATAAAATTAGCTAGTATTGTAACAATGCACAAGACCAGCAACAAGAGCTGCCAACACAGGTTCTTCGATCTGCTTTACTAAGGAAAGCAACATTAAAGGGTTAACAATCTTACTTTAATTCAACATACAAATATAGCTCACTTGGTTTAGGAGGAAAAGCCAGCAACCTGAACTTCAGAGCAAATACAAATTACAAACATCTACTGACAGACCTTGTCTGACTCAAATCACAATTCAGGAAAGCATCAACATCTGGGTTTACAAGCGGGGGTGGGGGTGGGCTCTTAAAAGGGCTGCCCATAGTCCCACGCCACTCTTCCAGTGACTGAGAGCCCCAAGATAAGACACCAAGTTTATATATTCTGTTCAGGGTCAAAGGATGTCACAACAAGCCACTCACCCACGTGACCTAAAAGCATCACAAACATGGTGGCCTAGGCTTTCCCTTGAGGCAAGGAGGTCATCAAAGACTCCTAATTTAATCAAAGAAACAAAAGCCAGACTCTTCAAGGGTGCTTGATTAAATAAGTGCTAAAAGAGAAAACAGTAAAAGAAAATCCCAATATAACTAGTTATGCTACTGATAGTGACTTTAATCCAACTTCAGTAATTAAAGTAAAGGCTTCCTTCAATTCTCTTCATACGTGAGTGGGACAAGCTCCCACATCATGGAAAGATGGAGAAGGTTAACCCAAAGGCACTCCTCTTAACTCAGATCCACAAAATAGGAAGAGATGGGATCATTAGATTAGAAATTCCTTGCCAGTAAGAATTGTTTCGTTCTTTGTACATATATACTTAATAAATATTTGTTGATAAATTGATCATAGATTTAGATGGTCTAATCCAGGGATGGGGAACCTGTGGCCTGGAGGCCACATGTGGCCTTCTAGATCCTTGGGTGTGGCCTTTTTACTGAGTCCAAGTTTTACAGAACAAATCCTTTTATTAAGGGGATTTGTTCTGTGAAGTTTGGATTCAGTCAAAGGGCCTTACTTGAGGACCTAGAGGGCTAAGTGTGGCCTTGAGGCTGCAGGTTCTCTACCCTTGGAATTTCTCTACCCCTGGAATCCAACCCCCTCATTTTACAGAGGCCCAGAGAAAGTGAACCCTTGTCAGGGTTCGTTCCCACATAAAATGAGTAGCAAAGTAAGATTTGAATCCAGGTACTCTAACTTCAAATCTAATTCCTTTCCCCCTATACCAAATTGTCTCCTAAGGAAATTGATAATAAAGTATGACTAATATCACGTAACTGATTTTTAAACAAACTCAGAATTTATGCATTCGAATAAGCATTGTCTCTTGAAGGTAGTAATCTCGAGGGGTTTCTCAATCCAGAGGTGGAAAATTATAGGAACTGATACCTCAGCCACTGACTGGGCTGTGGCCCGTCACTTCATGGGAAATTGGAGTATGTTTCCACCAATGAGAACAGATTGTGAAGGATGACAGTGGCTGCCTTGGAGTGATATGAACATGTAGCATTTACTTCTTTTAACAGCATTAGGAAAAATGTATATGTGAAAAGAAGTGATGTGAGAAACTATTCTAGATCAAGGCAGTATGTTCCATGGTCAAGGGAAGAAAGTAAAGAGGGAAACCCAAGTTAGAGGAGGGAGAATTAAATTGAGTAGATGGAAAAGAAAAAGGTAACATTCCCCTTCATTTCTGCTTATGTAGTGAGGGGTGGGGAAGGGGGTTTGTAAAGCCAAACTAAAGAGAGTGAGCAAATAAACATTTTAAACGTTTAAGTTTCATGATGAATATGAAGAATTCAAGGATACATGGGAAGACATATCACCTGATGCAGAATGAAGTAAACCTCACAAGGAAAACAATATTCTTGGCTGCAACATGGAAAAATCAACGAAACAAAACTGAATACTATGTAATTATAATGATCGAACTTGGTCCAAGAAGAGTGTTAAGAGAATGTACTTCCCTCCTTTCAAGGAAGATGTGGTGCATTCTGGGCACGGAATATTGCATATGCTATCAACCAGTATTGCTGTTTACATGGGCTCATGAGTTAGACTGATCTTCCAAGCCAATAGCTTTCTTTCTTGAGTAACACCTTATAAAGGGATCACTGTAAGTAAACCATCTTGTTTACACATCTAAAACTTCATCGTCTCCATTGATTGATTGATTGACTGACTGGGGTGTGGGAAGAACCCCACCTTACATAAGGGTTCAGCAGAAGCATTTTTCTGAGTCTGGCCAGCTAAAGACATGGTTTCTTGACTCCAAATTTGTTTTAATTGGAGGGGCAGCTAGGTAGTGCAGTGAGTAGAGCACTGGCCCTATAGTCAGGAGGAACAGGAGGAACTGAGTTTAAATCTGACCTCAGACATTTGACACACTTACTAGCTGTGTGACCTTGGGCAAGTCACTTATCCCCAATTGCCCTACCTTCCTCCCTCAAAAAAACAAAACAAACAAAAAAAACTCCTCCAAATTTATTTCAATAAAAGGACAAAATTTGTAGTTCAGGATCAGAACCTCCTTATTTCCAGGGTAGCAAGAGATGTTAAGTTCCTGATGTCTAAACTGTTTCTAGTTATTTGTATTTCTGTTCTATTCAGTTGAATTATTTTGAAAAGCACACATCTTACAAAATACACATTTTAAAATTCAATGAGTTATGATTAGAATGGAAGTCTGGCAAGATAAAAATATACTTCCTCATAGGAAAAGGGAAGTTTTACTTCAATATATTAAGAGTATAATTGGAAGGAGTCAGAAAATACAGAGAAAATGATCGATAGAATCAAAGGCATTGGTGGAGGGATTGCCCTGAGCAAGTCCTGAAGCTGGAGCAAAAATGCAGAAAGACTTTAGAAGAGACAAGAAGGTTTGGAACAGCTTCCTAGGACAATATGATGGGAAGTTCATTTGAGAAGAATGAAGGGAGTGCTGTGTAGTAATGAGGGCCAAGTTGAACTTGGATAACATAAAATAGTACTACAATTTAGATCAGTAAACATCATTGGATCCCCACTGTGTGTAATGCACTGTGTCGGTCCCCAACAGATACAAAAATAAAGGCAGCTGCCGCATGGTGTCAGATGCTTCATTCTGATCCAGAACACCTGTGCTTCCATTCCTGTCTCAGCTGTCATTGACAGTGTGATTTTTGCTGGGACCCTTCTGTGAATCTCAGTTTCCTCACCAGGAAAGCAATGATAATATTGTCTGTAGTGCCTACCTCACAGGATTATTTTGAGGGCTCAGATCATGTAAAACCTTTTCTATTTCTTGAAAGCTGTATTCCTATCAATTGTATCATCATCTTCATCATCATCATCATCATCATCATCATTGATATTATTATTTTATTCATGCTTTTTTGCACCCCCTTTCTTTACTTAAAGAAGTACATCTAGGCCCAAGACAACTTACAGCTTCCTGGGTGACTGTAACAACTGGTCCTGAGTCAAGGTGGACTCCAGCAGTGGGGGAAGCTGCTGACCATAGGAGTATCCTCCACCTCCCCCACAAGCATTTATGAAGCACTTACTATGTGCCAGGCACATAGTGTATTTGTTTGTTGACTAAAGGACTGAACACACACTCACTAGGGTCCAGAGTATCAGATATAGCAGATATATTTTTATTTTATTTTATTGTTATCATCACTCATTTGTTTATTTTGTCCATAATCTAATTAAAATTTTATTTTCCTCCCAATTATATGTAAAAACAAATTTTTACCATACTTTTTAAAAAAAAATTTTAAGTTCCAAATTCTCTCCCTCCCTCCCTTCCCTGCCCCTTCATTGAGAATGAAAAGGAAAGCTATTTGATAAAGGTTATACATGTGTAGTCCTGTAAAACATATTTCTATATAAGTCATATTGTAAAAGAAAATACAAGCAAAAAAACCACAAGAAAATAAAATTTTAAAAAATATGCTTTGATTTGCATCCAGACTCTATCAGTTCTTTCTCTGGAGCCATGTGGATAGCATTTTTCATCATGAATCCTTCTGAATTGTCTTGGATCATTGAGTTGCTGAAAATAGCTAAATCATTCACAGTTGATCATCATACAATGTTGCTGTTACTGTGTAAAATGTTCTCCTGGTTCTGTTCATTTCACTTTGCATCAGTTCATGCAAGCCTTTCTCAGTTCTTCTGAGAACATCCTGCTCAAGTACAACAGTATTTTATCACAATCATATATACTTGTTCAGTCATTCCCCAAGTGATGAGCATCCCCTTAATTTCCAGTTCTTTGCCACCACAAAAAGAGCTGCTACAAATATTTATGTACGCATAAGTCCTGTTTCTTTTTTCTTTTCTCTTTGGGATACAGACCCATCATTTTATAGCCCTTTGGGCATAGTTCCAAATTACTCTCTGGAATGTTTGAATCAGTTCACAACTTCACCAACAGTGCATTACTGTCTCAATTTTCCCACATACCCTCCAATATTTGTCATTTTCCTTTTCTGTCATATTGCTAATCTGAGAGTGGTTCCTCAGAGCTGTTTTAACTTGCATTTCTCTAATCAATAGTGATTTAGAGCACTTTTTCATTGGACTATAGATAGCGTTGATTAGTTCATCTAAAAACTGCCTTTTCATAACCTTTGACCCTATATTAATTGGGGAATGAATTGTGTTGACTCAGATCTCTGTATATTTTAGAAATGAGACCTTTATCAGAGAAACTTTCTGTAAAATTTTTTTCACATTTATGATTACTATGCATTTTCCTTTGTCCTCTTTTCCCTTCTGTTTATCCTACTCTCTCTCTCTCCTTTCACCCTGTCCATCCTCTAAAATGTTTTGCTTCTAACTACTGCTTCCTTCAATCTGCCCTCTCGTCTATCAGCCCTTTCTCTTTTCTTTTACCCTTTTCCCCTCCTATTTACCTGTAGCGTAAGATAGACTTCTATACTCAACTGGATGTGTTATTCCCTCTTTGAACCAATTCTTCAAGAGTAAAGTTCGAAAGTTCTCCCCACTGCCCCCATCTTCCCCTCCAAGCTCTTTTGTATCTCTTTTCTGTGAGATAATTTATACCATTCTACCTCTTCCTTTCCTCTTCAACCAGTGCATTCCTTTTTCTCACCCCTTAATTTTTTTTTTAGATATCCCATCATATCTAACTCACATTCATGCCCTCTGTCTATGTATACTCCTTCTAACTGCCTTATTAATGATAAAGTTCTTAGGATGAACAAGAACCATCTTCCCATGTAGCAATCTAAATTCATTTTGAGGTATTATTTTAAAGTTGTTTGGAGGGACATTTGGGAGAGCTCAGGTGATTTCTCTGTCATCTTGTTATTATTTAAAGAAAGATGACTTTAGAGTTTTACTGACTACAGCGAAATAAAAGTTTAAAAAGATTGTAGCAGGAAGAATTTGGCACAGGGAGAAAGAGCTGGGAGGGATTTAAAACCTTTGCTGCCTTTGTATAGTTTGTAAGGGAAGGTTGTCACCTGAGTTCCTTGTTCCACAAAGTGACAGGGGTGGATGGGTCAAAGGGACAGCCAGCTGCACTTAGTCCACAGTCACCATGGTACTGCTCAGATATATTTTTGTGTCTTTATTTTGTACATACTTATAAATTTATATATTGCCTCTCATTAAATAATTAATTTTCTTAGAACAAAGACAGTTTGATATTTATGTCCTTGCTTCCCAGAGCCTAAGATAGCTCCTGACACATTTGGTGTTATTGTTCAGTAATTTTCAGTCAAGTCTGACTCTTTGTGACCCCATTTCAGGTTTTCTTGGCAAAGATACAGAAGTGTTTTGCCATTTCCTTCTCCAGTTCATTTTATGTGCGAGGAAACTGAAGCAGAGTTAAGTGAGTTGCCTAGGGTCACACAACTAGTGAATGTCTGAGCTTGAATTTAAACTCGGGTCTTCCCGACTCCAGGCCCAGGGCACTCCATTTTGCCACCTATCTCTCACATAGTGGGCACTTAATAAATGCTTATTCATTGATTGATTGACTGACTGATTGATTGTAATACCTTCTAGACTTCCAGGGGAATAACTGAGGTACTTGTCAAATGTTTTGCTGAAATCTAGGTAAACTCTAGCTAAAACATTCTTGCCACCTCACAGTTTATTAATCACATCAAAAACAGGAAATAGAGGGGGCAGAGCCAAGATGGCGGCTGGGAAGCAGTGACTGACGTGAGCTCCCCACCAAGTCCCTCCAAAAACCTATTAAAAAATGGCTCTGAACCAATTCCAGAGCTGCAGAACCCACAAAGTGGCAGAGGGAAGCAGGACTCCAGCCCAGGACAGCCTGGATGGTCTCTGGGTAAGGTTTGTCTGGCACGGAGCTCCCAGCTCCCAGCTGAGGGGAGTGGAGCTGAGCCAAGCAGAGCCCATCTTGGAGTGGTGGGTGGGAGGAAATGGGGAGAAAATTTGTAATTCAAACGCCTGTGAAAATCAATGCTGAAAACCAAACATATTAAAAATAAATTAAAAAAAAAACAAAAAAAAAAACCCAGGAAATAAGCTTAGTTTATTTTGACCTGTGCTTGATAAAGCCACACTGACTCTTATGATAGTGACTTCCTTCTCTAAATGTTCAATAATCATCTATTTGATAACACAATGTAGAATTTTATCAGGAGTCAAAGTCAAGTTCACTGGTCTATAGTTTAAAGAATCCATTCTGTTCCCTCTTCTCCAGAAATGAAGAGCCTCTCCTATACTGTACAGTCTTTCAACGGTCCCTGACAATTCTCAGCAACAACTTGCAGTCCTTTCAATATCTGAGGAAGCAGATCATCTACTCTGTGTTACTAGAACTTCTCCTGGGCATCACTTCCTTATTTGTTCTGCACTCTTCTATCCAAAGGGGATTCCCCTTAGCAGGGAAGCCAGAAGGGAAAAAGAGTGGAGCAGCTCTGCCTTCCTGCTGTCAGCGCTAGCCATTGTACCCCCCACTGCAGCAGCAATGCAGTTATTTCTTCCACCTTCCACATTGCCCCAGTAGAGCTTAAAGATTAAAGCCGATTTTGTTGTCCTTGTTTTCCTCACAAGGATTAGCTCATTTTGAGCTTTTGGATTCCAGACCCTACTCTTTCAGGACTGTAGTACTCTTTATATTGGTTATCTGCCTTTGCTTAGATTTTCAGTGAGTGTGCGCGCACATACACACACACACATTTATATCATTATTATTATTATTTTAAAAGGACTAAGATTTACTGACAAAGTACTGTAGACATTTTAATATGTTTTAGCTACCTATTTGGACAAACTTACACATACAGCATTTAATCTTCAAGAACAAAATATATCTTTATAAATTCTAAGTTTGAGGTGAATTATCTGTGCAACCACATGAGTGTCTCCAGATAGGTCCTGTTTTTCTTTCTTAACAGAATTGTTCCTCTTTGTGCCTTCGGAATTTAATTCTGGAGAATTTCTCATTCTTCTTGGACTGTCCTTTCCTATAGAATTTTCATTCCTAGGATCCTACCATTCTTTCCTTTGAACCTTTTGAAATCTGCTTGCCCCAAATCTAGGGTACAAGTCAAGCTATGCCCAGTCAATCTGATAGGTGTCAGATGGTATCTCAAAGTTGTTTTCAACTGCATTTCTCTAATCAGTAATGATTTAGAGCATCTTTTCATATGACTATAGCTTTGATTTCTTTTTTTGCTATTCATGTGATCAATTATATTAATAATTTTCCTTACATTGCATTCCTGCTATAAATCCCACTTGGTCACAATGTGTACTCTTTGTGATATATTGTTGTAGTCAATTTTATCTAGGATTTTTCCATCAATATTCACTAGTGAAACTGATCTATACTTTTCTTTCTTCGTTTTTGCTTTCCCTGGTTTAGGCATCAGCACCATATTTGTTTCATAAAAGGAATTTGGTAGGACTCCTTCTTTGCCTATTATTCTAAACAATTTATTTAATATTGGAATTAGTTGATCTTTGAATGTTTGGTAGAATTCACTTGTAAATCCATCTGGTCCTGATGTTTTTTTCTTAGGAAGCTCACTTAATGGTTTATTCAATTTCTTTTTCAAAAATAAGTTCATTTAGATATTCTATTTCCTCTTCTATTAAACTGGGCAGTTTATATTTTTGTAAGTATTCTTCCATTTCACTTAAATTGTTAAATTCATTGGCATATAATAGGCAAAATAACTCCTAATAGTTGTTTTAATGTCATCTTCATTAGTCATGTATTCACCCTTTTCATTTTTGATACTGTTGATTTTATTTTTTTTCTCTTTTTAAAAATCATGTTAACAATGGTTTATCTGTTTTATTGTTTTTTTTTCATAAAACCAACTCCTAATTTTATTTATTAATTCAATGGGTTTTTTTACATTCAATTTTGTTAATCTCATCTTTAATTTTCAGGATTTCCAATTTAGTGTTTAATTGAAGATTTTTAATTTCTTCTTTTTCTAGTTTTTTTTAATTGCATACCCAATTCATGAATTTGACCTTTCTCTATTTTACTGATGTAAGCATTTAGAGATATAAATTTTCCACTGATTGCTGCTTTTGCTGTATCCCATAAGTTTTAATATTGTGTCTCATTATTTTCATTGTCTTTAACAAAATTATTTATTGTTTCTACGACTTGTACTTTAACCCACTCATTCTTTAACATTAGATTATTTAGTTTCCTATTAATTAATTATTAGCTTATCTAAGATTCTATTCATTGCTTTAACTTCTTTCTTATTAATTTTTTTTGGCTAGATTTATCTAGTTCTGAGAGGAAAAGGTCGAAATCCCCCATTATTCTAGTTTTGCTATTTATTTCCACTTGTAATTCACTTACATTTTTCTTTTAAAATTTAGATGCATTAATGTTTAGTATGGCTATTACTCATTATGTACAATGCCTTTTAGTATAATGTTGTTTTTCTGCTTATTTCTTTTAATTAACTCTAAGTCTTTTAATTGATTAATTAACAATTTTTTTTTACTCACAGGATTACATTCAGTTTTGCTGGGTAGGTTATTCTTGACTGCAAACCAAACTCCTTTGCTTTTTGGAACATCATATTCCATGCCCTTTGGTCTTTTCATGTAGAAGCTGCCAAATCTTGTGTTATCTTCACTGTACCTTCACAATATTTAAATTGTTTCTTTCTAGTTGATTGTAATATTTCTCCTTGACCTGCAAACTTTGAAACTTAACTATAATGTTCCTGTGAACATTCTGTGATCTCTTTCAGGTGGTGATCAGTGGATTTTTTTCAATTTTTATTTTACCTCCTACTTCTAAAACTTCATTGCAATTATCATTAATAATTTCTTGAACTAGAGTGTCTAGACTCTTTTTTAAAAATCATAACTTTCAGGTAGTCTAACCATTCTTATATTAGCTCTTCTCAATCTGTTTTCTAGGTCAGTTGTTTTTCTAATGAGATGTATCACATTCTCTTTTATTTTTTCATTCTTTTGATTTTGTCTTACTATTTCTTGATGTCTTATGAAGTCATTAGCTTCCCCTTCTCTACTTCTAATTTTCAAGGAGTTATTTTCTTCCGTAAATTTTTGGATTTTTTTTTCCAATTGGTTGACTTTCTTTTCATTCTTTTCTTGATTTTCTTGAATTACTCATTTCTTTTCCCATTTTTTCCTCACCTTTTCTTATTTGGTTTTACAAATCTTTTGTAAAGATCTTCAAAGAATGCTTTGGGGGCTTGTGACCATTTTACATTTTTCTGTGAAGCTTTACAAGTAGCTATTTTGACTTCATTGTCTTCTTCTGAGTTTGAACCCTGATCTTTTCTATCATCGTAGTAGCTATCTATGATTCGGTTCTTTCTCTGAATGTTTGCTCATTTTATAATGGCCTATTTTTTGGCTGTTAACTCTATGTTTGGGTTAGGCTCTGTTCCTGGAGTGTAGGGGATAGTGGCTCAGGCTTCAGGTTTTTCGTGCTGCTGTCTTCTGAGGTCTATGTGAAGGTCTTTGACTTTTTGGTTCTTCCAGTGTTCTATGAACCAAGGCCAGGTATGGCCACTGCTCCTCTGGCTCATACCTTGATCTATGAGTGGCCTCAGGTACTCTTCTCTGCTCCTAAGCCACAATGAGGGCCCCCAGCACCACTGCTACCACAATAGCTTTTGTTCCCCGTCATCCCTCAGGCAGCTGGGTCAGCTTGCTCCTCTGCCCTGGAATTTAAACCAGGGACTCTGCTTTCCTGGGCCTGACCACAACCAGCAGGGCCCCTATCCCTCAGCCACAGACTGGGACCGCATCTGGCCTGGACCTCCTTATGTCCAGCACCAGCAGAGCCCCCAAACCCCACAGTTTTCCCTGATCAGTTACCCAATCCGCATACTATCTGTGGGGCAAAGGTTCTGGAAGTAGAGGCTGCCTCTGACACAGCTGCCCCCCAGGGCTTTTTTGTTGACTTGGCAGTATCTGCACTTCCCTCTGACCAGACCACAGCCCTGGCATGTCAGATCTATTCTAACATCCTCCTAAGTTGCCTTAGGCTGGATAACTGCTTTGACCCAACTTTAAATTATTTTTGCCACTCTAAAATTCATTTTGAAGTGTTATTTTAAGTTATTTGGGGAGGAATTTGGGAGAGCCAGGTAATTTCCTCCTTATTCTACCATCTTCTCATAGTTCCCTTCCATGCTTATTTTTCTTATAGCTTTGTATTCATTTTGATCTTTCTCCTAACAAGTCAGTAGACAGCCAGTTGATTTGAGAATGACACCCACATCAAAAATGATTTGGTTTCTATCTTTAAAAAAAAAATCTAGGTCATTTTGGTGGTACTACTCAGTGCTTGCCATGTCTAGAATTTTTTGATTGTTTTATTGAACAAAACATTTATGACAGATAAATAGGAAATTTCTATATCAGTTTACATACAAATCTTTGTTCTTTCACGTTTCTCACATTCTATATTTTCCAACACATTTTTTGCCAGCCTGAATTATGCCCGCATTTGCATTAAAGACACAAAATATTAAAATACATGTTGACTTAATGTGGAGGTTCTGATTGAGTTCTTCATAGAATTTCTTTGCCTCTTCTTCCTCTGCACCAGATATTAGTGCATAGGCTACAATTATTTTTGTGGTTGTCTTGTTGTAAATACTTATCATTTTTGCTGCAATGGGACATGAGCAAATATCCCATGAAATGATGTTTCTTGTTGTCATTGTAAGATAAAACCAACTCTACCAATTCTTTTATTTACCTCTTCAAAGATAACCTGTGAGTCATCCTTCCATCTAGCTTTACTTTTGTTTTTTTTCTCGATGATATCTATGAAGTTAAATTTGCTTCCTTGTGTTAGGTTCTCTTGTTTTTGCTTGATTCCTAAACTCTGTGCATTTGTGTGGACAATGACAATTAGTTTTATGACTGACTTTTTTTCTGGGATTTTGTCTCCTGTGAGGTTCTGGATATCTCCACAGCTATTTTTCTTCCAACATTATAATTACTATGTACGATATCTAGCCTATGCTTTATAGAGAGGCAGTTTTCTCCATTTACTCAACTCTTTCATTTTAAAACTCTATTATGGATATATTTGGATGACATTGGAAAAATACATTCTTACCATCCTTTAACAGGTACACTCCACTACAGTCAAGAACCTGGCATTTCTGTGTTTTAATTCATGGTCTAGGCACTTGTTTTTATCTCAAATCAGCTTTTCTCTTCTTCAATCTTTGTCTTCATTGGCCATAGTGATGTTTTAAAAATGCCATCCACCTCCTATACTCCAGTGATCAAGACTTTGTAATCTAGATTCTGGCAGCATCATCTGTGCATCTGTGAAGCATCAGAAGTCGAAGTCGACAATAGTCATACATTCTGACAAATGTTGGGAGGTACCCTGTTATATCTTAGATGTACGCTTCTAGAAGACAATTCTGTTGTCTCTATTCTGTTGTTACCAGTTCAACATAGAGCTGCCTCTGCACTGTTGAGCAAGGGGTCACTGACCGCCACAACTCATATCTTCTTCCTCTAAAGCCTACCAAATGATTTCTCACATAAAGCTGGTTCCAATGCCTCAACCTGGCATGGTGGTGATCCTGGAATCTTGAAGACTATGCCAGCTGAATGGAAGCTTGGACAGTTTCTACCATTCTGGAAAATCATGAATCATGTAGCCTTTGCTACAAACCGAGTCTGCTTTGTAAGAAGTGGCCTAGCTAAGGGCAGAGAGGCTCATCATCAATAGGCTGGCAAATTAATTTCTTGGCCATAGCAGCCCATGAAATTCAGGGGAAAAAAGTGGCCCTTAGAACTGTAAGGCCACCTTCCACTTTTGCAAGGACAATGCTGGAGTGGCAAAAATGAGATAGAAGATACTGAGAATCAGTTTTTAGAATTACTATAACCTTCAACTTGGCCATCAGTACTCTAATTGTGGGATCCCTCTTCAATGACGAAAGAGTACATATACCATTAGAGGAGTTGGGTCATATCAATCTTGACATTATCGTAATAGACAAAACCATGAGAAAGAAGGTTGAGGGTAAGCAGAAGGATGGTTGATAGGTATTCCCTAGAGAGGCAAGAAAAAGAGGCTGAAATGGCTATTATATTCCCCAAGGACAAGAAGAAAATTTTGTGAAATATTTGGTCATCACATATTTAGTAGTCCAGAAAAGCATTTATGAAAAGTTCACCACTAGAGTACTATTTTTCTATTAGAAATGATGAGCAAGTAGATTTCAGAAAAACCTGGAAAGACTTACATGAACTGATGCTGAGTAAAGTGAGCAGAACTAAGAGAACATTATACACAGTAACAGCAACATTGTGTAATAATCAACTTTGATAGACTTAGCTTTTCTCAGCAATACAATGATCTAAGACAATTCCAAAAGATTCGTGATGGAAAATGCCATTCAGTTTCAGAGAAAGAACTATGGAGTCTAAATGCAGATCAAAGCAGATTATTTTTTTTCTTTTTCATGGTTTTTCCCTTTTGTTCTGATTATTCTTTCACACCATGACTAAAGTAGAAATATGTTTAATATGATTGTACATGTATAGGCTATATCAGATTGCATGCCATCTTGGGGAGGGGAAAGGGGAAGAAGGGGGGAAAAATCTGGAACTCAAAATCTTATAAAAGTGAATGTTGCAAACTAAAAACAAACAAATAAATAAATGAAGGGTTGTTTTTTTTTTTAATTAAAAAGAAAAGATCACCATGAATGTACTTGCCATTTATGAGCTCAGTGTTTGGGAGGTTCTGAAGGAAAGTGTAGGAGAGAAGAGGTATTAGGCAGCCTGCCAAACTGAAGGTCTACAGAGCTGTTGTGCTGACCTCATTGTTGTATGCCTGTGGAACCTAGACAGTCTGCCAACACCATGCCAGGAAACTGAATTGCTTCCATTTGAATTGTCTTAGGAGTATTCTGAAGATCACCTGGCAGGATGAGGTGCCAGACACTGAGACATTGAAACTCCATTACAGAGTGCTCAACTCTGATGGGCTGGCCACATTGTTTGAATGCTAAATGCATGTTTGCCTAAAAGATTATTTTACAGACAACTCACACATGGCAAGTGCTCACACAGAGGTCGGAAGAAGTGATTCAAGGACTCTCAAGGTCTGTCTGAAAAACTATGGAATTGATTGTGAGATATGGGAGATACTGGCACAGGACTGCTGCCATCAGGGAAGGTGCTATGCTCTTTAAGCAAGGCAGAATTGCAATAGCTCAAATGACACTTGAGACGTACAAATTTAGATATCGCCATTCCAAATGTTCATACAGACTGTTTGTGCCCAACCTGTGGTAGAGTCTTCTGAGATCATATTGGTCTGATCAGCCATAGTTAGACATACTATACCTTGACTCCAATATAGTGTTATCATTGCAGAATATGAAGATAAGACTCTGCAAATGAAATTGACATACTCTTTGATACTCTGTGATTTTATTTAATTTTTTTTGGAGGGGGCGAAGGTAGGGCAATTGAGGTTAAGTGACTTGCCCAAGGTCACACAGCTAGTGTGGCAAGTGTCTGAGGCAGGATTTGAACTCAGGTCCTCCTGACTCCAGGGCCAGTCCTCTACTCACTGCACCACCTAGCTGCCCCAGTATTCAGTGGTTTTAAAGCAAAGGTAGGAATAGGTATGTTGAGAAATATATCACAAGCTTCATCAGGAAGAAGAACAGAAGGAGGCCAAAGACTTGTAGATTACACAGAAGCTCCACATCTTTACATCATGAACACTGTCTTCAAGAAAAACAGAATTGATAGGTGATAGACACAGTAAACACCAAATTATATCACAAAATAAAATTGATTATATTTTTAAGGGCATGAAAAAACTCAATAGTGATGTGGAAGTCATCCCTGAATCAACTGTTTCTGTACAGTCAGACTACTGACTCACCAGAGCAAAGATCAGCATTAATAAAAAACCTAGAAAAAATACTAATGAGAAAAAGATAGGACATTTGATTAAAGTGACTCAATCTTGAATGATTCAAATAAGTAATTCATACTGAAAAAAGGATAATGGACAACAGAAACCATATCAATACCAATTATAATAATTTTATAAAACTTAACTGATATAAATTAATTGCTACAAGAAGAGCAGAAACTTGACTTATTTGCCTAACAGAATGATATGGTGGCCAAAGGCAATTCTGATTTGGAGTATAAAATCACTTGTAAAACTTACCAAGAAGGATGATGAATATTTGTGAACAATATTGTTTCATAAAGCATAGAGAACCAGTGAAGGATAAAACCAGCTTGAAGAAAATTTGGCAAAAGATGCAACTAAGCAAAGTCATTTTAAGGGCATTTAAGGGTGAAAATGGAACAAAGATTACAAACAAAAGAAAAATGGAAAATACCTGCCGAGTTTTTTCACCATCAAAAACAGTGAAGCCATTGTACTCGGACTGTCATGATCTGTTTATCAAGGAAAGAGAAACGCCACCACCAAGGAGAACAAAGCCCTAGCTGCCAGACTGAAACATATATTCCATGTTGAAAGAGACAATTATGAACTTGTTGAGAAATTGATTCACAAAGTACCTGAAGGAGATGAAAACAGCAAAAGTTTGGGGAAAAAATCTTGGACTTTATTAATATTTTTTAAAAGGCAATTGAGAAAAATCAGCAACTATCGATTTATATGCCTCCTTTCCTAGCTGTACAAAGTATTTATGAGACTCATCCAAACACAGATCAAGGGCACCCTTGATGAAGACATTGGGAGGGCATAAGGAGTATTCTACTACGGACTTCATCTTTATTACTTCATAACTGAAAGATGTAGAGAACACAAGACCATATTGTACTTATTTACTGTTTGCTGAGTATGAAAGAGGTCTTTGATTTGCTAGAGCAAAACACTCCCTTACAGGCTTAATACTCCTTGAAAAATAGAATGAAAGAAATAGTGCTGTTCAATGATTTGATCATAAATATCAGGTGAATCTTTATGGAGGAGATATAATATAGAGTCCAAGTTGAACTGAGATTCCCTGTAGATAGTTCAATTCAGTTGTTTTTCAGTCAGGTCTAGTTCTTTGTGACCCCATTTGGAGTTTCCTTGGTAAAGATACTGGAGTTGTTTGCCATTTCCTTCTCTAGCTCATTTTAGAGATAAAGAAACCAAGGCAAACAGGGTTAAGTGACTTGGCCAGGATCACACAGCAAGTAAGTGTCTGAGGCCAGATTTGAACTCAGAGAGATGAGTCTTCTTGACTCCAGTTCTGGCACTCTTTCAACTATGCCACCTAGCTGCCCATCCCTATAGATACTAAAGTCATCCAGATGGTCCTGTTTTTGTTGACATAGTATTGATTGCTTCAAGACTTGGAACATTGCAAAACTTTTTGGAAGAGATCTGTAACAACTCAAAATAGCTTGGCCTGACCTTCCATACAGGAAAGACAAAGTGAAAAACAGAATGTCTATTGCCCAGATGAGAAACATTTGAATGGACACCTAAAGGGTTTACCCATCAGTATTTATGTGTATATATGGGGCGGCTACATGGCACAAAAGAGTGCTGAGCCTGGAGTTAGGAAGGCTCATCTTCCTGAATTCAAACCTGACTTCAGACACTTACTAGTTGTGTGACTCTGAGCAAGTCACTTAACTCTGTTTGCCTTGGTTTCCACATCTGCAAAATGAGCTGAGAAGAAAAAGGCAAATCACTCCAACATCTTTGTTAAGAAAATCCCAAATAGGGTCACAAAAAGTCAGACATGACTGAAACAACTGAACAACAACAACAGCTACACGTGAGATAGTACAAATGAGCAAATAGTTGGGCCCAAATATTTGAAGAGGATGAAGAAAGCAGACTAGAATAAATGCCTTCAAGAAATTGGAAAGCCAGGGGGCAGCTAGGTGGCGCAGTGAGTAGAGCACCAGCCCTGAAGTCAGGAGGAACTGAGTTCAAATCCGGCCTCAGACACTTGACACATGGTACTAGCTGTGTGATCTCGGGCAAGTCACTTAACCCCAATTGCCCTGCCCCCCCCCCCCCCGCCCAAAAGAAAGAAATTGGAAAGCTCCTATATCGACTCCAAAGTCCTCATGTGAACAAAAGCCTTTCTCTTTAAAAGCAACATTCTGCTAGTGTTGCTGTATGTCTGAAACATGGAATATAGTGTCTAGAGAGTTGAAAATGAATATCACAAGATGGTGAGTTGGAGCAGGGTACGACATATGACCAACGTGAAACTTGGAAGTAGTATGAGAGTAAAAGATGTCTTCAGGGAATTTTATGATAGGAAGAAGAGATGGGCTGCTCACATGGAGAAGACAAAGAATGACAGATGGACAGTCAGAGAATCCTTATGATGTCAGAAGAAGTCAAAGGAAGTCTCTAGCTTTTTGGATGGACTCCTTGTGGAGAACCTAAGGGTAAACATGAACAAGAGTTACACAGGATAGGTAGGCATGAATGGGTTATCATCTGCATTGTGGGAGAAAATGTTCACATCAATTTTGAAATCACAAATCCACTTAAAAATCACATCCCCTTTCTCACCCAGCAGGCAGCCTCAGAGAAGAGGGAAAGGAAATACTGAAGCAGCATTTACACTCTCCATTAGCTTCCAAATCCCTGGAAAGCCAGGGCACATGTCTAAGACAGTCTATCACCTGCATAATCAACCTCTTTATTACTTCAATCTATTAGAGGGCCACATGGTAAGAATGAATGAATGAGGAGACAGGTAAGGAAAGGGTTCAAAGAACAGAAACAAGATTCAGTTAGCATTCTTGTTTGCCTCCTCAAACCAAGATGAGAAGAAATTGGAAGAGAAAAATAATATTGAGCCAAGAAAAAGAGGTGCTAGAAAGCTTCTTCTTGGTAGAGATTATCTAAGGAAAGAACTTGTCCCTGAAGCACAAATTCCTCTCCACAGAGCTGAAGAGATGTCTAATGATTTTCAAGCTTAATTTTATAGGTGTGGACTTGGGAAAGATAGCTGGAAACATCATACTGGAGCATTAAATGTTGGGTATATTTGTATGAAGAATTTCAGCTGCTCTCTGGCAAATACAGCCCATAAAATCATAGATTTAAAGTTGGAAGGGACCCTAGAGGTTGTCTGAATAATTTCATTTTGTATTAACATTTTAGGTTTGAGCAATTTAGAGTCAGAGTTAAATTGCTTTGACTATAAATCTAATTGTATTTACTATTTGGGAATGAATCTGGGTAGGGACAATTACCATCCAAGGCAGAATTGATTTTTATTGTGGATGGTAAATGGCACTTCTTTGCAGTGACTGCATTGTGTGATATTGATTATCATACTCAATGATGTTTTTTCAAAGGCAAACAACATGAACTATCAAAACAAGGAGTTGTGTGCATGGGGTATTTTTATTTGTATGGGGAATTTGGACAAGCATCCAAATGGACTAATGCTACTTGATTGAAAGTAATAGTTTTTTGTTTTATGTTCTAAATTTTTATTGTTTTATGCTGGTGCCTTGTTAAAAGTTTTTGCTATTATGTTTCTGAAAATACTGTAGAATATAATGTTTGGGAAAGGATCTTAATAGGATTAATGGTAGCTGGAATGGGATACATATTTAACATGAGAGGTGGAATCCTCTCCAATCTCCTCTGAGATCCGAGTACTATGATTGATTGATTAATTAGAACAATATTACAGGCTTTAAATAACTGCCTTGAAGTGACACAGACCATGAAGAAGCTATAATTTTATCCTATTACCGTATTGGAAGAGTCTGGTATTTGGCTAGTGACAGCATGGTGAGACAAGACTGAGGATTGCCCTGTTTGTACAAAGACAGCAGATTTCCAGCAAAGTACCACTAGAGATGGGGGTAACAGGAGGTATCAAGGGAATGAGCAACCCTGGTAATGAATAAAGACTTCTTAATAAGTTGGGTTAGAGAGATTTTGAGGTGTTTCACATAAGAGGCCTGAAATCTGCATGGCAAAATTCCCTAGTATGCTCATCCGTATTAGAGTCATTTGTGTACCACAAAAGAAGGACCAGAGTACTACAGGAATTCCACTTTCTTAGCTGGGATCTGGAGGAAGCTCTGTACTGAGTAGTTCGATGAACAACCTTAGTTTGAGGACAGATGTTGCTTCCCCTGGGTGTGGTGAATGTAGAAAAGACAGGCAGCAGTTGTCCTCCTGACAGACGCAGGAGTGGGGACCAATAACTGAACCTGGGTGTTTTCCAGAGAGAAACAGTGAGCAAATTGCATGATGGGAACCAGGTTTGAGTAGTTGTAATGAGTTGTATTCTTCCTCCAAGATACACAGAAGTGGGCGTGCCCCCATAAGAAATCATAACTAGAGATGAGGAAAGAATGACCCCTGGCATAGGGAGAGGTAAAGAGGTTTGACACTTAAGTAATAACCCTTTTGGTCAGTGTCTTCTGACCAGGAAGATAATCTACATTTTTTCCCTCCCTCTACCTTGAGGCTGGATTCCTTTCCCAGGGACAGGGATTCTCATTTGTATTTTTAACCCAGAGTGTGAGAAAGACTGAGTAAATTAACACCCACAGATTCTTCTCTAATGAGACCTATTAGAGGCACCTCTTCTTTTTGGGTGGCATCATCCTTATCTTTAGGCAGTACAGGGGCAGTGCCCCAGCCAATGGAAGAAATTAAAGGTGACAACCCATACAACTGGCCAGCAGTGATTGTACTTAGATACCACAACAGCTTTGAATTCTTACTCCTGGAAGGAATTTGCCCTAGGATGTTCCAAAGATAACAACTCTCTCAGTGTCTAGCATATTTTCTATGCTTTCATTTTGGATATCATTGGGAGTTTCTTAGTAAAAATAGTTTTATGTTTATTTGTGGGTGTGGGTAGTTTCTATAAGAAACTATGCAAAGACTTTATACCATAATAAGCTCAAAAAGAATACATGACCCATATGTTAAAGGTCATATCATATATATATATATATGTACATATATATATATATGAACAAGCTCAAACTCAAGGCAAAATTCTTAACCAAACAAAGGATAAGGCAGATCATAAAAGACAAAACAGATGATTTCGACTACATAAAATTCAAAAGCTTTTGCACAGATCGAATAAATAAAGCTAGGTTATGAAGAAGAACTGTAGAATGAGACAATACATTTGCATCAAACATCACCAATTAAAATCTGCCTAACACACAAAGGAAATTAACACAAATATTTAAGACCAAAAACCATTTTCTATTGTTTATGTGGTCAAAGGATATTAACAGTTTTTAAAAGAACTGCAAATTATAAATAAACATTTGAAAATATGCTGTGACAAAAAGCTGGAGAAGAAAATGGCAAACCACTCCAGTAGCTTGGCCAAGAAAATCCCAAATGGGGTCACGGAGAGTAGGACACAACTGAAACAATTCAACAACAACAACATATGCCCAATCACTAGTAATAAGAGAAGTGTAGATTAAATTACCTCTGAGGTTTCACCTTACACCTTACAAATGCAAAGATAACCAAAAAATGAGAATAGTCAATGTTAGAGGAAGGATGGGAATACTAATACGCTATCAGTGGAGCTGTGAATTGTTCTAACCATCTTGGATATCCATTTGGAATTTTGCAAGAAAAAAATGGTTATCCTATCCATACTTCTTGACCTAGCAACCTCACTCACTCCCAAGCAAGGAAAAAATGTACATACTAGCCCTCTTTGGGGTAACTAAGAAATAGACACAAACTGAGCACCCAAAAAGAGTCCCACAAATTGGGGAATGATTGAAAAAAAAATCATATGATTGAAATGAAATTTTATTGTGCAGTAAGAAATGACCAATATCAACAGTGTGGAGAAACATGGGAATATTTGTATGAACCAATGTAGTGGAGAAGAGGAGCCAGACCTTCCTATGACCAGGCCTTCCATATCCTGCTGCTTATGTGCCCTAAGGGAAGGTGGCAAGTGACCAGACAAGGCTGACTTCCATCTCTGCCAGCACAAGGTAACTCCCACTTTCTGCTGCCAGCCTTATCTGCCAACGGCCATATGGAGGACCCCTGGTGCCTCATTCTCAGATTCTGCTCTCAAGGCTGCTGTTTACACAAGGAGAGAGTGGTACAAACTAACTGTAATGTCATTAAAGTCCAGCAAAGACGAAGGCACTAATTTTAAATTGTGTGCTTATGAATGTATTTGTGTCAGGTGAACTTTATGAATGCTAGGAGAAAATGCAATTTAAACTCTTCCATTGACTTTTCTTGTCATCCATCTATGATTGGTGGATTTTCTGAGTATTCTAGTCTCTTACTTAATAATATTTGTTGTTGTTTCAATTGTGTCTGACTCTTCATGACCCTATTTGTGGTTCTCTTGGCAAAGATACTAGAGTGGTTTTGCCATTTTCTTCTCTAGCTCATTTTACAGCTGAGGAACTGAGGCAAACAGGGTTAAGTGACTTGCCTAGGGTAACACGGTTAGTAAGTGTCTGAGGCCAGATTTGAACTCAGGAAGATGAGTCTTCCTGACTCCAGGCCAGGCACTCTACCTACTGGAGCACCTAGCTGCCTTTATCAGCCTGCTCGTTGAGTTCTGACACTCTGTGCCTCAGTAGGCAGATAGGCCATTTTATTTCTTTTTCTAAAGGCCTAAGCAAAACAAGATTTCTACTTCTTTATTTTATTTTTCTCTCACTGAGCATTTATTTTCTCTGTCTTACAACTCCTCCGATTTAGAGAAAAAGAAAACTTTTAGAACAAATATCATTAGTTAAGTAAATCAAATTCTTACTCTCCATGACCAAAAATCTATGTCTCAGTCTTTATCCTGAATTCATCATTCTTTGTCAGGAGCTGGGTGGCATAGACCATCATCAGTCCTCTGGAGTCACGACTACTTACGTTGATCAGAGATTTTAAGCAGGGTCTCCATTTTTTAAGACCTTAAAAGTTATGTGGTTGGGGTGTTAATGTGATTAAAGATCTTCCCCCACACATTCAATAGGCCTCAGGTGGAGCTAGTTAAGGGAAGCTTCTCAGGTGAAGCCAGTTAAGGGAAACTTGATCAGGAGAGGCTTGATTATAGGCCGGCCTACATGCTTTACTTACTAGGTGCAAAGCCCCAGGACCACACCCTTTTGCTAATTAAGTTACAAAAGGTGTGAAGCCCTCAGGCCCTAAAAAGTATGTGTGTGTGTATGTGTATGTATGTATGTGCCCCCAGAAGATAGCCATTGAGATGTGAGAATTCGGGAGTCAGAAGACAAGCCAGAATTCAGCCCAAGGAGAAAGTCTAAGAACTCCAAGTGACAGAGCTGCAGAGAGAACATAGACCAGAATGCTGTGGAGACCAGAGAACCGAGGGGAGAGAGAATGCAGGTAAGCGGACATTCAGGATTCGTGAGTGTTTACAGGGAGACCCCAGCAGGGGGGAAGGTTACGGGATGATTTGTATCCCTACTGTGATATTGTGCTTTAAGTTCTTTGTGGTTATGATGAGGTGTACTTACTGGTTTTGGAATATAATACTGCTATGTCGGATTGGGGTTATTG
>CM053622.1:281114929-281184430 GCA_028646595.1 Phalanger gymnotis
TGATACAGTGGTTAGCACCAGAGACTCCTGACATGCCCCTTTGGGCTGCTTCCAGGTCCATGATCCTCAAGGGGCAATCTTCTATTGTAATCAATAGCGCCTAAGTCCTTATTTGCACTGATGATCGCTGACCAAGCCAGAATAAATCACAAAATGAATAGTAAAGCCAAGAACATTATGGAGAGTAGAATACAAAGTAAACCACAAAGAGTTAGATTCGGCAGGAACACTCTCGCCACCCATTTCCTAAAGCTACCTCTTCTCCAATAGTCTTCTGGGGAGTTCTGGTCTCCATTCCTATTTAGTCACTCTGGGCTTAGCCTGTTACCTCTCACAACACAGCAGGAGTAGCATATGTCAAGTCACTTATGTCAGGATGTTAAGTCAGTGTCTAGAGAAGCGGCATTAAACACGCGCTGAACTTGTAGGTCGCTAGCTGTTCCAGTGGATAAAGTACACTTACAATCGGGCATTTCAAATCCTTTCTCAGATTCCAGCTGTGTGACCTTGGGTAGGTCACTTAGCCTCAGTTTTCTCACCTGTAAAATGGGGATAGCACTTACCTCACAGGGTTGTTTTGAGGATCAAATGAGTTGTATCTGTAACATGCCTTGCAAACTTTAAGATGCTGTATAAATTTTTATTACTAATTATTATCATTATTATTATTGTAGGCCCTGCTCTGCAGGCTGGGACGCTCATTGCGGAATGTCAGTAGGGACACATGGAGAATGCAATAGGAAACATAGTGGCTTTCCGGTCCAGCTACCTGACAGCCAGGGTGTGATGGCCGGGTCTTGGCCATTATTTCTTCCCCAGTCTTCTTGCTGGCTCTGTCATCCAGACTGGAGCCCTCATCTCACACTTCACTGTTGGATTCGCATCCTCTTTTTCAAACCAGACACCCTGCAAACTGTTAAGCGCTACCCAGGTTTCTGTCGGATTTAGCACCCCACCTCACAAATATTCCCACCTCACAAATTAATGAGCCACTTCAGTCCCTTAAAAGTATTCAGAATGAGACTCTCCTATGTCAGGAAGGATGTGCTGTCTCACTGCTGAGTCAAGGATTTGGCATCAAAGTTTCAAAGGATGAGAAACACTCTGAATGCTGCCTTCCTGGGATGGAAAAAAGCAGAATTCTTGCTAGTGCTCAACATAGCTCCTTGGTTTTGGTTTGGGTTTTTTTGTTGTTGTCTGTTTGGGGTGTCCAGTGCTGGGTAGGCTTCACTTATTCCCATGGGTATTCCTTACCTTTGCAACATTTTATTCACACATTCACTCAACAAATGTCTTTCTGATCCCCCTTAATTCTAGTGCCTCCTCTCTGGTGATTATTTCCAGTTTATCCTGTATGGAGCTTGTTTGTACATAGTTGTTTGCATGATTTCTTCCCCATTAGACTTGAACTTTGGGGCAGGGGCTGTCCTTTGCCTTTCTCTGTACTATACAGACTTTTGCAGTCTACATAACTCATAGCACAATGCCTCCCACATTTGTCATTGCTGTTCAGTCGTTTCAGTAGCGTCCACCTCTCTATGATGCCATTTTAGGTTTTCTTGGCAAAGATAATGGAGTGGTTTGCCATATCCTATTTCTTTCTCCAGCTGATTTTACAGATGAGGAAACTGAGACAAACAGGGTTAAGTGATTTGCCCAGGGTCACACAGCTAAAGTGTCTGAGTCTGAATTTGAACTCAGTAGGTGCTCCATAAATGTTTGCCTGACTGACTGTCAAGCACTGTTGGGCTTTAGGGAAGATATGACAAAGTTCCTGCTGTCCAGAAGCTTGCAGTTAGAAGGGGGATAAGATACAAACACAGAGAACTACGCTATACAATATTGCATTAGAGCTGTCAAACAAAGTGTTTTCTATATGCAGAATCAGGATTCTAAGCCCGGTAGATACTAAGCCTATTTTGTTATTTTGCTTGACATTTCTGCAAAAAGGGAATCACATCTCTCAGAAGGCTGTTCAGGTCAGAAACTTCTGTTGACCCCGTTTGAAAGAAGGATGGGAGTTTTATAGTAAGGCGGGACACAGCTTGAATCAGAGAAGGAGTTGGGGAAGAAATGGCAGCTGGGACAGGCCTGATGTCCTATTCCCCCACACACTGTGCTGGGGGGCCACAATGCAATCTTCTCCACTCACTGGGCCCCTATTGCTGACACCCTGCTATCTATCAGTGCCATTCTGAGAAACCCAGCCAGTGTACCTCATGCTGCTGCTGTCAGCACTCACCTAACACCCTGCCCTGAGAGACTTGATGTAGCCAAGACCAACACTCCCCAGGACACACTGGAGGAACGTGGTCATTCTGAGAAATAAGTGGTGAAAGAACAGTTGTTTAATTTAACTGACTTATCATTTGCCACTAATCAGTACGAGTTTCCCAAGCCATGTGATGAAATTAACAGGTGTGTCTCTTTGTTTGGAGGAAGCTAGGGACACCACCCCATAGAACGGTAAGCCTGTTCCCTGGTACTAGATTGATTGGGTGTCCAAGACCCAGACTGCCTCCCAATGACTTCTGGACTGAGAATCAGCTGCCCCTCTTTGTGGTCTCCAAAAGCAAGTTGGTTGCTCTACCTAGCTCTCTCAGACTTCCTTTCCATCTTCAAAACTGGCACTGAAATGCAGCAGTACTGACCTGCCTGTTGGGGTGGAAGGCAAGTTTGTGCCCATGCTCTTTTTCACATGAACCTGTGAATCTCTATTATATACAGTGTTCTTTTTTTAATTAATTTTTTTCAACTAACAAGCATTTGTTTTCTTTCGTTCTCACCTTCTCCTCCCCTCTGAAAATAAAAGAAAAACAGAACCTGTCTAACAGATATGCATTGTCAAGCAAAACAAATTCCTTTATTGGCCACATCCAAAAATATGTCTCATTATGCACATACTTTCAAAGCACTACTGCTTGCCTATGATTCCTTCTGGCCTCGCTTCTGTTCTTTTTTGTGCATTTAAAGAAAACATTTCAATGATCTTTTCTTTTCTTTTTTTGGACAACCCTGAGTTGATAGTTATGAAATTATGAAATGGGGACAGGCATGCCTGGAAAGACCTCAATGGCAGCAGAAAACAGGGCTGTAATCACACTTTAATAAGGCCCAGAGGGTGTAGAGACAATGTCACAAACAGAGCTGGGGGGTGGGAAGAAGAGGGGGAGGGGAAAGGGCAGGTCAGGGGGACCAGAATAAGATACAATCTTAACACAAACCCTTATCTCTAGCTACCTTCTTCCTCCGCCCTGCACTCCTCCCCTAAACAAAACAAAAAGAAAATCTTAAAAAAAATTTAAATTTATGTAACATTTTATTTTCCCAATTACATGTTAAAACAATTTTTCAACTTTTTTTTTTTTAAGTTTTGAGTTCCAAATTCTATCCCACCCTCACACCTCTGAGACAGTAAGCAATCAGATATAGGTTATACATATGCAATCGTGTAAAACATTTCCTATTAGTCATTTTGTACAAGAAGTCTTGAATAAAAGAAAAAATGAAAGAAAGTGAAAAATAGCTTGCTTCAGTCTGTATTCAAACAATATTGGTTCTATCTCTAGAGGTGGATAGTATGCTTAAGAAAATCCTTCTAATACATATACGGAGTCAATCAGAACAAAATCCCACATTGACTAAGTCTGAAAACACGTTTTTCATTCTGCCATTTGAATCCATCCCCTCTCTCTGCTGGGAGATGAGTGGCATGTGGTCTTCTGTACCTATGCTTAGATTGTGATATACTTGTAATACTTAACTTTTGGGGTCTTAAGAAATGGAAATATTAGTCTTTACACGCCATTAGAAATATTTTTTTAAAAAAATCTACTTAACTCTGGAGAAGGAAATGGCAGTATAATTGCCAAGAAAACCCCAAATGGGGTCACAAAGAGTCAGATGTGACAGAAAATGACTGAATATCACCACCTTTCTAGTTATCCAGAGAATAAAAAATAAACTGCAAGGTTACTAAATGATCTTTATCTGACTAGATAGCAGTATATGATTCAATAATACTTTAAAGTTTTGCAAAGGACCTTATACATATTATTTGATCTTTATAATAACACTTTTAGGCATATACTATTTCTCCATTTTATAGATAAGGAAACTGCAAGAAATTAAGGGATTTGACCAGGGTCCTATAGCTATTTAAGTGTCAGATGGAGAATTTGAACTCAGGTCTTTCTGACACTATAGGCCAGACACTACCCACTGCACTATAACTCCTCAAACAAACTAGAATTTGGGAGCAGATCTTTACTCATTCATATGCTATTATGTGGTTCCCAAATGTAGAGGGCCAGCTCCAAGAAAGTCCGTTCTGGGATAAGATACAGGCCAGAGGCCTGTTCTTGTCCTTGGTCTGATAACCATGTGGGCTCTCCATCCCTCCCTCGGCCTAGCTTGCTGCTCAGGATGAAGGCTCTTCAAGCCTCCTCGGTATACACGTGCTCTCTCCAATATTGCCACTGCACACACATGCAAAATACCACTGGTGGGCTATTAACACAATATTGTTTATGGCAAAAGGGGAACAAAAGCAGGAGGAGGAAGTCATGCATTATGCAAATGCCTCACACGTGGATTTGTTGATTCTGCTTGCCTAAAAGGAATATAAGCCTTTTCCTTCTGCATAATAAACGGAGCTGTTTTTTACTGTTCTACCTGGCCCCTGTTTTCTTTCTACTCTGACATTTGGCTATCTTCGGCCATTTTGGCACCACAGCTGCTGGCAGCACCCAAACAATGTCAGTTCCTCTTAAATCCCTCTCATCTTTTTTTTTTCATTGTAGAATATATTAAAGGCAGCCCAAATGTGGCAATATACCATCCCTTTCACTCTTTTATTTGAAACACTCACTATTTGACATGAAACATGATTTATATATATAAGGTTACTTATACAAGTATTTACTAACATCAGCAGGGTGAAATGAAAGCAAAGTGTTCTAGGTAATATGGAATGAACAAGAATAGGTAAATAATAAATGTGGTTTAAGATTGGGTTTTCCCATCTCTCTCAGGTTGGTCTGGTCCCAATGCTGATACCATTTCTTCCTTCTTTTCTCTTGCCTGACCTAAACCAGTTCACCTCTTCTTAGGCAGATTAGTGAATCTCTGCTCCTAGAGTTTCACTAAATTGGTACCAGATAGTACAGGCATATGACCTAATTCTTACAACACTTGGAACTCCCAAAATTAATCAATCCACCAGCCTTAGCATCTCGACCATGTCCAGTATTTGCATGGTGGTGGCAGTAGTGTGTGTGTGTGTGTCTGTTTGTGTGTGTGTGTGTGTGTGCCAAGGTAAGGGTTAAATTATTGCTCAGAACTGGGACAGAATTGGTCCAGGTGGGTTCAGACAAAGTGTGATCAGATAGGAAAGACAGAGATGGAGACAGACATAGGGAGAGAAAGAGACAGAGAGAGAGGGAAGAAGGGAAGGAGGGAAGGAGAGAAAATGAGAATTCAGGTAGTATTCTCCCTGCGGTGAGTTTTTTCCTTCCTGTGAGTTGTTGTTGTGTGTTTGTCCTTCATTCTCAAAGAGGACCATGACATTAGGGAGATGATGACATAACTTGCAATTGACTTTGATTTGAGTGAGGGAGGGCTGTGCAAAGTCATCAGCCTCACTTTCTCCTCCAGAGCCATCGGTCCAGTGGCCTGACATTCATCAGGATGACTGGAGATGGCATTGGGAGACCCTGGCCCTTTTAAGCTAAGGTCTTTTCAGGTTCTCACTTTGAGTGAGGGAATGCCCATTCAGTGAATAGGCCTCTTTAAAAAGTAAGTCAAGGGGTGGCCTCTTTAGCAAAAAAAAAAAAAAAAACAACTGGGAGAAGACCTTCGGGGTTGCTGTCCAAAAGAGAAACAGTTACTATTTATAGTCACCCTGAGCCAGGAGGGCCCCAAAAAATAGCCTTTAAGTGGTGCTTGGGCAGGGACCTATTGTTGTCCCATCTATGAGCTCCAGAGTGAAATGGGTTTAAGGCTTGGTCTTTGAGAAAGAGAATATCCTACTGCTGGTTCACTCATCCAGGTAGGCTCTTCCTGATAGCTCACCTATGTTATCTATGTTTCTGTAGTAGCACTTCATGTGCCTGTGGCTATACTGGGCTCCTAGATCAGTTAAGACCACTGGGGAGTTGGTCTGTGATGATTCTTCCCCTCAGGCCCTTCAGAAGCTAAATCCCTAATAAGTGGCTTCTGTGACCATTCTGCCCTTTTAGGGTGCACCTAGTAGACACCATTAATGTCACATCTGTCTTCAAGGATATTGCAATCTTGTAGAGAAGGGGAAAAAGTAGATTTATTAGTGTATTTATTAACTTTATGTGGGTGCTGTACCTATTTTCGTATGTACTCATTTCCCCACTAGAATGTAAGCTCCTTTTAAGTAGATATTGTTTTATCCTTTGTACTTTGTACAGTCTGGCACAATACCAGGTGCATGGTAGGTACTTAATAAATGCTTGTCAATTGAAAACAATAATATAAATCAGCACATATTTAATATACAAGAGAAGGAGAAATAAACTGCTATCAGTTCAAGTTGATAACTAACACATGGTTTGAGGAGGAGATCATGGATGACTTCATGGAGAAGGTGGCATTGAATTGAGCCTTAAAGGATGGGTGGGATTACAAAAGGTAGAGATCTGAAGGTAAAGGGTATTCCCAGCATAGAGAACCACAGGAGTAAAGATAAGGGTACAGGAAAATTAATCAAGAAATTTAGCTTGGCCAAAGTGTAGTATATATAAAGGGAAACATTATGAGGAAAGGTTGTGGAAGTAAATAGGAGCCAGATGACAGAAGACAGAAGGTCTTGAATGCTAAGCTTTGGTGATTCAGCTTTATTCAATATGCAGTGTGGATCAGAGCCACATGATCAGAATTTTATATCAGGAAAATTAATCTAGCGATGGTATGTGGGATGGATTGTGAGGAATCATAAAATTTTTAGAGTTGAAGGGAACTTTAGAGTTACCTAGTCCAAAACCCTCATTTTACATTCAACAAGTATTTACTAAATATCCACCATATGCTGGCCACTAAACTGGGTGCTGACCTAGTCCCTGATCTCAAGAAGCTTACATTCTATTCAGGAAAATAACACATATAAAGAAGATAGGTACAAAACAGAAACAACAGAGACCTAATAATGCTGGGCATTTCAGGCTCATCCCAGCAGGCTTCTGAGCATCTGAGTGTTGGAGGAAATCAAGCATTTTATGAGGTCACCATGAGGGGGGAATGTATTCTCAGCAACATAAACAAGCTGTGTACAAAGACAGGAGATGGAATGTGGCGTACAGGGAATAATAGCAAGTAAGCAAACTTGAGTATAATGTGTATCGAGTGAAAAAAGTGACATGTAAAAAGCCCAGGAAACTTGTCTGGAGGCAGATGAGAATGGGCCTTAAAAACCAAATGGAAGAATTTGTATTTTATCCTAAGGTCAAGAGGGAGTGATTGGGGTTTCTTGAATAGGGGAGTGACATGGCCAGATGTGTGCTTAGTTATATCAATTTGGCAGCTGTGTGGAGCATGAATTGGAGAAGAAAGAGATTGAACACAGAGAGACCAATAAGGAGAATATTTCAATGGTCCATGCAAAATGCCAGTCCCTGATGTAGGAGATATATTGTAGAGGAAGAATGAATAAGACTTGGTGACTGATTCAACATAAGGGTAAGAAAGAGAGAAGAGTCTAACTTCAAGACTGAAAACACAGGGAACCAGAAAGATGTTGATATTCTCAACAAAATGAGGGAATCTGGGAAGAATTTTGGGGAAAAGAAAATGAGCTGAGTTTGAGATGCTTACAGGCCATCCAGTTGGAGATTTCCAATAGGTACTTGAACTTGGAGTTCCAGAGAAAGTTTGAGAATAGATATATGGATCTGGGAATTATGCGCGGAGAGAGGGGGAAGTTCTGAGATTGATGAGAAAGAGAAGAGAAGAAGGTCTAGGACAGAGCCTGGGAAGCACCCTCAACCATAGAGGATGGTATCCAGCAAAGGAGATGTGGAGAAGCAGCGGCCAGACCGGTGGGAGGAGAACTAGGAGACAGCAGGATCCCGGAAAGTCAGGGGAGAGTGACTGTTCACTAAGCGTTGAATGTCTTAGAAAGGTCAAGAAAGACAAGGACTGAGAAAAGCTCGTCCATCGCTGGTAACTTTGAGGAAAGCTGTTTCAGATGAGGGATGAACTAGATTGCAGCGGAGGAAGCTGAGGTCTAGAGAGGTTGTCGTTGCTTAATTTCACACAAGTTGTGGATAGCACATCTGGGACACAGTAACCACTTGACAAACGCTTACCGACTGACCTACTGGCTCAAAAGCTGGTGTTCTTTCCACCAGCCCGCTTCTGCCTAATGAAGCTTGAGGCTTTTGTAGAGATCTGGGAGAATGGTGCTTTCCTCTCCCCCAGCAGTGGCCACCCTGCCACTTTGGCAGCAATACTGATTGACTTGAGCCACTGCCCATGAATTCCCGCTATTGGATGGGCTCCAGGCTGCCTGAACCACAGCTCTGTTGGGTACTCACATAAGCAGCCTTCATTGAAGCATCTAAAAGCAATCAATGGCACAAATGCCATTGTGGAGGAAAATTCCTAATGCCTGGTCCCCATAATTACTCATTACTACATGGCCACCTTTTCTTTCTCATGCTTCCCTTTGGTCCCACAATGTCACTCCCCTTTCCTCCCTCTTCCTGTCTTTCCTTCTGCTTCTGTCTCAGGCCTGCCACTGATATTGCTTAGCTCAGCTAGTAGAAGTGGGGGTTTTAAGAGGTTGCTGACCTGCCTTTTAGTATGCCAGTATGAAAACTCATTTGTTCCCACTACCTTTCTCCCAGATGAAAACTGCTCATAACTACGGTTAGAAATGGAAACAAAAAAGACTACCCTCCCTCTGAGCCCACTACCCCCTTAATTCCACCTGTCACTATCATGAGGTGGGGGAGGGTTTCTATGGGATGTTCCTTCCACCAACTGCTGAAGTAAGTGGCACTTCCCTGTAAGTTAAAATTAAGACAAACTGAGGCACAAAGTTCTGAGCATGAACATGTAAAGTGCAAGTTTACCAACAAATAGGATCTCAGCTTCCTCAGCAAAGGTAAGACCCTAAGTGAGGGGCACAGCTCTCTCTTATGGTTTTGGGGAATATAGAACAAAGAGAAGGGTTTTGTGGGCGAGGAATGAGTTATGACTGGTTGAAAGAGCTCAACAACACGAATGGTGAAATCAATGTGACTGGTTACAGAGCCAAGGCATGGGGGACGATATGATTGATCAGACATTGGGAATGAGGGGCGAGCAACAAATCCCTCCTTCCCTCCTGTGACTAAGGAACGTTCATCGTTTGAGTCCGCAGGCAAAGTTAGGGTGGCCCAGACTTCTTGATGCAAGAACAGGACGACGGTTAACAAGAGAACTGGATTTATGAATCTAACTCATCATAGGTGAATTCTGAACTAAGTTCAGAGACAAGGAGCCATGACTTAGGCAGTTGCAGGACAAAATCAATTAACTAGAAATACAATCAATTAAAAAATGATACAGAATCAATACGATTATTTCATCCCCCAAGAGGTTTAGAGGACTTACAAAATAGTTGGCAATAGATTTGGAAAGTGTTACATGGTACAGCAGATAGAGCGCTGAGCTTGGAGTCAGGGAAATCTGCATTCAGTGACACCCCAGACACTAGCTGTATAGCCCTGAGCAAGTCACTTGATTTCTGCCTCAGTTTTACTATTGTTGTTCAGTTGTTTCAGTCATGTCTGACTCTTCGTGACCCCATTTGGGGTTTTCTTGGCAAAGATACTGGAGTGGTTTGTCATTTCCTTCTAGAGATCATTTTATAGACAAGGAACTTAGACAAAAAGGGTTAAGTGACTTGCCCAGGGTCACACAGCTAATCTGAGGCTGGATTTGAACTCAGAAAGACAAGTCTTCCTGACTCTAGGCCCTGTACTTTACCTGCTGTGCCACCTAGCTTCCCATTTTTGCTTCTATTTGCTCAATCAAATGATGAAGTTAGACTACGTGGCCTCTGAGGTTTCTTCCAGCTCGAAATTTATGATCCTAGGAAAACAGACCCTGGTCCCAAAGGAACTTGTATTCCACTAAAGAGGGCTGGATCAACTGGCTTCTGAGCTCCCATTCAGCTCTGAGTCTGTGATCTTATGATTCCAACAAAAACTCATGCAACATCAACAGTGACAACATAAGAAGTGGACTAGGACACCTTGGAGAAAACTAGGCAATATTGCTGTTGTTCATCCTTCATTCTCAGAGAGGACCAAAGACATCATATGTCTTGACTTGTGCCTGAATTGGATCTGAGTGCGGAAGGACTGTGGAAAGTGACCAGCCTTGCTCTCTCCTCCAGAGGCATTGGAGCCCAGGCAAGACAAAAGTCAAGACGACTGGGGATGACTGGGCAATAGATGGTGGTTGTGAAACAGCATAGTGAGAATGAGTATAGGGAAGAGACCATTTGGGGATGGCAGGAGTAGCATGGCTATGCCATCCATTCTTGGAGGGCATGGGTCTTTTTCCCTGTTGTGCAGGGTAGGTTGGGCAGGTATCTGTATTAGTCCAGAGCTCACACACTAGAGTATGTTTATGTACAAAAATTGGAAGAGAAAGCAACTCTTGGTGGCTCCAGCTTATTTTAGAATCACAGGTGCTCAGAGCTAGAAGAGGCCTCAGCAACCATTTGGTCCAACCAACACTTTCACAAGAACCTTCTCTATAGTATAGACAAGAAGCCTTTGCTAGAAGACCACCACCTCCCAAGGTAAGCCATTCTAATTTTATATTGTTCTAATACAGATGTTCTTAATGTGGGAGCCATGAATTTTTAAAAAATATTTTCATAACTGTACTTAAATATAATTGGTTTCCCTTATAATCCTATTTATTTAAAACCATCATTTGGAGAAGGGATCTATAAGCTTCACCAAGCTGTCAAAGGGATGCATGACACAAAAATGGTGAAGAAACCTTGTCCTAATTGTTAGAAAGTTTTTCCTTTCATCGAGTTTAAACATTCCTCTTTGTAATGGCTACCATAGCTCCTGGTTCAGCCTCCTGGCTCCAAAAAGAATGGATCTAATCCTTCTTCTTTTTGACAGCCTTTCAAATATTGAAGACAACTCATTTCCCCCTAAGGCTCCCCTTCTCCAGTCTCAAGATGCCCATTTTCTTCATTGATTCTCAAATGAGATAACATGTGTAAAGTAATTTGCAAACTGAAAAGCATTATACAATTGTAAATTGTTCTCATCATCAAGTCACCATCTTTTCATAATGGGGTTCAGATAATATTATCTAGCATTTACATAACGCTTTAAATTTTGCAAAGCATCATACCTATATTATTCTCATTTGATCCTCACAATATCCCTGTCAGGTAGGTGCTGTTACTATTCCATTTTACACATGACAAAACTGAGGCCAAGAGAGGTTAAGTGACTTGCCCAGAATCACACAGCTAAGCCAAAGTCTGAGGCAGGATTTGAATTCCAATCCAATCCACCAAACATTTATTAAGCACCTACTATGTGCCAGGCACTGTGCTAAGCACTGGGAAAACAATTAATAATAAAAAAAAAAGTCTCTACCCTTAAGAAATTAGAATCTAAACCACACACAAAAAGAGGCAGGAAAGTTGTGGGTGGGGGAAGGAGGGGAAATGGAACACACCAAAGGTACTCGTTGCAGGGAGCATCTTATTCCATGGTGTTGAAACCAAGAAGGGCTGTTGATGCAAAGTGGGGTGAGGGCAGTCCAGTTTCTGCACTGGGAGGAGTTTGCCATTCCACCCTCCAGCCCTCCAGTCAGAGGAAAGAGGTGGGTGAAGGAAGTGATGTCAGTAAGGCCTGATTTAGCAGCATGGTGGTGTGTTTAGAGGGATCTTCCTTCCTGGGAGAGGCATCTTGTTCAGCAGAGCTGAAACCAGGCAGAATTGCAGATACTGAGTGAAGTCAGTGAACTTAGAGTTTTCTGACTCCACCTCCATATTCTATCTGCAGCTCTGCCTGACTGCCAACAGATACAGAATGCACAATAAGTCACTATTCTTCTAACAAATTAGTGTATTCTGATTATTGCATAGATTGATAGAATAATTTCCTTTTATAATTGAATAAAAAGATTGGCAATTAAGCTCATCACCTGTGGGCTCATTGAAAGCCTTTTTGGTACAAGCCTATGAGCAGGTAGGACAGTAGAGATTATATGTATGTGTGCACACACGTATAAATATACATATGTGCATATACACACGTATAAACATACATATATGTAATATATCCACATGGTTTTGCTTTCTTGTTTCTTGGTCTCTATATTTTGAAAGCTTTTCATTCCATGTGATTTGGGAATTCTAGGTGTTTGACAATATCTATAAAAATATTTTTCTTAAATTTTTATTAATATGACATTTAGGCCAATCATGGACAACAGTTTTATCTGTGATGATGTTCTGGTTCCAATACAATTTGCTCAGATTTCAAGGGTATTGTGGAATCTGTATTTGCAGTTTGGGGATTTTTCATCTGATAGCTTGTGAAGGACAGTAAGTTTCTGGTTTATAACTGTGGACACCAGACACATCTTTCTAGGTGGTGTTGAGTAGGTGGTAGCTTTTTGCAGCCTGCTCTGATGTATTATAACACAGTTTCTTTCATTTCCTTGTATATTGTGCATTAATCATTACATCTGGGCTCCTTAAGGATAACCTTTGTGTAATTTCTAGAGGCAGTAACTTGACGTTTAATTTAAGTCACAAACCTCTTTCTCCCTAAATGAAGCTGTAGGACTCAGCTTTTGGTTTGACATTTCTTTGTTGACTTACTGTTGGTTGAATTCCTCAGGATGTTGCTCATGAAAGGTTTTTTGATTACGTTCTTCAGTCTTAGCTATTTCAAAGGCTCCATCCAGGAGTAAACCACTTACAGTTTATCTATACACACACACACACACACACACACACACACACACACGTGTGTGTGTGTGTATGTGTATGTATATATATATGCACACACATATACACATATACATATATGTATGACAGCTATTGTCAGGTTTTGATACTGTTTGGTAACATGATATATGTTTGTCTCAAGGCTATTTCAGTGAGTTTGTAATTTGTTTATCTACTCTCTAAGAGTATCTATGAATCTTCTTTCTCCTTTTTGACGAGACAAGTGGTATAAAGAATATGGAACACTGCGTCACAGAGCCTGAATTCAAACCCTACCCCTGATACTTATTACCTATGCAATCTTGAGCAAGTCACGATCTCTCTGGGCCTCCAATTTCTCATCTGTAAAATGAGGTTGAACCAACTAAATGTTCTCTATGGTCCCTTCCAGTTCTCAATCTACTCTTCATCCCTCTGTAGCTCTCTTGGGGTAAAGGGTCTTAGGTTTTGTTAATCTCATACATGTTTTGTTAGGATCATAGAACCGGAAGGGATCTTGGAGGATATTGAGTCCAACTCCCTTCATTTTACAAACAAAGAAATTGAAGCACAGGGAGGCGAAGTGAGTTGCCTAGAGTCACACAGCTAGTAAGTGTATGAGGCAGAATTTGAGCAGATGAGGAAACTGAAGCACAGAGAGGTTAAGTGAGTTGCCCAAGGTCGCACAGCAAGTAGGAGGTAGAATTTGGGTTCTGGTATTCCTGACTCCAAGCCCAGTGACCTAACTATGACACCATGTGACACTTTCTAAATCTGTTGTCATCTACTTTACTATTCCAAAAGTCGTTCATCTTGTTCTCTCTTTTTATGGAATTCCAATGCAAACTGTTCTATAGACTGATACGCAGGAGATTGACTGCCTCTTGTAACTGAATAAAAGTATTGGGATTTATTGTTGTGGTTGTTATAATAATTGTAATTATTAATATTGTACTTCTCACTTTTTTCAGTGGAGTGCAGATAGAAATGATCAAAGAACAAGCAGCTGTATGGCTATTATTCTTGCAGAGTTAATGTTCTGTAGACTACGGCTTGGATGGGTAGGAAAACTGCTTTTTCTAATTGAATAAGAGTATTGGCATGCATGCTCATCTTCTGTAAGCCTCTGGAGCCTCACTGAAAGCACCTTAGGGACAACTTCAGCAGCAGACAGAACAATGGGGTGACATATACACCTCACTCCATTCCCGCATGGCTTTGATTTCTTCTGCTCCGTCTCTATGTTTTGAAAGCTTATCATCATTGTTATGTGACAAGCTCTCCAGCCCCTTCACTGTCCTGGCTGCTTCCTCTGGACCCTCCCTGGGTTAGTGTTGTTTTTCCTGAGCTGTCATGCCCCAAGATGAGCACAAGATTCCAGCCGTCGTCTGAACAGGGCAAAGTACTATGGGTCTATTTGAATGGGCCAGAGGGTGCCCAGAGGTGGCACTGGGTCTGTGTGACACTACCACCAGTTCAGAGAGCGTGTTCGAAGCACTGTGACTATTGGAGTACATGGTGCTTTGCTGCAAGACATCATCCACTGAGTTAATCTTCCCATTGGCAGTAAGGGTGCAGCGCACCGGTCTGAGCTGCTTGTTTTAAATGTGTTTACAGGAAGGATCACAGGCTTCAAGAAGTTCTGATTACCTCTAAATACTTCTCTTAAACAGGTTGAGACATTCATTTTCTTGTTTATAAATTTTTTTTGTGGTTCTTGTATTTCCACCAGTCAGACTCAGTAAATTCTAAAAATGAATAGTCGGCCTAATTCATTGTTTTATCCACACTGACTGTAATAGATTTATCTGAGAGCACCAGTAACTTTCATCCAGCAGAGAGGCCAGGGACATTCATCATTGGTATTGATTGGGAGGGGTGCATGCACCATTTTCTGTTCATTAAATTTTCATTTCTGTAGGTAACCCTGGAATACAGATCCTAAAACAAGGAGCCAGGGTCAAAGATGGGTCTCAGGCGGGGCTGGACTCAATCCCTGGGCAAGTGCCAAAGATCCAGCTTTGGCAAGATAATAGCAATTGCTTCAGTCGCTAGAGAGTTACCTGTTCAGACTGTATGTTTCTGTTAAACATTTTAGGTTACTAAGTCAATTGCTTTATAGCACTTCAATTCAGTACCCATTTATTAAGTGCCTAGTATATGCCAGGTACTATGCTAGGTTCTAGGGACTAAAGGACACTGGTGTGTTGTGAATATCAAATAAGAGGTATACATAAAGTGCATTGCAAACCTTAACACACTTTACATGTTAGTAACACTTCACAAATGTTAGTTATTATTATGTTTTTAGGTTCCTTCCTTGGGTATCTAGTATCTTTTGACCGAACTTGGCACTGTCCCAGGCAATAAGGAGGTCAGTGTTCTAGTGAGAGATAGCTCCAGCTCATTCTGAAGTCTGCAGAAAAATAACCAGGATGGGAATACTAGCCAAAGGGGAGCCTGCAGTTTTGTCATCCAGCTAATTGAGAGTGGCTGAGTGCCATAACAGTCTCCTGAAATTCCAACCAGAAGCAAACCCACAGGTGTGTTCTTTAGACCTAAACCCAGGTCAAGAACTTGCAGAATTCAGACCAGGAAGGTAATGGTCAGACTTTGACCTGGATCAGACCACTCTGAGAGCAATGAAAATTTACAGGTTACCAGCCTAAGCTAACCCTGGAATATCACAAAACTTAATATTCCAGTAAGGGTTGATTTTGTGAAGGCCTTTCAAATAAAGCCTTGGCCCTACTTTTACAGGTTGCTTATTCTAAGACTCCATCCAGCTCATCCTAAGGGCATGTTCTGAAAGTCCAGGTCTAACATCAGGTCCCTCTACTGCCCACCCTATCCTACTTCCTCAATAAGCATCTTTACTGTCAAAATCTTCCTTGAGCTGCTCTAGGAAAATGGCTCTGGGAAATGAGTCTATTGGGACTCTTTGGGTTCAAAATCCTAGGGGCTTTCCAGAAGCCAAAAGGAGGAGAAGAGGCAATCTTCCTCAGAATTAGTAGGTCAAATGGCACTATATTTCATGAGGACCCATCAGCTGATTTTTGCTAGTTTTACGGTGATTAATTTGGTCCAGAAACAAAACAAGACAAGGATAGAGCACTGTCATCAGCAGTAACTCAAAAGGCAATCCCACAGCTTGGAGGGGACACTCATTGAACCATCTCTCCCTGTCTAGAGCCTGGTTAGATTTAGGGACCAAACTGGGACCCTTAGAAGATTGTTGTGTTTGTCCTTTGTTCTCGAAGAGGACCATGGCATCAGGGAAATGATGACATGACTTGCAATTGACTTTGATTTGAATGAGGGAGGGCTGTGCAAGGTCACCAGCCTCACTTTCTCCTCCAGAGCCCACTGGTCCAGTGGCCTGATATTCACCAGGATGACTGGAGATGGCCAGCTACTAAGAAGATCCTAAATCTGACCTGGATTCCTGGAGATCTTTCAAAGGGACTGGGATTGGAGCCAGACTGAAAGCAGAAGGTTAGGCTAATTACCCTCATGGTGTCTTCCAGTATCAATCTTAATCCAGGCCACACCAATATATTTGGTAATTTTGAATGCCTGTTAAATAGTAAATACTCAACAACGTTTGCTAACCTATTGAATGAATATTGGGTATTACTGTACCCCTAAGGGGGGCAATGGAGGGGAGGGGAGAAGGAAAGCGCACAACAGAAAGTCATATACACCTCTCTGATTCTTTATTCACTTATTTTCTCCTTCAAAAGCTCAGATAATGCTCATAGCCCTATGTTTCGCACCTCCCATGTTCAGACATGGGCTCATTTCTCTAGTCCCCTTAAAAATTGGTGACATTTTCAGGTTATTCTGCTGCAGAATCACATGGTGTATTCAACAAGAGAAGACAACAGGGAGCAGTCCCCTCCTCACTGCTGCTTCCATGAAATATTCACAAGAAAAAGAAATTCAGATGACTGTATCCCTGAAGAGCCAGCAGTCAGCCTTTCCCAGAGAGACACTTCTTGACAAAAGATTCAAGCTCTTCAGGCCTTTGTTAACTTTCGTCTCACTTCTCTCTGAGTTACTATGGAGGCACGGGGGAGAAGTCTACCTCCTTCAATAATGTTCTAGTTCAGATTTTTAAAAAGAACAGTGTGGGAGTTAATTCTTGAAGAGACTCTGGGCATTTTTAGTTCTGCCAAGCTAACTTGACCAAGGGGTAATTAGAAACTATGCTGAAAATTCAGGGAACCTGAGTTAATGCCTACTCTGCTCTTTAAAAGAAAAAAAGCTACAGAGTTTATATGGAATGTTGTTTGCATTTGAGATCCTGAACTCAAGGCTTTCCTGTCATTGTTTCACTCTCCGCCCTCATTGTGGTCCTGGTCTGTGTGGATTGGTTTGTTTGTATGTGTCATGGGAATAGTAGTAATAGTCCTTTAAATTATACTCTAGTGGTTTAATAGCACTAAGTGTAGGTGTATATGTAGTGGCTAATTTATAGCTTTGTTTGCAGCCAGGAATAGTCCTACTCCATCTGTAAACACTATTAAGTAATAACTACTTCAATAAAAGTAGTGATAATAGCCATGGAAAAGATGGTAATAGTCATACTAGCTTTCCTTAAGGAAAGAGGGAGAGGAAGTGTGGTGCAAAGAGAGATGGAGAGACAGACAGATGAAAGAGTCACAAGACTGGGATCTGAATCCTGCCTCTGCTACTTACTACCTATATGACTCTGTTTCCCCATCTGAAAAATGAGAGGGTTGGTCTAGGTGAACTCTAAGGTCCTTTTCCAGTTCCAGATCTGTGATCCTATGAAGAAGTTTTGTACAAAGCGTGTCATTCATCTTCCTTTATATCTTTGGAAACACTATTATGGGTTTTTAAACTATTATATTTTAAACTAATTATGAAAATTAGTTTAAAAGTATAATTATCATGTAACCCAAAGTACTGACAATTTCCTTCTACTCTTTTCCCATCTTCATTGCCAGGAGTGAAAAGAAAAACCTATCATTATTTTGTATTTTTAACTTTTGAAGGCCTCCAGGGCATTAGGTAAGACATCTGCAGAGGATTTGTGGGTGAATGTGGTCAAGGAAGAGGGGAGGGGTTGTGACCTACATTGGTGGAGAAAGTTAAAACTTTTGGGATCCTGGCCAAGGTAAAGTACACCTAACAGCATCTCTAAAAATATATTTATGTGGAGTTTTGCAAATCTAAAGAGTTTTAAAGTAAAAAAGGAAGGGGAAGGAAAAGACAGTCTGTTATATATCCACCAGACCAGATGATATAGAGGGTATATACGAACTTGGAAAAATATCATTAGAAAGGCCCAGAAATTTATAGGAAATAAAGTCCAAGAAATTGGCTTGTAAAAAAAAAAAATCCACAGTTCCAGTCATCTGTACATAAATGCATATGCAAGAAGATATTGATCAAACTCTCGTACAAGTGCCTCATTGATGGTTTCAGAAGCTGGGGCTGACCTCTGATGATTGGCTGGTTGAAGCTCAGGAGCCTGGCTCTCTTCAGAAGAGACACTTCACCAGGTTATACAAAAATCAATCTATGAACCAACTCCATGTGCTTTCTCTCCCTCCGATTCTCAAACTAAAATTGCAGCAGGGACAGAGGCGTAGGGGGGTGAGGGTGGGCAGAGAGACTTCACCCTCAGTCCCTAAGACCAATCAAAAGGAGAGTGATACTATAATCAGAATATAAAACAGGTCACCTGGACAGGAAGAGGCATTCAGGAAATATGTAATAGCCTTGGCATAGATACATGATACATGGTAGTGGTGTTCTTGTTTTTCAGTCATTTAATTCATGTCTGACTTTTTCTTGGCAAAGATGCTGGAGTAGTTTGCCATTTCCTTCTTCAGCTCACTGAGGCAAACAGGGTCAAGTGAGTTGCTTAGGGTCACATAGCTAGTAAGTGTCTGATACTGTATTTGAACTCAGGTCTTCCTGAGCTCAGTGCTTTTTCCACTGTGCCACATAGCTGTCCCATAATAGTGATTAAAGACCTCAGATGCCCAGAAATCCTGGAGGTATCTCTCTCCTCCAAAGGAGAACAAGATATAATGTCTTGTCTTGCTTTAATTATGATTTTATCACCTAAAAAGTAGAGAAACCAATGAAGGAAATTTCTCTTCTGTATCAGCTCCTTGTTGGGGTGGAAATGATGGTTCTAGATATACTATTCTCCATGAATTTTTCATGACATACTTGGCCACTGGGTTCTCCTCCTACAAAAAGGCCAAGGTTTTCCCACTGCGTCCTGGGCCACCTCCAGTCGTCCTGATCTACATCTACAGCCATTGGACCCAGATGGCTCTGGAGGAGAAAATGAGGCTGGTGACTTTGCACAGAACCTCCCACACCCAAATCAAAGTCAATTGCAAGTCACGTCATCATCTCCCTGAAGTCATGGTCCTCTTTAGGAACAAAGGACAAACCACAACCACAACAACTGCCATGAATAATGATGATGATGATGATGACGATAAGTAATGTTTGTACACAACTTTAAGGTTTGCAAAGTATCTTACATATGTGATCTCATTTTATCCTCACAACAGAGGTGACACCATTATTATCCCCATTTTAAAGTTGAAGAACCTGAGACAGACACAGGTTAGATGACTTGTCCAGGGTCACGCAGTTAGTAAATGGATGAGGTAGGATTTGAACTTGGGTTTTCCTGACTCCAGGAACAGTGCTCTACTGACTTCTTCACTTACCTGTCTGATCACTCATTCTCAGTCTTGATCTCCTCCTATGTGTGGGTTCTAAAGTAGGCCCCCTTTTCTTCCTCTTGTTTCTCTCGGTAACCTCATTAGTTCCCATGGATTCAGTCCTCTTGTCCCCTTCAATGTGACTCTGTGCTCAGAAATGATCACAGATGACATTTATAGGAATCTCAACAAGGAAAAAATATAATGTGTAAAATATGGTTTGTGTTAATTTCCCAAAATAGTTGAGTAACAATTTCATTTCCCTCCTGGACCACTCTCCTCCCTTTTCAAGTAGACAAAAAGGCTTCCTCCCTGGCAATAAACATCAATATCCTTCCTTAATGGAGAAGAGTGGGTTATAGTACCAATCAAACTCTAGGTTATTAGGCAAAGTGGAGATTGACCTTAGAGGAATCAATAACCCAAACTTTTCTGGAGGAGGGAAGGCAATGATGTAAAAACAAGATAAGAATTATCTTTGTTAGAAAAAAAAAGTTGGATACCACCCTTAATCCATTTCTCCAAGAAAAGCTTTTTTTGTCCTTGATCAATCACTCGCCTTTCCAAGGATTTTGGAAAGGGCTTCAGAGAAAACTGTTTCTTAATATTTTCAGTTTTAATAAAATGGTTTTTAATATAATTTCATAAGAGATAGTTTAGATAAACTAGTGATGAGAACAATATTTAATTAGAGTTCCTTGTTATTTTCCTTGCACTTTATTTTGTGTCTTTTTGCATTATTATAGTATCATATAATTAATTGTGGTTAGATCTTATGAAGATTTCGGCAGAAAATGGGCTTTTGTGGACAGTGGTTTTGGATAGTGGTCCCAGACAAGTTTTAGGAAGCTAGATGTGACAGTGGACTACAACAGAGAAGTGGGTTGAGCTAGATTGTTTCTAATGTCCTTTCTGACTCTTGAGATTTTGTGGTTCTATGTATTCACTGCATCATGGAGCCTCAGATAAAACACACACACAAAAAAAACAAAAACAAAACAAAAAAAAAACAACCCACCAGAAATCAAGTAGTGTTGTTAGGAAAAATAAAGAGATAGACAGAGAGAGAGAGAGAGAGACAGAGAGACTTGTTTACTCAGACCAATACTCTGCAATACTGAGGTAGAAGCCACCAGGGGGACATAACAGGAGAGGTGGCAGGTGAAAACTTCCAGCAACTGGCCCTAAACCCCAAAATGGTCTCTGCAAACAGCAACACAAATACACATTTATCTGCAACATCTATACACACACATGGAGAAGTCAGTTCACTTTCAGGTTTTAATTGATCTGTCCCAGAAAAACACTCTCTACTCTCCACTCACAATATTGTAGGGTCCCAGAATTTGAAGCTGCTGCTTATAATAGTTCTCAGGAAGGTAGCAGTTTAATTCTCCAGCTGGGGCTACTTGGAACCATAAGATAAAGCTAGAAGGAAGGGGACTTCCTTGTTGATGTCATCCAGCTTTTGTTGGACTGGTTATCCTTGGAGGAGAAAGAGATATACAAATGACACCTATTTTTGACAGTGCATCGTGGCTCTATGGGCCTGGTGTATCTGTGTTTATGTTCCCTTGTGTTGTCTGTATTCTTGCAGAAATCTCATCTGCTGGACCATACTGTCAAGCTGTCTTGGGCAAAGGAACACTGCAAGTTTCCTCCATGATTAATCTGCATCATGAGTTTAGTGATAGCAACATCGATGCTGTTTGAGCCCTACTCTCTTCTGGCTATACCTGTGTCAGAGGTAAAAAGACCCCAATAATCAAAGATTATGGGATCCTGACACATGATCCAACAGTCTTCTCCCTCAAAATGTGGTTTTACAATTTAACTCAGGTTCTAATATCTAAGAGATAAGAAGTGTCTAATGTTTCCTGTACCAGCAACTGCTGGTCATCAAATTGAGAGAGGTAACTCAAAAGGCCATTTATTCAGCCTAAACCTGGAAGGAGTACTGTGCCAGGGACTATGAACTCAATAATCCCTGCCCTTTCATGCTGTTCTATAGCTCTTCCTGTTGTTGATCTGTAACTCTATAGCTGGACCTCAATTTAGCTTAAAAGCTCTGTCAGTCTGCTGACTTGTGAATGAAGTCTCCTGAGCTAAGCAGGTAAGTCTCCCTCTCCTCCCTCCCTCCCTCTCCCTCTCTTTCTTCCTCTCTCTCTTTCTTTTTCTGAGCAACATTTCTTAGATTTCTGGTGGTTTTTATTTCAGGCTCCATGACTAAGAGGTTTCTACCCATTCTGGTACTGCTGACATACTCATAACCCTCTCCTCATAGAATCTAGGAAGCCAAACTCTTTTATGGAAGAGAGACAGGTACAATTCCCCTTCCCACCAATATCATAACCTAATTCCTAGAAGGGGACAGGAGAAATAGGACAACAGTACCTGAATTATTCAACTGACTTTAAAAAGGGGGTTTGACCAATGTTTTTCTCAATAACATTGTTAATACTTTGTAAACAAATTCCTCTATGAAGTTTGTCTGCTCACCCATTTATAGCGTTTCAGCATCGTGGCTCTGAAATCAAGTGCTCTCAGAGATGCTGTTTAATCCAATGTGGAAGGTTTTGTTGTTGTGTGCTTTACTCTTTTACTCATGTTCTTTTCTTTTTTTATATCCTTGACACTTTCCAATGACTTCACCCCCCCCACTCCCATAACAAATATAGTTAAACAGAAGAAATGAAAATGCATGAAGTCTGAAATTTGTCATTGTCCTTTTTCTTTACATTATTTTGGCCATCATAGAAATATACTTTCCCACATATATGCCCCAAATCAGTGGGAAGAGTAGATATACATAAGGAACACACATGAAGGGGAACACAAAAGGAACAGTTTTGACCAGTGTTCACTCATGGAGGGGCAACCCATGAATTAGAAGCTTCGGGGCCATAGATGTCTTCTGGAGATGTAAGTGCCCAGCTTCTGCCAAGATGTTCCTTCCTGGTCCCTTACATCACTGTCCAAACCTGCTGAGAGGGACACTGCCCTGCCACAGACCCTGCCTCTGCTGGACAGTGCTTGACAGCGGGAGATGTGGCTAATACACGGCTAGATGAGTAGATGAGCGGGAGGGGTATTGGGCAGGGGGTAAGAACAGTTCATTCTCTTGGTACATTCTTGCAAAAAGCACAAGAATAACACTAAAAAGAAGCAGTGTGGCATAGTGGACAGAGAGCTGGTGTGGAGTTAGGAAGACCTGGCTCCAAGTCCCATCTCTGACACATTACTGTCTGTGTGACCCTGGACAGGTCATGTAACTTCTCATGGCCCTAAGGAATTCTCTAAGATTGTAAGTTTCAGAGAAGGTACAACCTGCATAGGGAGAGTGAGCTTCCTCAACTGAAATCACAATTCAAGTCCCCAGCCCTAAGGGTATAGTGGCAAATGTTTAACAACTGTCTCTCTGGGAAGGGGGGGAATACACACACACATATGTGTGTGTGTGTATATGTATACATATATAGGCAAGTATATATGTACACATGTATATATGTACATGTATGCATGTATATGTGTGTACATATGGGTATATAGGTATGTGTATATATATACATATACATATGTACACAGGATATAGTTTTCAGTTCAATTTGCATTAGTATTTTTCCATCACTTTAATCAATCAACAAAACAAATCAATTACTAATTTATAACATTTGCCAGTTTCCAAGGTGTAAATGCTTACTCTGAAAATTTAACAATCATCTCCCCCCAGTATAAGCTGTCTCTAGCCCACCCCTGTCCTCATACTCAAAAAAGGAGACTGTTTTATGAAAGCGAGCTAAAAATGTTGGAAAGTTATGTCTCCCCAGGATAGTTTGGGTGTAGGTGGATTGGGGGAGGAGGAGATTCTTGACCCCCCAGTTCTTACTACAACAGGATCATATAATTAGAATTGGACCTTAGCATCAAGTTGTCTAACTCCTTCATATTATACAGGAGGAAACTGAAGCATAGAGACTAAGGAATTTGCCCAAGATACAACGATAAGCTGCAAGGGTGGGATTCAATCACGTCATTAGCCACACGTGTCCTACCTCTCCAGATGAGACAATACAATGCAGATAGCCTTACTTGGCACTGACCTATACAAAGTAGAGTACAAAGGGTAGGCCTTGTGTAGGTAGGCAGGATGCTGATCTTTAGAGGACAGAGTGTGTCATGCAGTTTCACCCTACCCAAGTCAGTGGTTAAAAAAATGTGCTTCTTTTTTAGAAAGATAGAAAATAACCTTGTGGGTTGAGCAACAGGACATTTTTTATGATGCTCCTGAATCAGTTTGACAGAGAAAGGCAGGAAACCTTTCAGAGCTTTAGCCAGTCAACAAAAGATTTTTCAGGTAGAGGAAAAAAATATAGCTCTTCAGCTTTGTTTACTTCCATTTAACTTCTCGGGCCAGAAAGGGGATTTCTTTCACCTCAGAACTGAAAAATAGCCTTCATAAAATCCTGGTTCCTATTCCTTTTACAACACAAACCCACTAGATTAGGGCTGAGGGTAGGTGGTGGGCAGAGTTTGTCTTTGGGAGCCAGCTGGCTTCCTTTTAAATTCCTCTTTAACCCTCATGGGGGTACCTGCAACGCTTTGTCTGTCCTGCTCCCCTCATCTTCCTCTCAGCCAGCAGTCAACTAATACCTGCAAAAGTTTAGCTGGAAGCTCCCCTCCCAAAGGTATTTGCACTTCAGTGAGAAATTCTTAAAGTCTGAAAAGACTTTTAAACCCAGAGGAATGAATCTCTGATGAGAAAATTTCAGGCTAGCAGCAAAGATACAGAGGCCAGTTGTGCATTCCCGATGACACTCTGGAGGGAGCTAGCTGTCTAGTGCGTCAAATCATAAATGGCTGACAGGGTACCCATACCTATTCCATTCCAAAGTTCAAATCTATGTGTACCTTACGTGATCAGATTCCTGAAGGTGTGTGTTCACTTGGGCTTTTTATAAACTGAATTTTATTTGAAATTCACTCAAAGAATCCTGCTGCAAAGAAACCCATGGTAAATCCTGTTGTAAAGTGAATAATCACCCCCTAATTTATTACATTGGATAGTTAGGTGGTGCAGTGGAGAGAGTGCTGGGCCTGGAGTCAGGAAGACTCATCTTTCAGAGTTCAAATCTGTGCTCAAACACTCACCAGCTGTGTGACCCTGGGCAAGTCACTTAACCCTATTTGCCTCAGTTTCCACTTCCATAAAATGAGCTAGAGAAGGAAATGGAAAGCGACTCCAGTATCTTTGCCCCAAGAAACCCCAAAACTGGGTCACGAATGAGTAGGACATGACTGAAAACGACTGAACCACAAAATAATTGCATTTGTAGATTCAATGTCTCAGATTTACTCGAAGCAAGGCACATCTACTATCTACTGTATTCTTCAAACTTTTCTTAGAATTTTAGAAAAACAGCATTAACTCCTTCTTCTGTAACAAAATGCGAGAACAAATACTACATACTGAAAATTGATAGCTGAAAGGAGTTATATTCTTCAGCCAATCTAAGGCATAGGCTCTATTTAAAAGAGCCTGACCTTTAGTTTTCAATCCAACTAATTAAAAGCACATAGGACTAAGTCCCAATTAGTATGTATAACAAATTCCCTGAAGTATTATCATTATTTGAATTTGCAAGGTATATTTTCGTTGAATTAGGACCAATTACCATGTGTTACATAATTATAACTTCAAATAGTATGGATTAGAATACATGCAACCACTAGTATGGTGTTGGTCTAAGCCTAATCTTTGCCCTTCCGTTTTCCAGTTTTCATCAAATAGAGAGTTCTTTGCTAAGTAATTTATGTTTTCTATTTCCTTGAACATTAGGTTATTGAATTCCATTGTTTATAGTTCTTGCTTGTCTAGTCTGTTCCATTGATCTACCTCTGTTTTGTGACCCACACCAGATGTCTTTGATGGCTGCTGCTAAACGGTTTGAGGTCTGAAAGTGTGCTATACCTATTCATTCATATTTGATCATATATCCATTATTTTCCTCAACTTTTCTCTTTTCCGATGGTTTTGTCTCACTTCAAACTTACTGTTTCTATTCAATCAGTTCTGTCTCAATGAATAATAATATATAATAATATCGCCAAAGATTTCTTTAGCAATGACTAACCTGAGATTAAACCTGGAGTTTGGAGATCACTGATAATGGCCCTCGTGTAACCACAAAGGGTTTAGGTAGTGATGGGCCAAGGCAGACCAGGAAGTGAGTTAGGTAGGCTAGTGTGTGGCGAACAGAGAACTAAAAAATCAGCGATGAATCAACAGAGAAAAGGTGAAGCTAAAGTAAGAGTCCAGGTGCCTACCAGTGGCTTCCTATTACCTCTAGGATCAAATATCAAATCAAATCAAATCTAACCCTCTGTTTGGCTTCTAAATCCTTCATGACTTGGCCCCTACCTTTCCAGTCTTATACTTTACTCCCCTCTACATAGTCTGCCTTCCACTGATGCTGGCCTCCACACTATTCTTCACACAAGGCGCTCCCTCTTCTGACTTAAGCTTTTTCACATGCTCCCCCTATGCCTGGAGCTCTCCCCCTCTCTCTACTTCCTGACTTCCTTTTAAGTGTCCGCTAAAGTCTTGCTTTCTCCTGTATATCTTATTGTATGTGGTTGTTTGAATGTTGTCTCCCCCAAAAGACTGGGAGCTCCTTGAGAGCAAGGCCTGCCTTTTGACTTTCTGTGAAATCCAATGCTTTGCATAAAAAGTGCTTAATCTTCTTGACTTGACTTGACTGTACATAGAAGAAACAGGAAAGACAGGGAGTCTGAGTAGGACTAGAGCCAATGCTCCCAAATGTGAGTATACCCCTGAGATGGCTATGTCTATTTTCTGAGTTACCTCACCAGGCAGGTGCACTGGAGACACAGTAAGACTGTTTGCCAAAAGGAGCCAATCAGGAGCCTGGTGTTTTGGTTTACTGGTGTTTGCTGGCTGACCTTGCTGAGCTGTGCCCCGCCCCCCTCCCATGGCCCAAACCAGCCTTGCAGTCGACTGTTCCTGAAAAACATCCTGCTTCTATGTTCACCTGCTCCGGGGAAAGATTGTCCATTCCTTTTCCCAACATCTCCTTAAACTGCCCCTCTGTGGTTTTCAAGCATAGATCTCTGCTGCCTTTCCTGCGATGTAGGTTCCTTTGTACTTTGTACTGGGGTGCCTTGGCATTAGTGTCTCATTTTCCTCCTATAAAACTTTTTTGCTTTCAACTCAGCTTGGACTCCTTTGATTTTGAGGGATGGGCTTTGTCCAGTTGACACAAGTCCAGACTGGCCATGAGGGCACGGGTAGAAGTGTAGACCAAGCACAGAGGGACTGATTGGCATGTATTATGGTGTAAGCAGGTGGAGATCTCTATAGGCAGTAGAGATGGTATGCTGGACATCAGGCTGGGGCAGGCATGGAGTGACCGTGTAGCAGGTCAGGCCCCAGATAAATATCCTAAACAAGAAGGTCAGTATGTGGCCACTGAAAGATTAAGTAACAGGTATGAGAGTGCGAGCACAAGAATCAGCAGGAAGATAAGACTTTAATGTTAAGTGAACTTCTCCAAGGCAAGGGATTCTTATATGCTACCTGAGTGGGGCCAGGACTAGGATCATCTGACGCAAGAGTGACTCCAAGTCTGTGGATAGGGACATGTCAACACATCTAATGAGTTGTCCAGGAATAGGGAATTTAAACTGACAGTTTAGTAACTGGGTAAATTTCCAATGAAATAAATCAATCCTATTCCAATAAATGGTTTAAAGTTGTTTAATGTTTTCTTCAATATACTAAAGAAATTTTATTTCTGATAATTTGTATACATATCCTAGTAAAGGTCTTCCTTCTGTCAATGACTATCAGAAGCATCTGTTCTTGAAAAGTGGTCTGGGGCATTGAGAAGTCTAGTGATCTGCCCATGGTCATGCCAATCATTATTTCTCAGAGGCAAGGGACAGGAACCAAGGTCATTCTGACTTTGAGGCTGGCTCTCTACCATGCCATTGCAGAGGGGAAGGGGGCAGGAGAAGATTTATAATTGTGAGAACAGCAAAGGCTCCCGAGGGAGGAAGGAAACAAACATCTATTAAAGCACTGTGCTAAAAACTAGGAATACCAATATATAGTTTTGAAATCCAAAAGGTCAGGAACGGGTCTGGTTCTCTTTGGCCTGGAGGTGTAAGAACAGTGTTACTGGGTAGTATAAATCTCTAGGATCAGGATAGCACACTAATAGGGCAAAGTCTGCCTAGAGTGCCTAAATGTGTACTTCCACCTGTGCCCTGTCCAGAAATCTTATCTTTCTTTCAATATCATTGCCTCAGATGTACTCTAGGCTGAATGTAAAGAGAAAATGTTTTTCAGAGACTAAAGTTCTTTGAAATGTTTAAAGAATAAATGACTATATTATATATATACATATGTGCGTACACACATGTACATACCCACATGAGCACACATGTACATACACATGTGTATATACACATATGTATATATATAATACATGTGTGTATATGTGTGTGTATATCTATAATCTCATTATGTACTCAGTCCATTGCCATTGCAACAATCCATCCTGACAAGGGTACTCTCTAGTTGAGAGGATCAGGACACTTTCATGGAGGAGGTGACACTCGAGCTGAGTCTTGCAGAAGGGGAACATATCACTAGGTAGAGGTGTTCTAAGCGTAGAGATCAGGGTGGGCAGAATCATTTATGTGGCAGAAAAAAGGACGAAATCAGAGCACAGGAAGCAGCAAGGTTTGACTGCAGTATGAAGCAAATGAGAGGGAGTATAGGGAATTACAACTGGAAAAGTAGATTGGAGCCAGATTGCAGAGTTCCATGAATATTAAGGCAAAGAGTTATTATTTTATTTAGTGGGTAATGCAGACCACTGGAGTTTTGTTTTGGGGTTTTGTGTGTGTGTGTGTGTATGTGTGCAGGAGAATGGCCAGATTTGTGCATTAAGATGATTACTATGGTGGTTATGGGTGTATTAGAGAGGAGAGAAATAATAGTTCAGATAAGATGTAATGATGGCTGGAGCTAGGGTGGTGGCAGTCTGGGTGGAAAGTAAAGACAGATAGGAGATAATTTAGAAGGAGGGTCAACAGAACTTTGTAATGACCTGGTTCTGGAGGAGGTAGATGCAGTAGAAGGAGGGGGAAAGGAAGAGGGTGAGGGAGAAGGTGCCAAGAATGAGTCTGAGCTTTTGAACTTCTGTGACTGGCAGGATGGTGGTACCATCAGCAAAAATGGGAAAGTCAGAAGGAAGAATAGGTTTTGGACATGTTGAATTTGAGGTGTTTTGTTGTAGTTTTCTGAAATTACTGAAAAAGATCTTTAGTACCTGTATATCTTTCCCCCTCTGAAGTTAATATTATCGGATTACATGTCAACACTGTAATCATAGTCTGCTGTGGCCTAGAATAGAGGAAATCTAAGCACTTAATTAATCACTTGTCTTCACTTGGCAGGATGTTAAGGTCAAGATCCTTCACACTAACCCCAATACTTTTATGAAAGCATTCTAGTAAGATAGGAACAATATTTCGAATCCCTGAGGATAGATTAGTCCATCTAAAAGATAACGTGCATTGTTTTGTCCAAATTCAGTTACAAAATCTTTTGAGCATCTGGACTTAGAACCCTTTTTGAAGGATTGGATTTTTTTGTTAGTGTTGCTGAAAATTTAGATCCAAATAACATTGAAATTGGCTTATAAAGAACTCATATTCGGAGGCAAAATTTAAGTGTCTAAATGTGGCTGTGCTATATGGAGTGTGAGAGGCAATCACTGTGTCTTTCAAAACAAGGTCCATTTTGATAGAATCAACTTTCAGAAATGGTGTTGTTATTATTCAGTCGTTTCAGTTATGTCTGACTCTTCATTACCCCATTTGGGGTTTTCTTGGCAAAATTGCTGAAGTTGTTTGCTATCTCCTTCTCCAGCTCATTTTATAGATGAGGAAACTGAGGCAAACAGGGTTAAGTGACATATCCAGGGTCACACAGCTAATAAACGTCTGAGGCCAGATTTGAACTAACAAAGAGTAGAAGTATACCAAGTATTTATTATAGGTTGACCAACTTCATTCCCATATTTGATTTTATTATCTCAAACTCTAGAATAATCCAAATGGTATGATTGGATATTTTTCAATTAAATAATTAAATTGCAACCTTTTCTCATTAATGATCATCACCACTACCACAATTAATTAAATATAATTTAGTTAACGAACTAGAGAAATCGCCTTTTTTGAAAGTAATAACATATCTCTTTATATATTTAATCCCTTAATCTCCTGTCATTAAATAAATATTAAAACAATGGAATATGCAATTTATTAACAAATGAAATCAATAATATAACAATGATATAGATCCAATATTTTAGCTGAAAAAAATATCACAATCTTAAACCTTCACTAAAATGATAGATGGCATTACTTGAGAAAACAATCTACCACTATTGTTTCTCTCAAGATATGAAATAAATTGTCTTCTCAAAAATCCTCTTCACAAGATGACAGTGAAAATAGCTCCATCAAAAAAGATTTCTCCATCTCTTTTCTTTGTCTTCTCCAGCTTCTCTCTGTAGCCATGACAAGAAAACAATCTCTTCACTAGGCTCTCATAAAATTTTACTTACATTTCTTCACGTTATAAATTAGCATTCCCAACAAGAAGTTTCTCCTGTTTACTTGTCTTTTCCAAAAACTCCTTATAGATCTTTGTAGATCAAAGATTAAATTCACACACACACACACACACCCTTTCTGCCTCCATAGGGAGAAGCACCTCCAAGCCAGATATTTCTGTTGGTCCAAACCACCACCTTGAACTTGTTTTTTTTCCTCAGCATTCCATTTGGCTCTTAGAGATAAAATGACAGTATCAATAGCCTCTGTGCAGAAGTTAGTGAAATAGGTGTTATGGAAGTAATTTTATCACTGAAGAGCTCAGAGTGAGCTGAAGTGAATATTTGAAGTAATCAGCTTTCAGGAGCAACAAGAATTTCACTATTCCTCCAACTTTCCTAAGGTTCTGGGATCTCATCTATTTTAGTATTCCATCCATCAGTGCAGATTGCAATTCATTCTGTGCACTTCTCATCTACACTTATATCCTACCATGTGTTTACCACAGGAATAGGGTATAGGGAGGGGTCCACACGACATGCTATGGGCCTTGCTTGTATTCTCTTAACATCTCAAGGATACTGGTAAAGCACAGGGGTTTGCTGAATGACCAGCTTACCTTTTTACATCACACACTTCTTTGATGGTATCCATTACACTGCTCGTGGGTTTCTTTATTTGTAACGAGCTCCAAATTGCTTAATCACCATGTCCTCTTCAATCCCATTTGTGGAATCTTCAGCTTCACTTCTTCCTAAAGTCTCATGTTCCATGACTTGGAGCCATACAACATTACCAGAAAAATATGGATATTAAAAAGATGGGCCTTTGTTCAGGGAGAAGAATGTAGGGATGCTTATGAAAACTTAGTAATTTCCCAAAGGCAATTCAGTTTGTTTTCTTCTTCCTGTTCAATGCCAAACCCAGGCAGCTGCAGTATCCAGCTATCTGTTGTTAAGGCTGTTTAGTCATTTCAGTAGTGTCTGAATCTTTGTAACCTCATTTGGAGTTCTCTTGGCAAATCTACTCTAGTGGTTTGCCATTTTATTCTCCAGCTCATTTTACAGATGAGGAAACTGAGGCAAACAGGGTTAAGTGATTTACCTAGGGTCACACAGCTAGTAAGTGTCTGATGCCACATTTGAACTCAGGAAGATAGTCTTCCTGACTTCAGGTAAGGCACTCTAATCACTGGACTACCTAGTTGCCTTATATGTATATGTACATTTGTGTATATAGATGTATGTATACGTGTCTGTGTGTATATAGATGTATGAACTCTACGTTTTGTCCACTAAATTGCATTTTTTTCTAGCTGGATAATAGGCCTTGTTCTTCTACTAGATTTTTCCTTTATGGATAGAGAAATTAAATTCTTTTGAATGCTTATGCCACTCATTGAGAAAGTACCAGTGTTCCAAGGCTTAAAGTAATCAGCACAATGTCACCTGCAAAGAAGACTGTCTGGCGGGCCTTACCATTTGTGCAGAATCCCTTTTTAACCTTTATGACCTATGCTGGATCTCCTTCAGCACAGGATATAACTATCAAGGGAGCATATGCTTCCCTGTTTTATGCCTTGGTCATTATTAATAGAGGTTATCTGTGATGAAATCTCTAGAAGAATCTTATATGATTTGAATATATTCATTAGAAACATTTTTGTGGAGAAGAGCCTTTAAAGAGACCTTTTTCTCTGCCAAGTCATGTGCTAAATTTTTAGTCAATAAACAAAAAGCAAAATGGATCCTTGTCTCTCTACATCTGTAGGCTAGTTGTGTGACAGTTAAGATGTGGTTACTGTGGTATATCACTGGTCAAAGTCTGTCTGTTTGTTCCCTTCTGACACTGTCATCAAGGATGCCCTCAATACAAGTATAAACCACATAAATGGAAAAAAGTCATTATTGCTGTTCTATCAGAGATTTCTTCCATATCTTTGGTACCTTCCCCTCCTTCAGAAATCTTGAGAATTGATCAATAGCCTCGCAATTAATTGTGCCACTAAAATCACAGCTCTCTACATATATATATATATATGCATATATATGTGTGTGTATACACACACACACACACACACGCACACACACACACACACACATATATACAATTTAGGCCAGATGCTTTTTTCAACATCTGTTTTCTCCAGTGCCATTTTCACTTCCTCAAGAAGCTACCTGGGACTGTGGTGTTAAGAGGACAAAAGCAATAGGTCCATTATTTCCGATAGTAAAAGAATATATAAAAACCTTTGCCGATCTTTACCATCTTTAATCTGTTGGTTGTGGAGAGGATTAAAGTGAAGGACCTTAGGAGGAAGAGAAGAAGGAAAAGCAGAAGAAGGTGAAGGACCTCAGGAGGATGCAAGGATAAGGTGAATTAGATAAAGGAGGAAATTGAATAAAAAAAATTCGAGGGGAAAGAAAATGTAGTTGCTATATTATTAATTTAAGGTAAGAAGTTAGAGAGAGAAAAGAAAGGAAGATGAGAGTCACAGCTGTCAGGTTGTTAAGAGGTGCTAATGGGGCTGTCAAGGTGTTAACTTATAATCACTCACAAGTGGTATGAAAGACAGGGATCTAACTTCAATAAATACACAGGTAATATATTGCTCTGACTTGTGGAATAGATCAGAGGGAGAAAAGGGGCAGGACGACAGCATAAATGGCTGCATGCTAGGCTTGAAGAAAAGAGGACTGAAACTAGGTTAGGGCCAGTCCTGTTTCCCAGAGGGTACTGATGGCAGGGTCCCCAGGCCAGGGAACTATTTAGGAGGCTGAGGCAGCCTTGCAGCCATCTTCAGGAATTCACCTTCCAACAAAGCGGAATAGGGTCAGAAAGTGAGTGATGGAGGGATAAAAGAAAAAAACCAAACCCTGAAATATCAAATATTTTAAGAGAAAAGGCCTTAATAAATAGAAGGTGAACAGGCCTGAAGAACACCTCTCTATACTCCAGGTTATCAGGAACAATGCAGTGTTCCTTAAAAAAAAAAAAATAGAATGATTTCAATGAGAAAAGATATGTACTAAATGTTATAACGAACATTTTCTCCATCAAGAACCGTGGAACCACCACACTTGGACTCATCACACTTCCAGATGGGTTTATAGAAGAGCTTGAAATGGTACTGAAAAGAACACAAGAAAAGCAGCCAGATTAGATCAAGTACATCAAGATAAGATCTGTGCCGGAGATCATGTAACTGGGAGGGTGTTTAGAGATCACTCTCCGAAGCATGTGAAGGATGGAAAAAATACTGTTCATTGCTAGTATGGACAAAAGGCAACCAAAAGACCATCAGTAACTACTGCTCTACATGTCTACTCTCCCAGCTATACAAAAGCTTTACATGGTTCACAGACAAGTTGGGCCAAGATTTGTAGAAGAGCCAAACGTTCCTCTGAGGGAAGGGGGCAAAGTTCAAGGCCCTGCATCAATGTTGCATTGTCTTCTCCTCTCTTGAATCCCTAGTTCCCTTATCGTATCATTGATTTTGCCCTGCCAGTCTTCAGCTTTGGATCACTCCCACCAGCTGTCACCTTTGGCTACTGAATGAAGCTAGAGTAAATCATAGAACCATTCTGACTGGGCACTAACCACTTTGAGGCAATCCTGTTATACCTCTTATCACATGCTATCCCAATCTCCAACCCCGAACATTTCCTCCTTCCTCAAATCTCCCATTGTTCCCCATTCCAAATCCTCTAACCTAAGAACCTGGAGGGCATTGCTCGTTTTTTGTTTTGTTTTGTTTTGTTTTTGTTGTTTGTTTTTTGTTCTTCCTCATATCACTCCTATGCTTCCTGTCACTATCTCCTCCTTCACCTCTGTCTCACAGGAAGAAGTGGCCTTACTCCCTACCAAGGCTAAACCCTCTACCTGGCTCAAGGGATCCCATTGCTTTCTTTCTCTGTCACCTGCACCCCATCACTTATTTCCAACCTCTCCCTGTCTATTGATTCATTACTTCCTACAAACATGCCTGTGTCTCCCTCGTTCTGAAAAAACCCTCACTTGATCCTTCCATGTCTGCTAATAATCTTCCTATATCTCTTCTGCTATTGTGTGGCTAAACTCCTTGAAAAGGCTATCTATGATAGGCGCCTCCACTTTTTCTTCTCTCATTGTTTTTATTAATCTCTTGTAATTTGGCTTCTGACCCTGATTCCACTGAAACTGCTATCTCCAAAATTATCAATCATCTTTTACTTGCCAAATCCAATGGCTTTTCCTCAGTCCTCATTCTCCTCGACCATTCTACAGTCTTTGACAAAAGTACTTCCTCCTTTTGATAGTCTCTTCTCTCCAGATTTTGGGACCAATCTCTCCTGTTTTCTCTCCTACCTATCTGACCACTCCTCATTCTCCTTTGCCCTCCTTCAAATCAGCTGGTTGGTTGGTTGGCTGGTTGGTTGTTCTCGAAGCAGACCAAAATGAAGTCACTACGCTTGAGTCAAGATTCGATATGTCTAACTATGGCTGATCAGATCAATATGAGCTCAGAATGCTCTGCCACAGGTTGGGCACAAATAGTCTGTGTGAACATTTGGGGTGGATACTCCAGACTTGTACATCTTGCATTTCCTTTAAGCTGTTTCAATTCTGCTTTGCTCATAGAGCACAGCACCTTCTCTGATGTGGGAATGCCATGCCGAGTGGTCCTGGGCCAGTGTCTCCCATGTCACACAATCAATTCCAAAGTTCCTGAGAGAGACCTTGAGAGTGTCCTTGTATCCCTTCTTCTGACCACCATGTGAATGCTTGCTCTGCGTGAGTTCTCCATAAAATAGTCTTTTTGGCAAGCTGACTTTTGCATTCGAACCACGTGGCCATATATATGCTCAATGACTTCAACATTGATTAATGATGGTCTGTTAAGAACACTATGGAAGTGTTCAGCCCATCTCTCCAGGATCTTGCCCCTATCACTAATCAATGTGGCTCCATCTTTGGCCCATAAATAGCCTTCAGGGCATCATAAAAGCGCTTTGGATTGTTACTATCAGCATAAAACTGAATTTCATCTGCCTTCTTACTGAGGCAAAAATCCTCCAAACCACACCCTCTAACCATAGGTGTACCATAGGGTTCTGTCTTCTTTTCCTGTTCCCCCTCTATACTACTTCACTTGGTCATCTCATCAGCTCTCACAAATTTAATTACCATCTCTCTGCTGATGATTCTCAGATCTACCTTTCCTGCTCCAATCGCTCTGCTAACCTTACACACCTTTCAGATATTTTGAACTAGATGTCCAGTAAACATCTTAAACTCAACATGTATGATACAGAACTCATTGTGCCCCCAACTCAAGCCCTGCATTCCCTGTTGTTGTAGAGGGCAACACCATCCTCCTCGTACCCTTAGGCTTGCCACCTTGGAGTGATTCTCATCTCCTATCTCTTACCCCTCCCCCCAATATTCACTGTTGCCAAAGCCCACCAATTTCGCCTTTGTAATATCTCTCACATATGCCCCCTTCTCTCCTCTGACACTGCCCCATCCTGGTACAGTCTCTCATCACCTTATACCTAGATTGTTGCAATAGCCTGCTGGTGGATCTACCTGCTCCAAGTCTCTCTCCACTCCATTACATCCTCCATTCGGCCACTAAAGTGATTTTCTTCAAGTGCAGATCTGACTTATCACTGCCTCCTCAACTAACTCTAGTGGCTCCCTATCACCTGCAGGATCAAATATGAAATTCTCTGCCTGGCATTCAATGCCCTTCATAACCTAGGTCCTCCCTATTTTTTCCAATCTTTTTATGCCTTACTTCCAGCAAAACATTCTTTGATCAATGACACTGGATCCATCTCTCAGTTCTAGGCATTTTCTCCAGCTGTCTTCCAACCCTGGGATGCTCTCTCTCCTTATCTCCACCTACAGCCTTTCCTGGCTTCAAGTCCCAACTAAAATTCCATCTTCTACAGGAAGTGTTTCCTAATCCCTTTTAATTCTAACACCTTCCCTCACTTTCTATTCATTCTATTTATATAGCTTGTTTGTACATATTATGTTTGTCCTTTAGTTAGATCATGAGCTTCTTAAGGGCAAAAGCTGTCTTTTGCTTCTTTCTGTATCCCTAGCACTTAACATAGTGCCTGGCACCTAATTGGTGCTATTAAGCACTGATCATATGGTGAGCTCAAAAGATGGCAGAGACGGAGCTCCACTGGCACCCCTGTGGTATTAAGAGAATATGATGAGGAAGGCTGTCACCATGAGGGTTCAATTCTCTTTGTTGAACTTACAGGAGGATATGGACACAAACTGCACAGACAAGCCTGGATGGGTTATGACTTATGTTTTTGGATCAAAAATATATTATTATTGATTATGATAAATTTTAGACCAGTTTTTCATTTTGAATTTTTTTTAGGCCTTTCTGGATTAAGTTACTTGAAAATTCATTCCGAGATTCTTTTGTATTTTATTGGGGAATTTAGTCCATTTGTATTTAGTATTATAATTAATTCTATTCAAGTCAACAAACCATAAGTGCCTACTATACATGCAAGTCACTATGCTAGGCATCACTAATGCAAAGACATAAATGAAATAGTTTCTTGGAGAAGCTTATATTTTATTATGCTGTGGGGTAAAATGAATACAGGTATGATAGAAAGTATGAGGAAAATACCTTTTTATTAATTTTGTTTAAACCTAGCTTTGTGTGGTGAGGTTTTGTTGAACCCAGGATGTGCAGGAAGCATTAATAGGTCATGCTAACCCCAGTGACCCTCCATTGAAGCCAAAGATTTCTGCAAGGAATGCTTGGGCCCCAACTAAATCTTGCGTTGGGCCTTTGCCCTAAGCTTCTGCTCTGGCTAAATTTTTATTTCATGTTTAGACTTACCTGTGGATATACATCTCAAACAACCTGCATGCCTTATCTGGAAACTACCTATTGCAGGCCACTGAAGTGATTAATATCCTGGTGCCTCTTTTATAATGTGAAACTCCCCTCTGCCAAACAACCTAATAAAATTCTTTCTAAAAACTTTTTAAAAGAAGTTTTGAAGTTTGTTCTCAACTAACAAAGGGAAACAAAAGGTAAAAAGCACTAACAATGGGGAAATCAGGGAACTATTCATGAAGGATATGACATCTGAGATGAACCTTAAAGACAAGGATTCTGAGATGCAGAAATAAGAAGGGAATTCATGCTAGGTTTGGGTGACAGCTTATGAGAATTCATGGAGCAACGATATTAAGCATCAAATTTGGGGAAGAGCTAGTATTCACTGGAATATGAGTTCATGATGAAGGAATACAAAATAAGACTGGGAGAGGATGTGAGAGCCAGTTTTCTGAAGTTCTTAAATGCTAGGCAAAAGTATTTGTATTTTGTCCTATTGGTAATCGAGGAGGTTTTTGAGAAGGGGAACGACATGGTCAGACCTATATCTTAGAGATTGGACTTGTGATTTCATTGATGTAAGAAATTCCTGGAAGAAGAAACTTCCATTACCAATACAGGTAAGGCACCTCTTCTACAGTTTGGACAGCAGCCCAAACTTAAGCATTGAGAAGTTAAGGAATTTATCCAGGGTCACACACACAGTGTATGTCAGAGCCAGGCCTTAAGTACAGGTCTTCCCAGCTCTGAGGTCAGTTCTCTTTTTGCTATGTCACACCATTACACCCTTTCTTAAAAGCATTTGATGTATTTTCCAGTTTTGTGGCACTGCACCTGGAGAGGCAAATACATTTGACCAGCCCATTTGAGGTTTATTCCTTTTCTAGCTAGAAGCACTTTGTTCCTATATTTTAAGGTGCAGCCTCAAAGTCTCAGATGACATTTTCCTAGCCAGCTGTTAATTTCCTAAATCTGCCATTTTCTTCTAAACCACATTCCTTTAATTGGCAACAGAAATGAAAATGATTGTGAGCTCCTCAAGGGCAGGGACTATCTCTGGCTTTTCTTTGTAACCTCAGCACTTATAGCACAATGTCTGGCACAAAGTAAGCACTTAATATTTCACTCATTCATCGCATTTCCATGGCTGGTTGATTTTGTGGCTCATCTTTTGTGACATTTTTATTTTTATTGTAATGGTAACAATTCCTGTTATTACTTGCCAAAATATTGGAATTTCCATACTATTTTAATGGTTCATGGGAACAGTGGCACAGATATTTTAAATCAGGGCCGTCTTAGAAAATTGTTAACTTATGGTTTGCCTAAAGAAGGCCTGGAAATTCTGGGTTTTTTTTTCCTTTTCCCATTATCTTTTTGGAGTAACAATTTTGGTCTCCATGTGTGTGAATGCGTGTCACACACATGCGTACATATTCACATACATGCGTATGTGTGCATATGTATGTGCGTATGTATATATGTGTACTGTGTGTATACACATATACATATATGCATACACATGTATGTATATACACCACATACACACATACACATATTTGCCATATGTGTATGTGTGTGTATGTGTATGTGTATATGTATATGTATATAGTTGTGAGGCAATCAGGGGTTAAGTGACTTGCCCAGGGTCACATAACTAGTAAGTGTCAAGTATCTGATGTCAAATTCAAATTCAGGTCCTCCTGACCCCAGGGCTGGTGCTTTATCTGCTGCCCTACCTCATACTTCTCATGTTAATATATTTTCAAACTGGACTTGTGTGAAATCTCAACTTTTTTTCTCCTCGTTCTTGTGTGCTGCATTAACAATAAGGTAGAAAAATAAAAACTGTAATTCCTATTGGAAGGTGAGGATTTTGAAGGTGTTTTAATACAAGATTTTTCTTATAGTCACATTTTTTCTTTAACCATTTTTTAAATACTGGACTCACAATTACATCAGTGTAAGAAGTTCCTAGAAGAAGAACATTATCTGCATCTTAAGACTCCTGGAGTTGCTTAAGGCATGACGAGTTTAAGTGACTTGTTAAAGGTAACACATTTTCTTAAAAAAGAAATCACAGTGCACATAGTATGTTGGTTAATGCAAAGCTGTATTTTGTGCTAAGTTTTTATAAAGCACTATTTGATTCTTAAAAGCTCTCTCTTTTCTGAACTAGTGCCATGTTTTCTGAGAAATTTTCCCCAATTTTGCTTCTTAAACTGAATAAAATTTCTTCTTGTCTTCTATGAAGAAATCTGAAACTCCTATCATGCCATTTTTCCTAGCAACTCTAAGAAAAATAAGTAAAGACAAATTCATTAGTACTTTATTGCAGCAGGAAAATTTTTAAAAAATTTATTGTAATATGTAACAACTAATGAAATTTTATCTAAATAAATTTAATTATAGTCATTTACTCAATATCCTCTTTTCTTTTCAACAACATGTTGTGTTCATATTTTCATGCCAGAAAAAACCAGACACTTCTTTTGAGGTTAAAATATTGAAATTTTTTCTTTTCAAATTCAGACTTTACAATGAGTATGAAATAACGTGAATACATAAAGTTATACTGTTACTCATATTAAGGTGCTTCACTGAGTCTTAAAGGCTTATCTTAAGGCTAAAACTTCCATTTTAAATAACATTGTCTCCTATCTACTTTTTTTTACTAGGATGTTTAATTTTTTGTCAATTGAAATCTATGGAACTAATATAACTAACTTCCAGTATCAAAATAAACTGTTTTTTGACGTTTATTTTATCTGACATAAGGCCTTAACAAAAATTTTAAAATTGTAATTAGCTGTTTATCAATGATTTTAAGATTAAAAATTAGACTATATTTAATTCATGGCATCAAGTTAAAAGGAAGTACAACTGTGCAAAAGATCATATGATATCCAAATTAGGAGAGACATCAGAAGATAGCTTGGCTCATCTGTTCCCAAATAAGAATTCCCTCTATCTCTCACTCCTGACCAGTGATCATCTGGGCATTTGGCTGAAGACCTCCAGCGAAAGGATGACTAGTACAGCTCTTGGGTGCAGCCCAACCTACTTCCTGATAAGTCCTATTACTAGAGAAAGTTTTCCCTTACATTAAGCCTAAAATTTGCCTCTTTACAATTGTCACCCACCAGTTCCTATAGGTTCAATTATGTTATGTATATAGAAATTCCCAAATTAGTACTTGCTCTACAACTCCTACAGTGGATAGAAAATGGTACTTAAGAGTCAAGAAGACCTAGGTTCAAACTGCACCTCTAGACATTCAGTAGCTATGTGACTATCCCATTCCAGGCACCTTTTTCCTGACACTTTACAATTCCATGACAGTTGTCTTACTCCCACACTTGGCTTCCCTGCTCCCTTCCACTCTCTTCCCTCCCCAATTTGCCAGCTAAACACAGACCTTAACTTTTATACTGGCCAATACCCTCTTCCCTTCCCCAACTTGATCCCATAGTGAACCAGTTCAACTCTATATTCTTTTCTCTCAAGTACCTTGTTCTTTTATCCTATTCAAAGATTATACCCTGCTAAACCTCAGCCTTGGTACCTCCACAATTCAGTGTTTTTGTTCCTACTCATATGTCATCAAATGAAACTGAAGAAAAATCTTGAAACTGTGCTGACTGAATCCTCCACAAATTTCTGTTACAAAATCTGGGTCCTCACTGTAGCAAGGCAATCCTTTCATAACTTCTTAATTAGTTCACTATCCCACTCCCCACAGAGGATTTTCCAAGCCTTTTCATTCCTCTTTAAATCTCCATATAATTCCCTCTCCTTCCCACTCAGCTGAGAACCTCACCTTATATTTCACTAAAAAAAAAAGTTGTTTCCCCTTCCTGCCTCATCCTCTCATCTCACACCACTGAGATAAATGCCTTCTGCTACTATCTGCTCATTCAACCCATCTCATGTGAAGAGGTGGCCCTTCTTATTAAGACAAACGCTTCTATATGCACATGTAATCTCAATCCATTCAGTCTTCTCTAGCACATTGCCCAATCTATTTACTCTCTCACCAATCTTTAATTTCTCCCTTACTACTACTGGCTGCATCTCACACCAGCACACTGGTGTCCCTCCTGCTATCCTCAAAAAATGCTCATTTGATCTGTCCATTTCTACTAGCAATTATTCCATCTCCCCCCACACCAATCCTGCCACCCCCTCCTCCTTTTTTTGTGACTAAACTCCATGAAAAGGCCATCAACAACAGGTGCCTCCACTTCTCTTCTCATTCTTTTTAAACTCTGCACTCTGGATTCCCTCATCACTTGAACAAAACGGTTCCCTCCAAAGTTACCAATCGTCAAATCTAATGAACTTTTAGAAATCCTCATCCTCTTTTGAAGCCTTTGACACTGACAATCACCCTCTTTTCCTTGATACTCTCTCCTCTCTGGGTTTTCATGATACTGCTCTCTCCTGGTTCTCCCGTCTGATCTTCTCTGTCTTCCCTTGTCTTCCATCTCCCATCTCTGTTCTCCTTTGCTAAAAATTAATCCAGGTCATGCCTGCTAAACCTTGAGTGTCCCTCAGAACTCTGTCCTGGGCCTTCTTCTCTGCATATACACAATTTCTTTGATATCATCTCTAGGCCATTTATCTGATCCTAGTTTCTCTGCTGACTACCTCTAGTCTCACATCTCTTAACTACTCTTAGGCACCTCAAAGTCGATGTCCACCAGATATCTTAAACTCAAGATGTACAAAACTCTTTCCCCCAAGTTCTTCTCTCTTCCAAACGTCTCTATTACTGTTCAAAGGTACCTGTATTCCCGGCCTGGAAATCCTCCTTGTCTCATCACCCTTTTTTTTACCTCCCCTCTCCCATTATCCAATCACATTTGCCAAGCCCTGTTGTTTCTGCCTACATAACATCTCTCATATATGTCCGCCTTCTTGCCTCTGACGCTGCCACCCCTGGTGCACACATTCATCCATTCACTGACATAGCCTTCAGCTGATAGCCCTGCCTCACATCTCTCACCACTACAGTCTCCTCTGAGCTGTCAAACTGATGGTCTTCCTTAAGGGTAGATGTGACCACGTCATCCACCTATTCAATAAAGTCTAGTGGCTTACTTTTAGAATCAAATAGAATCCTCTTTGGATTTTAAAGCACTTCATGCCCTAATTCCTTCTTACTTTTACAGTCTTCTTATACCTTAACTCCTCCCCCACATACTCTACAGTCCTGTGACACTGGCCTCCTTGCTGCTCCTCACACACAATCCTCGATTCTAATGACTGAGCATTTTCACTGGTGGCACCCCGCCCCCCCCCCCCAACGTCTAGAACTCACTCTCTCTTCATCTCCACTCCTGGCTTCCCTGACTCCTTCAAAAGTCCCAGCTAAAGTCCTACCCTCTGCAAGACAACTTTCTTAATTCTTAACCTTAGTGCCTTCCTTCTGTTCATTATCTCAGATTTATTTATCCTTCCTGTCTATATCTTGTCGGTACATAATTGATTGCATGTTGTCTTCCCCATTAGACTATGAGCTCCTTGAGGGCACTACTTTCTACTGCATGCCTGGCAGATAACAGGCGCTTAATAAATGTATGCTGATTGATTGACCTTGAGGACAATTCACCTAATCTCTCTGGGCCTCAGTTTCATCATCTGTAAAATAGGGGAACTGGACTCAGAAGCCCACTAATGTTTCCTTTTTCCATCTCTAAATCTATGATCACATGAGCCTCTCTCTGGTCCTCATTTCTTTCCTTATCTGTGATCCTGCTACCACCGACTATCTTTTGGACATTTCAAACCAGAAGTCAAATTTTTCCACCAAATCCAAGAACCTCCCTATTTCTGTTGAGGGTAATACTTCAGTGGTATCTTCGACTCTTCCTTCTCTCATATCTAACCAGTAGGTTGCCAGATTTGATCAATTCTCCCTTCAGAATATCCCCCACATTTATGTCCTTTGATCTATTCACAGTTACTGCCCTAGTCCAGACCCCCTCCTCCTCTCACCATGACGTCCTAATTGGCGTCCTAGCCTTGCCCCTCCCCCCTCCTATCTCTCCACTCAGCTGCCAGTGGGATATTCCTGACCATGTTACTCCACTGCATTTAAAGCCCTTTACAACTCGGCTCCAGCTTACCTTTTCCAATCTAATACACATTCCTCCCCATTTCACACACACTACAAGACTGGCCATTTAGCTTTTTTTCCCTGTTCCTTAATCAATCAACAAACATTTATTTAGCACCTGCCCTGTGCTACATGCTGGAGATACAAAGACGAAAAAAATCAGCGTCTGCTTCTCAAGAAGCTTATGTCCTATTGAGATTTCCTCAGACAATCTATTCCTTCTCCCATCTCTGTGCTTTTGCTCAGACTAACTCTCATCTCACACCTGGAAAGCCTTCTCTCCCCACCTTTGCCTCCTTAGAATGCCTTGTTTCCTTCAAAACTCAGTTCACATGCCTATGTGAGGCCTTTCCTGATGTCCAGTTCCTAAGCGCTTTCTTCCACCCAAACTACTTTGTTTTGCATATACTTGTACACGTACATGTTGTCTTATCTGAAACATGTAAATTTCTTGAAAACAAAAACTAATTTATTTTTATCTTTATATCCTCATCAGTGCCTGACATATAATAGGTGTTTAATAAAGGCTTACTGATTCATTGCTCCTTGTTCTGCCCTCTGAGGTCAAGCAGAACAAATTCAATCCCTCTCCTTTCAGATACCTGAAGACTGTTACCATGCCTCCCCTATACCCCCAAAGAAATCTTCTCCAGATTAGACATCCACAGTTCTTTTGATCAAGCTTCATGTGGCATGAACTGGAGAACTTTCACCCTCCTGATGGCCTTCCTCATGACATTCAATAGCCTACCAATGTCCTTCCTAAAACTGTCCAGAACTGAATACAATAATCCATTACATGATATGAGAAGGATAGCATACAAATACAATGAGTCTATTAAAATTCCTAATTCCTGAATGTCAGGCCTCTTAGTGCAACCTAAGACTATATTAGCTTGCTTGGCTACCATCTAATATTGTTGATTTTTCTTGAGCTTCATGCCCACTAAACTGCCCAGATAGTTTTCAAACTCCTGGCTAGCTATGCTCCCTTTATCTCGTACTCGTGAAGTTGCCTTTTTGAATACTGGGTTGAAACAATGCATTCCATCTTACTAGAAATTCAGTTCAATGTTCTAAGCTGTCCAGAACTTTAGGAATCCTGACTCTATCATAATGTAATGTATCGGCAACACAAGAAGTAGCGTGGTCTAGGGGACAAGAGCTTGAGGCTCAGTGTCAGGACAAGCTTTGTTCAAATTCTTTGTCTCAGATACTTTAAGCTCAGTGACACTGGGTAATTCACTTAACCTTTCTGAGCCTCAATTCCCCACTTTGTAAAATGTGGGTAATAGTAACACCTATACCTCCCTTTCAAAGAATTATTGTGAAGCTCAAATAATATAATGTCTATAAGGTGCATTGTACACTTTTTAAAACCCTTCATATTGTGAGTTAATATCGTGGTTATGATCTACCATGATGATCTCTCTATGATCTACTCCTCCAAGGTTTACATCATCTACCCATTTGACAAGCACGCCATCTAGGTCTTAATCCATGTTATTCATAAGAATATTAATCAACATAGGACCAATCCATATAACTGTATCATTGTATAGCTCATATCTCTCAACTTTGTCCACACACATACACACACACAAAAACACAACATGGGAGACTATGAAATTTTTTGCTAAATAAAACCTTTAGCATTCCCTTAATCTGCCACGTTTTTACACTATCCAAAAAAGGGCCTGTGGTTAGTCTGTCACAAGCTATTCTGGATGAAGCCACTGTGACTTGATGATCACTGTTTTCACTTTAATAACATATTCTAGAATGTTCTAGAAATAAGACAAGTTTAGTAGAGTGTAGTTTGCAGGTTTTATTTCTCTTCTCTTTTGGGGAAATTTTGACCTTTGCCCAACTCTGATATACTTGCCCAGTTCTCCATACTCTGAAAGAACTAGGCATCTTCCAGTTCTTTCAGTAACCTAGGAGGTGGTTTGTCTGGGCCTGGTGACATGAACTCAGAGATGGCTAGGTTCTCTTACTATCTTCCTACTCATCTTGGGCATCTATATTAAACCATTTTGTTTTATCCTTTTCTGTCCAAAGATAGGTTTTTATTGGCAGAGAAAACAAATTAAGAAGTGAGAAATACTGTCTTCTTACTGTTATATAGTATCTTCTTAAAAAAAAAGTTTGTTGAATGGGTTATCATTCCATCTCCCCCTAGTCCTAGTTAGCAGAACCATCTTTTTTCTGACCCACATCTTTTCCCTAACACAACTAAAGAAAACCAAACCAAACTTTCTTGGTTGTCCTCAGTAATCCTCACCAGCCTCCGAGCTCGTTTTACAGTTCAGCCCTATCACAATTCTTACGGACCATGCCATGCTTTTCCATCCCTCCCTAGAGGAACACACATATATTGCATAGTAAAAGGCTAAATATCCATAGCAGGAAAGACCAATTAACAAATTCATGAACAACTAATTAGTTCTCTTTAAATTTCTCCTGTGAAGGATAGGAATTTATTACCTTAAGTACTGTCCTATCCCTTGATATGATAGTCAGCAGTGATTTGGCCTGTGCTACTATTTCCATAAAATATTTTCCATTTGTATGTTATAGGGGACTACTCAGTGGGAGTCCCATCAATCAGTCCTCCCATTATACTTTGCTCCTATTTAAAATAATGCTTTATGGTTTTAAAAAAAGTATTTACATATATAAATTGATCTTTGTAACAACTCTGAGAGATTGAACAAACTGACATGTAGGGTGTCCCAAAAGACTTAGTGCAATTTTAAGCTATTAAATTTTAAAACTGCACTAAGATGTTTGGGATATCCTGTATATTAGTACCATTTTGTAAATGGTAAACTGAAACATAAGGAGGTTACACAGAGCTACACAGCTAGTAGTAAACTATAGTACCAGGGACAGAACTGAGATTTTCTAACTCCTAGGCTGTTGTTCTAATCTCTCAAAATTAAAGTCTTATAAAATTTGAATATATACGTATATGCACTAATGACTATAATAAAGGCAGAAGTAAATTCAAGGAAAATTTGAAACTCAAAATCTTGTGGAAATGAATGTTGAAAACTAAAAATAAATCAATTAATAAAAAATAAAATAAAATAATCAAAACATTAAAAAAAAAGAAGTAAATTCAAATGTGGGTAGCTAGGTGGTGCAGTGGATAGAGCACTGGTCCTGGAGTCAGAAATACTCATCTTTTTGAATTAAAATCTGGCCTCAGACACTTACTATGCTATGTGACCTAGAGCAAGTCACTTAACCCTGTTTTCCTCAGCTTCCTCCTCTGTAAAACGAGCTGGAGAAGGAAATGGTAAATCACTCCAGTATCTTTGCCAAGAAAATCCTAAATGGGGTCATTAAGAGTCAGACAGGACTGAAACGACTGAACAACAAATTCAAATAAGGGTTTGGCGCTAACAGAAGTATAAACATGGTCCAAATGAATTTAATCATTGCTACATGACATATACAGGTATGCCTATGTATATATTATGTATATTAAAACATCTGTACATATAATTTACATATACATAATGATATAGCTCCTTCATGATAAATTTTTATTTCAAATTCTTTTTAACGTAATTACATAATATACTTTCATAAATCCTTTTCTAGAATTATAATTGTGTTACTGTGAATCTCTAGTATAATCTATCTATACTATTATTCCCTATTTGATGCCTATTATAGCTCCAGAGAAGGAGGACGGGGAATGTCCTTTAAAAATAAAAACAATTATTTGCCTTGCCCTTGGGAAAATGCAAACAAACAAAGCAACAGAATAAAAACTCAGCAAGCTCTAAAAAGAAGAAAACTCAGAGCTGCTTAGGTTTTGCTTTAGTCTGAGAAGTTTTATTGATCATTTCTACCACTAAACCTGCTTTTTCAACTTCATCCTGACTTCTGATCTCTTGTTCATTTCCTGTATGTTCTCTCTGTCCATCTTTCACAATTTAGCTTCATACTTGACACCTTGATATCCATCCTCAACCCTGTAATCTGCCACTTTCAGAATTTACCCTTCAACAAAGACCCTTATCTCTAACACAATTCATTATTCACAACCTACTAATACTCAAAGTTGGTTTAATTTATGGTGTTATAGCAACGAAGCTGAGCCTTCACTGCTACTTACAATCATACTCTACTCTTTACTCCCTTATATCTTAGAGTCTGATATTTGTTAGCTGTGTGACCCTGGGCAAGTCATTTAACGTTTCTGACCCTTAGAGTATTTGATTTGTGCTATCAGCCCCCCAAGGCCACAGAAATCCCAATTCATCTCCTTTCCCCTCCAAAGCTTACTTTCTGATTAACCTATTTGTAAGTGAGTGGCAGGACTCAGTCATCCAAGGTCCAGTGTAGTAGAGTGGATGGGCTGCCCTTGGGAGAGAGGAAGTCCTGGCTCAGTTCTGGCTGTTTGACCCCATTATGTTCCAAGCCACTCTAAGATTTCAGAGCTGCACAGAAGTTGCTGATCGCATTGCTCTTTTTGTTCCCCTTTCATTTACCTTATATATTCAGTTACTCTGTTCTGTTGATCCTACACTTTTTCATCATCTCTTTGCATCCAACCCCTTTTTCTCTGTTTCCATGCCACCTTTATAATCACATGCTGTAATAGCCTCCTAACAACTTGTCCCGCCTCCACTCCGCTTCCTCCAAACCTTCTTTCATAGCTGCTACCAGAATTATCTTCTTTGTCTCAAGATACAGCTAATCGTTCTTCAACAGGTCTCTATTTTTAACTGTGTAAAGTTTAAATTACTTGGCCTGGAATTTAAAACTCTCCATCAATCTAGCACCATATCCTATCCTTTCTAAGTAAATTTCAGGGTATTTTTTTTTAACCATTAGATATTTAACTTGAACTACATGCTATCTCTTCTATAAACTCCACATACTCTTCAACCTTCCTTTGTTTTTTCACACTGGTCTCTAGGCCTAGAATATCTTCCCTTACTTTTTTAGCTTACTGAATTCTTAGTTAGCTTTTAAATCCTAAGTCAAAGGCCAACTCTGCCAGGAGGGCTTCTCCGATCTATTCCTAGCCATCTTACCAGTATTAGCTTTACTCTCTCTCCCATTTTATAGCTGTCTGTCTTGTCCTCTGATGCATGTATTACACACTGTTTTATTCCACTGCTGTTTGTATATGTTTGCTATCCCCAACTAGACTGTAAGCTTCATGAGGGGAGTTATCTCATCAAAGGTCTATGCACTTTCTGCACACAGCTGCAATTTAATGAATGCTTACTGAATTTAACTCAATTTAACAATGGTTGAGGGCAGGAGGAAGACCACAGAGCTGGGGAGAATTAAGCAAAAGAAAAGATAGAGAAGGTAGACAATGTCCCAGCTCTTCCAACCTGGTCTTCCAAACTAGATTTCATTATTTTCTTTGGAATATTATGGATTTGTAAAACATCAGACAAGCCTATTATTTGGATGAAAGCAATATACTCCAAATAATTTTAAACCATCATTTAAAATTATCTGTGGCACTCAATTCCATCAGTGCAGAAAATCAAGCATTAACTGTATATAAAAATTATACCAACCAACCATTCTGAAGAATAATTTGTAACCATGCTCAAAGGGCTATAGAACTGTGCATACCCTTTGATGCAGCAATACCACTACTAGGTCTGTGTCCCAAAAAGATCAAAGGAAAAGGACCTATATGTACAAAAATATTCATAGCAGCTCTTTTTGTGGTGTCGAGGAATTGGAAATCAAGGCGATACTCATCATTTGGGGAATGGCTGAACAAGTTGTGGCATATGATTATGATAGAGTACTGTTGTGCTTTGGGAAATTATGAGGGGGTGGTTTCAGAAAAACATGGCAAGAATTATGTGAACTGATGCAAAATGAAGTGAAAACAACTGGGAATCATTGTGCACAGTAACAGCAATGTTGTAACGTTGTAATGATCAACTGTGAAAGACTTGAACACTCTTATCAATAAAATAATTCAAGACAATTCCAAAGGACTCACGATGAAGAAATGTTTTTCACCTCCAGAGAACTGATGAACTCTGAGTGCAATTGAAACATAATTTTCTCATTTTTTGTGACATAGCTAATATGAAAATATATTTTGTATGATTTCCCATGTATAATTGATAGCATTTTGGTTTTCTTTTCTGTATGTGGGAAAAAGATGGAAGAGAGAAAGAGAGAACTGGCAACTAAATTTTTTTAAAAAAAGGAATGTTAAAAATAATAATAATAGTAAAAATAAAAATGATTTACACCAAGAATGTAACTTATGTCTAAACACAAATGTTATCGACCACTGCCAATTTACCTTAGGCAACTGAAATTGTGCTTGTCCCTGTGTAGCTAAGTTAAAGAAGGAATTTAAGAATAACTCAAAGGACCAAGCTGTGTCAATTGGTACAGTGCATTTTTTTTATCCACAATGCAAAGAAAATAGATATAAGATGAAAATTATTTCAAAGTGAAATTGTAATAAAGTGTTTGTATTACTTCATGTGCCTAGTCTTTCACATGTTGAGTATAGGGTATTGTAATAGGAAACACATACCTCTTTGAGACTATGAAGTTATTTGTGTAGCTAACCAGGCACCAAAAAACATGTTATCATGGAATCTGCTCTGTGAAACTATTTAATTTGGAGAAATAATTTAACTTCTATGATTTTCATACATTTGACCGAATACTTTACTATTGTTTTCACACCGCACATTTTTCTTTCTTCATTTTTTTAGTTTTCTATGCCTACAATAGCTTTCCTTACTCCTTCTGCCTATTGAATTCCATCTTAAAGGGTTAGTTTTTGAGAAACATGATAGTCAAAGCTATCACACTCAAAAAGCATAGAATTACACCACATAAATGAAGCACAATCAACTAATTGAAGCAAGAATGAGAATTGTCATCATACAAATCACTTTGTACTTTTGTAGCATTTTTCCTTAGGCACTTAGAATGTGGAATAATACTGTACTTTTCTGGCTATGCACAGTAGCCACATGCCCTAATTTGTCAACCCAGAAATCTAAATCTCTTTGATGTGTACAGTTTTCTCTTTCATTATCAAAAAATTCTAGTTATCTTTCTAAATATATTTTTACATCACACATCATAGTTAAATTATTTGAAGGATTGCATTTAAGAAGCAATGTAAATTTATTGAAAATTTTATTTAATGAGGAACTAAAATTTCTTCTTCCAATGACTAAAACAAATTGAACAGAATATTAGCAACTATAGTAAACTGTACAGATCAAGGAGATGATGCCTTCAAAAATATTTTGTTTGATGTTCTAAGCCAGTGGTGAGGAAACTGTGGCCTCAAGGCCACATGTGGCCTTCTAGGGTCCTTCAAGTGCAGCCTTTTGACCAAATCCAAACTTTTGTTCAGTGAAGTCTGGATTAGTCAAAGGGTTGTACTTGAGGACCTGGAGGGCTATATGTGGTCTCAAGGCCACAGGTTCCACCAATCACAAAATTTTTTCTTTAACTTTTGTTAGTCTCATTATTAGTGTGTAACAAAGTAATTTATAAGATTACTTAGTTGAAATTGTAATGGAAATGTGTATTTTCCATAGTAGACTCCCACATTCATTAACATAAAAAGAGTATAAGATTCAGTTTATACTTACACTGTTTCTTCAAGATTACTGAGAAAAAGGTTAGTATCACTCTCAGTTCTATCCCGATCTAAGCTTGAGAGATAACTGAAGATGTAAGAGAAAGTCTCAAAGGGGATACGAGCAGGGCCCCCTTCAGGATCTTCCGTAAGGATTTCACAAGCATGCTTCATTGCACTTTGTAATGTCTGGAAACAACACCACCAGAGAGAAAAAAGTTACATTTACTGCTCAGATTCATATCATGATCAGTAATTACAACAAAGGGGCAAAAACATTTTACTGAAATGCTTGTCAGGGTATTAGAAAAAAGGGAAAAAGTAAAATAGGATACAATTGATCTAAAAACATCTTTTCATGGACTATTGAAAATTGTGAGAAATGAAAAAAGATCATGCGAAAATTTAGTGGGATTCCCTCTGTAAACAAAACCACCCTTCTTACAAGGCCAATTTCTGTCACACTAAATCTGCAGACTCAAGTTGGTATGAAACATTAACCTGTTTAAAATGATGGTCCTAATTCTGTAAACACATAGCTAACAAACTTTGAGATTTCTTTCATGTGTCCTAAAAAAACTTCAGGTCTTTGGGAATGCTGAATTAAAGTATTAGCTATGTTCATAATTTATTTTTACTTTTCTGACATTCTGTGACTTTACTATCCCGCTTTAAGTGCTTATTTAGGAGTATCCAGCTTTGGAGAGTTTACCACTTTTTGAAACTCCACCCCCCCATTTATATTTTTATAACACTCATTAAAAGACAGGAGTTGATTTTGCATATAACTCATATTTATATAATTCTGTATTTTTTGCATTTGCGCTATAAAGAAAGAATTCTTTCCTACTTTCTACCATCCATATAAATCCTGTAATTGATACTTGACAAACAGTCCTGAAATCCTAACACAATACAACAAAAGATGACATAAAGTAATCATTGGCCAATAATTATGTCATACTATAATTTCCCACCCAGAAAAAAAATGACACGGGGTTTTGTCTGTTTTTTTCATAGATGTTGGACTAATGTAGTGAAAGTGTATGTACAAATTACACAGATCTTTTATAGAAATTTGAAGTTGTAACTGGAAAGATTCCCTACTCTCTATTCCCCAACCTCCACAAAAACATGAGATTCTCTGAAAGAACTTTCAGTAGATCAAATAAAACTTCTGATGTTTCTCAATTCCAACCTAAGCATGATTGATATGAATGAAAAACAAGGAATGGGATGCTTTTTCTTTTTTTTTTTTTACAAATGAACTGTAAAATATTTTCAATTCAATAAAGAAAATAAATGAATGAAGTTGATACTATTAGTAAAACTGACCTTGAAAATACAATGGAGTTTTTTGTCAGACCTTCCGGGACACCTAAAAGGTTAAAGCAGCTCCTCCTTAAATTTTCTCTTTACTATGCCTTAAATACCTACCCTCCCCCCTTTTCTCTGCCTGTTGCAGTTCTATCAAATCTTTTCAAGAATTGACTTCAAATGCTTTTTCCAAAAAGTCTTTCCTGACCCACCCTGAAAAATCAAAAATTATCTCTATTCCTTTGTCTTTATGTTACATAGTAACAACAAAACCAATGGTACTGTGCTAGGCACTTTACAAATACAGACAGTTCTTGCTTTACTTAAGTGGACTGTTCTACAGACCTCTACATGAAGCAATTTTTATGTAATGCTAATTTGCCCCTTACCCACTCGCTTTATTTAGCCTATATAACACAAAGGCACACACAAAATACCTTTCTATAAATCATAAAATGTACTTAAATGCAGACATTAAATACTGTTATCACAATAAACAGAATTCTGAAATGAAAGGTAAGCTTAATGATAAAATACGCACAGTAACTGTAAAGTTAACAGAGGTGTGCAGTGTGATGCTCCTTCCTCATCCACACAACTCTACCTAACTACAATCTCTAATGTCCACTTAATTTTCATGGTATATGAATCTGACTTGTATCACTCCTCTGCTCAAGCACTTTGAAGCTTTCAAATATCTAATGAATAAAGTACAAAACATTTAACCTGGGATTCAAGGTCCTCCACAATCTGGTTCAAACATACCTGTCTAGTTTCATTTTTTACTCTTTTCCTTCACGTAGCTCTATCTGTACTGGGCTACTAATTGCTCTCATCCTGGCCTCTCCCATCTCAATGCCTTTGCTCACACCATTTAGTGGAAAGCGTTCTCTGCAAGATGTAATCAATCATTTTATTGCAAAACCCAATAGCCCTTTCTCAGTCTTCTTGACCTCTCTGTAATGTCTGACACTAATAACCACTTCTTCCTCCATTCTCTGAGCTGAGAACCTTGCATTATATTTTGTAGAAAAAATCGAGGCCATTCACCATGAACTCCCTTCTTCTCCCCCTTCCTCATCCATTACTCAGCTGCCTTCTGTTATTTTCTCCTCCTTCACACCACCTCACATGATGAAGTAGTCTTAATCCTTATCAAGGCTTAACCCATCTACCTGCTCAAGTAATCCTATTCCATCCCACCTTCTCCTCCAACAGAATGGACCCTCTGTCATCCCACTTCCTCTCTATTGGATCACTGTCTACTGTCTACAAACATACCCACTTTTCCTCTTATTCTTAAAAAAAACAAAACAAAACAAAACAAACCCTCACTTGATTCCCTCCCATCCCCACAATCATTCTATAAGCTCTTCTGCCCTTTGTAACTAAACTCCAAAAGACTGTCTTAAAGGTGCCTCCTCTCACTCTTAACCCCTTAACACCTCTGACCTTATTATTCCCCTGAATACAGCTCTCTCTAAAGTTACTAGTGATCTCTCACAGTTGCCAAACCCAATGGCCTTTTCTCAATCCTCAATTCCCTTTGACTTCTCTGTAGCCTGTGACACTTAATCACTCTTCTCTCCTCCATGATACTCTCTTCTCTCTAGGTTTTCAGGACACCACTCTCTTCTGGCTCTCCCTCCTATCTATCTGACTGCTGCTCTTTTTCAGTCTCCTTTGCTGGATCCTCCTCCAGACCACACCCTCCAACTGTAGGTGTCCCACAGCATTTTGTCCTGTCCTCTTCTCTTCTCCCTCTATACTACACTTCACTTGATGATCTCATAAGCTGCCATGGATTCAATTACCATCTCACATTCTCTATGCTGATGATTCTCAAATCTACCTTTCCTAGCCCAGTTTCCCTGCTGACCTCCAATCTCACATCTCCAGCTGCTTTTTAGACACCTCAAACTAGATGTTCCTAAATGCAACATGTCTAAAATGGAACTTATCTTTCCCTTCCAAACTCTCCCCTCCTACTACCTTCCCCGTTACTATAGAGGCCACTACCATCCTCCCAGTCCTTCAGGCTTGCAACCTAGGATTCCTTACTACCTCTCAAACTCCCCACCCCCAAAATCCAAGTCATGGCCAAGGCCTGCTCATTTCACCTTTGCATCATTTCTCATATACACTCCCTTCTCTCCTCAGACGCTGTCACCATTATCACCTCATGCCTGGATTATTGCAATAGCTTGCTGGTGGGTCTGCCCAGCCTCCACTGTGGTCACTAAAGTGCAGATCCTTTTATCTCACACACACACACACACACACACACACACACACACACACACCCCGTCCCTCAAACTTCAGTGACTCCCTATTGTCTCCAAGAGCAAATACAAAATGCTGTCTGCCCTTTATAACTTGCCCCCCCCCCCCCCCCCCCCCCCCCGCCACACCTTTCTGGTTCTTCTTACATCTTATTCCCAACATGCATTCTTCCATCCAATGATACTGGTCTCCTCCCTGTTCCAACTAAAATCCTACTTTCTACAGGAAGCCTTCCCCAAACCCTTTTAATTCTAGTGCTTTTCCATTGTTTATTATATCCTATTTATCCTGCATGTAGTTTGCTTTGTATATATTTGTTTGCACGTCATCTCCCCCATTAGATTGTAAACTCCTGGAAGGCAGCTGGGGTCTTCTGCCTTTTTTTTGTATCCCTAGTGCTTAGCACAGTGCCTGGCACATAGTAGTCACTTAATGCTTATTGACTGACATCTTAGTACAATTAGGAAAAAACGTCCAGCAGGTAATTGGTGATGAGATTCAAGAAGAAAGATTAGACCTGGACATAAAAGTCTGAAGTCCACATTCAACTTAAAATTAACAGGGAAGCACATTTTCATGAAGTTTTTTCACTGAAGAGAACCTAAAAATTGTGTAATCTCTATGTAATTTATATTGAATCAGTTCTAGAACCTATAAGTTTTGTAATGGTGAATTTCCAATATTTTAATTCCAGTTTAATAAGGGTAATCACAATAACAGTTCACATTTACATAGTACTTGAAAGTTTGCAACAAAGTACTTCACTAATCATCATCACCACTAGCATTTCTATAGTACTTTATGGTTTTTCAAAGAGTTATCTCATTTTATCCTTATAATAATCATAGGAGGTAGGTGCTCTTAATATCACCAGTTTACAGATGAGGAAACTGAGGTGAACAAAAGGTAAATGACTTGCTTGCCCATAGTCACATAGGTAATAAATGTGTGAGGCTGGATTTGAACTCAATTTGTCCTGACTTCATATATTCGCATCTCATTTGATCTTTCCAACAACCTCCTTACAAAGCTATTATTATCATCCCTGTTTTATAGATAAGGGGGAGCTAAGTCACAAAGAAAAGAAGTGACTTACACAAGTTCATATACATAGTAATTATCTGACACAGGATTTGGACCCACAACTTCCTGTTATACACTTTTTCTGCCTCCTTTCTGTTGAGAATGAATGAAATAGAACATATTGTCCTAGGTCTCAAGGAGCTGACAATATAGGTAGGAATGTACAACATTCAATACATATATGTTTACTTCAATTGTTTCAAGGATCTGTTGATTTTGTCACTATGGGTCTTATTTTCCATTGAATACATCCTCCCTCTATAAATTTAGTAGAGGTTGTCTGACGGAATTTGCCAAGGCAAAAAAATTCATCACCGCATAGCAAACCCATAATGAATCTCTTCAAAGTTTCCTTTGACTAGATCTTTGGACAATGGACATAGCCTTGTCATCAAACTAGCAATGGTGTCTGTGTCATTGCTTTGTTTTTCTATCATGTTGGTAGTGGGGTAGGAAATGGTGCAAAGAGGGAAAAAAAAAAGGAGCAAATAGAGAAATATATCTATTATTCCACTTCTAAGAGTGATTATTAAATGAGGAATCTTGTTCTCAATGCTGACAATCCAAAGAATACTTCAACTTTGAAAACAGAGTACACATTGTCAAAGTACAAGGTCAGATCTAAAAATGCTCATTGTTCCTTTCAAGGTTTCATCTGTTGGCAGGAAAGACAGACCCAGGACAGATAATAACATGGAAGGCCAACAGTCCCACTTTGTGGAACTTGGATTATAAATCTCCTGCCACTGTAGGGTTTTCAAGGGCCTGGCTTTCCATAGCCTATTCTACTGCCATCTAGTGTCTAGATAAACCAGTAAAAATTTTGGCAAAAGAGTGTCTATATTAGGTTAGAGAGAATATTTCTCATTTCAAAGTCAGTTTATGGATAAGAACTCAGTTGGCATGGGGTATAGTAGATCCTAAAAAAAAAAATGACCTGGATGAGGATAGGTATGGGGGAGATAGGAGGAAGGAAGGGGGCAGATAATTTCTATTGTATCCCCAAGGATTATTCTACCCCTTACTCAGGGATCTCCTCGCATGATATAGTTTTAGCATATGTATCAAATAGTTTCCAACAACCTGTGCCAACAATGAGGTATTTCAGGTGAGAAGCTATTAAAAATGATGATTTTCCACACAGAATCTACAAGGTTGAAAATCCCATATACTGAAGTCAAAGTCAGTTGTTGGTGGACAAATCAATTTGAAAGTGTCTGAAAAAAATGAATGATATTCAAAGGAGCAAATTTGCTAGAATCCAGGAAATCTAAGGAATTCATAGACTCTTAACAATTTGGCTTATAAGTTATACCATGTAGATAACAGTAAATGTACCAACATGTCAGGTCTTTATTTAAAACTAGCTTAATGGAAATAGTAGAAAAATTATGAACTCACTGAAAAACCTGAGCAGAAATGCAGCAATAAAATGTGCCCCCCTTTCATAGCAGCTAAGTTTCTTTAACTTAAGATATAATGTCAGATATAAAGAGATATGTATCTATGCCTATTAATACTCCAAGAATTCATTGAACTAAAAGTCTGAGCACAGAGGGTTCCTCAATTACCTGCTAGGGCTTTGAGAGAAATAAACTCTATTAAAATTAATAGAAGCTGAACTATCCTAAAAGATAAGACTCTTGTAGAGCAGTATGTATCTACTAGAGGGACTCCCATAAGATTTGGGGGTGGGGGGAGCGGGAAGAAGGGCAGCATGAGTTTAGCATGCTACCTGAAACTGCCGCTGAAGAGCAGCTGAATTCACTTCTTCTGTGAAAAATTAAAAAGGCCACAACATGACACATTAAAAAAAACCAAACTATTTCTTGTCATCTCTACTTCATTTTCATGAAGAAATAGCATCCTTTGAAATCATTGTTTTCCTGCCACGTACCCAATGTGAGTACTTGAAACCATGGATTCAGTTTGTACCTTTTGCTCCACCCTTGAGAGGGAGTGGGCCTGCATGACAATGTACTGGCACAATTAGTGCTAAAGCATTCAAATTACTGCAGAGAGCATTCCTATGGGATAGCCACATGGTTGGAATGCAAAAAAATCCACTTGCCAAAAAGACTACTTTATGGAGTACTCACACAGGGCAAGCACTGATATGGTGGTCAGAAGAAGTGGTACAAGGATACCCTCAAGATCTCTCTTAAGAACTTTGGAAGTGACTGTGTGACATGGCAGACACTGGCACAAGACTGCTCAGCATGGTGTGCCCTCACCAGAGAGGGTGCTGTGCTCTATGAGCAAAGCAGAATTGAAGTAGTTCAAAAGAAATGAGAGATGGGCAAATTTAGAGAATCCACTCCAAATGTTCACATGGACTATTTGTGCCTCACCTGTGGTAGAGCATTCTGAGCTCATATTGGTCTTATCAGCCACAGTCAGACACACTGTAACTTTACTCTAGCATGGTGCTGTCATTTTGGTCCTCTTCAAGAATGAAGGACAACCACCAATCCACATGGAGGCTTGGTGTATGTGAGAAGAATCTCACTCCCCAGTCTACATATTAAGAGCTGTATCTCATTCCATGGTTAATCTCTAGTCTCAGCTCTGCTTGCTTTCCATGAAAACCTTCAAAGGAAACAAGGGGCAGGGGATTGGCACGAGAGTTACCAGTGGTGGGCAGTGCGGTAGGAACCATGTAAATTTGTAAATAAATAGATAAATCATTTAAATATATCTTTTAGCAATATATCACAGAGTTAGAGAATTTCAGAGTTGGAAGGACCTTAGTGGTCATCTAGTGCAACTCAAAATTAAAAGGAAATTCCTACAACAGCATACCCCAAATGAGTGCAAGGATGCCCTGTGCCAGGAAGCCCAGACCATTCCACTTCTGTATTTGAAAACAGCTATTTGGCCTTTCCCTGGTTCCTTCAACTGTTAATCTTTTTATGGGCCAGAATTGGCCCTTGTACCTTCTAGTAGATACCCTTTGGATGGTCCTCAATTTATCATTGGCTTCCTAAACTGTGGTGTCCAAAGCACAACACAATGCTCTAGATTTGATCTAACCAGAGCAGAGTACAGAAGGAATATTTCCACTTAATTCCTGGAAGCGAGGCCTCATTTCTCAATGTAGCCCAAGAACAAGTTAGCTTTCTGGCCCTCACTTAGCTTGGGGCCCATTAGAATGATGCCCCATCTTTTTCAAACTGCTAACTCAGCTACCACTCCCCTCATCTTTTCTTGTGAGGTCAATTTTGGGCACCCGAATGTTTAACTTTGGTATTTATACCTACTAAATTTCATCTAATTAGAATAAAAACAAATAATTGGGGGAAAGAGATAAGGAAAAATATATCCCATTATTCAAAAGTAATAACGTTACTGACATTATACAAAGTTTTAAGGTTGCAAAATCTTTAAGGTTTCTCCTTCTAGGTGATATCTGTTGAGATGCCTTTTCAATGGCATAATTTAATCTTAACACATTTGAGCAGAGGGAATACCCTCTCTTTCTCTCCCTTAAATCAATGAATTCATTTGCCAGGTAGGCATTAAAAGTATATTATTAACCACCAACTGATTTAAGAGCATGTAGCTTTATTGATGACAAAATGTTGCCATCTAGTGTTAAAACATTTAAGTGGGTGAATATTTTCCAAAATAGATTCACAAAGCACTGTTTTTAATTTAGTTTTTCACTTCCAAAAATAGGGACATACGTATTTAAAGTATGAAATTTTTTACTTTTTTAATCACTGCAAATTAAATGTGAAATTTCATAATTAAGAGTTGCAGATTACTAAAACTGGGGGGGGGGGGCAGTGGTGCAGGGGTGGGTTTTGGGTGGGTGATTTCCCCTAAGAATTGAATTCACTTTCTTGTCCATGTCCTTCCATATAATATTTGGTGAGATGCCTCAGTGGCATATTCTGATCTTCTCCCTTCTGTATATACAAATGATACTGAACTTGTAACAAGGGCATACCCAAAACTTACAACATCAGTTAGCAGAAGCTTGTTGAGCCAACATGTTGTTGGGGAATTTTTGTTGTAAGTTTATAGTACAAACTTCTAACTAGAAGTAGCTGTGCCAAGGTCAAAAATGTTTTTCAAAACAAAAAACAAAAACAAAAACAAAAAAAGGGGGACAGCTTAGCTGGCACAGTGAGTAGAGTACCAGCCCTGGAGTCAGGAGGACCTGAGTTCAAATTTGGCCTCAGACACTTGAAACACTTACTAGCGGAGTGACCTTGGGCAAGTCGCTTAACCCAATTGCCCTGCCTTTCACCCTCAAAAAAAAAAATCAAAAATGTTTTTCATTACGCGTCCTTGGGCTTTTCTCCTGACTAATCATAGTCATGTTTCCCTTTTAGAGTTTCATAGCTGCCTCATCTATATATGAACAGACTATCTCTTCTTAATATTACTGCTAATAAAGCATCATCCCTCACTAACCACACTATCATCTCAAATATCTCTCCCTCCATCTTCTGCAACTTGAAATTCTACTTTGCAAAGGGCTTTTAAATCCTCCTTTCTGGCCCCTTCTCACCTCCCCAACTGTTTTTTTTTGCAGGTATCCAAAAAATACAGAAGTTGCTTGAGTATAATTATAACTAGGACGATTCCATGTGTTATGTGGGACACCTATGCCCTCTAACCATAGATGTTCCACAGGTCTCTAACCTGGGCCCTCTCTTCTTTTCTCACTCTGTATTAATTCACTTGGTGATTTCATCAGTTCCCAAGGATTATTATCTTAATGCTGATGATTTCTCAAATATGCCTTACCTGTCCCAAATCTTTCTATTGACCTCTAGCCTTGTATCTCAAACTGGATGTCCAGCATGTCCAAAACTGAATTCATTATCTTTTCCCCTAAACCCTATCCCACCCCACCCTGCCCTCCAACCTTCACTCTAACTATAAAGGGCAACACCATGCTCACAAGCTAGGAGTTATCCTGGATTCCTCACTATCCCTCACGCCCTATATCCAATCTGTTGCCAAGGCCCATCAATTTTCACCTTTGCAATCTCTCTCCATTACATACCACTCTGGCGCAGGCTCTCGTCATCCTCATGCCTGGACTATTGCAGTGGCCTGCTGACGGGGCGGCCTGCCTTGAGCCTCTCCCCACTCCAATGTATCCTCCATTCAGCCACCAAAATAATTTTCCTAACATGCAGGGCTCACCAGGTCAACTCCTCCCTCTGATAAATTTCATTTGATCACCTCCAGGATCCAATATAAAATACTGTTTGGTGTTCAAAGCCTTTCCTAACTAACCCCTTTCCCCTCCACTCTTTTTACACCTTACTCCCTGCCACATACTCTGATTCAGTGACAACGGCCTCCTCTTGCAGTTGCACCAAGGCACATCTCTCACTTTCTCTGGCTGCCTCCATGGCCAGAATCCTCTCCCTCCTCATCTCTGCCTCCTGGCTTCCTTCAAGTCTCACTTAAATCCCCTCTTGTACAAGATGACTTGTCTCAATCCCTCTCGGTTCCAGTGCTTTTCCTCTCATTTGCTTTCTATTTATCCTGCATATCGCTTGTTTGGACGTGTTTGCCTTTTGTCTCCATTACATTGGGAGCTGCTTGACGGCAGAGACTGTCTTTTGTTCCTTTTTATATCCCCAGTGCTTAGCATATAGTTAAGCGCTCAATAAATGCTTACTGACTAATTGACTGATATTTTTACACAGTAACTGCAAAATATTTTAAAATCCCTTATTGTAGTTTATTTAAGCTATTAAAGTATTATTTTATGCTTCCTTTACAAATGAGGAAAGCATGAAAAACAGATTAGGTAACACATGAAATGATGTGCAAGGACTTTAATTGATGGTACACATAGCACTGAAACCAAATCTTTCTATATAAACAATAATACAGAGGGCTGGTTTTTTTTTTAACTTACCAACATTTTTCCTGTACTTAGTATCGTGATTTTTAGAAAATACATTTAATTAATGTCACCAAACTTAAAAGGATTATGCCATACATTTCAATATTTAAAACTGACTGGTGATTTCATAGATACTCCCCGCCCCTCATGGAAATCACAACTCTATTATAGCTAAGAGCCGATATGATCAAAAAATGTGTTGCCCTGGGGCCAATCTCTCAATGAGGTCCTCCAAATTTGGCTAGGCTGCTCCTTGAAGATAGACATGCACCACCAGACTCACATCTGAAGGACTCGGCACAGCCTTTGAACAAGCCAGGTCATTGCCATGCTACAATGAGGCACGTCAGAGTAAGGCTTTAGAGGGGTGGAAATAAAACTACAAACTGCATATTGTAGGTCAGGAGCAAAATTACCAAAGTGGTCATAGTGCTTTTCAGTTTGACTTATCCAAAGTCATAAATTAATTTTTAGATATTTTTTTGATGTTTTAGAGTTGTTCAGAGGCAGCAGGTGGCCCAGTGAATTAGAATGCTGGGCCTGCAGTCAGGAAGACCTGAGTTCAAATTCAGCCTCAGACACTTACTGGCTGTGTACCCCTGGACAGCCTCTATTTTCTCCAGTTTCCTCAACTGTAGAATGAAGATAATAAAGCACCTACTCCCAGGGTTATTGTGAGGAACAAACAAGATAGTAATTGTAAAGCATTTAGCACAGTGTCTGACATGTAAGAGCTACTACATAAATGCTTATTTCCTTCTCTTCCCTCCCTTTTAGCTGTCTTATACAAAGTTATTAATATGCTTTCTGTAGATACCTACCCCACCTAACATACTACAGCCAAGTGAGAAAAATTTCATCCACTCTATCATGTCTTCAACAGGATCCATTTTGAGAATGAATTTGAGTGTTTCTACCGGCAAGCACAGAGTTTTCCATTTATCCTGAAGTTCTCTTAAATCCACAATGTGTTTATGAGCAAGCTTTAAGAAATACAAATGAAAAGTTAAAATCATGTAGCACAGGATAGAAGGCAGTTTTAAACAAAAGTAACTGTTGGTATTCCAAATTTCAAGTACCCTAGGGAAATTGAGTTCTGTTTCGTGTATGAAAAAATTAAAAGAAACTCCTAATAATATATGTCTTCAAGATGAGGCTTAGAACCAGAAGGGACACTGAAGATGATTTAATTCAGCCTCCTTCATCATGGGGAGAGAAATGAAGCCATGAGAGATGAAGTATTTTTCCAAGGTCACACAAAGAAATCTCATTCCCACAATTCTTCTATTTCTCAAAAGTATAATACTTCAAAAAGATGTGAGAAGAAATTAAGGTTATTATATCCTGAAGTTTCCAATACAAAGGCCAGTTAATAATAATCATGGAAGCTTTATTTCACTCTATGATAAGATTTTTACATTGAAAAGGAGACTTCAGGTGAAGAAACATGGTTCACTGTTTGCCAGATATTCTTTACACCTATGAAGTAACTATAGATTTCCCTTAAAGACGTCCAAAAACAGATTGAGGACCATATGCCAAAGAAGATGGTACTTTTCCTGATTAAATTGGATGGGGAAAAACCATTTATAAAAGAGATGTGATTTTTTAGGTCCACAAGACCCGCAAGACTGGGTTTGGTCTGTGTAAAACCCAGAGAGCTTGGCAAGGTGCTGTGTCACATGGATCACATACAACCTTACTCTAATCTATGAGGCATTCTACTATTTTCCCTTCCTGGAAGAAAAACTAATTGGAAGAGCTTAGCAAGAACACCTCTGACAAAAATAAAGATCAGAACATTTCAACTTTAGAGACTAAAGTACTAAACAATTTCTTTTTAAATATGTTACATTTTTAAAGTCAACACTAGAAACATGGTTCAAAAGTTTAAGGGAATAAATAATTTAGAAGATGAGTTGTAACTTTATTCATAGAAAAACCATGAATTAAAAAAAAAAGAGTATTCGATACATGTATTAATGACAATATAAGATTAGGTGACATTGAGTAATCCTACTTAGGGAAACCTAACAATGAATCATATAAGTGTGAATCACAGGAGGTAATTATATATAATTACAAGTGCTTCCTCTTCAAATAAACTTTTAAAATTCATTGGATGTGAAAATAGAACTCAATGTTTCTGGGTGGTGTCAACCACTTATAGTACACTTAGGTGGGTTTGATTTCAAGAACTAGGAAATTAAACCATATTAGTAGTATTAGAATGACAGTACAAAGATGCTATACCATTATATAGTTTAAAACAAGTGCAGGTGCAGGGGGACAAATTAGTTGTTGGTTGGACAGAAAAGGTCTTTGGTACCTGCTTGTGTAAAGTTTTAAGGAGTCCTCTTGTCAATCCTGTATCTGTTTTTTGGGTAGCCACTGGCAGTTCAACTCTCTCCTTCACAGGAAGGGGATCCCCTCTTGACAAAGCTGAAAAATACCTAACAGTGAAAGAAAGATCTTAGATCAATATTTATAATATAAAGAGTTAGTTTCTTAAAAGAACTTTGTGAGTGGTTCTAAAAAGGCAAGAAATGAATGAATGCAATGTTAGCTAAAAAGTAACTAAAACTTTTCCTGCAGGTTCTTTTTTTGCGAGGGGGCAGGGCAACTGAGGCTAAGTGACTTGCCCAAGGTCACACAGCTAGTACATGTGTCAAGTGTCTGGGGCCACATTTGAATTCAGGTCCTCCTGACTCCAGGGCCAGTGCTCTACTCACTGCGCCACTAAGCTGCCCCTGTGCAGGTTCTAACATCAATCTAAAGCAGTGGTGCCGCTACACTGTACATAAGGATCCCTACAGACCACACATTGACAGTTATAAAATGTAATAGTATCTATGCTTCATTGCATTTTAAAATTTATTTCATTAAATATTTTCCAATTACATTTTAATCTGCTTCAGGCTGTGCTCATATGGCCCACAGGACATCTATTTGACATTCCTCGACTAAAGCAATGCTTCTTAAACTGTGGGTCTAGACTCCATATGGGTGGGGGGGGCATCATAAAAAATTTGGTAGCAGTAAAAGTTTTCTGAACGTGCAATGACCAAAAATTAATTCGAAATCAAACAGTAATAAATCTGAGGTGTTTCTGGTAGCGCTCGCCCTTTTGCATTACACAACTTCACTGCAGCCTTGGTTCTGAACACAAATCATACACACTTTTCACTTCAAATACCTCTCAGGCCATGCATCCCCAACACTCTTGAAAAAAGAGGTCTCTAATGGAAAAAGTTTAAGTAGCCCTGATCTAAAGCATCAAGTCTGGGCTCTCGAAAAATACTGAACAGTTGCATTGTTGTTCTGAATTTCTCATTTTCTTGGATTTCTCCTCTTTTCCCCCTTTCTTGAAGTTGTTTTTTTTTAAATGCTAATATATTAATAGCTGGTTTCCCATTTTTATCATTTTTCTTTAATAGTAGCTCCAAATCAAGCAGGTTTCCTGTTAATGAAGTATTGATAACCCTAAGGCTGGATGTTAACCACCTGGGTCTGCTGTGCTGAGGAAGACATTTTAATCTCTCTGCCCTTTCCTCAGTCCCCAATAATCACAACTCTGACATTTCCCATCAATCCCCTTCATTTTTCCTTTCTAAAACAAGCAGGGATCCGGAAATTTGGAACTTTTCTCAATAGACTCAAAGAATGAATACCAACTCAGCCAAATGGGAAACTGCCAGGCTCTGGGGAAGAGGATGAGTAATTAAGGAGAGCTGGTCCTAACACTGGCTATTACTAAGTACATGTAGGCAGGATTGGCTTCTTTGCTGCCCTTTGGTACATGTACCAAATGTAACCGGTTTCTTGAACTTAATTCATTTCAGCACTCTATTCATTTAGACTGAAGGATCCTGAAAAGAGATTTAGTACTCAAGTATGAAATAATATTATCTTGCTACATGGTACAGACCAAAAAAGTCATGAAATGCAGGTAATGGACTCATGTTTATAGAGAATTCTACTTTTTCTCCTAATAGCTCTTGCAACCAATGAATCCTCATACTATGAGGAGCATAGGAGGAATTAAAACATTTGCATTTTTATAGAGGACTAAAATGATCTAAAGAAGGTTATCTATGGTAGGGCCAAGCCACAACCTTAAGTTTTCTGACTCCAACAGAAGGAATGAAAAGGATTAATACTGGTAAATAAGTAGAGCTTATTAAGAATTTGTGGTCAAAATTATTTTTTAATGTGTTAGGGCCTGAAAAATTCTGCTTACAAAGATGATTTAAATATGTGTGCTTATTTTTGTACCAGGATGTTTTTATTTGGGTTTTCTTCTGTTTCATAGATTTTACCCTCGTAACTTATGAAATCCATCACCAATGACATCTGCAATACTAGCAGTTTTACACTCATTTTTATACTCAGAATTTATGCTCTGTGATTTATCAGCAAAGACATCAAAAACCATCTTTTATTACTTCATCAACCAAAGCTTCAGGAGTGTTGAGAGATATATGTGTCCTTTAGTCAACCATGCCTCACAATGATATTACCTAAAACAATAGACTCTAAGGTGATGTAATATTACATCATATATGTATATGTATATATATGTATACATATATGTGTATATATATATACACATATACACACAGAGCTTTATTTTTCCACCACTGATAGGAATTTTACACATCTTTCATTCAAAATCAATTTTTAGTGGAAGAAAAGAGGACAAAACTAGAAAAGTCAAAATTCTATAATTTTAATGAAAAATAAAATGAAACCGAAACTGAAACTAGCATTTTGGGGAAGTACTTTTTTAAAAAGGATAGGCAAGCTTGGGCTAATGGGGAAGAATTAAAATTGTTTCGATTCTCCATCATTGCTCTTACGGAAGAACATGATGTTAGATGTCTGTTAGATGTCTAGACATGTCTGTCTAGAACTGGCCACAGAGTAATACTGTTTTAAGTTTTAAAAGTTCACCTCAAAACTAAAACTGTGTTTAAAGGAAATTATGTTAAGAATGTTAAGAATTATGAAGTTTTTTAATTTGCCATTTCTCTTTTTGAGCTCTTCTCCAATCACACCCCACCACACATAAAACAGACAACGAAGCAGCCAATCAGAAAGGATTCTCTCTTAGCAGGTGCTCGCGCGGACCAATCACAGGCATAACGTCAGACATCTCTCGTGTCAAAATTGTGAGTGCTTCTGCCAAAGAAAAATCCTATTCTTTGGGGGAATAAGAACTTTTTCACTAATAATTATTTTTTTGAGAAAATAGTTACCACAGCGCAGTACCCGTTTCTTAACAGGACTTGAGAGTTCCTTGGTTGAAATATTAAGGATTTCAAACTAAAAGCCAAGGCAAGCGGCAGAGGCGGTGACGGGCTTACCCTGCAGACCACTGTAGTACGTCGGTTGGCTGAGTTCGAATAGCAGCCTTGGTGAACTGTTTCAGGATATCTGGAAGTTCTGGGGGTATATGAATCTGCTGGGCGCAGAACATAGTATCTGGAAGAGGCATGATTCTTCGAGAGTTTAGCAACTCAAGCTTGAAAAGAAAAACAAAGTAAAATGTCCAACGGAGACAGTTTAATAGGCTCACTGCTCTAAGAGGAGGATCATATTTATGATTTAGTTATCCTGAGATCTTGCGGGGTGGGGGGGAGAGACTTATTTTTTTGGTGGGGGGAGACTGCAAAGTAAACGTTCTTCGGCATTCGGGAGGAAGATAGGGAACATAAAAAGCAGGATTTTAAGGTACTCCGCAGGGAGTGGATAGAGTTTAGTACTTTTTTTTTTTTAAAGCCTCCTCATCGCCCGACCTGGAGTCAGGCGGACTCATCTTCCCGAGTTCAAATCCGACCTCCGGCCTCAGACACTTACTCTGGACAAGTCACTTAACTCTGTTTGCCTCATCTGTAAAATGAGCTGGAAAAGGAAATGGCAAACCACTCCAGTATCTTTTCCAAGAAAACCCCAAATGGGTCGAGCAGAGTCGACACGACTGAAGACTACGGAACAACATTGCCGCCCAAACCTCTCGGGCTCTGGGAATGCCGGCACACGGACGTGCTCCCTAACTGGGAGAGCTCGAGGTCGCGGGGAAGCCGCCCCCTCCTCCCTCTCCTCCTCCCGGGGAATGGGCAGGGTCCCGACGCCAGAGCAGAGAGACCTGTCAGGCAGTGGCGCTCGGACTTATCCCGAGGACTGGGCGCAGCTTCGGGGGAGCCGCCCGGGGGACTGGAGCTGAAAACACGGGTGGCTTCTTGAAGGGGGACCGGAGATGTTGGGGTAGCTCTTACCGGCTCCTCCTGATCCACTGGAAATGAAGACCAACGGCGTAACCTCGAGATTACCCCACAAACCCGGCCACTGGTCACGGGGTGGGGTCACGATTGTTTCGCGCCGTATCCAGGCAACGAGGACGCTCGGAGCGGCTGTCTCCCCCCCCCCCCCCCATCCCGCCGCGCAAGCGCACAGACGTGCCGGGGTTGGGTGGAGGCGGTGAATGCAAGGTTTTTTCGGTAGTTTCAGGTGGCCTCGGAGAGCTCAGTCTCCCTGCGGCGGTCAGGCGAGATAACGAAGGTGGTGTCTACACCTTCCACTACCAGGCGGAGTACGCTCCGCACAGTTACCCAGAACTCTGGTTGGAGCGGGGCAGGTTTCGTGTCCCTTGCACCCTGATTTTACGCGCTGTTCTTTGGAAAGGCGGCGGCGGTGGGCGCGACCGTCAGCGGGTCAGAGCGGCTCGAAGCTTGGCGGCTGGCCGGCAGGGGGTCGGGGAAGTCTCTGGGTTCAGGGCTTGCTTCCGACACATATAATGGCTGCGTGACCCTGGACGAGTCATTTAACTTCTCATTCCCCCCCCCCCCCCCCCCCCCCCCCCCCCCCCCCCCCCCCCCCCGCTTAAGACCGTAGGTCCCAGAGCAGCTTCGGACGATCGTCGGTGGAGGGGAGTTCTTTGAGGGCTCCGTAACAAAGACCGAATCACCGGTCCGGTCCAAAAGATAAGATTTGGAAGGAACAAGTTATCAAGTGAACCCAAAATTATGTCAGGGAACTTGAAAGCAAGGCTGCCTTAGTTTATTGTACTACCAGTTTTATCCAGTGTTAGGTAAACAATTTGTGGACTAATAGTAATTTGCAACGTTTGATTAATAGAACCCCCAGAATAATTTTTTCTGAAGGACAAGGACTTTTGGGGATGGGAGTGTCTTTGTATTCCGAGGCAAAGAGCTCGATGCAAGACATTTAGTAGATTCCTAATAAATGTTACTTGAATGAATAATAACTGATGGCTAAAGGGGGCAAGCTAGGGATATTTTAAAGTAGTTTTTTTCTCTTGTCATTTAAGAGAGGCCATCCACTTTAACCTACATAGGTTAATTCTGTTCATCTTTTTGCCTGGTCCAAATGAATGGAAGATACCTGATACCTAATAATATTTAGCTTTAGCTTACTTTTATTTAAAATAGGAACATTTTACATTTAAAATACTGATGTGAAATTGGAAAGTTTAAATTTTCTCCGTAAAACCGTTTAATCTTCAGAATCCCTGTAGTCAGTAAGCATTTATTGACCGTCTACTATGTGCTGCACACTGGTAATACAAATACTAAATGGTGTAATCGTTAACAAGGAATCAACGTTCTATTAGGGGAAACAACCCGTATACATATAAGTTTATACAGAATACCAAATATATACAGAAGTGCAAAGGCATTAAGATGAGACTGGACCATAGTGTGAAGGGGATGAATGTATAATGAAGGATAGGTTAGGGACTAGTTTATGAAGGGCTTTAGAAGCAAAACAAGTTTATGTTCTAGAGGTAATACTGGAATATTGTAGTTTATTGAGTAGGGGAGTAGCCTGGTCAGATCTACTGAAAAATTGGATTGGAGAGTGGAGAAGAGACTTGAGTCATGGAAAACAATTAGGAATCTATTACAGTAGTCTAGGCAAGAGATCAGGATTTGAACCAATGTGGTGGGAGGGGA
>CM053622.1:281184930-281207581 GCA_028646595.1 Phalanger gymnotis
AAAAAAAAAACTTTTCAGAGACTGTTTTCCTCATTGGTAAAGTTTGTGAAGGGCTTCCAAATTATCCTCTTTGAAAACCTGTTGTAGATGGAGAACGTGAGCTATCTAAAAGTAGTTGAAAGGTTCTAGACAAGCATTAGGCACACTCCACTTGCCCTACAGCATAGGATTAGCATCAATAAGTGAACGTCAAGAAGAAACAGCTTTTGATTTGGCATAAGGAAAAACTTCTAGCAATCAAACTCTTCCATGAAAAAAGAAAAAAAAAGAACGAGCTACCCTGGGAATTGGTTTCCTTTCACTGGAGGTCTTCCAGCAAAGACTGACTGATTTCTTATTGGGGATATTGTAGATATTATTGTTCAGGTACAAATAGGTCTGTGTGGCTTCTTGAAGCCCCTTTCTGTTCTAAAAGTCTCTGATTCTATAACCTTTTTCCGTCTGATTGGGTATTGACTTTGTTTTATTCCCGTTATTTGAGGATTCGAGAGCATGCATACATACAGTTTGAAAATGACTCTTACGTAGGTAACCAGTGACTTCCTTTTTCAGATACAGTTTTACAGTGTTTAGTCCTTGTCATGTATAGCATTTCCTAACTTGAAGAAATTATTTATGCTATAGAGGGGAGACACTTCTGAATGCACTACAATCTTCCAGCCTCTTTTATTTCATAATCCTTTAAGGTTTATTTTATTTTTAAAAATTATTAAGCACTTTTTCTTTCTCTGCCACCTTTCTCCACTGAAAACAAAACAAAGACCTTATAACAAATGTGCATAGTTAAAGTAAAACAAATTTCCCATTTTCTCCATGTTCAAAAATGTGTATCTTATTTTTCATCTTGAGTATCACCTCTGGGTAGCATACTTCAGTTTTCTTGGATTATATTGATCTCAATTCTTAAGTCTTTCAAAGTCGCTTGTCTTTGCAATGTTCTTGTATAAACTATTCTTCTAGTTCTGCTCACTTCTGCATCATCTCATAGAAGTCTTCCTACATTTCTCCAAAATTGTCTCTCTTGTCATTTCATATGACAAAATAAAATTCCATTGTATTCGTATACCATAGTTTGTTCAGCCATTCCTCAGTTGATGGGCAACCCCTTAGTTAGCACTTCTTTGTTACCAAAATATAATTGATGCTATACATATTTTTCTATATATGGATTCTTTTCTTCTTTCTTTCATCTGTTTGTGGTATAGACTTGGCATAACTAAGTCAAAAGGTATGCATATATTTGGACATAGTGCCAAATTACTTTCCATAACAACTAGACTAACTCACAGCTCTATCAGCTGTGCATTAATGTTCTTGTTGTCCTGTAGATTCTCCAACATTTGTCACTCTCCCTTTTGTCAACTTTGTCAATCTTATGAGTGTGAAGTGGAAGCTCAGAGTTGCCTTAATTTGTAATTTTTAGAGATTAGAGCATTTCTTTTTCATATAGTTCTTGGTGGCTTGAATTTCTTCTTTGCTTCCTTTTTGTATCCTTTGACTATCATTTAGAGAATGGCTTCATTTCTTAATTCAGAACGTTATTTCTGTATACATTTGTCAGCATATCGTTCTTCCCACATGCACAGGTTTATGTTGAAGTCACAAAATATTGACTTGGTCTAATTCTTCATTACCAAAAGATGTTGCTCTATAATATCACAGTTATATTTGGGGTAGTCAGTTTGCTTAGTTTATTAGGAGTACAGCAAGCTGACATGACTCTACAATCCCAAAAAATTGTTTTTTCGCCTTTATATGAATGCTAAAACCAATTCTACCACCTACTTTCTGTATCTTTCCAAAGAGAATGTGTGAGCCATCTTTCTATTTGATTGCATCTTCTTTATGTTTTTGTATAATTATTGTTATGATAACTCATTAAGTGAGTATTTTCTAATGTACCTCACCATGCCAAATTCTTAGGACACAGACAAAACAAAAACCAGTCCCTGCCTTCCAGGAGATTGCAAACTAATAGAAAGTTTAGAGTACCAAAAGTAAACTATATTTATGGGTATTCTAAAACAATATTTGACAATGATAAATGAAAGTTTCTAACTGTGATTTTTTACCCTTTTAATTTTGGCTCTCTTCCCAGTTACAGGCCAATAGCAAGATAAACCTGGAGGGATTTATTTTGACTTTTTTGCAGCTGCAGGTTTCACTGGTAGCTTTTAGATGGGTCACAGCAAATTGTAGATGTAGATGTTAAAAGAACTTCTGGTATGTCTTACTTTCAAGCAAGTGAATTAAACTACTCTTGACACATGATTGTGTCTTTACTTCCTCAAAAATCCAAGGAATGGAAACTCTACAATATCTTCTTCAGACTATGCTAGCATTATCTAATTTATAGTTAGATCCTTTGTAACTTAACATCAGAATTAGCAATCCACAAATTACATATTGTCTTATGGATATGTTTTGGGTATATAACCTATATGGAATCGTTTGCCTTCTCAATAAGGGGAGTGGGGAAGGAGGGAGGGAGAGAATTTGGAACTCCTCAAAGTTTTAAAAACAAATGTTTAAAAGTGTTTGTACATGTAACTGGGGAAAAATTAAATGTTAAAAAAATTAATTACACATTGTCCAAATGCTTTGTTCTGATATTGCATTGAGTTATTTTCTTGACCAGATGATGTAGGGTTTGGCAGCTCTTGTGAAATTTCAGCGATCTCGTCGCTTACTAGGGGTCTGCTATATTGTTGTTAAGGTAATTTATATTTTATTTAATCTAAGCTATTGAAAATGTTCATCTGTTCTGTATTTATCACATTATTGATGAAATTTGTTTTTACTTAAGGTGTCTCTATTAGTGGTAGTAGAAATTGGAGTGTTCCCTCTCATTTGTGGCTGGTGGCTAGATATATGTTCTCTGGTAAGTATTGTATTTTTTGGAATGTAATTTGTGAATTTAAGATGTCAGTCAGTTTCTCTTGGAAGGGCACTTTTGAAGGAAAGTTGCCTTAAAATCAGTGTTTATCAAGTAGATGATTATTTTTTCCCCTGAAAATATGTATAATTATGCAGTCTTGAAAAATCAGGTTTATGTCTATAATCTTTGGGTTATATAAAGAAAATTGTAACAGGAATTTTTTCTAGTACAGTATTTTAATATATAGCATTATTATGTTCTTTTAATAGCAGATAGAGAATAATAACTATCTGTATTGGTCATTTTAGTGCCAATTTTTTTTCTGGTGTCAAGAAATTATATAGATAATAACAAAAGACAAGATGAGGATTCTTTGCTAATGTTAGCTATAATAATTTGTATTAATTGAAAGACTTTTTCATTAATTACCATCTGAATGTCAATCTGTAAAAGACAAGATTTTTTTTTTGAGGGGGGAAGGCAGGGCAGTTGGGATTAAGTGACTTGCCCAAAGTCACATAGCTAGTGTGTCAAGTGTCTGAGGCGGGATTTGAACTCAGGTCCTCCTGACTCTAGGGCTGGTGCTCTACTCACTGTGCCACCTAGCTGCCCCAAGACAAGATTTTTTAAAAATTTAAATCTGTACCTGTGATTTCAATGGTATTAGGAAATCCTGTTGAGGAAACTGGATTGACCAGTACTGATTGGCAATTTATTCGTACATCCACTATGTGTCAAAGGCAGCACTTGAGCCTAGATCTTCCTGGCTCTTTATACATTATGCTATGCTGTTTCTAGTCTTTTTAGACTGAGCAGTTTTCTTTAAAGATCACCAACTCCCACAATTTTATAAACAAGTGAACTGAAGCCCAGAGACATGAGTTGCCCAAGGTCATGCATCTTATGTGATATATAACTGGATTTCGAACCCACATTCTCTTAATTCTAAATCCATTGGTCTTTCCATTGTATCGGTGTGCTTGTCTTTATAGGTAGAAAAGCTATCAGCTTTTTCAGATACTTATAGTCCCTTTAATTATTGCTGTAGAGCATTATTTTTCCATTACATAGTAGACATTTTTACAATTATTAAACTGAGTTGTATATATAGCCAAAGTAAATAACTCAGGGGGACAGCCTTTGGCTGTTGGGTATTTCTAAACTTAGCTCTGTGGATTCTTGGATAATATTCTGTCTTTAGACCTGTTCTCAGAGCTTTTATAGCTTGACAGAATATGCCAGAGCTTGCAGTCTTCAAGTAGCCACGGTCATCTCCTGAGACATTAGAGCAAGATTTTAGTAAATAAAGTGGTCATAGTAATGATTATTATGTACTTTGAAGCATCTAGTGGCACAGTGGAAGACTTGAGTTCAAATGTGATCTCAGATACTTACTAGCTACATGACTCTGGGCAAGTCACTTAACCTCTGTTTGCGTCAGTTTCCTCAGTTGTAAAATGAGGATAATTTAGCACCGATTTCTAGGATTGTTGTGAGGGATCAAATGAGATATTTGTAGAAGTACTTAGCACAGTCCCTGGCACATACACTATATGAATACTTATTCCCTTCCTTTTTTTTTAGAATCAGAGATATTTTGAAGTAGTATTACATCTATAATCAGAAAATAGGATCTTCAGTTGTTGCATCAGTGTTTTCTGTCATAGAAATATAACAAAACATTCTTTAATTTACTAATGGGTTTTTTTTTCATGTGTTATCTTTAGGTGGTAGCATATACACTGCCAAGCATATGAATATATTACTGGCACACAATTTTTTGTTTTCCTTTGGAAAAATGCTACATTTTCTCTATATTTAAAGTCATCTTAAATTTTGTTTTATGTGTCTCCAAAGCACTTTCCCAGTCTGACACAAAATATAAATGTGACACTGACATATCATAAAATGAAATCTTTGGTCTCAAATATATTAAATATGTGAACAGTTTATTTATTAAAAAGTGAGATGTGTAAATTGAGCAAATTTAAACTTATAGAAAAAATTGTTTCCACTTTTTTAATATATATATATGTTTTCTGCTTTGGTTCAGGAAATGTTTGATGCTACTTTGAAAGACCGAGAGTTGAGCTTTCAGTCTGCTCCAGGTACCACCATGTTTCTGCACTGGCTAGTGGGAATGGTCTATGTCTTCTACTTTGCTTCTTTCATTCTTTTACTAAGAGAGGTAAGTTCTAAGAAAAACAGTTACTAAATTATAAATTGGTGAAAAGTATCACTGCCTTGATCTCTTGTTACATTACCCTAAAAGGATTATGGATGTTTTTGTGTGTGTTAGTAATTAATGATCACTTTTTTGTATTTAAGAAATGATATTAGGATAGGCAAATTTGGCTTAACTTGACCATTATGAGGGACCTTAGAATTCATATAAGAGTTAAGAATTCAGTTTATTAGTTTTAATGTGAAATCCTTCTTCATTAACCAAGTACACATTTTTCTAGAGCAGCTGAATCATATCAGTCTTGACGTTTTTTGCTCTAAATGAAACCATAAGAAAGAAGGAAGTTTCAGCTAAAATGATAAAGATGATTCACAGGTACTCCTTGGAGAGATAAAGAAAAAAAGGTGGTAGAATATGCCTTTTCAAAGGCAACGGGAAACATTTCATGAACTGTTTGATTTTCATGTATTGTAGTACTAATGAAAGTAATTGCTGCTTATGCAACAATATCAGTGGCTAAAGATGATGTGGTATGAAGAACTTGATAATATCTTCCAAAATACATCAATCTACGCTTTAACACTAATGACAGAACCAGAACTAAAACCTAGAACTGGATCTGACTTAGTCCAGTACTTCTATCATATCAACTCTGCTGTTTGTAATGTTTTCTGTTGAGCCACTAAAGTAACACCATACAATTATATTTTTAAGATAATGTGATTAAAGTGCCAAAAGATTAAAACTTACTCAAAATCAAATAGCTTCTCTGTGTCGTAATGCAAGTAGTATCAACTATCCCTGCTATTTATCCACTAGATGATACCAATTAATTTGTCTTTTTTCTTTAGAGGTGACCATTTTCCCTTGTATTTACCAACACTAGACATTTCAAAACACCCTAATTTGAAAATTATAGCTTAATAGATGAGTGCTTTTTTTTGGCTTTCAGAAATCCTTTGTCTTTACAGAAGGGTTTTTGGTTTTTTTAATCTTTAGATGAAAATAGGTTCTAGAATTTTGCCACAAGTAGTAGTTAAGCTTGCTGGCATGTAGTTCCATCCTTTTCCTTGTTTTGAAAATTAGAATAATATTTGCTCTCCAGCCCAGTACTGGGCTCTCCAGTCAATATTGCTACCATTTCAGGAAAGGGCATATCCTCTGATTTTCCTATGTATCAATTAATTTACCATTCTTGTAAATCCTCAGACCAAAACTCCCTTCCGTGTCCAGCACTCTTCTCATCATGTGTTGTCTTTTCCTCACTGTAATATAAATTCATAGGAGTTTTGGTAGTCATCAAAGGAGAAGTAGATGTTACTGTTTTGTGGAGCTTGGCCATTGACTCTTCTTGCTCAAGACCTTGTTGCTACAGTGAAAGCTGCTATCTTCTTGCCCTTTCCCAACAACCGATGTTCCCTACTGCTTTCATAAACTTGGATCTTTATTTCCATAACAACTTAAAGAGCAAGTCTTGGTTGTGGAAAAACAGAGGGATTTTAAGCAATGCAGATGTTGCTTTAGTTAATTTCAGCCAGATGTGTTAAATCTTTGAGGAAGGCTTCACTGTCATTAAGGAATACTATTGAAATAAGATCAATTAGTGTTTGCCAGAATAGATGGTGATCAGCACTCAGGATGAGTACATACTCACCCCCAGAACTATTCTGGAATGGTATAATAACGAGAGAATACAAAGAGAGATATAGACAGTAACAGTGACAGCAGTAATGGATTACATCAGACACCTTGTAAAAAGTGACACTGTTCATGATTTGGGAGAAATTAAATTTCTTGATTGTAGTAAAAGAAAAACCATTGGATATTTTGAACAAAAGGACACAGACAACTATGGCAACTTCGTATGATTTTTGTGCCTTTTCTACATTTGAGTTTATTTCACTAAAGCCAGAAAGCTTTAGTGTAAACATTATAATCTTGAGTCACCATAGAATCAGAGATTGCAAATGAATTTTAACATAGCGTGTACTTGGTTGGACTCAAGAAAAATGTGGTAGTTTTGTTCACTAATAAAATTTGAAAACAAAGGGGAATTGAAAAGAAGACTGCCCTTTCTCTTATTTTTCAACATGAGAAATGACACAAAACTAAGTAGCTTAGCATTTTATAAGTGTAAAAAGTACAATAAACTTTCTACATGCTGATTGTGGTAAATTTAGATATACTCTTCTACATGCACTGAAAATATTAGCAGGCGGCCATGGTATAGCCATTGACAGTTACTTTAGGCACACACAAGTCTTTTCAGACCTAAAGGATTTGCTGATTCATAATAAGCTCTAGCAGTTTGCATTGGATTTGCATCCTAAATAATTGCAGAGAATTCCATCATAGCCTGATTTTTCTAATGTTGCTTCTAGACAGCACACTGAAGCTGTTGCAGGTAGTCCATTAGAGAGCTTCTTTCAAAAACTGGCACCTGGAGAATATAGATATACCATATCAAGGAACTAAAATGAATTTTAAAAGCTTGGGGGAAAATTGCAAACCTATGAAGTGGAAATAATTAGCCTATATTTCCGTAATTTTACATGTATTTTTATTTTGAGTGAACTTTAAAAAAAATTGAGCTCTTAAGTCTGACAATTCAAATTGTATAGTTTGAAGGGTTATTCATTAAAGCCCTTTTTAAAGTCATGTTAAAGTTGAAAAAGAAAAATGTATCAGTTCCATCTACTTTTTGCATTTATCTTTATCCTCCAAAACATTTATAAATCTAATAGAAGGTTGGATTTTTCTAACCTTCCAGGATATTGCCAGAATGTAGCCAGAATGTTGAGGTCAGAGACTGTCTTTTTGCCTTTCTTAGTGGCTTAGCACATTGCTTGGCACAAGGTAGATACTGTGTGCTTATTGACTAACTATTAATCTATGCTGACCCATTAAATAAGACTCAGGATGTTTTTTGTATAGCCTGTTAGCATGAACTCATTTTTTTCTCCTTTCCTTTGTATAGGAACAATTTTGTTGGTACTATCATTGTCACATTTCTCACAACTAAAAGGGTATATATTCTTCATTCTTGAGAGAGGAAAAAGGCAAAAGGTAGTGATTGACCCACTTTTTGTATATGAACCCCCAGCACAGTGCCTAGCACATACATAGTAAGGACTGAATAAATCCTTTTTAATTCACTTATTGCCAAAGTGATAGTAAGAGCTTTTTTTTTTCCTTTCCTGTTTTTCTGTTTTATTTTGTTTCATGTGTATACAACTACGTTGTGATTATTGCAAATAATTTGTTTTCCTCAAGTGGTTTCATATCTTCAGATTCATATTGTTTGAAGTTGTAGTTATATAAAATATTGTGATTGATTTGAATTCATTCAATTTAATCAGACACAGTATTAATTCACATAACATGACCACTTTGGAGAATTAATTATTCAGTTAATTGGGACCTGGCTGTATCTTGAGAACTTGGTCAATAATTTTTACAGATTTGAATTTTTTTCATAGGTGCTGAGGCCTGGTGTCTTGTGGTTTCTAAGGAATTTGAATGATCCAGATTTTAATCCAGTACAGGAAATGATTCACTTACCCATTTATAGACATCTCCGAAGATTTATTTTGTCAGTGGTAATGAAACATTTCTATTTAGTCCTCAAAATAAATTGTTACTCTTTGTTAGAAATAAAATTATTAAATTTGTTAAAACAGTGATCTCTTTAATATAGTTATAGAATTAGTTATAATAATTGAAATTTACCTAGTGTTTTAAAGTATGCAAAATGTTATACTTACATTGTCATTTGATCTACTCATTATCCTTGTGAGGAGGTACCACAGGTATTTTTGACCTGGGCCTATGATTTTTTTATTATAGCGAACTCTCAGTAAGAAAATTTCCTTTTCCACTCTTCCAGAGTGACACTGAGAGCTTATGGAATTTTTCCTTGCCCCTAATAGCCAGTTTATTAGAAGGGGAACTTGAGCCTAGATATTCCTCACAATTACACTCACACACTCTCACACATACATGTCAGGAATTCTCATCTTCCTGAGTTCAAATCCAGCCTCAGATACTCAGTAGCTGTATGACCCTGGGCAAATCACTTCATCCTGTTTGTCTCAGTATCCTCATCTGCAGAATGAGCTAGAGAAATGGCAGACTACTTCAGTATCTCTGCCAAGAACACCCCAAATGGGGTCACAAAGGATTGGACACAATGAAAAAGACTAAATACCAACATTAAAATTCACATTTTGTAAATAATAAAATTGAAGTTCACTTGACCAAGGTTGATACAGCAAGTGTTAGAGGTGAGACTGTTATCTTTATTACTAGTTATTAGGTGTTCCTGGCGTGCAGATGTCTTCCGCTGATGCAGATTGGTAATTCATCTGTCAGTTAAGAGTCTTGAAGAGCTTCCTAAAGATACTGAGACTTGTTTTTTCCTTAGTTAAAACAACTATTTTTTGTCAGAGGCAGGACTGGAACCTACCCCTTCCTGACTCCAAGACCACAGCTATATATACTAGTCTTAGCTTCCTCTCCAAGATCAAGCTAATAAAGTATAATTCATCTTTCCATATGGTCCTGACCAAAGAAAAGGATATTAGAGGCACATATTTGGAAAACTAATCATAGCATTTTTTTTTTAACTTAAAAGGTTTGACTTGTCTCAAATAAGCCATTTACTGTTATAATTTAATGTCATTTTACTTGTTGCAGATTGTCTTTGGTTCCATTGTCCTTCTTATGCTGTGGCTCCCTATACGCATTATTAAGAATCTGTTGCCCAATTTTCTTCCATATAATGTCATGCTATACAGGTAAGCTTTCTGTACTTGAAATTTCTTTACTTCTTTACTAATGTGAATTTTGTATTCTGATTCTGTGCTTTATTGCTTATGGGAATTGGTGGGGGAATGGTAAGTTCATGAGGTTACCTAAGTTTTGGAAAATATTAAAAACTGATACACATTAATATACCATATTCGTTGTGTTTTCTAGAAAGGGACTTTCTAAAGTAAATGTCATTTGTTTAATATTAAATTGTTCAACACATGTTACATGACATCAATTTTGTTTTATTTCCTGATAATGCCATTTTGCAAATGGTATTATTTTAGAACGGCTAAAAAAAATTATATTCCTGAAGGAAATATATCCATTAGAAATACATTTCTAAATAATCCCAATAAAAAACATTTTTTCTGTCTTATAACCATAGTGTTTTATGAACTTTGAGCTAGATTGTGCCATTGTTTTGTTGCCTGTAGAAAATTAAGCACCTTTAAAATTAAAAAACAAAAACCAAATATTTTTGCTATCTTTTGTTTTATTACTACCTTTGTTTGCCCACCTTTCCAAATATATCCTCCCTTCCCGTGTCCAGTGAGCCATCTCTTGTAACAAAAAATAAAAAAGAGAAGAAAAAACCAAAAAGCCATACAGTAGAACTAAATCAACACATGATAGTAGTAACATAATTGCGTTTGGTCCTTCTTTTATATTTAGAATTTTCGTGAATTTAGAACAGTGTCTTTCCCTCAAAAAAATTTAGTTCAAATTTATTAAGTTATAGTTCTAACTTCAAAGAGAAGGGCAGATTAGCAAAATCATGGATTTCTAACAGTGTTATATATTACTGCAGAGGATCCTTTGATAGAAATAAAAATCAGGAGTTTAGCAAAGGTTCTGTGTCATATCACAGGAGAGATCACCTTAAATATACGTACATGTTATAGTTCATCAGTTTATTCTTTGGTCCTTTTTATTATTATAGTGATGCCCCAGTGAGTGAACTGTCTCTCGAGCTGCTCCTGCTGCAGGTGGTATTGCCAGCTTTACTTGAACAAGGACACACTCGACAATGGCTGAAGGGCCTTGTCAGAGCATGGACTGTTACTGCCGGGTACTTGTTGTAAGTGTAAACAACCAACACCTTAATTATATCACTTGTACCAATTTAACCTTGTTTCCCTTAGTTGGTATCTTTACCTTATATAGGCAAAACTATAGTCTTGAGGACAGTTGCTAATATGAATATATTTAGAGGAGTTGCCTGAGTATTTGGTTTCGTTGTATTAGTTAAAACTTCCTCTTGTGCTTCAGTTTTACTGCTCTTTATTTGGAAGTTATATCTTGGCATATATCCTGCAGTGAGTTATTGTTTATTTTAAAATAACTATTCTTAGGAATATTGCTTTTCATTTTTGTGAGTATTTCTTAGGCCTTGACATGATGTGTGTGTTTTTGTTTTATGTGCTTTAAGCTAAATTTTTATGGTAAAGATTATTTCAGAAAAGATAATTGCCTCTCAGATCTAGTTTCCTATTATAGCATGAAATGAAGGACAAATCGTCAGAAGTTTAATTTTCATTGTCCCATTGTGGTAGAATAGAATGAGAACTGGATTTGTATTTAGAAACTTGAGTCACAATCCCTTCTCTGCCATTTTTACCTATATGTCCTTAGTCTGGGCAAGTCATTTAGTCTTTCTTGGCCTCAGTTCATCTTTAAAATGAGGAAGTTGAATTGGATCATCTGCAAAATGCCATCCATCTAGAAATTCTCTGATCTTTTGACTTTCACTAAAACAGATGACATTACTAATAATATGTGGCATGGTTAACATCTGCAAATATAGAAGAAAAATATTGTAGAAGCTATTGGAATCGGGCTCTCCCTTGAGATAAAAAAAAAATTTATCCTTTCCATGTAATTTTAGTTTGCTAATTTCTTTTTCACGATCAGGAGACTCGTATCACCGCAGGCCTAATTTATACCACTAATATAACTCAGGATAGTTTGTGATTTTTGAGAGGTTCAGGATAGATTAAGGGAATTTATATATCTACTAAAATTCCACTCTTTAACCTTCCCCTTCAAAAACAAAAGCTTAATTTTGAATTTAAGAAATGTCATGGAGCAGTTTGATAAAGCAGAAGGAGGATCAAATTTGATCGTACCTCTGTTAATTATTACCCAACTCACCCTGAGTTCACATCACAGGCTGTGCCTGTAGACCTCAAGCTGGAGAGGATTCATGCACAGAGCTTCTGATGGATTCTTTGTCAATCATCATAATCCCAGCCAGGTGTATAAAGGTTAGAAGGTTTATTGCCAAATGATTCTTCTTCCTCATTCATAGTATAGAGAGCTTGTGATGATTAGAGTATATGTACTGATGAGCTCTTAAACTAGCGAGAGTGTGGATCTACCTGCGTGGAAAATATCTACCATGTTATCTTTTGCATTAGAAGCAGATTGTTGTGGGACATAATAACCTTTATCCACTTGTGATACCATGGAAAGAGCACTAGAATGCATCAGTAGATCTCTGGTGCAGTCTTGGCTCTGCCACTTGCCAGCTAGGTGAACTTGGGTATTTTACAATCCTTGGGCTTCAGATTCCTCATGTATAATGAGGGGATCAAATTAGATCATCACAAGTATGGTTCTTTGATTCTATATTCTTTCCCTTTCCCCTTGACTTGATTTATATCTTGATTTAAAGAGAGTTTTACTCTATTATGGGCCTTTTTGACATAGGGATCTTCATTCTTACTTACTCGGGGATCAAGAAGAGAACGAAAACAGTGCAAATCAACAAGCTAACAACAACCAGCATGCTCGTAATAACAATGCCATCCCAGTGGTGGGGGAAGGTCTTCATGCAGCCCACCAAGCCATACTTCAGCAAGGAGGACCTGTGGGCTTTCAGCCTTACCGTAGGCCTTTAAAATTTCCACTCAGGGTAGGTACAGTAAATCCTTTTTCAATATCTTGTGTTATTTAGATTTGTGTACAGGGTTGGGAAACCTGGGCCTCGTCGAAGCCACATGTGGCCTTCTAGGTCCTCGGGTATGGCCTTTAGATTGACTCCCAAGTTTTGCAGAACAAACGCTTTTATTAAAAGGATTTGTTCTATGAAGTTTGGATTCAATCAACGGTCTACACTTGAGGACCTCGAGGCCACAGGTTCCCCACCCCTGGAAGATTTATGTTAAGAAATGGTGCTCTTCTTGTAATTGGCAGCCTTCACTGAACAGTATGGCTGTTGTCCATGCCATATGTCACGCTTTTGAAGGATAAAGGAAGTATGTTAAGAAATTTTCAAAACCTCAGTATTAGATGGATTGTGGTAGAACTTTAATGCATAATGAAAATGTATGAGTTTCAGAGTCTTCTAAATTAATTAGATTTTTAAAAATGAATATTTAACTTTTGTTACGTTATATATTAATCATTTGCAGTTAAAAAAATGTGATGGTTTTATTACTATAGAAATCAATTGCCAAACATCTTGGCATTTTTAAAAATAAAACTGGGCTTCTGTAAGAAATCCTGATTAACTGTTAAATAGAACATTACTTATCAAGGATCATTGCCCTTAAGTTTGCATAATAAACTTATTTAAAATTAAGTTATATTGTATTTATTTAAAAGCAAAATCTCATCCTTTGGGTTCATACTGTTGAGTAACATTTTTTCATAGAATAACTACTAATCTGTAGTTATGTGTTTATCACATATACCAATATGTAGAATGTATTTTATTTGCATTTTATTTCTGATTTCAAAAAACAAATTCAATTGTGATGTATATATAATTTTTTTTTAAAATGGCCCTATAATTTAGGGGTTATGAGAACTTTTTTTGTGTGTCATGGACTCCTTTGCCAGTCTGGTATAACCTATGGATCCTTTTTCATCATAATATTGTTTAAAAGCTGAAGGAAAAGCAAAATTTAAATTGAAAGTTAGTGAAAATGATGTAATTTTTTTTCCATGTTAGTACGCATGGGCTTCTTGAAATCTATCTATCCATGGACTCCCTTCCTTTTTCAAAAGGAAAGCTTGTTGGGATCTTTACTGATACAAGGTTAAATACTAGAGTTTCTAGTTTTAGCTAAAGCAAATGAGCCGTGAAAAAAAAATTGACTGTCCTTTTTTTGCAAGTTTTTTTAATGTTCTCTTTATATAAATGCAGTTGCCTGTAACTTGCCATTGTGTCTGGTTAAGTTGAAAACAGAAGCTTATAGAAATTTTCTTAGGTCTGAGTTCTAGTTGATATTTTCATAAAATAATTTTTTTCCTTTTATATGTGATAGAGTTAGCTTGAATATAAAACCTAAAATTGCAAATAATCTTTAATGCTTGTTATAAAATAAATTAAGCACTCTTAAGATGTTTATACTATATACTTTGTATCACAGATATTTCTGTTGATTGTCTTCATGTGTATAACCTTACTGATTGCCAGTCTCATCTGCCTTACTTTACCAGGTATGTTTTCTATTCTCATCCTTAGCTACAATTATCCTTAATGCCATTATTTTAAAAGGAAATATGTTTAAATGTGTGTTCATCAAATATAATTTTTAAATGATGTTTATAAATATTGGTTCAAGTAGAGGCTATACACTTAAAGTGAGATCTCTTTGAAAGGGAAAAAAATACTGATATTAGGCTGTGAAGTTTTGTATTAGCCAGATTTGGGGAGAACCATGTATCCTATATTTCAATTAATCAATATTTTTAATCTGTCTGTTTAGGGTTTCCACTTTGAATTATTTGACCTATATATGTATCAAAAGGAATTGGAAGATTTGGTTAAGGAAAGAGTATGATCTAGGAAGAGTTTACATTCCATTAGTTAGTATCTGATTATTTATAAATAAAATACTTTGTTTCAGCCAGTTGCAGTTTAAATATTGCAGTCTCAGTTCTAATCTAGCTAGAAGTTGAAGATCTGTGGACCAGAGTGTATCAGGAACAGATCTTCATTATGGTAGTTTACTATCATCCCCTTAGGGCAATGAGAAGAGGGACCATGTTCTTATGGGTAGTCCATTTTATGACAAAAAAACAGCCTTATAGATGTTGAGTAACTAACCTACAGATTGGGGTTTTGCGATCGAACTTCATTCTCCTGACAAGTTCTTTGCTCTTTGAACAACAACAACAGCAGCTACCATTTACATAGTACTTCCTGTGTACCAGACACTGTGCTAAGCACTTTACAATTTTTATCTCATTTAATCTTCATAACAATCCTGGAAGATAGGTGCTATCATTGTCTCCATTTCAAGGTAAGGAAACTGAAGTGAATGGAGGGTCACCCAGCTAGTGCGGATCCGAGACTGGATTTGATCTCTGGTCTTCCTTACTCCAGGCCCAGCATTCTATCCACTACATTACCTGGCTTCCCTAAGATTGAACTTATGCTTAACCACTTCACTTGTATTCTGGAATCTCTTATTCTTTATCACCAATCATGCCTTGCCATATCCCATCCCTGGGTTACCCCTATTGTTTAACTTCTCTTTCCTACTCATATGCAACTTAATATTGGTCAAAGATGTCACAACTTTGCCTACTGGCAAGTTTGTTAGCTAATCTTTAAAAAATATGTGTGTATGTTAGATAGCTAGGTGGCACAATGGATAGGGCACTGAGCCCAGAGTCAGGAAGGACCTGAGTTCAAATTTCGCCTCAGATACTTAGCTGTAACCCTGGGCAAAATCATTTAACACTACTTACCTCAGTGTCCTCATCTATAAAATGAGTTGGAGAAGGAAATGGAAAATCATTCCAGTATCTTTGCCAAGAAAACCTCCCAAAGGGGTGTTGAAGAATCAAACATGACTAAAAATGACTAAACAACAAAATGTTCTGTCACATTAGCTTATAATGAACCTAGCCAAGTGTAGAGGGGTGTGTGTGTGTGTATATGTACATAAAATATGTGTATATTGGATGCATGTATATTTTAAATTCTGAACTGAAACAACCTCACCATCCTTGTTTTTTCCCCTCTCAAAGAAATAGCATTTTTTGTACATGACCAGAAAACAAAAGATAATTCATTATCTGGTACTCCGATTCTATTAGTAATGACATTCACTGTGCTTAACCAAGTAGTCCTTGGGCAATAGATTTAGTCTGTCACCAGGACCATTTTGTTGTTTAGTTGTGTCCAACTCTTCTTTGCTCTGTAGACCAACTGTCCATGGGCTTTTCTTGGCAAAGATATTTGAATAGTTTGCCATTTCCTTCTCTGGTTTAGGCAGGGGATAAGTGACTTGCCCAGGGTCACATAGCTAAAAAATATCTGAGGACAAATTTGAATTCTGGTCTTTCTGCCTCCAGGCCCAGTGCCTTCTCCACTGTGCCACCTAGCTGTCACCGCACCAAGACCATACTTTAAGCCATTCCATCATGGAAGAGTATATCAGAATTCATATTCTACCCAGATAGTTTTCAAGAAACTATTATGACCTTTATAACAATAATTCTTGAGACACGACTTTGCTGTGAATTGATATGTTTACTTTGTAGAAAAATGTGTGCATATATCACATGTATTCTTTGTTAAAATGAAATTAGTTTTACTTCTTGATAAATAAGCCACTTCTAAGAAGATAACTCTTAATTTTATACTCTTTTTAGAATCTTCAAAATATTACATTTATCCTAGATATGTCTCCAGATTTAGCCCATTAATATAATTCTTTCAGTTACTGAAAAAAAAAAACTTTAAATAATACTTTGACCTAAAATTCAAAAAATATATTGGCATGCATATCAAAGAGTTTGAGAACTTTTTGCAAATTTTTTCTCCATCTAGAATTATTTTGGAGCAGTTTTGATCAAACAATCATAAACTCACTTGGCCCCTTTGTACATTAGTTTTCCTCATAGGTAAAATGAAGAAATTAGCTTAAATAATTTCTTAGTTCCTTTCTACTAACATTTTGTAGTTCTTAAGAGAAGTTTTTTAAATGAAAGAAATTGACTTACTGTCTAAAGTTTACGAGTCATCACAAGTTAATATAATGAAAACAGCTAGTAAAATATACCCTATTATTAATATCAATGTGAAGATAACAATTCTCTTTACTTAGCCATATGTCTCATTTATCAGCCTTTCTATTTTCAGTATTTGCTGGCCGGTGGTTAATGTCATTTTGGACGGGGACTGCCAAAATCCATGAACTATACACAGCTGCCTGTGGTCTTTATGTCTGCTGGTTAACCATCAGGGCAGTGACAGTTCTAGTTGCATGGATGCCACAGGGGCGCAGAGTGATCTTTCAGAAAGTTAAAGAGTGGTCCCTCATGGTAAGTTTTCAAAGAAAGGTTTATCATTTAGATAGATGGATATATTTCTTTAACTATTACCTTTTCCCTTCCCTTCCATAATAGGTTTATTCAGCATCAAAGTCAGTTTGTTTAAAAAGAAAAAAAGATTTTATTGGAGAATGGTGTTCTGATTCCCTTATGAGAGACAAAATTATTTTTATTTTTTTATTTTTAAGGATTACTTATAAGATGGAATTTTAAAATTCTACTAATAAAAGTAAAATTTAATAGGGCATAGTATTTTGCCATTCATTACAAAGGGCAGTGCTTTTAAATAATTAATTAGACTTTGAAGTATTTTTTCCAGTTGTTTAAGACCAAGGATATTGGGTTTTTTGGTTTTAAGTATTCATAAACTAGTTACCTATTTTTTTATAGCCATAATGCTAATTCAAGAAAGTTCTAGAGAAACTGGAATATTTGGTGAATTAATTTTAGAACTAGTTCCAAATTTTAAGAGCTTCATTCTTATAAATATGAAAAATCAGTATTAGATAATATGTATATGCATATGTAAATATAAATGTATAATACATTATTATAGTGAGTATTAATCACTAACCAGTATAGTTATCAATTCACTTTATAATAAGTTATGACTGGTAATTTTATAATTTATAGACTACTTCTTATGCTTATTTACTTATCTAAAATTGTCATACTTCATTTTGAGTTTATATTCTATCTTCAGTTACCTTTAATATTTACTTTGAGTACAAGTATAAGACTCAGTCAGTACTGCCTTTGCCTGCTAGAGAGCTTAGGAAATAAATTGTATTTCACTGTGCAGGGGGTGACTGGGAGGGGCAAGATTTTGATTGCTAAATTGTAAGAGCTGCTTATTAATGTACTCAGTAAAGCCATATGTAATCATAGTTTTTATTATTTCTTTTCTCATTTTTATCTTCTACTTGGAACAACAGAAAATATGTACATGTACAAAATCAAGTACTATGTTCTCTATGCCAGCCTTGTTACAATCTATAATAAAACAAATTTCCAGTTTTCTTCATCTCTTGGCTATGATATTTTATGCTATTATGGCTTACCATCGTTAGAGTTGGAAAAGGATCTCTTTCCCCCAAATTTTACATTGACATATTCATGAAATCTTGATTGCCCTATGTATCCCAAAAAGTGTTTAAGGTAATGTGAGTTACTGTATTGGCTGCACTTTCCCTCTAAATCTAGCTTGTTTAAAAATTGAGAGCAGTATGTCATGTATATGGTGGGAAGATCAGGAAGTAGAGAACATCTTTTTCACTTTTGTTGTTAAAGTATTTGGAATAATGAAAATCAAAAATGAATAAAATTTATTTGACTGGAAAAACATGTAAGGAAAATCTTCTACAGAAAATAAAATCTTTCAGTATAGTAATACTGGATGAGTATTTTTGAGTACTTATTTATATTTTTTTTTCCCTTCAAAGATATCTGATTTAGGGCTACATCTTATTTTGGGGGGAACTGGACTATATTCAGACAAATGCAATACATATTTTTTCTATGAGCTACCAACAATAAGTTTTTTTTCTCTCCTAAAAAAAGGCAGTATTAAAAATTCTGGTAAACAAATATCTAAAGCATATCACCTCTTAATGACATTTTCTTTCTAATTAGATAATGAAGACTTTGATAGTAGCAGTACTACTAGCTGGTGTTGTGCCACTTCTACTTGGACTCTTATTTGAACTGGTAATTGTCGCACCACTGAGGGTTCCATTGGATCAGACACCTTTATTTTACCCATGGCAGGTCAGTTCTTGTCTCTTTCAGTTGCTCTTTTCCTAATAATTTGGAAATATACAGGTCCTCATTTAGATTTATTTCTTGACTTTTGAAGAACCAACTTACAATTTTAGGAAGCAGAGCCATAAAAATAAGTCAGCATTTTATTTATAATAATACCATTGAGTTTATAGTCCACATAGTGTTGATTTCTACAGCAAGATGAGGTAGGTGTATTTAATATTTGCTTTATAAACATAATATTTTAAGCATAATAATGTTTTATAAACATTTAGAGAGAAATGAATAAATGTTAATTTCGAGTTAGCCAAAAGAAAGTTTGTTTTTTTTTCTCAAAGTTCATGCATCTTGAATAATTACAATATGTATTTCTCATAACCATAATGTCTTGTTTAAGATAACATATGAGAAAACAAGGCATTAAGGTTGAGAGGTTCACGTTTTCCACAAAGCTGCCAAACACAGATTTGATCATATTGTTACACTACTGAGGAAGCTTTAGTGGTTCTTTCTTGCCTCTAAGATCAAATACACATGCTTTCATTTGGCATTTAAAAGTTTTCGCAACCAAACTCCAGCCTCTTTCTAGTCTTCTTCCCATATTCTTTGTTCACACTCTCTCTAAGTCCTGGTAAATGGGTCTTTCCATGCATGACATTCCATCTAGCCTTTGCACAGACTGTCCTCCATCCCTGGAATGTTTCCCCCCCTTTCCCCTACCTCAGAATGTTTTAATTCCTTTAAAACCTAAAATGCTGCTTCCTCCATGTCTTTCCTGGTCCCTCCTGATGCTTTAGGAAACCAACCTCATATTTATTTTATCTATATTTTGGTATATACTTACAAGTATACACATTATTTCTCCGGCTGAATGTAGGCTCATTGAGAGTAGATACTTTTTGTTTTTGTATCTCCTGTGCCTAAATAGGCCTGACAGACATTATAGCTACTTTATAAATGTTTTTTTGATTAAGTGAATAAGTGTAGGTTCATTAGAAATTCTGACAGTGATTTCATGTTTCCATACCTGGTTTGATGCCATTCCTAAGATCACGAGGTTAAAAAATAGGTAGAACTTAAGTTTTCTGAAAAAGCACAGGTCAGAAAACCCCAAAAGCATTAATCTTTGTGTCTCTTTCTGTACAGCTAGAGATAACTAGAGATGTTCATAGCATAGTAGTTAGAGAGCTGGCCTTGGTTGAAGGAAAATCTGGGCTCAAGTACCATTTGTGACACATACTGGCTAAGTGTCCCTTCACCTCTAAGTATCCCCCAGCATCTCTCGGAGACTAAAAATATAAAATGAAGAACAAATGCCAGTTTGCATTGACAGTGGAAGGTTTCTCAACTAGGAATTTCCCATGCCAATGAAATCACGTGTCCAATCCAACAATAATATAGTAACTGACATTTGTATGGTGCTTTACATATATTACCTAACTTAATAAAAGTAATTTGAAAGATGCCTAATTCTAATTTTGCCATTCCTCTCTGCATGATTCTGAACATTTCACTGGAACTATCTTTTCCAGCTCTAGTAACATTTTGTGATTCTTTATAAAGACGGCTAAAATACTGAGTGGCGGCTGCTGAGTGATCTGCCTTTCCTTTTTCAATCAATCTTTAAATAATTATTAAGTATCTATTATGTGCTAGGCACTAAGGATGCAAATACAATGAATTGAAACAGCGAAGCTTACATTCCCTCAGTACCCAAAGAGGTTACCTGTCTGTGGGCCTAAACCATGATTCCTTTAGGTAGATTATGGCTCTTATGTCGCTGCGTGCAACAAGTGCAAGGACTACGACTGAAGTAGAATACTGTTAGGACTGTGATCTTTGCTCATCTCTAAGAAGTGACTAATTAGAAACCCAACAAATTATTACTTTGGATTTCGGAGCCAGTCCCACATATTATAAACCAGATTAGTTTCTCCATTTTCAGGGAAAGATCAGTGGTATGGGACATTGGTCCCTACTCTTAGGTAAAAACTCAAATTAAAGGTCTGCATAGATTTCTCAGGATTTTATGGAAAGGTTCACAGAGGGAGTTTAGCACATTTGGCCAGAGTACTTTCTGGGCCATATGTGTTGCAGATAAAGCCCTGTTAGTGTACTGCATTTTCTTTTTCCTTTACCCTATCCTCTACTCTGTTTCCTCCCTTCTCCTTGGGTACACTTAGAGAATGGAGCTCAAACCAGTTCAGATTTGATGGTAATTGATGTTTCTATTAAGGAGTGCTTTTCCACTGCTGTGGATTTCTTCTTTTCAAGTTAAAATACATTTATGTAAGCAAGGAGGAAGAATAAAGTATGCATCTGATGTTTCAGGTAAGGTTGTGTGGAAATTATGTGATTTCATGCTAGGTATTTATGCCTCAGTCACCTAACTCCTTTGATTTAAATTTCTCTTTAGGAATCCATGTGTTGGTTGTTGAAAGACATTTTTGAAATTTATTCCTGTAGTGGCATTAGGCTTTTGGAAAAACCAAGATTTATTTTCTAGTATAGGTTTACCAGTGTGTTAGCAAAGACTAGTGCTATAGAATTTTTTATTAGTGGCTTTTTTTTCCTTGGCCTATACTTTCAAAAGAAAATGCATAACTTCTTACAAATTGACTAAAGAAATTGTTAGGTTCATATACTAATAATAAGCTCATCTAATTACTAAGATAGAATACTTAAATATCTTTATACACTAGGATTGGGCCCTTGGAGTTCTCCATGCCAAAATAATTGCAGCCATAACATTGATGGGACCTCAGTGGTGGTTAAAAACAGTAATTGAACAGGTAAGAAAAATTTTCTATTAAACAACATTGAAACTTTGTTGCCTGTAACAGTATTTCACTTAATTGACTGTCATTTATTTGTCACTTATCTTAACTGTCAGGAATAAAGTAAAAATCTAAGAAAGAAGTTTAAAAAAAAGGTTTTGTGCTGCCAAAATATATTTTGTCACTTTATGCTCTAACATTGTCTTGCTTTGTTCGTAGACTTTCCCTCAGAGCCACTTACTCTTCTTTTGCTTCTGATAAGTTTGGCTGTTATATTAGTTTGATTTTGTTTGGAAAACCAGATAACCAAGATTCTCAGAAGGACTATGCTTGAGACATGAACCCCAAAAGCAGTCAGAAGTAACAAGTGACTGCAAAGGAATAGATGAGAAATATTTGAAAGTAGATGCAGAAGGCAATCTAAGCACCCTGGAACTTTTGTGATTAGAGGCAGAAAACCCTTACTCAAAGCCCTATCATCCTATTCTGTTTAAGACGGGGGAGTATAAGTCATTTTAAAGAAGATTTTTCATCCAAAATGGTTCTGTGCTTTAAGGAATAAAACTTTTGGTACTTTAAGAACTAAACTTGTTAATTCAGAAAATTCACTAGTACAAAATATCTCATTCCCTGACTACAGATAAATGAAATGATACTGTTCTTTAGAAATACATATGTACTTCCACTTTCAGAAAACCCTATAATTGAATAACTAGATCTATAAAACAAGTAGGTTATATGATAAGTGCAAGAGACCACAAGTCATGTGGTAGTTTGTGGTTGCTTGTTTGTTTAGAAGTGCTGGTTGGCAAGAAAAAGCAGTTCTGTAAGAAGAGAAGAGAAGGCAGGTGAGGGGGAATGAGTGAATCTTGCCCTCATCAGATTTGACCTGAAGAGGGAATACCATACATACTCAGTTGGGTATCTTACCACACAGGAAAGAAG
>CM053622.1:281208081-281224084 GCA_028646595.1 Phalanger gymnotis
GCGCCGCGCCGCGCGTGCTCTGGGCTCTGCTTGGCTCAGCTCAGCTCTCCTCAGCTGGGAGCTGGGAGTTCTGTGCGGGACAGACCTTACCCCGAGACCATCCAGGCTGTCCTGGGCTGGAGCCCTGCTTCCCTCTGCTACTTTGTGGGTTCTGCAGTTCTAGAATTGGTTCAGAGCCATTTTTTTATAGGTTTTTGGAGGGACTTGGTGGGGAGCTCACGCCAGTTACTGCTTTCCAGTCGCCATCTTGGCTCCGCCCCCAAGGATATGGTTCTTACCAAGGTTTAGAGACATTTCCTCTTTCATCTTTGTTCCCTCTCATACATCTTAAGGCTCCATGCTGCCTTCACTTAGTCAGTCAGCAGGTATATGTGTGCCATGCTCCATGTCTTCTCCACGTAAAATGAAAGCTCTTTACAGGGAGGGACTGCTTTTCTTTTTGTTACCTGGTATGTTGATATATAGATATATGTCTATATAGCTTAATAAATGCTTGTCGACTTGCTTGCTACTGTGCAACATACTGGAGGGATATAGAGGAAAATAAACAGGGCTTGCCCTTAAGAAACTCATGTTCAATTAAAAGAAGTAACATATATATACATAATTATGTACAAAATATATGCAAAGTAAATACAAAGCAATTGTGAGGAGCCAGTAGTAGCCGGAAAAATCAAGAAAAAACCTATACTAGGTAAATAGTTTTTGAACTAAGATATGTAGAAAACTAGAGATGCTAAGGAGCAAAGGAAAGGAGGGAATGAATTTCAGGCATGGGTGACTGCAAAGGACACGGACACAGGAAATCGAGGATATGTATGAAGAACAGTAAGAATGCTTATTTTGTTGGACTTAGTGTATGGACATAATATATGGAAAGGTAACTTGGAGCCAGGTTGACAAGGGCTTTAAATGCCAAAAAGGATTTTATATTTGATTCTTGAGGTAATATGTAGCTGCAAATTTATTGAGCAGAGAAGTGGCATGGTTGCTTTAGGAGAATAGTTCTCAAAGTGTGGTCCTAATTACAATATGACTATATGGCAATACAGCTAGCTGTATTACTTGTCGTTCAATCATTTACTCATGTCCAACTCTTCCTGATCCTGTGGGCCATATCACACTAATATAGTCCCTGGAGTTTTCTTGGCAAAGGCACTGGAATGGTTTGCCCTTTTCTTCTCCAGTAGATTAAGGCAGAGATTAGGTGACTTGCCCAGGTCACACACCTAGTGTGGGTTTGAACTCAGGTCTTCTTGATTCCAGGACCAGTGCTCTGTCCACTGAGCTAATTAGTTGCTTAGCCATATTACTAAGCAATCTATATTTGGATTTTATCTAGGCCAAAACTATCAGGATAAGGCTTCTGTGACTGGAGCACAAAACTTACTTGCTCTGAGGCTAATAGCATATAGTTTTTTAATGACATCCTATCTCACCTGATTTTTAAAAATAGAGACATTTCAATAGTAACTCATTTATATACATAATTAAGCTTTAAAAAAAACCCTTGGCTCACAGCACCCTGTGGGTAGGTAATGTAAATAATATCTTTATTTTATAATTGAAGAAACTAAAATTCAATGAGTTAACTTTCTCAAGGACAACAGCTACTAAGTATCTCAATCAGGATTTGAAACCAAGTATTCCTGACCCTGGATATAGTGCTCTACAATGTGATGCTGATTTCCTTCCTTCTGTACAACGCAGTAAAAATCCAAGCAATCTAAGCAAAATATCTAAGAATGTTGTTCTAGAGTTAGGGAAGTAAGGCAGTAAGACTTTTATTAGAACATTGAACAATACAAATTCAGAAAACATTTCTTGAAATGCCTACTATATGTAATACGTTGTACTCAAGGAACTTGAGTTCCTTGTTTTTGTACTCAAGGAACTTCAATTTGGTGAGAAGGTGAATGCAAAATGTACTCAGATAAGCAAATAAAAAGTAGTTAAAAAGGTAGAGAGTATTAGCTATAGGGAAGATTCAGAAAAGCTTCATGTAGGAGATGGTACCTGTAACAGGCTAAGCTCAGGTGGGAGTGCATTCTAGGTCTATTTGCCAAAGAGAAGTATGGAAATGGGAGAAGGAGTGTCAAGTCCTTGGAACAGCTTGTAGTCCACTTTGGCAGGAATGCATTGTATAAAGAGGAATAATATGAACTACGTTAGAAAAATAGGTGAGAGTCAGATTATGGAAAGTTTTAAATGCCAGGCTATTTTGGAAGCAATAGGGAGCTACTGATGATTTTGTGATCAAGGCAGTAACCTGGTCAAAATTATATTTTAGGCACATTATTTTGGAACCTGTGTAGAAAATAAACTGGAGAGGGGATATTTGGGAAGAAGAGGAGTAAATTAGGAAACTGATATAATCCAGGAGAGAAGTGATAGAAGCTTGAACGAGGATGGTAAATGTGGGAATGGAGAAAAGGAGATGGAGTCAAGAGATATATAGTCAACAAGACTTGTCAGCTGACATGGAGTGGGGAGAGAGGGAGACAGAAGAAACAAGAAGGACTTCAGAATTATGGTCCTGGGTAACATGAAAGGGGATAGTACTCTCGTTTTTCATTTTTTTTTTTTTTTGGAAGGGGGAGGGCAGGGCAATTGGGGTTAAGTGACTTGCCCAAGGTCACACAGCTAGTAAGTGTGTCAAGTGTCTGAGGCCAAATTTGAACTCAGGTCCTCCTGACTCCAGGGCCAGTGCTCTACTCACTGCGCCACCTAGCTGCCTCACGAATAGAAGTCTATTAGCAAGAAGGAATGGGTAGAGGGAGTGTTCACTCATCTAAACTGGTCAGAGGACAGAAAAATATGCATGCACAATTGGGTACAGAAATGCATTTCACTCAACAAAGAACTAAGAAGGTAAGGTGGAGAAAAGGGTACTAGAGGGGAGGGTAGATTATTAGATCTATGCAAAACAACGATGTGTATAAAGTTATTTTTAGCTCTTTTTGAGATGGCAAAGAATTAGAATCTGAGGGGATACTCGGGTGCTCATTCTATTCAGTTGGGAAATGGCTGAATTGGTTATGTTGTGGATACGATGGAGTGCAGTTGTGCTGAAAGAAATGATCGAGGGAATGGTTTCAGAGAAACCTAGGGAGACATACATGTATGAACTGATGTAGAATGAAGTGTCAGAACCAGAACAATTTGTACAGTGATAATAAGACTGAAGAGACAGCTTTGAAATACTTAGGAACTGATCAGAATAATGCTAAACCACAATTTCTGAGGACTAATGACGAAACATGTTATCCCCTCCTGATAGAGAAATGAAGGATTCAGAGTGCAGAATGAGACACATGTAAACATCCATGTGTTGATATATTTTTTTCTTTTAGACATTGACAATGCATTTTTTTTTTTTACTATACACATTTGTAACAGGAGTTTTGTTTTTCTTGCTTTCTCATTTTAGGGTGGAGAAGGTAGGATAGAAGAGAGGAAGGACACATTTTTATTTTAAAAAATAGAATTTAGTTTAAAAATATCAAGTTATGTAGACCCATAGACTAGGTGTAATAGATACTGTAACAGCTTATTTTTTTATTACTAGATTCTGGAAAAGATAAATAATTTATTCATCTTAGGAGAACTCCCATTGTGACAGTTCTCTTCACCATTGTATTTAGTGTATCTGTTTTGCCAGACTATCTCCTCTTATGTGCTTTGGTCAGAACTTGTGAATGACATCCTGGGAAAAAGGACTGGGTGGCCTCAGGGTCAGGAAGAGCTGACTGCCTCTGGCACATAATAGGAATGTGATGTTGGTCAAGTCTCTTCTCACTGCTCTTTGACACTATAAGTTACTGATGAGCTATGAGCCACATCAGTGGAGAGTTTCCATAATGAGGAAATCACAGATTTGGACCAAAGTTTTATGTAGTATATAATGAAATATATTTGTAGTATATAATGAAATTTACATTTTTATGAAATGAATGTGATTTGAGGTTTTAGTTTGGCTTTTTTGTAAAGGCTAATTTCTTAAATAGTATAGGATTCACACCTTCCCCCATACCAAAATTCTTACTTCACGTAGCCAATTTCTGTTTTTTTTAGAAATTCACTTAGAATATTATCTTGGAGTGGGGCAGAGCCAAGGTGGTGGCTGAAAAGCAGAGACTGTTCTAAAGCTCTCCCCCAGGTCCCTCCAAACGCCTGTAAAAATGGCTCTGAACAAATTCTAGAAGTGCAGAACCCATGAAATAGTAGAGAGAAGCAAGGCTCCAGCCCAGGAAGGCCTGGATGGTCGCTGGGAAGGGTCTGTTGCTTGGAGCTGGGAGTGGAGTGGAGCATAGCTCAGCGTGGGCTGTGCCAGGACCAACCAGACTGGGAGCCAGGCGGAACAGTCCCTAGCACCCTGAAACAGTAAGCTGCGGCAGTTACCACACTTCTCAACCCATGCCAAAGACAACAGAGAAGGTTAGTGGAAAAACTTCTGAAATGGAGTGAAAAGAGTACATGGTTGGCCCTAGCCCCAAGTGCAGAAGAGGTGCAGGTCTGCGGTTGCTTCTGGCCCCAGGCCCAGGAGGAATTGAGTGGCGGATCACAGCTGGAGTGCAGAGCCTGCTTGGATGTGGGTCGCAGTCCTGGTTGGCGGTTCTTGGGGGAGGAGGAGCGCTGGTGTGGTAGAGTTTGCTGTGTAGAAGTGTGTCTGAAAACAGCAGCGCAGCCCCTAAAGCTTGGGACAAAGTACTCTCTGCTCTACAAGCAGTCATACCCCGCTGAAAAACTCAAGGGTCAAGTAGTTGGCTGGGAACATGAAGAGGCAGTGAAAATGGACTCAGATTCAGACTCAGACTCTGGAATCCTTCTTTGGTGACAAAGAAGACCAAAACATACAGCCAGAAGAAGTCAACAAAGTCAAAGAGCCTACAACAAAAGCCTCCAAGAAAAAAAATATGAATTGGTCTCAGGCCATGGAAGACCTCAAAAAGGCTTTGGAGAAGCAAGTAAGAGAAGTAGAGGAAAAATTGGGAAGGGAAATGAGAGTAATGCAAGAAAATCGTGAAAAACAAGTCAATGACCTGCTAAAGGAGACTCAAAAAAATATTGAAGACAATGACACCTTAAAAAATAGACTAACTCAAACGGCAAAAGAGCTCCAAAAAGCCAGTGAGAGGAAGAATGCCTTGAAAGGCAGAATTAGCCAAATGGAAAAGGAGGTCCAAAAGACCACTGAAGAAAATACTACCTTGAAAATTAGATTGGAGCAAGTAGAAGCAAGTGACTGTAGAAGAAATCAAGATATTATAAAAGAGAACCAAAGGAATGAAAAAATGGAAGACAATGTGAAATATCTCATTGGAAAAACCACTGACCTGGAAAATAGATCCAGGAGAGATAATTTAAAAATTATTGGGCTACCTGAAAGCCATGATCAAAAAAAGAGCCTAGACATCATCTTTCAAGAAACTATCAAAGAAAATTGCCCCGATGTTCTAGAGCCAGAGGTTAAAATAGAAATTGAAAGAATCCACTGATCACCTCTTGAAAAAGATCTCAAAAAGAAAACTCCTGGGAATATTGTCGCCAAATTCCAGAGCTCACAGATCAAGGAGAAAATACTGCAAGCAGCCAGAAAGAAACAATTCGAGTATTGTGGAAACACAATTAGGATAACACAAGATCTAGCAGCTTCCACATTAACAGATCAAAGGGCTTGGAATATGATATTCAGGAGGTCAGAGGAGTTAGCATTAAAACCAAGAATTGCCTGCCCAGCAAAACTGAGTATTATGCTCCAAGGCAAAATATGGGCTTTCAACACAATAGAGGACTTTCAAACTTTCTCAGTGAAAAGACTAGACCTGAATAAAAAATTTGACACAAGAATCAAGAGAAACATGAAAAGATAAACAAGAAAGAGAAATCATAAGGGAATTACTAAAGTGGAACCGTTTTGCTTACATTCCTACATGGAAAGATGATGTATGTAATTCATGGAGACCTTTCTCAGTATTAGGGTAGTTGAAGGGAATACACATACATATATATATATTTGTATATACGCACATATATATGTATATACATATGTGTGTGTATATAGACAGAGGGCACAGGGTGAGTTGAATATGAAGGGATGATATCTACAAAAATAAAATAAAATTCAGGGATGAGAGGAATATATTGAGAGAGGGAGAGAGAGAGAATGGGGTAAATTATCTCACATAAAAATGGCAAGAAAAAGCAGTTCATTAGAAGGGAAGAGGATTTGCTTGAGGAGGGAATCTTGCTCTCATCGGATTTGACTTGAGGAGGGAATAATGTACACACTCAATTGGGTATCTTACCCCACATGAAAGTAAGGGGAAGGGGATAAAAAAGGGGAGACAATAGAAGGGAAGGCAGATGGGGGAAGAATAATCAAAAGCAAACACTTTTGAAAAGGGACAGGGTCAAGGGAGCAAATTGAATAAAGGGGGACAGGATAGGATGGAGGGAAATATAGTCTTTCACAACATTCCTGTTTCTGGGAGTGTTTTGCATAATGATACATGTGTGGCTTATGTTGAAGTGCTTCCCTTGTTAGGGAGAGTGAGTGGGGAGGGAAGAGGGGAGAGAATTTGGAACTCAAAGTTTTAAAAGCAGATACTCAAAAAAACTTGTTTTTGCATGCAACTGGGAAATAAGATATACAGGCAGTGGGGCATAGAAATCTATCTTGCCCTACAAGAAAGTCAGGGGAAAAGTGCCGCCAGCAGCTGTGGTGCAGAGATGGCTGAATGCCACAGAGTGAAAAGAAAACACAGGCCAGGTGGAAGAGTAAAGAACAAGCTCCATTTATTTAACTGAGGGACAGGCCTTACATACTTTTTTAGGCAAGCAGAATCAACAAATTCAAGTGCAAGGCATTTATTATATAGCATGTCTTGTGCTTTCATTCCCTTTTTGCCATAAACAATATTGTGTTAATAGCCCATACGTGGTATTTAGCACATGTGGGCCGTGGGGGTTTTAGAGCACGTGTATACCGAGGAGGCTTGGAGAGCCTTCATCCTAAACAGCCTTTGTATTCTGAGGGTGGGTATGGAGAGCCCACGCACTGAGTCATCAGCCCAAGGGCAACAGCAGGCCCCCAGGGAAAACCTGGCCTGTATCTATATCCCAGAATGGACTTTCTCAGAGCTAGCCGTCTACATCTCCCCCCTATTATTTTAAAATGGAGCTTAAACTAATGATGAGTCAAATAATGACTTGTAGAAGACAGGGCCTTATGAGACACAATGTTAGGAAGGCAAACAAAGGAAGAAAGTGGCAACAATGTTGCTTTGACTTGCTTTAGGAGTTGGAATAACTCATTGGTGTTGCCTACAGCATCAATTCCTGGGGCTTTGCTGTGTTCAGTTAGGTGGGTGATAAATTCTTAAGTCACTTATATCTCATGTCACATGATTATGCCATAAATTTGTAGATGTAAAGAAATAGGGATATGAGAGACAAGCTTGTACATAGTAATCCCTTTTTAAGTAAATATGGGAAGGATTGATTGACGCATTGACAAATCAAAGGGGGCAGTCCCCTTTATGAAAATAGATACAGAAATTCAAAGAGCAATTGTCTCTTTAAGATTCAGAAAGTCCTTTCTTATACAGCTGCATGGCAAGGAACATGGTCAGTGAAATCCTCTGGTCCTTAGCATTTGCTCTAGCCATTTCCAGCACCACATCTCAGCCTCTTCTTCTTCTCTTCTTGTAGGAACCAGCTTTCTCCCCATTGTCCTACAAGAGTGATCTTAGCCCAATTCCAAATTACCACCTCCAATCTCCATAACCCTGATCATTCTCACAAACTCAAAACTTGAACCATGGCCAACAGTCATATTTAAGAAATTCACATTAGAAGCCAGTGTCCTACAAATAGGCTTCAGTACATACATAAATACATTAAATAGTCAATTTTTAACACAATGCTTATAGAACCTCAATCTTTTAGTCATGTCATGTTTCTTCGATGGCATTTATAAAATGAACCACAAACCATTTTTCTTTTTAGCATCATTACTTGTAACAAGACTTCAGAATCAAATAACAAAATAACATTCTCACATTGCTTAAGGAATCTTTACAAACCGAGCCCTAAGTGGCTTGCATGCATTTCTACTGTTGTTTATAAAGGTTTACTAAATTGGTAGTAACAAAGTTTCTAGTCACTGCAGAAATCCTAGATGTCACAAAGAGTCCTAGGCAAAAAGGTGTGGTAATAGAATCTCACTTTGGTAACAGTAGGACATCTTAGGGTGAGTCTTAATATATATAATTTTTTTGTATAATTTATTGCACATGTTCTAGTTCTAGATAAACATATTATTAGATTGCCCACTAAGATAACACAAAGGAGCTCATCAGACCTCCACCTGTTAATAGTACAGGATCACATTTCCTCTGAGTAGCTTGTGTCATTTGTCTCAGATACTGATTTAATTCAGAACCAAATTCAAACTCAAAGCAAAATTAGTTATGGTCCCAAGTGCCTTTTGCCCTAAACAGCAAGCTCTACCAATCACAACTTAGAGCCAGGTACAGTTGCTTTTACTTTCATGGAGAACCTTTTCTATCTATTGTACATAAACCTGCAATTTTTTAGCAAGCCAAGTTCATTGTTTAGAATTTACATAACTCAGACAAGTTCTTTTGCCAGGGCTGATGATCTTGCCCATGCAGATAGTTTCCAGGGGCCTTGGCAATTTTCAAAATAAGGAGAATTAACATGGACTCCAGGAAGGGGTTATTTCTGGTGCCTTTGCCTGCTGCCCTCCACACAGGAGGACTGTTCTGAATGGGCAGAACCAACCTTCTTATCCTTTTTTCCTGCTCTCCTCCTTCTTTGTTTTGATTTTCTAGAATTTTAATGTCCTTATTATGTCTTTCTACAATGGCCTGTAGCAAATTTTATTTGGGCCATCTCAGTATGTTGGATTACATAGACAGCATCTTTGCTATCAGATATAATATTAAGTGGTTCAGAAAAGTCCCTTAATGCAGCTGTTATAGCACACAGCTCATTTTGCTGTGTAGAGGAAAATGGTGTAGTAATTATTTGCTTTACATTTGGTGGGGAGAAACAGCATGCTTGGTGGTGCTGAGTTGCATCAGTGCATACTGTCCTAGCATAGAATATAGGATAGGACTTAACAATTGTGGCAATCAATGGGACCTGGATACATCATTAGAAAAACTTGCCAGTCAAGGTCATTAGCTAGTAGAAGTTCTACCTGTTCTTTACTATATGGCTGATGAACAGCATGTGGTCTGTTCTCTGTGACTCTTTTTACGCTTTTCTGAAGAAGATGAGCAAACATTTGAGGGTAAGGAGAAATGCTTCTTGAGGCTTGAAATGGCAAATAAATCCATTCTATGACATCATTTTGTTGATGTAAAGCCCCAAAAGGATTTTTTGGTGTAGGGAGGATAGTAACTTCTTTCAGGTGCTTGGGATAAATCCTATATGTTTGGCCCTTTTGGAGAGCCTCCTCAACTTTTGTCAGTTGCTGAGAGGCTCGTGAGGTCAGTTGTCAAGGAGAACCTGGGTGTGGATCTCCCTTTAAGATATTGAATAGTTCTCCCAACTCTTGGGTACTTATTTGTAGGTGAGGATGAACCCAATTAATATCCCCAAGCAGCTTTTGAAAATCATTGAGTGTCTTAAGCTCTTGTCTACAAATAGAGATTTTTGTAGGTGTTACTGACGTGGTACTTAGTGTCTGCCCTAAATATGATTTTATCTGGGGTAATGACGAGTTCATAAATTTTTAATTGTGCCTCAGTTTCCTGTAATATGAGGCTCAATTAAAAAGAACCTAGTTATTTTTAAATGATAAGTAACATGAGTTACTGCCCTTTTCCATTTAGAAACCTGTTCAAAATTCAGAGCTTTGCCTACTTCTTTGTTAGTATTCAGTTTGGATATGTCTTTTCTTTGTAACAATTAAAAACAGTTAGGGATTGTTAGTTTAAAATGTCATGTTATTGCATTATTGATAGTTCATAAGCTCTGGATTATTTAATTTAGTTACTTGCTGTTTCTAGTAAATTGTGTTATTTGATAATGTTCCTAAATAAATATTCTTACAATAAAAAAAAAAATGAGGCTCAAAATCTCTGCCTGTGGATATGGGCACAGTATGTCTTCCATGTAATGAATGAGATAAGCTTTGGGATATTTCTCTCTTATAGGTTGTAAAGCTTGTGCAACATATTGTTGACACATGGTGGGACTACTTTTCATCCCTCATGGTAGGACTTTCCATTGGAATCTCTTGTGAGGTTCCTTGAGATTAACAGAAGGCAAGGAGAAAGCGAAATATTTATAAACAATCTTTTTAATCTATAATCCATAAAGGCCCGTCCCCAGGTATCATGTTAGGTGGAAGATTTTCCTTAGTTTCCATTTTATCATTAATTTTTCTCAAATTGTCAAGCATTCTCCATTTTGCAGATTTCTTATAGCGAAAATAGGAGAATTCGAAGGACTGTTGGAGCTTTCAGTGTGCCCGCCTTTAACTGTTCATTAAAAATATCGGTCAAGGCCTGTAGTTTTTCTGATGTTAAAGGCCACTGTTCGACCCATACCGGGGGCCCATCCTTACAGGTTATCTTAGGCACCCTATTCTTGGAATTTACGACAGTGGCCCTTCCTAAAAATCCTGGGGGGATGAGATTGTATGGTGACCTTCATGTATCCTAAGAGGTCTCTCCCCCATAGATTTATAGGTAGATGTGATAAAACATATGGACTGAATTTTCCTTTCTGTTTCTCTACCTCCCAGCTTAACCATCCTGCACTTTGTTTTGGGATGGTGACCATCCCTACTCCTTGCAGTGACGTATCATTTGTTACTAGTGGCCAGGCTTTTGGCCAAAGTCGGTCTGCGATGATTGATTTGTCTGCTCTAGTATCTATCAATCTTTCAAATTCTATGCCTTCTATTTTTATTTTCAAAGTTGGTCTTTTTTCTGTAATATCTTGTACCCGGAAAGCCTCTCTTCCTGTGCTTCCAAATCCTTGTGAGCCCCAAACCTTCTGAAAATGATTCCTTGTGGTTTCTTATTTTATCAAAATCAATTGTGCTGTTCTGTCCCCCTTTCCTATATGTATGGGATGTGGCAAGATCGTGTATAATAAAATTTTGATTTCTCCCATGTAATCTGAATCTACTACCCCAGGGACTTTAATGAGCCCTCTGAGAGAGGAACTACTGCGTCCTATGAGGAGTCGCTTTGTAGAGTAGGCAGTGGGCCATCTGCTCCAGTGGAAGGTCAGAACCCATACTGCCTGGAATAGCATGAAGGAGGTCTTTTATTGTGAGGGGTAAAGTGTGTTCATAGTTGGAACTGTCTGAGGGAGAACTAGGGAAAGGGAAGCCCCTATTGTTTGCCGGGGCAAGGGATGGCCCTGAGGGCATTTCCCAAGTTCAAAATGCATTCTGATGCCCAGTGGTTCCCTATTCCACACCAAAGGCACAGTTTGGTTGGTCGGTCGGGAGGCAGAACTTCTCTGTATCCCTTTAACATGGTGCTCTACATTCCTTTTTTTCATGTGTCCGGGCTTTCCACAGTTACAGCATTTTACAATGGGTTTTGACTGCAATTGATTAAAAGCAGCGGCCACTAACCTCAGCGTGGTATGCCAGTGTGCCCACTTTTTGGCACCTTTGAATCATCTCAGAGATGGTCATGTGAGGTTCCCCCACCTAGCAGGGCTTTCTTACAATCGGCATTACAATTTTCAACTGCCAGCTTTTGTAATAGCATATTGGCAGCTTCAGCATCCCCTACACTCCTTTGGATGGCGTCTATATAAAAAAAAAAATCTGGGAATGCTTCTGTTTACCCCTTTCTTTTAGTTTTCTAAGAGAATTTTAATGATTCTAATTACTCAGGTAGATTTCACTTTTGTATTCACTCAAAAACTTTTTGAGAGTGAGAACTTTGAATTTGCGAGTCAAGGTGAATGGGACTCTGGAAAAGATCTAGTGGTGCCTTGTCCCTTCTCCTTGTACTGGGAGACTCAAAGTGTCTCTTTTTGAGATCTATGCATTTTCCAAATCAGTTTGCCTTACTGCCAAATAGTATACCAAATTCCGACTTATTTCACTTAAATTTGAGGGAAATATTTCCTACTTACTTTCTTATCTCTCTTCACATTTCAAATTGGCCAGATTTGGAATGGAGGGAGAAAGAAAGCATTTTTTCCAACTACTTCCCAAAAGTTTCCAAACTTTATTTCTTTCTAATTTTGACATTACAGGGTGTCAGAATGCATTCCACACAGAAACACAAATACAGGACACAGACACAGAGACAGGAAACACAGAGAGGATTTTATGAATCCTATGCACAAATCGCTTGGCCCTCAGGAATGTAACGGAAGCCAGGTGCCATGCTTTATTGGGGTCTTGAAGACCCTGCTTTTTAAGATGACCTGGGGCAGATCCCGGATCGCAGGTGAAATGTGCCTGTCTCTGCTGTCTCTAAAAATTCTTGTAATTTGGGTAGTTGTCATTCAGAGACCTCTTTCCCTTACTAGCTTCTTTAGAACTTTCATGTAGTATTCTCGGTCTCTTTCTCCAGATTGTGTTTGCCCTATCTCTGCAATCCCCATATGAGCCTGGTGATTACCTTAGAATAGGAAAATGAAAGTAAAAGAGTTAATCCTGTATAAGCCTGGTGATACTTAAAAGGAAAGTGAAAGTTTTTAATATCCGAGAAAAGTTTATTGCCCTTATACCTTAATGCACTGTGTTTGTCAACCAGAGCTCCTTTTGGTTTTTTTTTTGTTTGTTTTTTTGTCTTTTTTGCCAGGGCCTCTCTACCCCAGGAAACTCAACTCTTTCAGAGCCTCTGTCCTCCAAACCTGTCTGTTTCAGGTTTGTCTGCTTTGAATTTGTGTTCACCTCGGGTTGGTTTGCTTTGGGTTCATTTGCTCTGAGTGTCCGCCTTGCGTCTGTTTGCTTTGTTTTCATCTGCTTTGGGTGTCCTTGCCTCAGGGTCCCTAGTTGCGGCCAGTGGCTGTGGCACCAAAATGGCCAGAGATGGCTGAATGCCATAGATAGTGAAAAGAAAACACGGGCCAGGTGGAGGAGTGAAGAACAGCTCCATTTATTTAACTGAGGGACAGGGCTTATGTACTTTTTTAGGCAAGCAGAATCAACAGATCCAAGTGCAAGGCATTTGTTGTATAGCATGACTTCCTTGTGCTTTTGTTCCCTTTTTTGCCATAAACAATATTGTGTTAATAGCCCACAGGTGGTATTTAGCAGTGTGGGCTGGGGGGGGTGGTGCTTAGAAAGAGCATGTGTATACCGAGGAGGCTGTATGCTGAGGTGGGGTAAGGGGAGCGCCTTACTGAGTTATCAGCCCAAGGGCAAGAACAGGCCCCAGGGAAAACCTTGCCTGTATTTATATCCCAGAATGGACTTACCCAGAGCTGGCCCTCTACAGAAAAGGGATGGGTGGGGAAGGGCAGTGGGGTGACAGAAGAGAGAGCTGACTGGAGAACAGGGCAATCAGAATATATGCCATCTTGGAGTGGAGGGTAGAAATAGAGAGAAAATTTGTAATTCAAAACCTTGTGGAAATCAATGCTGAAAACTAAATAATATTAAATAACAACAACAAAAAAATCTTACCTTCTAAAAAAAAGAACATTATCTTGGTCATGATTTATTCCCCCAAATTAGGGTTTTACTGCTTACTTTATACCTAAAGACTAGCAATGGGAGATAAAAATTACTATATTCATTAGGATCCTGTTTATACTGTTGTAAACATTTTCATTTGCTTAATGTAGTCAGATCATAATTGAGTCATTATTACTGGTTAGTAAATGATATCTTTGAATTTCTCTGTGGTTTTGGATTTCCCAGTTGAGACTCACCCTCTATCAATATTTTCATATGAACAAGTTATATAAGGTCTGTCTTAATCCAAGAAATAATTACATTTCAACAGAAATTATAAAATTACTTAATAATGTACTAATTGTTTTTCCTTTGTTGCATTTTACTGTTTGATTTTCATCTAATTGCACAATGAAAGCCCCTATTCATATGATTGCCCCTTCTGTTTACTAGAATTTTATACCATTTTCTCCCTGACCTCTGAAAATAGCAGCCCAGGAATAACAGCTTAACTAGGAAGTTGCAGCACTACCAGGAAGCAGGAAGTAGAATTAAAAAAATGGACTTCGAGATCTTTATCCTTTATCCTCCTCTCCTTCATTTAGTTCATGTTCTCTCTCTAACTTCATTCTAGTAGTTCATTCTTGAATTGTTTTATATTTTGCAAGCTATTGCAAAGGTATATTATTTCAAAGGTTCTGTTACTGTTTAACGTTTAAGACATTTAATGTTATAAATCACAGAATCCACATTTGGATGAATCATTTCTCAAGGAGATCTTTTGGTAATTTAATTCTGTCCACTGCATTGGGAAGCCAGAAATTAAGTTCTCACTTCTGCCTCTTAGGTTCCCTGGCTTCCTTTAAGGCTAGGTACTATATGGATGCCTTTCTCGATCCCATTTTTCCTCTTGTCAAATTACCATGTATCATCTTATGTTACCATGTATTCTACCAGCATAATATAAGCTCCTTGAAGTTATGAACTGTATTTGATTTGGTCTTTTTATTCCCCAGCACCTTACAAATAATTGGTACTTAATGAAGGATGATTGAATTGCACTAATCAGAAGCAGTCACTAGAATGTGATTTGTATTCTAGGTTAGATGCTTGCTAAAGCAATATTGGAATTAATCCAAGTGGCAATGGAAGTGAATTAATAATTTCTCAACAATGAAAATAGTAGTAGTAATGTTTCTCATGAGGGCTAATGAAAATTTTCTTAGAAACAAAAAAAACCACCCTAATTTTTGAGTATTTCTTTGCCAGTAATTATCACCTTTTACTTAAAGACTGAAATAAAAACTGATAGCTGTTATCTAGTTATTGATGACAGTTACTTGACAAGTGGAGGCCTGGGCGATAAGAAAGAGGCAGGGTGAATTGGGGGAGGCACTGGTCAGAAGGAAAACACTTTTGAGGAGGGACAGGATCAAAGAGAGAAAAGAGGATAAGTGAGACAAATAGGATGAAGGTAAATACACAGCACAGTTAGAAATCATAACTGTGAGTGTGACAAACTCACCCATAAAATAGAAGTAGATAGCAGAGTGGTTTAAAAATCAGAACCCTTCAATATGTTGTTTACAAGAAACATACTTGAAGCAGACACACACACACACACAGAATAAAAGTAAGGGACTGGAGCACAATCTGTTATACCACACCATGAAGTAAAAAAAAGCAGGGATAGCAATCATGATTTCAGACAAAGCAAAAATAAATCTAATTAAAAAAGCAGGGAAACCACTTTTTGCTAAAAGGTACCACAGACAATTATATAAAACCAATACTCAATAAATGTTATAGCACCCTAAAGTTAAATGAGTTACAAGAGGCAATAGACAACAAAACTGTACTACTAGGGGACCTCAACTTTACCTTCTCAGAACTAGGTAAATCTAGCCAAAAAATAAACAAGAAAAGAAGTTAAGGAGATGAGTGGAATTTTAGAAAAGTTAAATATGGTAGTTCTCTGGAGAAAATTGAATGGGAATATGTAAAATGGATAATTTTGATTACATTAAATTAACAAGGTTTTGTACGAACAAAACCAATGCAGCCAAAATTAGAAGGAAAACAGAAAACTGGGTGGAAATTTTTTTTTACTTTATTTTTCTTTTTATTTTTAATATGTTTAGTTTTTAGCATTGATTTTCACAGGCGTTTGAATTACGAATTTTCTCCCCATTTCCACCCCCCGCCCAGGATGGCGTACACTCTGGTTGCCCTGTTCCCCAGTCTGCCCTCCCCTCCGTCACCCCATCCCCCTCCCATCCCCCTTTCCCTTACTTTCTCATAGGGCAAGATAAATCTCTATGCCCCATTGCCTGTGCATCTTATTTTCTAATTGCATGAAAAAAAAAA
>CM053622.1:281224584-281240682 GCA_028646595.1 Phalanger gymnotis
AAAAAAAAAGAAGCATATCTTTAAAAAAAAAGAATGAAGGTAATGGTTTAACTACATCAAAATGATTGCTGGAGTAGTTCCTTTACCTAAAATGTGATTTACTTTTCTGTGGGGAATCTTAATGCAATCTGATAAGCATCTAAATTTCATCCAACTAAATAAAAAGTACAATAGAGCTACACTCAAAAGTGTAGACTTTGAGTAATAATATATTTCTAATGCAGTTTCAGGAAAACCTAACTATATGCAGAGCACCTAGCATTATGCCTCAGGTGAGCTGGGTCAATAAATGTCTGATGAATAAATTAACAAGTGAAAGAAATACAACAATTCAAAGTAAAATCATACAGGATTCTGTACCAGTTTCTTCCCACCTTCCTAAAGCAGAATAGGATAGTGGGGCTGAGTATAAGCAGCAAATAGGATCACAGATTTTGAAAGAAAGGGGACCTTACAGAGGTTAGCAATTCGAACTCTGTCTCTTAAGTGAAAAATCTAATGCCCTTTTACCTCATCCTTCTTGACCTCTCAGCAACCTTTGACACTATCATGCTCTTGTCCTTGATACTTTCTTCTCGATCTCTTTCATCTCCCTGGGTTTTCATGACAATGATCTAACATAGTTCTCCTCCTATCTGACTGTTCCTCCTCAGTCTCCTTTGCTGGATCTTCACCAGGCCACACCTGTTAACAATGGGAGTCCCACAACTCTCTGGCCTGGATCTTCTCCCTCTGTACTATTTCACTTCATGATTTCATCAGCTCCCATGGATTCAATTATCATTTATCTCCATGCAGACGATTCTTAGATATACTTTTCCAGGCCTAATGTCTCTTCTGACCTCCAGTCTCACATCTCCATCAAGCTTTTAGACATCTTGATCTTTATGTCCTGATTTGCAGTTGACTTTGAGTGAAAGAGGGCTGTGCAAGGTCACCAACTTCACTTTCTCCTCCAGAGCCATGTGGATCAAGTGACCAGATATTCATCAGGATGACTGGAGATGACCCAACATGCAATGGGAGGCCCTGGCCCTTTTACGCCAAGGCCTTTTCATGTACTCACTTAGAGTGAGGTAACGTCCATTCAATGAATAGGCCTCTTTAAAAAGTGAGTCAAGGGGATGGCCCCCTTAATTAGAAAAAAAGAAAAAAAAATCAAGCTGGGAGGAGAAGACCCTCAAGGTTGCTGTTCCAAAGAAAAACAGTTAACTATCGATATTCACTTTAAGCCAGAAGGGCCCAGAATACAGCCATTAAGTGGAGCTAGGGCAGGGACCTATTGTGGTCCAGTTTGTGTGCAAGTAGAGGAATTGGGGTTTGTATTAGAAAAGAAGAAAGGGACTTCATCCTCAGACTGGAACAAAGAAGAGGATGGAGGATGATAATGAGATAATCTGAAATGTGGAACTGGGTAAGAGAAGGAGTTTTTGTCTTTTGAGAGATAGAGAGATGGTGGTAGCATAGTGAGCTTGAGGACAGAAGACTTTTGGAACAGCCATTCTAGGGAATTTATCAAGGAAGAGAAAGAGTGAAGGCTTAGTTGAGATTAGCTAACCCATTTTTGGAAGATCCAGCCAGAATAGTTGCATGATTAGGCTCAAGGTCTGGAAAGAGACCTACAGGCCAGTGGAGCAAGGGAGAGCTATAGATGGTGGAGGCAGAATTCTTATTGGTGATCTCTGAAGGGTGCAAATCAAAGGAACTGAGAAAGTTGATACAATGGGAAGCTGGAAGGGACCTAAGAGATCTTTATGTCCCATAGACAGCTTAAATTCAACATGTGCACAAGTGAACTCATATTTTCCCCCAAATCCTTCCCCTTTCTTCCCAACTTCCTTATTACTATCAAGGATACCATCATCTTTCCTGTAACCCAGGCTCAGAACCTAGATGTCATCATCCTTGATTCCTCACTATTTTTCACCTTCCACATCCAATCAGTGTTAAAGTCATGTTGTTTCTGCCTTTGTAATATCTCTCAAATGTAGCTCTTTCTCTTCTCTTAACCTGCTAATATCCTGGTGCAGACTCCTCATCGCCTTATGCCTAGACTGCTGCAATAACCTGCTGGTTGGTCTTCCTGCCTCAAATCTCTCCCCACTTCAATCCATCCTCTTCTTAGCTGTCAAACTGATTTTCCTAAAGCACATGTCCCTAATTCAATAAACTCCAATGGCTCCCTATCACCACCAGGATCAAATATAAAATCTTCTGTTTGGCATTCAAAGCTCTTCACATCCCTGGCCCCTTCCAACCTTTCTAGTCTTCTCATACCTCAATCCCCTCCAGGTACTGTTCAATCTCGTGACAGTGGCCTCCCTGCAGATCATTGAACAAGACACTTATCTCTAGACTCCAAGTGTTTCCCCTGGTTTATCTTTCATGAATGGAATACTTTTCCCTGCCCCACCCCCCTTTCACTCCCTGACCCCCCATCTCCACCTCCTATCATCCCTAGCTCCCTTCAAGTCTTAGCTAAAACCTCTCCTCCTACAAGAAGCCTTTCTTCATTTCCCTTAATGCTAGTGCCTACTGAGATCACCCTAATTCTGTTTTGGCCTTTGTGACCTCAGTTCTTAGCACAAAGTAGATACTTAATAAATTCTAGGTAACTAATGGACTGACTCCAAATCTGTCACCTTTTCCACTACACTACAATCCAGATGCTGTTTTTGAACATTTCATCAATAAGACAAAAATATTTACTTTGCAATTTTGCCACAACAAATAACTAAATAAATACAAAACTGCCTCCCAAACTGAGATCTATTTATTTTTTTTTGAGATCTATTTAAACACTAAGTAATAGCTATATTTTCAATTCAAATAAAGCATTCCATTGATATAACTATCAACCAAAACAAAACAAAGTTTAACTAGAGCTGAGAAGTGGTAATAAGAGCAAAATCAATTTTGTCCCTTGAGGTAGTTGCCTAGGTTTTGTTATAAATGCAATTGTCTTCATGTTGCATCATTCACAGAAAAGTTAGACCTGTACTAGAAGAGCAGTTCTGCAAACCTAGAATACTTTGCTCGGAGAGTTTATTTCAGGATAAAATGTGGCAAAACCTAAAGTGTTACATACAATTACTTACTATGATTCAACCTTCAAAATACCTCACCACTAACAGTTACTATTATACTTTAGGCCTTATCATCTCTATCCTGGACTACATCAAAAGTTTTCTAATTGTTCTACCTTCCCGCATTTCAATTATCCTCCAGTTGTGAAAGAGATTTTTCTAAAGTGAAGATCTGACCATATCATCTCCTATTCAATAAACTTCAGCAGCTCTTCATTACCTCCAAGACCAAATATAAGGCTTGGTTTGGCATTTAAAACTCTTTATAATCTGGTCCCTTCTTATCATTCCAGGTTCCTTACACTTAACTCGCCTCCATACACCATCTTCCAACCTTACTGGCCTGTGTGCTGCTCCTCACACCTGACACTCCATTTTCTACTTCCATGCCTTTACATGGGCTGCGTCCCATTCCTAGAATACTCTCTTTCCACACTTCCTCCTCTTGACTACCTTGGCTTCCTTCAAGGCTTCCTTCACTTCGAATCCCACCTTCTGAGAAATCCTTCCCTGGTCCATTACCACTACCAGCACCCCCAGCTACCAGTGCCTTTGCCATTATGATTACCTTCCATCTACTCTGGATGCATATATTTTGTATGTACCCAGATATTTTACAAGGTATCTCTCCCATTAGAATATTAAGGGCAGCGCACACTTTTACCGTCCCTGATATTACCAGAGCTTACTTACCACAGTGACTGAAAAATAGTAAGCATTTAATTGTTTGCTGACTGACCAGAAGAAAGCATGGTATCGTGACAAGAAAAAGTCAGCCTCATCAAAAAGACCTCGATTCAAATGTCACACATATTAGGTTAAATGTGAGACCTTGGGGAAATAAAAATTTCTCAATGCCCCCAGACAAAGCTCTAAGACTATAATGAAAGTAAATAGTGGATAGTCCCAGACTTAGAATCAGGAAGGCATGGGTTCAAATCTCATCTCAGACACTCTGTGTCTCTGGCAAGTCACTTAATCTGATTGTCAGTTTTCTCATTTGTAAAATAATGGGCTTGGAATCAATGATCTTTAAAACTCCTTCTAGGTCTAGATCTATGATGTCATGATCCTATTACACTTTAAGTAAAAAATGGTTGCTGATCTCCTTAGTAGCAGGAGGGCCTCATAAGAGAGGTCCCTAAGGCTACTTTAGAGAGCTTGGAAAAAAAGGATTAAAATTCACCTAGAAGAACAAAGAGTCAAGATTCTAAAGGGAAATAATGAAAAAAAAATATGAAGAAAGGGATCCTAGTAGGATCAAATCTCAAACTCACTACAAAGCAGTAATCATCCAAACAATTTGTACTGATTAAAAATGAGAGGTCCACTAGTCGAATGGATAAGTTATATATGGAAGAAAATAAAACTAATTTAGTGTATGATTAACCAAAAGATTTAACTAGTGGGATAAGGACTCACTATAGTTAACAAAAACTGGAAAGTAATCTGGCAGATATTAAACTAGAATCAGATCTCATACTACATGTTTACATTAAGCTCTAACTAGATACACACCCTATTTATAAAAAGTCATGTTATAAAGGCTTGAAAAACACGAGGAAAATTCCTTTCAAAATTATGGCTAGGAGAAGAGCCTGGGATTAAACTAGGAGTATGGAGGATCATAAAAGCTAAAATGGACAATTTTGGTTACCAAAAAAATGAAAGTTTTTATATAAACACAATCAATGCAATTAAAATTATAAAGGAAACAGTTAACTGAGAAAAAAATCTTTGCAGCAAGTTTCTCTGATAAAGGTATGATAGCCAAGATCTAAAAGGAACTAACTTAATATTCAGAAGAACAAATTCCCCCAACAGATATGGACAAAGGATATGAAAAGAGATCTCAAAGCAAGAAAGAACATCAGCCAAATGAAAAAAAATGCTCCAAATTACTATTGTTATTGTTGTCCTTTGTACTCAAAGAGTACCAAATGACACCACAATGTCAGCATCAAAAGTATAACGTGTGTCCAACTGTGGCTAATCAGACCAACATGAGCACAGAAGACTCTACCACAGGTTGGGCACAAATAATCCGCATGACTATTTGGGATGGAGATGTCTCTGTATTTGTGCATCTTTCACTTCTTTTGAGCTACAATTCTGCCTAGCTCACAGAGCACAGCATCTTCTTTGACGAGGGCATGCCATGCTGGATGGTCCTCTGCCAGTGCCTCCCATGTCTCACAATCAATATCAGGGTTCTTCAGAGAGACCTTGTAGTAAAACTTCTGACTGCTGTGTGAACACTTGTTTTGTGTGAGTTCTCCATAAAACATTCTTTTGGGCAACCACGTTTGGCATTCAAACATGGTCAGCTCATCACAGTTGCACTCCCTACATAGCATTGGAATACTTGGCAGTTCAGCTTGAGAAAGGACCTCACCTTGACAGGTGATCTTCAGAATCTTCCTAAGAAAATCCAAAGAGAAGTGGTTCAGTTTCCTAATATGGTGCTGGTATATTGTCCAGGTTTCACAGGCATACAACAATGACGTCAGCACAATGGCTCTGTAGGTTTTCAGTTTGGCAGGCAGCCTAATATCTCTCTCTGATACTTTCTTTCAGGGCTTCCCAAATGCTGAGCTAACATCAACCTCATCATCTATGTGTACATCTCTGCAGAATATACTGCCAAGGTAAGTGAACTTATCCACAGCACTCAAAACTTCAACCATTTGCTGTAACTAATGGTTTCCTGTACACATGATGCAGTGGTGGCTGGTAGAGAATCACTCTTTTCTTGGTACTGATTCCATTCCAGCAGAGATCTACAAATCAGGTGATTCACTGTTGACACATATTATTAGTTACCCAAGTTTGTAGCCTATATATTTCAACAGGCATATAGTATTGGGTGCTAATTTGGTCAGCTTCTGTTGATAAGGGCTATAAAGTGTCCCTATTAAGGAAAATCTTCCAAATCGGTGAAAAGTAAAGTACTCCTCAGAGTCTGGGTGATAATGAGGAAGTAATTTTCTAAAGAATAAGTTGGTGCACTAAAAGAACTCACCTCACTTTTCTATTTCCTGGGATTATTTATATCACCATGGCTTACCTCAGGCCTAATTAATATTTACCTAAAATTGAGGCAATTATTTAGAGTAGAATTTCAGTCACATTCGAAACTTCCATACAAAAGCTAACAGAAATCTTCCTGCATGATATTTTCAGCTATGTCGGATGCCTTTAATGAGGATGAAAATGGCATGAAGGTCAGCTACCACAATGACAGTAAATTACATAACTTGAAAAGGCTACAAGCCAAGACTCCAAGTCACTAATAATTAAAGAAATGAAAATTAAAAGAATTCTGAAATAATACCTCACACTACTCAGATTGGCAAAGATAACACCCCCCCCCCCAAAAAAAGGGAAAATTACAATTGGTGGAGAGGCTGTGGAAAGACAGGCATCTTTAGTGGCACTGTGAATTGATCCAGCCATTCTGGAAAACAATTTGGATCTATACAAAAAAGTTTCTAAACTGCAGGTATATACTTCTTGACTCATTGATAAAACTACCAAACCTATACCCAAATAGATCAAACAGAGAGAAAAACTGCTTACAAAAATATTTGTAGTTATTCTTTTTGTTATAGAAAAGAACTGAAAACAAATGAGGTAACCATCAATTGGGGCATAAAGACTGAACAAATTATGGTATATGAATATGATGGGCCATTACTGTACATACATGAACTGATACAGAGGGAAGTGAACAGAACCAGGAGAATAATTTATACTGTAACAACACTGTAAAGAAAAACAGCTTTGAAAGACTTAAGAACTAAGATTAATGTGATGACCAACCGTGACTTCAGATGGTAGATGATAAAGCATGCTACCCACCTCCTAGAAGGATAATGAATGTAATATACATTTTTAGATGTGGCAAATGTGTGGATTTGTTTTGTATGACTAAGGTAACCAGAAAAAACTTTATTCAACAATGTTCTGATGGCATCAATAAAAGCTTAAAACAAGGAGATAAATACTCAAAAATGACCATTATTATTATTATGAATGCTTTCCTTTGCAGAGTATAAATGGAATAGAAATCGTTAAGGTCCCTCTAGATGCTCCTAGGGCTTAGAGGGGTAACATGATGCTGATTTAATCAGTCCCCAAAACACTACTTCATACAAAGTTTCCTCACTGAGATCAAAAGAGATAATAACTGATAATGGAAAAACCAAACATATGAAAAATAACTATTTGTCAGAGTATAACATGAAGTTCAATAAGCAGACCACTGAGTCTGCTATATTGAGTTAGACAATCAATATATTTGTGTTATTCCAAAAGGCTCATGATGGAAAATGCTGTCCACATCCAGTGAAAAGAACTATGGTGTCTGAATACATATAGAAGCACACTGTTTTCTCTTTTTTTCTTTCTTGTAGTTTTTCCCCTTTTGTTCTTATTCTTCTTCCACAATATGACTAATGTGAAGACATGTTTAATATGATTGTACATGGGTGGCCTATATCAGACTGCTTATATAGTCTTGGGGAGGGGGAAGGGGAAGGAGGGAGAAAAAATTTGGAACTCAAAATCTTGTAAAAGTGAATGTTGAAAACTATCTATACATGTAATTGGAAAAAATAAAAACTATTAAGTGGAATATATATTTGTCTTAGGCACTACAGACAAATAATGAGCTGTGGCTCAGGAATAAAAAGGAGAAAAAGAAATTGTATTTTAATAATTTTAATAATGTGCAGTGCTTACAGAGATCTCAAACTACGCCCTGCACAAAAATTCATCACTTTAATATAAATTTTCTTCTGGCGATGCTATATGGCCTTTAAGTACAGAACACTACATCACCCAAGCATTAATACTGCTAGTGACACAAAGAATATTGAAGCAATACATGGTGGGCATAAGCAGGCTACAACATATTACCAAAAATGACTTATTTGTAAACATTATAAAAGATGTCTGAGCTATTTAATTCTTTAAATAGAGGTGTCAACCGGAATTTTAATGAAAACCATCAATATAACAAAAATGGAGGTCTTTTAACCTGGGCAAATAAACTGTAGCCTGGGCAGTCACACAGCAAGTGCTGGGGTATACAAAAAGGGGGCTAGGAATAGGGTAATATAAAGTACTAAGGCAAAGAGAATGGCTAGGCTGCTGGTGGAAGGAGTTAGGTATCTAACCCACAGTTTCACCAGTTAAGTTGTTTTGCATAACAAGTAAAAGTCCATAAAGAAAGCTAGGGAATCTTGGGAGGAGAGAGTTTGGGAGATTTACAAAATAATCAGAAACCAGGACTGACAATGTCTGGTCAGCTGCAGGGTAGGGGTTGGCCTGGCAATGGAAACCAGGGTACCTTCAGTCAGTTCTTAGTCAACAGTGTTTGTCAGAGGCAGAGGTTTGGAGTTCATGGCTTCATCCTAAAATCAGAGAGATAGGTGGCAAAGAGATTGTTGTTGTTGTTTGTCCTTTGTTCTCAAAGAGGACCACAACTTTAGGAAGGTGATGCCCTCACTTGCAAGTGAATTATAAGTGAGGGAGGGCTGTGCAAAGTCACCAGCCTCACTTTTTCCTCCAGCCATCTGGGTCCAGTGACAAGACATAGATCAGGACAACTAGAGATGGCCCCCAGGTGGCAAGGATGAAATAAAGTATCAAGACTGATAAGATCTTACAAAATAAATGAAGTTATTTCAATAACAAGTTTCCTGGAGCATGGCAGAAAAATCAGAGATGTCCCAAGTTCCAAAGTAGTATAGTCAGGTGAGAAATGAGTTCTCCCTCCTGAAGAGTCTTCAAAAAGAAGCTGGAAAAAACACTTATTAGTTATGTTATAGTAGGGATTCCTTTAGAATATGGATGATACAGATGAGGTTATGGGATTCAGGCTGGATCCCTAAAAGGAAAAGACCACAATCTTTTAACTCAACCCAGCCCCTGAACTGTCCCACACATTTCTACCTAGATATTCAATAATCCTTTTAATTGTCCTTTCACTGTGGCACTCCAATCCAACCCAGAACACTTAACTTCTTTCACTGTCTGCACCAGGACCACCCCAGGCTATTTACCACTCCTTAATCCCAGCCAAATCTTCACACTATCTTTTCTTGTAAATGAGTACCAAGCTTACCCCTGTTAAATTGATCAGATTCACTTAGAATCTCACCTGCTTTTATTGGCTTCTATTGGCTAACACTGCAGATTTACTAGGAATCTTGCTGGTCTACCTGGTGTCATAATAAAACCTATTACTCTGACTGAAAGAAGACCCGAGTGGTCAAATTCTTTCGAGGCAGACCCCCTGTACCCTTGCACTTCAGGGTTTCCAGCATCCCAAACCTCAACAATTCCAGAGGGTCACCAAGGTCCCTTGCAGTTTTCTCAAATTTTGTGATTCAAGTAGTTCACTCATAAGAAAGTATCTCAGATCTTCACTCAAAATCTACTCTTAAATTGCAACCAATTTTATTAAGTGTAGTCATCTAGGTTTACACTTGCTATGTGCCAGGCATTATATAATAATGCTGGATACATAAAGAAAGGCAAAAACACAGTCCAGCCTCAAAAAGGCCACATTTTAAGTATGCAAGTAAGTATGTGCATATAAATTATATACAATATGAATGAAGGTAATCTGATGGAAGGCACTACTTACTACACTTTCATTTCCCACTCCCACTCACGAAGAATGTTAGAGCCAGGCACACTGGAAAAGCTGTAAAAGCTATAAAAAGTAGACCAAAAAAACTGTGATATAAAGCACAGAAGCAAACAGCCCCATGACATTCAATAGTTCCTGATACCATCATCATTATAAAGCAACACAGTAAAATAAGTGATGCTCATTGTGACTTCTATGTCATCAAATATATACGTGAGTGTGTGTGTGTGTGTGTGTGTGTGTGTGTGTGTAGTTCAGTCAGTTCAGGTGAATCAAAGTACGGAAATGTAAACCCTAACCCTAAAACTAAAGAGAGCTGTAGTAGCACTAAAGGAGTTTCAATTATGTGGCAAATTCATTCATAAAGAATAAGATTAACAAATCCATTCATTCATATAAGTATTTTAGTCTATTCAATTCTCTTCTCCCATGCTTCAGCGCATCTGTGATCTCATTCACAGGGGTAACTCTCTCCAAAAGTGCAGACTGTAACTCATCCATGGCTTCTCATCCTATATTAGTCTTAAATACCCAAGTGTTTTTCAGGGGTGGAAGTTAAATGATCAGTTGAAGGGTCCTCCAGCTAGGTTATTCTACCAACATCCTACAGAGATCACTCCACCCCACCCAACTCCTATACAAAATGCACTAGGAATCTTCCTCTAGAACCCTTAACATTTCACAGATACAAAAAAAAGCATAGACTGTTCATTAGTTATCTCTCACTCTAATTCTGTAACCAGCCCAACTCCTCTTCTAGTCAGATAGCTCTCTCCGAGGAGATCCTTTTTGCTGCTTCTCAAAAAACTAAACATCATGATGAATGAAAAGCATGTAATGCAGCCTACTTATGTCCACCACATGCCTTTGGGTGATGCTCAACTTTAGTTCTCAAGATATCAATATTCCATGACTCACAGCTATACAATACCACTAGAAACACATTTTTTCTCCCAGGGAGAAGCTTGAGGTCATTCAAAGTACCATGCAATTTCCCAAAGGCAAACTAATCCACTATCCTCCTATTCTGAGCCCCAAGTCACTGTTTGTGGTGTTTGTCCAAGATACAGGTTTACTGATGGTCCTGAAATAGGCTGCCCATCATCCAAATGTTTATCATAGTCTGGAAAGTAGGCATTTTTCATCTACTTAATTTTTTCCTGTACAAATATGTTGAACTCTGGAATGCAACATTCTGAGGCTTGGTACAAATCATCTCAGTTTCTTCTCCATCTACAAGGAATACTTCTTTCAACAGTCAGACTCTACAGTGGATATCCTCTTTGACAGTGGTAAGACTTTTAATGAACATATATCCTTGTTTCAAGACTCATTTTATGTCAATAGGAGACAAATAAAATTATCTTTATTTTTGCATCTTTCAAGGAATGTTATGTTTATGGGAGAAAATCTGTAAGGTAAGGTTTTGCTCTCCTGAATCAAGTGCTTTTTTACAAACAGTAATAAACACAGTAGGTTCTTGTATTGTCTTTTAGTCCACTGTTTTCCTCCAACTAAATAATCTACTATAGAATATAATTTATAAAAGCCTCCTGTTTTCTTTTCAAGCCTTCATCAAGGACTACCTCAATGCGTGTGTAGATTATTTACATTCTCATTTCATTTCCTCCTTCCTTTCAAACACACCATAGGAGATAATCTAAATTTATCTAGAAGAATTGTGATCTGTTCATATAATTTTCATGCCTGAAAAACATTCATGTACTTCAGCATATGTTTCATGTTTATATGTATAATAAATGCAAATGGCAAAATAATATTTTGCTGGTATTCAAAGATGCCAAAAACTATGTCCCCTAAATTACTAAACTGTCTACTAATATTTGAATCAGAAACACCACTAGGCCTCGGTCCCCAAAGGGATCAAAGAGACAAAAAATATTTGTAACAACTTTTTTACTAGTAGCAAAGAACTAGATGATAAAGGGGCACCTATCAGTCAAGGAATAGATGAACAAATTATAAGAATGGAACACAGAAACCTGAGAAGACTTACATGAGCGGAAGAGTTAAGTGGACTGAACAAGAAGACCAATTTATACAATAGCAAAAATATTTGAAGATAAACAACTTTGAAAGATTTAAGAACTCTGATCTATGCACTGACCAACTATGACTTCAGGGGACTTAAGATGTAGAATATATATGCATATATAAAGCAACTACTGCCAAAACAAGAAACTTAAAGGTTTACTTTTACCTATCACCAGATTCAAATTTGACACAAAAGTATTCTACCAGAGTCAAAGCTAATGCCATCTGTTTAATATCAATGTATACTTACTCTGTAGTAGTAAAAAGGTAAGAAATATGTTCAAATATTGCAGAACTTCTTTTAGAAAATCACATACAGTCTCCTAAATAAAAGATTTGTCTAATAAATTGGCAGCATCTTATTGCAGGCCCAGTTTTCTCATCTCTAAAACTAGGAAACTAGATGATCTCTAAAGAAGATCCAAATTTTAAAGTTCTATTAATCTTTTATCAAAATACTGGCATTATTAATAAAACAATTAAATTTTATGATTCTCAAACCTTTTAAAAGGCCACATTATGCAATCCCTTACTCTCACCTAGTGACCAATCACTTCCTTTTCTGGTCATATATACATACATAAAAAAGTCAGGAATCATTAGATTCAAATTCTGCCTCTGATATTTAGTACCTATATAAGTGAGCAAGTCATTTAATTTTTGATAATACAAGTTTCCTCACCTCTAAAATGTGGACACTAAAATTGTGATATATCTCACATGGTTGATATGAGATTCAAATGAGATAATATATATGGAAAGTGTTTTACAAACCTTAAGACACTATATAAATGTCAATCATTATTATTACTATATCTTTTATAGTACTTGCACAATTATTTTGGGGTAATATACTTCAGCTTATTTACATCTACTATGAGCCTCTTTACTGACCTTTCCATAAGCTGCAATTTTGATTCACCAAAAATTGGGGTATTTTATGATTCTATCCTACAGCATCACCAGAAGTTTAAAAGTTATCAAATGATATTCAACTATTTACTATCCATGCTATGTCACTGAAACATAAGATCGACTCAGTTTCTTTTACTGATTAAAAACAAACATGTTTTAAGTTGTACCTGAAACGAATCCTGTTATTCTTATAAACAGTTGCCCTGGGCTAAATGCCTTCTAAAAAACAGACATTTGGGACTGGGTTACTCTGTCTGAATTCATACCAAGGGACCTACCTGAAGGTTTCTGTCTTTAGCTGTATGTCATTCCCCAGCAAAGTCCTACGGGGAACGAGTATCCCATTCATTTGTTCACCCTATTTTGATGTTGTTATGTTTTACTCTGAAGGATGAAGTTGCATTTATCATTGCAAACATATACAAGTTTTTGCTTTCTCTTATTTTCTGCTAGTGGGGAAAAAAAAATGAAAGAGAATAAAACTACTGATTTTGAAACAAAAAAAAAAGGAGATAAAGTCTGATACTTCCTACCCAGGTGGAAAAGCATCAAAGTAAACCAGCCTAGTTCAGACAGACTCCAGCACTTCAAGACTGGCCACTGCTAGGTGACATTTTTTTTTTGGTCACAACTGATTTCATGAGTCTAAGACACAGACAAAATTCCATCTTCATCTATGAAAGTACTCACTCATACTGATAAAATAAAGTATTTTGATGTACTACCCCAAAATTATATGTCTACACAGAAATGCAATGTGATGCATCATGGGAATCAGGCATGACAAAACTCTTAGCTGATATAATCAAAGAATGGGATGCTCTGGCTACTTAATATATTATGAGTAAAGAAATTATCATGAATCACAAAATCTTAGTACTTGACTGAACCTAAGAGATAATTTAGAACCAACTTATTTTCCGGATGAGAAAACCAAGGTCCAGACCAGTGGAGTATCTTAATAATATATTTTAACCCCAAAATAATATTGAAAATAATGTAATATTTCTTTACTGACCCAGAATTTCGAAATGCTGCAGGGCTGAAGGCTCACTATTGTGAATTAGTAGAGATCTGGGTTCCAGTCCTAACAACTGCCATTTCCTAGACACGATATTAAACACTGGACAAGATCTCTATGGTCCAATCTAGTACTAACCTCGTGTGAATCTCTTAGGTACTACTGAGAAAGTTCTGACTAAAAGACTACTACACTACAAATTTACCAATATGGCAGAATAAAATAGAAAGTTCAGTCTTTCTGAATAAGTTGAATTCAGAAACAGCTAATTCAGAGACAACCTGAATTTCAAATATTACTGACAAAGAGATGTCATTCTGAAATTTGAGTGGTCTCCTTTACTAGGTTTTCCGTAATAACCTTCTTCTACTGCAATATGAAATTTCAAGAATATATTAAGGATACTGGGAAGAACAGGGAGGCAGCCCACTAGTGATGACATAAAGACTTCTCAAAAATGAAATAATTTATCAGTATCACCTGACACACAGTGAACAATCATTTCAGTTTTAACCATTCAATGTATAAGAAGGATCTCTGAAACCTCAAAAGATATCTTGGGGGGTTTATGGGCTAGATTTTTTTTTTCTTAAGGACCATGCCTTAAACTCAAATCATTCTGCTTCTCATTGATTAGTCAACAAATAAATAGGTCCCAGGCAAAGCAACACTTGGTCACTGTTTAGGCCCTGACTGGCTCAGAGTGAATGTAAATAGCAATTGTTTCAGTTTTGTCCAGAAACCTTAAAGGTCTTCCCCTCCCAAATTATTATTTTTTGACTAGGTAAAAGAGGCTATTCACTGCCTCATTTCTTACCTAGCCTTAATCACCAATAGAGGTGTTGCCTCTGTCAAACTGAGCTTAAAAAGTCCAAGGTCTCCCACTTGACAGAGGGCCATCTCCAGAAGTCCTGATCTCTATCTTGCCAGATGGCTCGGGAGGAGAAAATGAGGCTGATGTGAGGCACAACCCTCCCTCACTTAGATCTAATTCACTTGCATGTCATGGCATCACCTCCCTGATGTCACTGTCCTCTTCAAGAAGGAAGGACAAACAACGTAAGAACACTTCAAAAAATTTCAGAAATGAATTCTATACAAGTAAATCCACTAAACTAATAACTAGTAATTCAGACTTCTTTAATTGTTCACTTTAACCTAATTATAACAGTTATGACTTTGTTCAGATATCCAACTTGGTTTAAATAGCCTGAAACTCTCTAATTCATCACATGCCATTGAAGTGCAGAACACTTACTGCATTATACATAAATCAAAAAATGTCTGGATAAATTAGAAGCTACAATAATTCTCTGAAGTAGCTCAGAATGGAAACAAATTAATGACATTTATATAGCACTTTCTTTACCATATACAACTCAGTGAGTGAGGACAGCAAGAATTAGGTCCCCATCCAAGAGATGAGGAAACAGAACTGGTTAGGTGACTTGTCCATGGTACACAATTAACAGTAGTAGAATCAAGATCTCCTCAATCCAGGACCATAGTTCAAGGTTCTCTTCCCAATGTTACCATGAGTCCCTTTCACAACTGCCTCAGTAATTTCCTGTATTTGGTCTATAATGCATCACTAAAGGATAGGGAAAATTTTTTTGAAGCACATACTTAATGTACTATGTATTACCAAGTTATTAACTTTAAACCCATCACCATGTATACCTTCCATGCATACATCAAGCTCCACAGCTGGTCACAACACAGGAATGAAACTACATTGAAAAAACATTTATGTTTGAAACTGAAACTCTTCTACCAATAACCTTTTATGTTTTTTTTCAATCTTTCTTTTCCGATTTAATAAACAAACTTTCAATCACAAGCTGGAAAAGGACTTGTTTTTTTTTTTTTAATCAGGGCCAGTTCACTCCGGTGATAGAGTCTGTGTTATTTGTTTTCCTCCGTAATTTTCCAAGTCAACAAAGAAATTTATCGACATTTTTCAAGAGGAAAGGGATTAAGAGACAACAAATTTCCAGAGAAAGAAAAAAAAAAGGAAATCGCACACACTGAGGGCCATCATTTCATTTTCGAGCAGAGAGGTGAATTTTGCAAGGTGAAGTCCCCTTCCCTTGCCAGGGCGCTGGGGGGTGAGGTGGGAGTGCTTCAGGGCTCCTAGTTAGAAGGAGGAGCGGGAGAAAAGGGAAGAGAGGAGAGGTCCGGTTTCTACGCGCCACCCCCTTGTTAGCAAAAGGGCACCTGGAGAAAGGGGGGGAAGTGGGCTGGAGAAGCCCTACGGGAAAGACCTTTTACCCCAAAACAGACAGACACAGACACACACACAAAAGACCTTTTACCCCAGCACACACACACGAAAGACGTTTACCCCAACACACACACAC
>CM053622.1:281241182-281276835 GCA_028646595.1 Phalanger gymnotis
AAAAAAAAAGTTTTTGCATGCAGCTAGGAAATAAGATATACAGGCAATGGGGCATAAAAATTTATCTTGCCCAATAAGAAAGTAAGGGAAAAGGGGATGGTGGGGGAGTGGGGTGACAGAAGGGAGGGCTGACTGGGCAACGGGGCAACCGGAATATATGCCATCTTGGAGTGGGGAGGGGAGGGTAGAAATGAGGAGAAAATTTGTAATTCAAACTCTTGTGAAAATCAGTGCTGAAAACTAAAAATATTAAATAAATTAAATTAAATTAAAGATAATTAGAGACACTCTAGAACATGATACAAAACAGAGGTTGAGAATCACTGCAGTAAAAGAACCCCTCCAGCTGAGAAAGCTATTTTGATTTCTCTCCAGGGTTCTGCCCTCTCATCCATACTTCCCTCTTTGGTCTGAGGTTTGAGCTCAGAGTATGGAAATAGCTGTGGACAACCTGTTTGACCTCAGTTGCTCCCTGGCTTGGATCTAGTTCACAATTCTGCAGACTTAAGGCAACTGTTCCTTCTACTCTCTCCCTAGTGCTGCCTCAGACTAACTAAGACCTGGGAAAGACCTTAATTTAGAAAGGCCAAAGTCACCCACTGTATCTTGAGCCATTACTAGTCATCTTGACTTCTGTCTTGCCACTGTACTTTGGTGAGTCTGATGTTAAGAATGAGGCTGACAACTTTGCACAGCTCTGTCCCACTTAAGTCCAATTCATGCTGAAGTCAAGACATCACCCTCATGATGTCATTGGTTCTCTTAAAGAATGAAGGATGAAGAACAAAAAGTACCCAGTGACTCACTATGGTACTCTAAATTGTGATACCTTTTTACCTACTAGACTTCTCAGCATTTTATTATTCTTTTCTTAACTAACTTCATATGTTTTCTCTCTTGATTTCCATAGTACTCTGTGTAACGTGTAATTTGTACCTGTGAAGTCTTTTTTACGGTCAGAAATCTGCTTTGAAATACTTTATTCTACTACTTCATGAATAACTTTGCTCAGCAATAAGTTAGCCTTTTACTGGAGGTAGTTAATCAGTTTTTATTGAGCCCTTAAGTTAATCAAAGTATGAGAATGCCTTTCTTCCAATAGCTATGTGCTGACAATAATGAGAACATGAGCTTCTTAGCCAGGTTGCTGGAAAAGCATTTTTATGTCTGCTCACGAATTATGGATCCCAAGAGCCCCAAGCACCTCCTCCCATATGGGCTCATTGAAACCAACCAATGGCAGGGAAGGTATTGAAACTTGTGATTAGTTTGTTTTGTTTACTAAATGGCTGACTTCTAGCCAACCAGGCACAGTAAGTGAATACAGTGCAGTGGGTTGGTGTATTCATATAGCTTGTATGTTTGATCTTCCTCTAAGCTATTTTTCTTTTTATGGAATGGGAGTAGGGAGGGGAGAAAGAGGTAGAGAAAGCGATTCAAGTGATGTGAATGGAGTATAGGTTAGAAGATGCTACAAATTTATTGTTTGGTATAACCTGGACCAACAGCAGTTTAATCTAATCTTGATCCCAGTGTGAGGCTTATTATTAAAGTGCTAGCCAGACAAGTAGAGTTGGAATAGAACGAAGGAATGAAATGAAGCATTTGGGGTAGTAAATAATAAAAATCAGAAGCCCCTCCTCACAAGGGCATTTGACTTTTCTCATTATCCCTGTTCATTTCTAGCTTTTTCCCTGATACTGCAGTCATCTCACTATTTCACATACCATATGTCCAAATACCTATCATCATGACCAGAGCCTGAACCATTATAATACATATGACACATAATAAGTGTTTGTTAAATGAATATAATAATACTACAATGAACCTGTGATCTCATTAATTCATATATTCCTTCCAACATTGGCATCAACAACCATTTGTTAAGCATTTCTTATATGACAGGTAGTGTGTCAGGTCAACAAGACTTTATTTGTGAGTACATGGAACCAGACCAGAAGACTTCAGAGGACATCAAAGCATACCCAAATATTGTTTTCATGTTCTTTGGCACTGTTATATTTATTATTTCATGAGGTGAAACGATGAGCTATAGTGACGAAGGGCTCCATTAGGTCACCGACTATTAACTTATAACTAATATTGTAGCTTTTGTATGTTAGAGATATATTGTAGAATGGAAAGGCTCTAATTTTGTGTATGTGTGTGTATATACACATATGTATATGTGTATAAAATAAAATTGATTCCTTTATAATCATGTATATTTCATTTTATGTATTTAAAAACATTCTTCTGAAAAGGACTCATGGACTTTACGAGAGTGCCACAGGGGTTCATGACACTTTTTTATAAATCCCCACTCTAATCCTCTTTGTAATTTGACCATTCCACAATACTTTACCATTTTAAACTATATATTTGTCAAGTGAGTGAAAATAGAAGACAGATAATTATGTTGTGTTTTTTAAGAGATCATATAATCTTTTTCTTTAATCTTCCCAGGGCTAACTATGAAAGATAATGAGTCCCTTAATACAGGAGGTCTTTAAACGGAGACAGGATGACAACTTGACAAGGATTCATAGAATGAATTCTTCCAGATACAGCTTTGTACTAGATGGCTTCCAAAGTCTCTTCCAACTCTGAAATTCTGTGATTTCATTTTTTTGTGAAGTTTTGCATTGGTAAGCATCAGCAGAAATATCTCTCTGTGTCTGTCTCTGTCTGTCTGTCTGTCTATCTCTCTCTTTGGACTGTTTTTTGGCCTTTAGTTTTGTTTGTTACTGACAGGGTTAAGCAGGTATATGGCCCAGGCATATGCAGAGTACCCCTACTATAGTTTCATTCATTTTTTGGCTGTATGGAATTATAATGTATTAAAGGAGAGTTACAAGAAATTTCTAACACCAAGTCACATAGTTATTTTGGACCAAGGACTCCAAATCAAGACATACCTAAGCATTCAAAAGAACTTAATCTTTTTTAAAAATTCAATTTATTTTATTTTCTCTACTAAGAGAAGATGTATGTTTCATTATCTCTTCTCAGAAACCAAAAATGACCATTGCAATTAATGAGAGGCTGCCTTTTGGTAAAGTTTTCATCATATTATTATAGTCATCATATGTATTCTCCGAGTTCTACTTTCTTTACTCGTTATCATGCCATATAATTCTTCCATTTAAATAATTGGAGCTATGAATTATTCATGATTGAGTTGTGCCAATATAATAAAAAATGATTTTATTACTTAATTCAGTTTACTGATTTAGTGGCATATCAATCAAACTACTAAGGAATTACTTTATAGAACTATACAAAATAATAATAATAAAAATTCACCTAGAGAAACAAAAGATGAAGAAGCTCAAGGGAAATACAAGAGGCAGCACTCTTTTAATTCAGATTTGATTTCAGGAGGAACTGAACAGTGAACAGAAAGTAAGTTTCTTTTGCCTTAATATGACAAGGAAATGCAACAAGGATATTGTGGCACTTACTTTCAATTTTGATATACTTGGCCTCCCATGCCTCTTTATGGAAATGTCTGGTTAGCATGTCGTTGGGACAAGTATGGTGATTTGGATGGTCTCAGGAGCCCTCCAGTTCTGAATTGCCCAGACTTCATATGGCTGAGACTTTTTAATGCATCTTAGGTGACCAGGAAGCTGCATCAAGGAAGCCAGGACCAATCAGGTCTCAGGGACACCTTTGTCTCCTTTTAGGGAAAGTTAATTCCTATTGTTCAAGGAAAAGAGAAAGGAGAATCTAAGCAGGAGTGTGCTGGTAAGTATTTAGCAACCAGCTCTCCTGGACAAAAAATGTACATACAACAGAGTTTTAAGTTTAATCTGAATTATTAACATTTTCTCTATCACTTTCTTAACTCTAAACAATCGACAAAGATGATAAATTAAGCCATGATTTGTACTGTTTGCCAATTTCTAAAATGTAAATGCTCACACTGAAAATTTAACAATCAGCTTTTGGCAACTAGTAGAAGTTAATTCCAAGACATCAAGGGGCCTAACACATTGTGTGTAAATGCTAGTCTTATCATAGGAAATACTGGGGATGGGGGTGGGGAGCAGAAATAGGAATGTAGGAAGCCTAGCATGACCAGATCTAAAATTATACTATGAAGTAATAATCATCTAAACTAATTGATACTGGTTAAATAATAGAAATGTTGATCAATGAAACAGACTAGATAAATAGGACCCCAAATTAGTCAAATTACTACTCTACTCAACACTGCTACTCAGTGAGTGCTCAATAAATCCAGGGAACACTAGTTTCTAGGGTAAGAACTACATATTTAACAAATATTGCTAGTAAAACTGGAAATCAATCTGAGAGAAATTAGATTTAAGCCAATATCTTTTTTTATATTTTAATTATTTAAAAATTTTGAGTTCCAAATTCTTTCCCTCCTTCTCACCTCTTCCTATATCCACTGAGAAAGCAAGAAATATATCAATTATACACGTGAAATCATTCAAAACATATTCATATTAGCTATATTTCCAAAGAAAAGGCAAGAAAAATAAAGAAAATGAGAAAATTATACTTCAATTTACACTCACAGTTAATCAGTGTTTTCTCTGGAGGCGGATAGCATTTTTTCATCATGAATCCTTTGGAATTGTCTTGGATCATTGCATTGATCAGAGTAGCCAAGTCTTTCACAATTGATCATCATTACAACATTGTTGCTACTGTGCACGATTATCTCCCAGTTCTTCTTATATCACTTTGCCTAAGTCCACATAGTTCTTGCCATGTTTTTTTCTGAAACCACCCCCTTTGTCATTTCTTTTTTTCCTCATCATTTCTTATAGCACAGTAGTACTCCATCACAATCATATGTTATAACTTGTTCAGTCATTCCCCAATTGATGAGTATCCCCTCAATTTCCAATTCTTTGCCATTACAAAAAGAGCTGCTATATAAATCTTTTTGTTAACATAAGTCCTTTTCCTTTTTCTTTGATCTCTTTGGGACACAGACTTAGTCGTGGTATTGCTGAATCAAAGGATATGCACAGTTTTATAATGTTTTTGTCATAGTTCCAAATTGATCTCCAGAAAGGTTAGATCAATTTGCTACTTCACCAGCAGTTCATTAGTGTACCTATTTTTCCCTCTCTCCAGCATTTGTCATTTCTGATATGTGTAAGGTAGTACTTCAGAGTTGTTTTAATTTGCATTTTTCTAATCAATAATGATTTATTTAGAGCATTTTCCCCCCACATGACCAGAGATAGCTTTGATTTCTTCTTCTTTTGAAAAGTACTAGCTTATATCCCTTGACCATTTATCAATTGGGAAATGGCTCTTATTTTTATAAATATGACTCAATTTTATTCTCAGTATGTATTTGAGAAATTAGGTCTTTATTGGAGAAACTTGCTATAAAATTTTTTGTTTATTACTTTATTGTCTATGGTACCTTTTAGTGTAATGTAGTTTCTCTGATTATTTCTTTTAATTGGGTCTATTTTTGCTTTTGTCTGAGATCATGATTGCTACCCCTGCCATTTTTACTTCAGCTGAAACATATTAGATTCTGCTCCACCCCTTTATTTTAATTCTGTGTGTGTCTTTCTGTTTCAAGTGTGCCTCTTATAAACAGCATATGTTGGGTTCTGGTTTCTAATCCATTCTGCAATCTGCTTCCACTTTATGAGTGTGCTCATCCCATTCACATTCATAGATATGAGCACTGTGTATTTGACTCCATCCTATTTTCTTCTGTTTCTCTCTCTCTCTCTCTCTCTCTCTCTCTCTCTCTCTCTCTTTCCTGTCTCCTTAGAAGTCAATTTTACTTCTAACCACTGCTTCTCTTAATCTGCCCTCCTTTTTATTGTCTCCCTCTCCACTCCCACTTTTCTCTTATCCCCTTTTCCTCCTATTTTGCTATTGGATAAATTACATTTTTATACACAATTGAGTGTATATGTATATTCTTCCCCCTTTCAACCAATTACTATGAGAGTGAGGTTCAAGAATTGCCTGCCGACAGCCCCCTCCCCACAACCATTTTCCTTTCAGTTGTTAAAACTCTGCCTTGTGCACATCTCATATGTGAAAAAATTTTCCCCATTCTACTTCTCTCTTCCTCCTCCTCCCAGTGCACCGCTCTTTCTCACCCCTTCATTGTTTTGAAGATCATTCCAATATAATCAACTCATGCCCATGATCTCTATCTACATAAACTCCTTTTAACTGCCCTAATAATAATAAAGTTCTTAGGAGCTACATGTATCACCTTCCCATACAGGAATGTAAACAGTTTAACCTTACTGAGTCCTCATGATTACTCTTTAATGTTTGCCTCTTTATGTTTCTCTTTAAGTTTTCTGTTTGAATGTCAGATTTTCTATTCAGCTCTGGTCTTTTCATCAGGAATGCCAGAAAGTCCTCTATTTCATTAAATTATCCATTTTGTCCTCTGAAGGATTACACTCAGTTTTTCTGGGTAGGTGACTGTTGGTCGTAATCTAGCTCCTTTGACCTCTAGAATATCATATTCCAAGCCCCCTGCTATTTTAATGTGGAAGCTGACTGTGGCTCCACAATATTTGAATTGGTTGTTTATGGTTGCTTGCAATATTTTCTTCTTGACCTGGGAGCTCTGTAATTTGGCTATAATATTCCTGAGAGTTTTCATTTGGAGATCTTTTTCAGGAGGCGATTAGTGGATTCTTTACATTTCTATTTTACCGTCTGATTCTAGAATATCAGAGCAGTTTTCCTTGACAATTTTCTGAAATATGATGTCTAGGCTTTCAGCTAGTTCAATAATTCTTAAATTACCCCTCTTCCATCTATTTTCCAGATTAGTTGTTTTCCTGATGTGATATTTCACACTTTCTTATATTTTTCCATTCTTTTGACTTTGTTTTATTGTTTATTGATATCTCACAGAGTCATCATCTTCCACTTGCCCAATTATAATTTTTAAGAAATTATTTTCTCTAGTGAAATTTTTTTACCTCCTTTTCCATTTGGCTAATTCTGGCCAATTGGGTGCAATTAGAATTTTTTCTTTGAGGCTTTTTTTTTTTTTGTAGCTGTTTGGCCACTGTTGTTGTCTTCTGAATTTGTGTCTTGGTCTTCCCTGCCACTGTAGTAGCCTTTTATAGTAAAATTCTTTGTTGTTGTTGTTGTTTGCTCATTTTCCCAGCCTATTTCTTGACTTTTAACTTTATGTTAAAATTGGGCTCTGCTCTCCTAGGTGTGGGGAGGCACTGTCCCAAGCTTCAGGCTTTTTCATGCTGCTATTCTCAGAGCTAGTTCTGGGGGGTCTGCAAGTTTTTGGTGTTTCCAAGATGGTATGATCCTGGGAGAGATATGGTTACTGCTCTCCTGGTCTGCACTCTGGTCTTTACCCTGGAAGGGCCCATAGTCTCCTGCAGCTGCAAGCTCTAGTGCCCCTCTTTGCTTTGGAACTGTGACCAGGGCCCCTGCTCCCTTATGACTGACCGTTCTTCTCCATCCTGAAACTGCAACCCAGAACTGCTTATGGGCAATAGACTTGCCAGTCAGTGCCAGCTATACCCAGTACCAACAAAGGCACTATAATCTCTTTCTGAACAGTTCTGATGTCCTTATAATCTCTTAGCTGAAATATCCTGAAATTGCTGGGGCTATCGCTCCCACCATATTTGTGGGCTCTGGACAGACTTCACCTGCCCACCTCTTAAGTTTTCTTAGGTCAAAAAAAGTCTCGCCTCCACCTTTTGTTGGCTCTCCCTCTCCAAAAATTGATTTGAGGCATTATTTTAAAGTTGTTTGGAGAGGAATGTTGGCTGGCCCTAATCTGCCATCTTGGCTCCACCTTAAACTCATATCTTATATGATAACCCATAGTAAAATCGAAATGAATATATGACCTCAGTATTAAAGGTCACATTATTAGAAAAAAATCAGAACAGATCCAGATCAAGTACCTTTTATAGATATTACTACAGAGAGAATGCTGAACTAAACAAGAGATAAAGTCAATTACAAAAGAAAATTTTAAAATGAGTTGAAATTTAAAAACTTTTGGCAGAAGAAAATCAATATAACCATGATGAGAAGGAAGTTGTTTGTTAGGGGAAAAATCTCTGCATCAAATTTCTGGTAAAAGTTTGATATCTAAGATACATAGGCTTCTAGAACAAATATATAGGATTAAGAGCTATTGTCTAATGGATAAATGATGAAAGGCTATAGCTCTCAAAGGAATGGCTAGTAGAGCTTCATCTTGGACACTGAGAATATGCTGAATGGAGGGGGAGCTGATTAACATTATCATCAACTTGACTATACTTGAGGTAAGGGGCAGTTTCCTTACTCCCTTGTAAGTTTTCCTCAGTGGGTTTGTGTCCTATCTCCTTCTACTCCTCCCTCAATCAGGAGAGAGATATGAGATTTACCTCATTTGTTTGTTCTAATGGTGAATGTTTTTATTACATTCTCTTCCTTGATATTTATGTCGCTTCATGTTTATATTGCTTAATTAAATGCTATGCATTGGATTCATGGGCAATGTTTTAAAGTAGAAAGAGAATATATTAGGAGGGGTGGTGCTCTGGCAGTGTGTTGCATGATTGCTTATCTCAAAACATCCACAGTAAGTATAGGAGAAGCAAGAAATGCTACATATGCCCTCCAGCAATGGTTTCAGTTTAAATTTTTATTCCTATACAAGTTTTAGGAAGATCTCCTTTACCTTTTGTTTACTGGAAAATACACACGTATCCAGCAATGTAAGAATCCCCTTTCAGTAAGTCCTACCCTTCTATAGACTTGCCTGCTCCAAATGGGTTTCATAAATAGTGTTTAGGGTAGCAAGTAACTAAAGAAATAACTTAAGTTAAAAGTTACTGTTATGACTTTTTAAAAACATTTTATTTAAAATTTTTATTCATACTAAACAGGAAGTTAATTGTCACTCAAAAGATTTGTCAGTAGAAAGAGTAAGCAGCTTTTTAAGTTAATTTTTGTTTGGGTTGTGCTCTTTGTTCTAGAGAACTCATTGGCTTTTAATGAACTTTGCCTCTGAGCTTTTGAGTATTTATGAAGGACTTTGTACCATGTGGTTAGCCAAAGGCTACTTCATTATATAACCAAGTTAAAACAATTTATATAAAGCCACTTATTGGGTGTTGATAAGTTGTAATAGATCATTGCTGGCCTTTGTGGGTGGGAGCAGTTCCTGGAAGTATTCTGTATATATATCATTTCAAAGAAGGACTCACTTGATGTACACTATAAAAAAATAGAAAATGTCTACTTTTGGGAGTTAGATTGTTTTAGATGTCTTCTTTAAGTGTGTATCTGTGCATGTGTGGGTATTTTTTTTTTAACTAAATATGTTTGTTCCAAAGTTAGGAAGGAAAGGCATGTAGGGAGATGTACATGTTTGCTTCTAATTGTTCTTAGGGTCATCACCTTTGAACTGGAAGGACACTAAAGTCCAACCTCTCATTTTACAGATAAAGAAACTGAGACCCAGAGACTCAAGTCACTTATCCAAGGTCACAAAGATAGTAACTAGTACAACCAGGAATTGAACTCAGTTTGTTTACCTTTAAGTCACAGGTGAGCATAGAGTGTGGATCAGATGTGCTAGGATACTCTAGAGTACGCACAACATACAAACCCATGGATGGTTTGCAGCCCACCAAAGGAGATTTCAGAGGCCCCAGGAAAAATGTAGGGTTGCCAGTGTGCACTTTCTCCTGTTTGTCATGTGACCCACGCCAACCAACCATCATCACTCTGTCTTTTGTGTAACCTATAAGCTGCCTAAAGAAGTTTAGCCTATTTTAATTTTGGCCCCTATCTTTTGCCAAATTGGGCAGGTCTGCTCTAGAGTGAGCATTTCCATCTGCCGTTCCTTTCCCCTGTAGGAGAAAGGAAGTTGCATCACCATTGGTTAATGCACTACACATTATCCAGACCCATGTAACAACTGGCAAAAGTCAGTTTGACCAAATCAATAAAAAACAACAGTTGTGTTGCCACCAGTGGCTGTGGTGCCGAAATGGCCAGAGATGGCCAAATGCTGTGGAGAGTGAAAAGAAAATACGGGCCAGGTGGAGGAGTAAAGAACAGTTCTGTTTATTTAACTGAGGGACAGGGCTTATATACTTTTTTAGGCAAGCAGAATCAACAAGTTCACATGCGAAAACATTTGCATTGCATGACTTCCTCATGGTTTGTTCCCTTTGCTGTAAACAATATTGTGTTAATAGCCCACAGGTGGTGTTTAGCACATGTGTGCCATGGGGGTATTGGAGAGAGCACGTGTATACTGAGGAGGCTTGGAGAACCTTCATCCTAAATAGCCCATGTATGCTGAGGTGGGGTATGGAGAGCCCACGTGCCAAGTTAGCAGCCCAAGGGCAAGAACAGACCCCAGGGAAAACCTGGCCTGTATCTATATTCCAGAATGGACTTTCTCAGAGCTGGCCCTCTACATTGTGTTTGTTCAAGTAATCTTTACAAAAAATGGGAAGGCATCAAAGATGCAAACTTGCCTTCTGAAATGGATTGTAAACTTCTTAAGGTCAGAGAACATGATTTATTCTGCTTTTGTATCCACTTTGCTGAGCAAATAATAGGAGCTTGGTTAATGATGCTAAATCATACATTTCGTGTATATAGAACTTTATGGCTGTATGAATGACCTGCACTGATCCTCATAACAACCCTGTGAAATAATAAAACTATCCCTATTTTGCATATAAGAAAACTGAGACCTAGGGATGATAAGTGACTTGCTTGTCATCACAGGGCAACGAGAAGCCATGGCTCTAGCATTGGTCTTCTGATTCCTAGGTTGATACTTTTCCCACCATACCATCCTGCTTCTTATTGATAGTTAACTGATTGGAATGAAATTTTCCCTTTTAGAGGGATTATTTGGATATTATGAAATGATAATCTCAGATGTAATAACAAGGAATAATTAAGAACATGATAACCATGAACATAAATAACCACTTATTTTAAGTTCTTAAGATATAGATTGATTTCAGGTTTTTATTCTGACTTATTCCTCAATGCTGCTGTCCAAGAACCACTCAGTTTTTCTTTCCACTAAATAGTGCAATCGGATAGTTGGTCATCAGCATTTACTGAACAACTGCTACATGCATAGCTCCCCCAGAGGTCTCAGAAAGGAGAAATTAAGTGACAGCTTCATCCTTTAGGCTGTGATACCTTTTATCACCCCCACCTAATTTTTTTAATCCAAAAATGTTTAAATTCATTCGTGGTATGTAGTGGGGTGTAGCTGGACTTTCTAAGTAGGGAAAACTTATTAGATACTGGAATCTAAACTTAGGAAATTTTCTGTCTTCAGCAAGTTCTGTTAACAACCAGAAAACTAAGTGAGAACTCTCTCAATCACTTATCATTTATTCATCTTTTTTGTTTTTGCACAATTCACACATTTTCATGAACCTCTAAATCCCTTTACTGCTAATTTATGAATATAAGCAAAAACAAGTCTTAAGCGGAAATGTTAATACTAAAAAATAACTATTAAAGTGAAGATATTGAAGGACCCCAGCACACTGTCTTCTGAATATGATTTTCCAGAAGTGATGATTATAGTTTATTTATGAGAACTGATAACATACAGAACTGCAACACACTTGAGCATGTAATAACTCAGATTTATTATGAAAGCTTCATAAAATAAAAAAAATCCAGGAATCAGATTCTAGTCTAACTATATTTCTATAGGAATCTCCTTTATCTTAACCCCTAAGTGGTCATTTGTATAATATCTCCTGAAGATTTCCAGTAAGTGGGGGAGGCACATTACTTCCTGATGCAACCTATTCCATGTTTGGATAGTAGAATCTTAAAAAGGAAAAAAAAAAAGGAGAAAAAGAAAAAGCTTTTCCCTTTGAAGAGCTTCTTCCATTGCTCAGAATCCTTCCTTCTGGGACCAGCCAGACAAATTTAATTCAGCATGTTTATAAAGCAGCCCCTTGAAGAGAATAACTTCAACCTTCAGCAGTTTCAATTTGTAATTATCTTGCCCTCTAGTGGCTCAACATGGAGAGAGATGAAAGGGACTATACCAAATTGCTATCTTTCTCATCCCCATTCGTAAGATTCTGTTGCTCATTTAGTTGTATGTGATTTGTAGATATCTAAGTTTCTAATATTAGTGCGTGAAGCTTTTCACTAACATGAAAGGAGGCATTAATTCATTAATTTATTTAATAAGCATTTATTAGGCATCCCTACCTAATCATTACTCATTATTTCTCCTGCCTTCAGTGACCAGACTCCTTGAGAAGGCCTTCTAGAAGAAGAGCCTCCATTTGCTTTCTTCTCTCTCTTTTTCACTCTCTTCTGATCTCCATCACTCAACCAAAACTGCTCTTTCCAAATTTGTTAATGATCTCTTATTTGCCAAATTGAATGACCTTTTCTCAATGTTCATTCTTCTTGACTTTTCTGTAGACTTTGACATCATTCATCATTCTTTTTGATAATCTCTTCTTTCAAGATTTTCATGACCCTACCCTCTCTTTGTTTTCCCCCTACATAGTAGACCACTCTTTCTAAGTCTCCTTTGAGGGCTCTTTATCCACTCACAGCTACTAATTGTGGGTGGACCATAGGGCTCTGTCCTGAGCCCTCTTCTCTTTTCTCTATGCTGTTTCACTTGGAGGTCTCATCAACTCTCATAGACTGAATTATCATCTTTATGCTGATGATTCTCAAATCTACTTAACTAGCCCTAACCTCTTTGTTAATCTCCAAACTTACATCTACCTCTTGGACATCTCAAAGTGGATATCCCATAGACATCTTAAACTCAATATGCTCAAATTGAATTTTTTATCTTTCCCCCCAAAATACTCTTTCCTTCCAAACTTTCCTATTACTGTCAAGGCACCACCATTCTCTCAATTATCCAGGCTCACAACCTACATGTCATCCTTGACAATTCACTCTCACTTCCTGTATCTGATCTGTTGCCAAGTTGTATTGATTTCTACCTTTATAACATTAGTAGTTTAAGCCCCCTTCTCTTTTTAATTCTTTTTTAATTTTTAAATTTTAAGCTTAAATACAAAATAAGAAAAGAAACAAACTTAAATACTAAAACTTAAATACAAATTAAGAAAAGAAAAAAATTGCCATGTGTGTAGCAGAACATGAGAGGATTCAAAATATAAAATGATAAATTTCCATTTCAAGAAAGCCTATGTAATAAATACTACACATTGTGTTCAGAGCTGTCCATCTTTTCTTTACTTCCTTGTAGGTTTTATTTTGTTCTCTGCTGTGTACTTTTTACTTTGTTCTTTTTTTCTCTCTTCTTCCCCTTCCCCTCAAGAAGGCACATGTATGTATACATGTGTATATGCGTATATATGCATACAAACACATGTACATACAATATAGACATACATATGTATAGATATCTATAATCATACACATATGCACATACATACACATATATGCATATACAGATACATATTCATGTGTATTTACATACATACGTATATATACATATACACATACACATACACACATATACATCCATATGCATCTATGTAAAACCACACTATACTAGTTTGTGCTGTTTCTCTGAAGGTGGATAACACCTTCTTTATTAAGGTCAAGTCTTTCCATGTTTTTCTAAATCTACCAATTCATCATTTCTTACACCACAGCAATATTCCAGCCTTATACTGTCTGGTTTTAAATAGTCTAAAACAATATTGATTAATATGGCTGACATATAGTGTACTTTCCCTATTTTCTCTTTTGATTAAATATATTGTACTTCAACTTTGTCTGAGATAAAAATTACTAGCCCTGCTTATTTTTCCCTAATAAATTCTACTCCTGATGTTTATTTTGTTTGTGCGCATCTCTTATTTCCTATCCCTCCTGACTTCTCTACTTATTTCTACCAGCTACCTTGCCATCCTATTACTTAATCTACTCCAGCTCCAAGGATCCCTCCCTTATCTTCTCCCCCTTACCCTTTCCCCTTGCCCTCTTGTTTCTATCTGAATTTAGAAGAATGTTTATAGACTTCCTAATGTATCTGTTGATCCCACTTTATACCATTACCATTAATCTAGACACCCTTCTATATCACTCCCCTTATCCTATTCCCTCATCCTCTTATTTCTTTATAAATTTGGAAGACCTTTATTCCCTTCTAAATGTATATATTGTTCTCTTCTTAACCCAGACCTGATGTGAGTAGGGTTCCCTCTAAAAATCCCTCCCCCGTCCCTATCCTCTTAGCCTTTTATTTCTTTATGAATTTAGAAGACTTTTATGTCTTTCTAGGTATCTATATGTATATATGTATTGTTCCCTCTTTAACCCATTCCCGATAAGAGTAGAGTTCCAGAACTACTAACCATCCTCTCCCATCTAATTCCTCTGTATCAGTTCTTCCTTTCACACCTCATTTGTATAAGATAATTACCCTTTTTATCTTTTTCTAGACAGTATTACTTTTTGGAATCACATCATACTCAGCTCTACCCCAATCTTTCTTTTGAACTACCCAATTTCTAATTATTAATTACTAAATTACTAATCTTATACATAGTTTACATTTTGCCCTTCTCTTTTGACACTACCACTCCCTTGGTGCAGGCTCTTATCATCTTACATTTAGACTGTTCTAATAGCCTGATGGTTGGTCTCCTTGCCACAGTCCATTCAGTCTCCCTGATCCAGTTCATTCTATACTCAGTAACTGTCAAAATGACTTTCCTAAAGCATAGTGACCATACCACTTCCCTACTCAAGAAACCTCAGTGGCTCCCTATCACCTCCTGAATCAAATAAAAGTCTCTGTTTAGCATTCAAAAATCTTCATAACCTGCCCCTCTTACTTTTCCAATCTTCTTACTCCTTAACCCTCCTCCCACTCTGGATCTCAAGGATTGGACAACAATAGGTCCCTGCACAGGCACCACTTAATAGTTATTTTTTAGGCTGTCCTGGCTGAGAGTGAACCTCAGTAGTAACTGTTTCTCTTTTGGCCAGCAACCCTGAGGGTCTTCCCCTTCCAGTTTGATTTTTTTATTATTATTATTAGTAGTATTAAAGGGGCCACCCCTTGATTCACTTCTTAAAGAAGCCTATTCACTGAATGGGCTTTGCATCACTCAGAGTGAGAACTTGAAAAGACCTTAGATTAAAGGGGCCAAGGTCTCCCACTGCATCCTGGGCCATCTCCAGTCGTCCTAATCGATATCTCCTCCAGATGGCTCTGGAGGAGAAAGTGAGGCTGGTGATTTTGCACAGTCAATTGCAAGCCATGTCATCTCCCTGATGTCATGGTCCTCTTCCAGAACAAGGACAAACCACAACATACACACACAACCTCTGCTCTGGCCAAACCCATACTTATCTAGCCAATGATGCTGGCCACTTTGCTGTTCCTCGAAAAACGATACTCTGTCTCCTGACACTGGGTATTTTCACTGGCTTGCCCCCCATGCCTGGAGCTCTCTCCCATTTCAACTCAACCTTTTGGCTTCCCTCATTTTCTTTAAGTCCCAGCTAAAATCTAACCTTCTACAGGAAGCCTTTTCTGATCTCTCTTAATTGTAGTGTCTTCCGTTGGTTATTTCCAATTTATCATATATATCTGTATATATATATATATATGTATATAATTTGAACATTGTTTTTTGCATGTTGACTCCTCCACTAGATTGTGAGTTCCTCAAGAGCAGGGACTGTAGTTTACCTTTTTTGCATCCCCAGTGCTTATCACAGTCCCTAGCACATAGTAGGAACTTAATAAATATTTGTCGATTGACATATACTACATAACTATATAAAATATCTTTAAAGAAATTTAAATGATTATATTTAAAACAAGGGAAGCTGATAAATTAGGAAACCAGGCTGGCAGATTTGTAGGTTTTCCCCATGGGGGCAGTGAATGGTGAGGTTGGCTATACCTAAGTCCGTCAGGGTCCAAGAGGCAACCCAGGTGTGAGGAGGATACACAACTATTACTCATTGATGTAGCTGAGACTCCATCAGTGTGCTTTTCATTTACATAAAATTCATTTCAATAACACCATTGATCCAAATATTAAACATTTACTAAGTGAGAAGGCAAAAATAAGAAAAATAATATTTACTCAACAGAAGGCAAAAGCAGAAATCATAAAAATATAAGTCTACCCATAAACCTTGGTCATAAACCCATAAAGTCTATCCATAAACCTTGTCCCACCAATGTCCATGGTATCAGTGGGAGAAAGTAGGTGCACACTTAGAGAAACCCAGCAGGGAAGCACATAAGTAGAGAAACCCATGTGCCTGGGGGCAACTCACAACTTTGAAAGGCAGGTAATTTACAATATAGATTGTTCTCCAAAAAGACTCATAGGGTAAGAGAACTTGTGACCTTACCACATGTGGTCCTCTAGGTTCTCAAACTTCAAAGTTTGGATTCAGTCAAAGGGCCACCCTTGAGGACCTAGAGGGTCACTTGTGTCCTCGAGGCAGAAGATTCCCCACCCCTAGACTAAGGGTATCAAGTAGTTAGTAGTGATAGATGGTTTAGATGAGGGTTTTTTGAGAATGGGGAGACATGGGCATGTTTGTAGACAGTAGGGATGGGAGGAGGGAACATTTATTAAGTGCCTACTTTCTGCTAGGCACTTTACAATATCTCATTTCATCTTCAAAACAATTCTGAGAGGTAAATGCTATTATTATTCCCATTTTACAGTTGGGGAAACTGAGGCTGATGGCAGTGAAATGTCTCACCGAGGGTCACAGCTGATAAGTGTCTGAGGAAGTATTTGAACTCAAGCCTTCCTGATGCTAGCCCTAGCACTCTATCCATTTTGCCACCCAGCTGCCCCAGTGGGGAAATAGCTAGTAGATAGAGAGAAATTGGGGGGCAGCTAAGTGGCACAGTGGATAGAGTAATAAGCCTGAAGGCAGGAAGACTCATCTTCCTCAGTTCAAATCTGGCCTCAGACACTTGTGTGACTCTGGGAAAGTTACTTCATCATGTTTGCTTTAAAAACACCTACTTTATTAAAGTTTGTATTGGGTGACATCTGAACAATAAGAAATCCAATTCACGAGTTTTGGGAAAGTATCGTCCAAAAAAACCCATTTCCTCTTTGTGGGAATATGGTGGTCAGTGCATGAATAGTTACTTTTATACAAGATATTATTCTGCTTCTGTGTTTCTTCAAGTTGTTCATTTAAAAATTTATATTTGGGCCTCTAACTTATAATTAATCTCCTGCTTCTGTATTTTTTTTTCTAGGTTTTTTCTTCTACGTTTTGCCTAGGGAAGCTAGGTAGTACAGTGGATAGAGGGCCAGGCCCGGAGTCAAGAAGACCTAATTTCAATTCTGCCTCATATACTTACTATACTCGTGTGACCCTATGCAAGTCACTTAAACCTATTTGCCTCAGTTTCCTCATCTACTGTAAAATGAGCTGGAGAAGGAAACAGCAAACTATTCCAGTATCTTTGCCAAGAAAACCACAAACGGGGTTCTGAAGAGCTGGACAAAAGGAAAATGTTTTGAAACTGAGAGCTACTGGCCTCCCTTTCCGGCTTTTCAGGTGTTTTGTCCTTATTTTTTTCTTGTAATTAAAAGAGCATCTCTAGTTGATTTTTTTTCTGCTGCTTTGTCATCATTAGTATTAGGAATTTTGTCAACTGGATCCTCTTTAAGAAAAAGTTCTGGAGATTAGTATGTTGCTCAGAGATCTAAAACAATCTTCTTCATAGAATTTTAGAAGCTGTTCTTTCTTTGGTGGTGGAAGTTGAGGGGCAATGGGTTCACCCATGGGGCATTCCCCCCACCCCCTTCCATCAGAGATCTTTTGGTAAGTGGAACAATGAATAGGGGTAAGCTCTAATTGCATCCACACCCTGTGGATTTCCATTCAAAGCATCTGCCTTTGCCCTGCTCCACTCTGAAGCCTGAATTCCAATACATAAAGTCCCAGCACAGTGAACACTGTTGTGGCTTCACAGTTCTCTATACTCCCAGGTCCTCCAAGGGCAGGAAGAGAATGCTGTTTGTCCATGACAATAATTTCCAGAATCCACAGTAACTTTCAGAACATTTTTTCCCTGAATCCATCCAAAATCTAGTTACATGTGGAATAAAGTAGACCCCAGAGTCCCATCCATGGTACTGGGGAGAGCTTGATATAATCATGGGGCAAGTCCACTGGACTTCCTCTTCTTGCTTTGTCCTTGAAGATCAGTATTTTAGTGATATTGCAGGTTTGGGCCTTTCTCTGCCCTTTGTTGATTGACTTTTGAGATATTACTGACTATCTAAATTTGCATATGGATACTGTCTCTAGTTTTGGAGTTGATTGCTGCACCAGTTGTTTGGGGGAGTGTATGCTGCACCAACATCCTTCACTTGTTCCTGAGAGAAATGGTTTTATTTACTAATCTAATTGTTTAATAATAATCTAATCAAATAGCAAATTGTTAATATTAGGGAGACACAGCATTTATCCTTTTCTGAAACCTTATTCTCTACTCGGCCAAGCCAGCATCTGAAAGACATTGCTAATAATGAGATTGGACTGACTTTCTCCTCAATCTTGTTCAAACACCACTCACATGGTGAAGCCCATTGTGTTCTACTCAGCTTTGGGTGGAGATGAATTTTTTGATTAGATTTCCCCAGGCTGGGGGTAATTTGAAAATCAAAGGTTTGTCCCTTAGCCCCACATTAGAATAGGTTCGCCTCTCATATTCATTCATATTCATTCACCTCTAATGTTCATTTTTCTCATTATTTGTTAATCACTTAGCATTGATTGCCACTCTCAGGAACACTCACTCTTCCAAGGGCACATAATGTTGAGTGGGTTCCATGAGGGGTCTTTGGCATTTGAGAGTGCCACCGACCTCCTTTATTAATTATATGCTAGTATAATTAATAAAATTATTAAGTAACCAGAAATTCTATCTCTCCAACTTTTGATACATCACATTTCCCTTAATTTTCCTGCTGTACTTCTGGCTCTCAAACAGGTGCAGTTGAGCCATGGAGCCTTCTGCTAAATCCACTAAAATAAAAGGCTTACTGCTTTCAGCATTTACTATCTTCTAATGCTTCTCTGAGATTCCTCAAGTCCTAGTAGTAGACCCCAATACTTTGGATTTTTCCTCTTCTATTCAGAACAGGTGAATATGAAATGAATTATTAAACCTTCTTTTAAGTGCCAAACTAAGATCCTTAAGAAAAAAATGTACAGACATTTCCCATAATATCATTGGAGCATATTCTCTCCTTTAAGGTTGAGTCCTTGAATTAAAGAGGTTGAGTTGGTCAGAGTTTACAACCCATCTTATCTTATATAGCTTAGAAGGGTTTATTTGTATCATTTGCTCACCTATTCAGGTGTTTAATATTAAGCAAGGTGAGACTGTTTTCTCTTTTGGAATGCTGAGGTAATCAAGTACCTTTGATGAGTCTTGTCTTTCAAATGTAATGGCAAGCGAAGTGGGACTTTTTGCTGTTTTTCCTTTGAGTGCTTCTCAGCACTGAGGTAATCAAGTGCCTTTGATGAATCTCCCCTTTGTTTCAATGGGAGTCTTTGATTGAATCAAGAGTCTTTGATGACCTGCTTAAGAAACAAGCAAGCCTAGTTCACATGGGTTTGAGTCCCATGGTTGTGATGCCCTCTGACCCTGAGAAGGGTGTATATGATCTGAGGTTGATGTTTTGTTTTGGGGCTCTTACTCACTGGAAGATGCGACTCTGGGAAGCCATCTTGGCTTTGAAAAACCCAGATGTTGTTGCTTCTCTCTCTGCTAACTGTATATGTATTGCTATGAACAGATAGAAGCCCGTCTGCTGATTTGTGTTATTTTACTCTGTTTATATAGTTTCTGTTCCTATTTGCTCTGAAGTTCAGGGTACTGACCTTTTCCCCAGAACTAAGTGAATGATATGTGTATGTTTAATTAAAGTAACATTATTAACCCCTGAAAGTGGCTTTCCTTGGAAAAGCAGATCAAAGAACCTGTGCTAGCAGCCCTCCAGTGTGCTCTTGTTGTTGGTTTTATGTTGGTCTTTTACCTCCACAGCAGCTGCTAGCAACATTGTTGTTACAAATGTCTATGCCTAAATTATCTTTGAGTAGTATAAATATTTGGTAAATAGGAACTATGTTGTGAGGAATAATCATCTTACCAAAAAACTCCACGTAGAGCTCAGTGAATTAAAGAAAGATTTTATTTATTGTTCTCTTGCCAGAGAGCCCAGGTGACACATAGGGAGACACACCCTTTGAGAGAATTACAAAGCCTTTTATATCTTATCCTGATTTGCATTACCATTCTCCACTCCACTGGCTGGGCATTTCAGGGTCTACAGCCTATCTGGAAACACCTAAAACCCACCCCGACATTGTCGCCAGTGGCTGTGGAACAGAATGGCCAGAGATGGTGGAATGCTGGAGAGAGTGAAAGAAAAACATGGGCCAGGCGAGAGAGTTAAGAACAGCTCCATTTATTGACCAGAAAGAAAGGGTAGATATACTCTCCAAGCTGGGAAACATAAAAACTTTCTCATGAAAACATTTAGGAATTGTTGATCGCATTGCGTACTTTGTTTCCTTGAGCCTTATCAGTACTGCGTCTGTATCCTTTCTGGAAACAAAATATTCTATACATACATTTACATGTAAGGGGGTTGGAGAGCCCATGTCTTGAGTATTATCAGCCCGAGGACAAGAGCAGGCTTCAGTGAAAACCTGGCCTGGACTCGTCCTGTTGGGGAATTTCTTAGAGCTGGCCCTCTTCATCTCCCCCTTTCTCAAGATGAAGCTTGAGCTCATATAAGTCTGTACGTACAGCAATGAGGAGATGAGTAAAGACTCGGATCATGCAGGGACCTAAGATGCATAACAGTATTGAGAAGGCGTGCAAGGGAAGAAAGTGACATAGAAGGGCAATGATATCATTCAAGGGGTTTATCTGTCTCAACAGGCGCATCAAATCATTAGTAATGCCCTCAGGATCAATTCCGGGGGCTGTTATGTGATCTGTTATGTTCGATCACTTAAGTGATAGCTGTTAAATAATTTATATATTGTGTTAAATTATGGCTACGCCACGCCCCATTTAGAGGGTTCTTGATCTTGTTCCAAGCATCATTGTGAAGAAGGTTTGCTTCAAAAGGGGTTATGCAGATAAAGGCATATCTATAATCACACTGCTTCTATCCCTTGAACATGATCACCAACCCAAATGAGGGATTGCTTGAATATTTCTACTTGGGATTGGAGCCCTTTATTCATCTGTATCTGTTTTTCTAAAGTGTGGGAGAAGCTTGCAGCCAGGGCATTTGCATAGCAAGCAGCCTGAACTGAATTCTGCATTGCCACTGTGGACATAGCAAAGGAGGCAACAAGAGTGTCTATAATAGTAATACCAGCAATTAATTGGAACGAACCAGAAGCTGCACACTAGAATGAAGTCTATCAAGAGCGTGTTCTTCCACTGATCAGTACCAAGAATGATTTAACTAGACAGGGAAAATGGCATAACTGAGCTGCCGTATAATTATAATAAGTGGTGGTATACTAGGATCAATACATGATGATATATAACAATTGTAACAAGTTACACTGAAAAGCTTGCTCTGCGCAGTTTGGTAACAAAGTCCTGATATATCCTTACAGGAAGATAGGTTTGTAGATAGAAAGAAAAATGGATAAGGAAGACATGCTTGTATATAATGTTTACCACTATCTGGTTGTTGTGAGTACCAGATACTATGATTCACAGTTATAGGGCCCATGGCAGCAAGAATCCTCCACAAAAGTGGAAAAATCCTATGCTGACTGGTGATGATCGAATCGGCCACAAAGTGACTGTAATAAAACCCACGATGATTATGACGCCCATCAGTCCCTGACCAAATATTTAGTTCTGGGCCACCTGGCAAAGTAGTGGTATTCCTTCAAGGGGTGACACAATTCTCCCACCCTGGAAAGTATTTCGTTATATAGCCTTTGCCCTTACAAGGAGGGTATGGGAGGTGCACAGTGGTACTTGTATATTTTCTAGCTTTCCCAATGTTGATGAATAGCTTAGTGACTTCCCAATCCTGTCCATTCCGAAGAACCCAAGTGTCTTTAAAATGTGGTTTTAGTACTAAACATCGTCCTTCCCCTATGTCTTGGAAAAAGTTTGCCTTATTGGTAAAGTTAATACCAGATGTGTTGTAAAAGTCCTGAGTGTAAAAACATAAAGGAACGCGAGATTCAAGGGTAGAGATGTCAACCCGTGTGAGAATGTCCTGTCTTGTAACGTGGCCTTTTCCTCCCAGCAGAACAGTGTTGTTGACTGTTGCTTCAGGGAGAGTGTCAGACCAGGTGGTGGTCCAAAGCCATGGTGGGAAGGGCATGTAGGCCCAGTTAACATTATCTCCTACTACCACCGAAATCATCATTAGAGTAAGAAGAGTAGTGTATCTTTGTATCTGCTCCTCCTCCTTTCTCAGCTTTTTTTTGTATTTTGAGTATTATCATTCTGTCGACCAATGTAGTCACAGGGTTGGATGTTTTTCTCTGGGATCCAGATCGGCTTTTCTGCATCATCTGGGAAACACAAGCATACCCTTTCCCCTATGTTAGTAGCCTTGCTGGCCCCTCCCAACATCCTGTTTTTTGATCTTTCCACATGACTGGTATGTCCTCATCATTATAGATGTATCTGAATTTTTCCTTTAACCATCACTCCTTTGAGTAAATATGGGAAGGATTGATCAACGCATTGACAAATCAAAGGGGGCAGTCCCCTTTACGAATATAGATGCATAAAGTCAAAAAGAAACAAAAATGCAATTGTCTCTTTAAGATTCAAAAAGTCCTTTCTTATACAGCTGTCTGGCAAGGAACATTGTCAATGAAATCCTCTGTTCCTTGGTATCTATTCCAACCATCTCCAGGACTGCATCTCAGCTTCTTCTTCTCTTCTTGTAGGAACCAGCTTTCTGTCCATTCTCCTACAAGAGTGATCTTAGCACAATTTTTAATTATTATTTCTAATCTTAATAACCTTGATCATTTTTACAAACTCAAAATTTGAACCATGGCCAATAGTCATATTTAAGAAATTCACATCAGAAGCCAGTGTCTTACACTTTACACTTATCCATTATTAATTTTCTCATCAGGAGGATGAGATGTCACTTAAAGAATTAGTAACAGGCTTCAGTACATATGTAAATACATTAAATAGTCAATTTTTTACACAATGCATATAGAATCTTATCCTTTTAGTCATGCCGTGTTTCTTTGATGGCATTTATAAAATAAACCACAAATGATTTTTCTTTTTAGCATCATTAATTGTAACAAAACTTTAGACAAGCATGTTATTAATCAAATAACAAAATAATATTCTCATATTCCTTAAGGAACAATTACAAAGCGAGCCCTAAGTGGCTCGCATGCACTTCTACTGTTGTTTATAAAGCTTTACTAAGTTGGTGCAGAAATCCTTAAGTAACAGTAATTCCAGAGTATTATAACAAAGTTTCTAGTTATTGCAGAACTCCTAAATATCACAAAGTTTCTTAGTCAAAAAGGTGTAATGAAAACTCACATTGGTAACAGTAGGAGATTGATTAGAGGAAAAATACTGTTGCTCTTAGAATCCTTTTAAAGAAAGAGAACATCTTAAGGTGAGTCTTAAGCAGGTTGTATAATTTTTCTGCACACATTCCAGTTCTAGATAAAAATAAGATTAGATTGCCAAGTAAGATAACACAAAAGAGCTCATATCTTATACTGACTACTGGCTCTGATCACAGATATTTGCTGTAAAAGGAAAAAGCAGGGACATGCAACACACCCAAATTCAAGCTCAAAACAAAATTAGGGTCCCAAATGCCTTTTGCCTTAAACAGCAAGTTTCACTAATCACAGCTTAGAGTCAAATACAGTTGCTCCTACTCTCATGGAGTTGTAATAAGTAATAAAGATTTACCAGGATTCACATACATACAAGGGATTTCAGTTAATATCTTTTATTCTCCACATAAAACTTGTCCTGGTATGAAAGCCAAATATTAGAATCCTTTCTATCTATTGTACATAAACTTGCAATTTCTCAGCAAGTCAAGTTCATTGTTTAGAATTTGCATAACTCAAACAAGTTCATTTTCCCCGGGCTAACGACCTTGCCCATGCAGATAGTTTCCAGGGGTCTTGGCAATTTGCAAAATAAGGAGAATTAACATGGATCCCTGGAAGGGGTTAATATTGGTGCACTAACCAAAAAAAAAAAAAAAATACTGGTGCCCTTTGCCTGCTGCCCTCCATGCATACAGGAGAACTGTTCTAAATGGGCAGAACCAATCTGGATAAGGCTTTATACAATTCCCTTCTTTCTACATACAGTAATCAATTAACAGTTTTAGGTTTTAGCTATCTCCAAATAAATTAATTAACAATTTTGCAAGTTTTATATGTGATAGCCAAATTGTTTTAGCTGTAACTTTCTATTAACTACAGGTAAAGCTAGAAATACCTGATTTTCTAAATGGCAGTTATAAAACATTATAAAAGTAACATAACTGATTTTACACAAATTTTTCCATCTTTTAGTTTCGACAAAATTGCTTTGTCAAACATCATTTCTGATTCACAGTGGTCACTCAATTTTTTACAATATAGGAGAATTTTACTACGATTTAGAAATACAATAGTAACACAAGCAGAAAATTTCAGATGACTTTAATTGCATTCCCAAATCATTACATATAGAAATTATTGATAGAAGATTGGGCTTACCAAACATAGAGGCTTTCTTCTGTCCCCACAGTTGAAAAGCCTGGCTGTGGACTGGGGGGTGCGAGTCAGAGATTTGAAGTGGGGTGCCGAACTGAGGACCAGGGAGTGCTGGGAAGCTGTAGAGTCCAGCACCTGAATTAAAGGTCTGAGGAGTCATTGAGGAGGGTCCCTGAGGAACATTTGCTTCCTAATAGGATTTGCTGGGCTTTGGGAAACTTGGAGCAAAAATTCTAAGTTCCGGTGGTGTGGGAGCAAAGACTTGGGATCTTGAGAGGAGAGGTTCCTCTGCTTGCTTAGAAGTGTGGACTTCAGGATGCCCAGGGGTCCAGGGCCATAGTGATTGGAGTATGAGAGGGCAACAAAGTAGCAAAGTAGAGAACAGGTAGTACAGCTTTCGCTGCAACATGTATTTTAATTTTTGTAGTTTCGATGTTATTATAATTTAATTTATATTGAGACTTAGGTGAAAAAACATCAAGATAAAGGGTCTAAATAAGAAAAAGCAGCTAGTAATTGAAGCAATTATTTTGAAAGGAGCCAACTCTCTATTGTATATTTGTAGCCAAATCACTTTTTAAACTTTCCAAGTAGCAAACTTAGGAAGACCACAACAAGGTAAAAATATGTATCTATTGAGATATTTTAGAAGTATTTTTGTTTCTCAGGAGTACAGTAAGTAACAGTCTTTCTGGACTGACTCTCATTCTCTGCTTTTATTTCTCTATTTTGGAAGCTTTAAGCCACTTGTTTCAAACTCAAATAGGAATGAGGGTCACTTAATTGCACATAAGGATCTCTGTAGTTGTATATAAAAAACTACTTATTAACTTTATAGATTTATTTAATATTTTTATGTTATTAAATATTTTCCAATTCTGTTTATAGGATCATTGCTAAAGTTCTTAATTCTAAAAATTGCCAAATCACAATTACAATGCATTGTAGAACACATTCTAGATTTTTTTTAAAGTCCTTCTTCCAGTTTTTTATTTATACTAGTCTCATGGTGATTCTTATTAACCACACAAGAAATAAAACATCTTTGTATATACTTCTGATATTGAGTTGGAATTCTTAACTCCCCAAAGAGTCTATAGACAGATTGAAAGGGGATATAGAAAAAAATATACATCTTATGTCATTTAAACTGATTTTTCTTCACATTCATAAGTGTATTATTATCTTAAAAAAAGTTTCATATGCTTCACCAGATTATCTATGGTTACCAGAATCTGCTAAAGAATTTTTAGCTGCTCTAACATTTATTGCAGCCCTGGCTCAGTCAGAGACAGGACGACAGGGTGAAAAGATCTTAATGGTTCTAATTTTCGCTCAAGTAAATTTTACTTCTGTGTTCATTCCTTAAAAACATTTTTGAAGGTGAGAACTTTGAATTTGCCAGTCAAAGGGGAGTGGGACTCTGGAAAAGATCCAGTGGTGCCTTGTCCCTTCTCCTTGTACTGGGAGACTCAAAGTGTCTCTTTTTCTTTTCCCAATTTGCCTTAGTGCCAAATCGTATAATAAATTCTGACTTCAAGTTAGGAGTAACACATTCCACTTAAAATCAAGGGAAAAGTTTCCCTCTTTCTTTCTTATCTCTCTTCACAATCCAAATTTGGCCAGATTTGGAATGAAGGGAGAAAGAAAGAACATTTTTTCTAACAACTTCCCAAAAGTTTGCAAACCTTATTTCTTTCTAATTCTGGCCTGACATTTCAACTTGCCTTTTCCATCATATAACCTAAATAATAAAACATTTTTCTCTTTCATTCTCTCTCCCCTGCCATCCCACTCCTCCAAAGAGACTGGAGTCAGGGAGGGAGAGAAAGAGATAACAGGGTGTCAGATTACACACTCACAAAGAAACACAGAACAGACAAGAACACAGAGAGGATTTTTTGAATCCTTACATAAATTGCTTGGCCCTCAGGAGTGTAATGGAGGCCAGGTACCATGCTTTATTGGAGTCTTGTAGACCCTGCTTTTTAAGATGACCTGAGGCAGACCCCTGGCTGTTCCTGAGGCCACATCTGCCTTCAGAATTCTTGTTGCTAAATGCCCTATTTCTCTAAAATATTTGCTCATCTGGTTCCTTACAATTAAGAGTCTTCTCTCTTTGACTAACTTTTTTTTTTAAGACTTTCAGATAATATTCCTGATCTTTTCCACTTGCCTGCCCTTGTCCCATTGTGAATTATAATTTCCGTATAAGCCTGGTGATACTTAGAAAAGAAAATTTGAAAAGAAAAAGATTATCGCCCTTACCTAAGTCGACTGCCTACCAGAGCTCCTTTGAATGTCCAGGGCCTCTCTCCAGAAGACTCACTCTTTCAGAGCCTCTGCTTTCTGATCCCATCTGCTTCGGGTCCCTGTTCGTGACGCCACTTGCCGCCAGTGGCTGTGGCACAGAATGGCCAGAGATGGCAGAATGCCGGAGAGAGTGAAAGAAAAACAATGGCCAGGTGGAAGAGTTAAGAACAGCTCCATTTATTGACCAGAAAGAAAGGGTAGATACACTCTCCAAGCTGGTAAACACAACAACTTTCTCATGAAAACATTTAGCAATTGTTAATTGCATTGCATACTTTATTTCCTTGTGCCTTATCAGTACTGTGCCTGTATCCTTTCTGGGAACAAAATATTCTGTATGTATACTTACACATAAGGGAGTTGGAGAGCCCGTGTCTTGAGTATTATCAGCCTGAGGACAAGAGCAGGCTTCAGTGAAAACTCTGGCCTGGACTCATCCTGTTGAGGACTTTCTCAGAGCTGGCCCTCTACACCACATGGGTCTCCACTCCTGCTTACATTTCTCATTTCCACATTTCAATTCCCTCCCCCTTTCATCCTCATTCTCTTTATAGTCTATTTAATAAAGGAATGACAAATCGTTTTTAAAATCTCATCCTAGGATGAGCATCACTCAGATTTCATGATCTCCATAGCACGAAAAAGGAATTTTCTCAGTTGATAAGAGTTGACAAAAGTGTGAGTTGAAGATTCAACCCAGGATATCCTTAAGAAAAGTCCCATTATCTAAGACATCCTGGGTTAATGGGCCTCATCCTTTAGTGAGCTTCACCTGGCCTGGCAGATTTTGATACAGGAAAAAGGCATTGTCAGAGAACAAAGAAAGGGAGTCTGCTCTTAAATATGCTGATTAATAGGCAGCTATGTCCTGATGAGTGAAATGTTTAATTAACATCCCCCACTTCTTTCTTCAGCAATCAAGTTATCTTTTGCATTAGCTGTAAGTATGACTCCTTAAATTTTGTAAATTATGTTTATATGATTTCTGTGGAAACAAAATTCAATCATTCCTTACAATGTCAAGCATCATTAGACATCTTTCGAGCACATATTCATGCCTAGCAACATACTAGACAATACAAAAAGAATCATAAACATAATCTTTGTAGTCTAAAAGTATAATTTAAAAGACAAGCTATATTGAAACATACAGGCATACTGGGTCACTAGATCTAAAATTAGGAAGACTTGGGGTTCAAATTTCACCTCAGATGCTTATTAGCCAAATCACTTAAATGTCTAGGTCTCAGTATTCTCATCTATAAAATGGGAAGATGGGATTTTACAGTCTCTGAGGTCTCTTCTAGCTTTAACTCTATAACCCTTTTGAAATGGGGTTCTGCCACTTGTACAGACCCCATAAGCTTGTTCAGGTGGCATCTTTCCACATGGAGGACACTAGGGAGCTGCTTTCAGGAGAATCTTAATTATGTATAAACAAAATGCTTTGGACAGACTGTAGGGCATGTGTGGTCATTGTGTGACTGCTTCCAGTTGGTTAAACATGTGATTGGGAGGAACTTTTTTTCACTGGCTGAATACCTAGAAAGTCAGCGTCTTCAAAAAGGTTGGAGTTAGATTCTGCCATTTCTTTGCCTTGTGTTCAACTGAGATCTGGCAATGTGATAGAGTCTGGTAGAGAGACTTTAATATAAGAGGAAGGGGACCATATGGCCCCCAGAAACAAGGCCTCCTCAGCCTTTTCATTCATTCTTTTTCATTATGGGTGCAGGGAGGAAAAACTCCAACCATGGGAGAGTAAGTCACAGAAATCCAGGAGTCTGAATATGTTTCAACAATCTGGCTAGCAGCTGCTGGGGCAGGGGGGCAGTGTAAAACCAACAACAGCCAGCTCACAGAGCACTGCAAGCCCAAGTTCTTTTGATCTGCTTTACTAAGGATAGCAACGTTAAGGGTTTAACAATCTTATTTTAATCCAGCATACAAATATCATTCGCTTAGTTCAGGGGAAAAAGCCAGTACCCCGAACTTCAGAGCAAATACAAACAAATTACAAACATCAACAGACAGACCTTGTCTGATTCAAATCTCAATGTATAATTACCAGAGTTTAAAAAAATCCAAACATCCGGGTTTACAAGCTGGAGGGCTCTTAACTACAGCTACCTGGAGTCTCCACATCAGCAGGCCGCCAAGAGTGAGAACCCTCCATAAGGACACATCCAGTGGTAGTGGTGTCACCATTGCATGTGAACTTGGTAGGACCAATTGCTATGTAGGAAATTTTGATCTTGCTTCCCCAGAGACAGCAATTCTATGGAGGAGAATATGCCTTGGAGGTATTGGGGAAAATGTACATTCATTTTTAACATACATATGAAGTATATCTTTGTAAAATGTTAAGTGGTTAAAGGAAACTAGGGGATAAATTATCTTCCCCTGACAAATGGGAGGAAGTAGCCAGTGGGGGCTCAAGCTGATAGTAAAGAAAAGAAACACTCCAATTCTTTATGGTACCCTAACTTCCTGAGGCAGAGATGTACTTAACCTCTTTGGCCCTGAAAGAGCAACATACACATTACACTGAAAAAAATGAAGAACAAAATGAAAGTAGAAGTCTAATATTCAAGCAGTCACATATCACGGTGTCTCAAAGCTAAAAGTAGTAAGCTTTCATAGCTTTAAATTTACTCTAAGATTTTTGGGTTACCATGTATTAGCAAATACACATAAGGTAGGATATTTATTTGCTGTTGAAAACCAGGATAAGTGTCCTAGTAGCATATCAATGGATAGGAGAGATGTCCTGGGAATTCTAATTCCAAGTAAAGTAAGGCTGATATGTTTTTTCTCAGCTGCTCACTATAGGCTGGCTACTTGCAGCAGATGCAGCTCTTTGGGATGCCTGGTGGCACATAAGTTTAGGTGGAGTTTCAGAGAACCTGTTTTGGAGGTTGGGACCTAGAAGGGAACCCTTTATTAAATACCATCTCTCTTCAGCCACGATAGCAATAATTCTTTGTCAAGTGCTCAGATGATGTTTGTTTAAGGATTCTTCATGGTGCTGAGTAATGCCTTTAGACTTCCCTAACCTGTCCAGCCTCTATGACTAAGCTGCTGTATGATCTTGTGTGAGCCCCTTCCCTCCTCTGGGTTTGATCTGCCTTGTAAGGCCGAGGAGGAGTAAATGATTACAAAGCATTTTGAAAAGCCAAGTAAATAATTAAGCCTGTCTGTTGAAAGAATAACTTTTTTTAGTTTCCTAGAGAAACTTGGGGTGGCCGAGAGTTTCCCAGTGTCACAACAAGTTCACAGTAAGGAATCTCCACTTAGTTACAACCTCAAAGTATAGTTTTATTATATTGAAGATATAAGATGTAAAGTAGAGGACTAACTTTCAGTAACAGTGGTTCCTCACACACATTTCCTTTGTCTTTTCATTGCCCATCCCCCATGCCTGGAATGCCTCCCTTCTTACCTCTGCCTCCTTGCTTTCCCAATTTCTTTCAACACTCAGCTTAATCCTGCCTTCTGCAAGAGGCCCTTCTAATTGAGTATCCATCTTTTTATTTGCCTCTCTCCGTCATCCCACCCCTGAGCTGGTGGTAGGGTGGGGTGGGAGAACCTTCCCTCTGACACTCCCATTTACACTGTATATATCTTATATGTACAATTTTGGGCCTGTTGTTTTCCCCTTTGGAATGTGAACATCTTAAGGGTAGCAAGTGTGTTTTTGCCTTTCATTGTATCCCCAGTGCTTGTAGCAGGTGCTTAATAATGCTTGTGGATTGACTTTTGGAAACTGTGTTCCAGAAGACCAAAGGTAAACTTCAGCTGAACTGATAAATCTGAGTAAAGGCAAAGGTCAGGTGAGATCTTCTGGTTCTGCTAAAAAACAAGCAAAAACAAAACAAACAAAAAACCGCAGTACCTTTTAACCTCAAGGCAAGATCAGGAAGGTATGCTATTGGGCCCTAACCAAACTCTGGAAAAGAATTTCTCATCAGAAATGAGACCAGACTGAGACAGGTTTAGGTACATCTCCGCCAGCAATCCAGGGAGAAGAGATTTCAGTGGGCAGTGGAAATCTACTGAAAGAGGAAGCTGACTTCCTCATCATCTACAAACAGAGACTTGTAAGGGAGGCCTGAAGTAGTAGGCTGAGGGAATCACTGAGGGGTGTCTTCTGGTACAAGAGACGGGATAATTTCTAAAAAACTGTGGGGGTAAGAGTCAGAGCTCTGTAATCATTGCTCAGCAGTCCTCAAGAGGATGGGTAACATGGCTTTAATTTGCTTTTAGTTACTAACTAGTCTCTCAGTAATATATGCCTGCTAGTAAAAAGGCTTGTATTACTGTAATTGTAAGATTAAAATTTGACCGAATTGATGTGAAACTTTGAAATATATTTTCAAAGTTGGTTCATTTTGGCATAAGATTTCCAGCACTGATATGAACATGTCTATAAAGAAGTGGGAATGGGATGATTGTATCTACCCTATCAGTGTTTTGGTTCTTTAACTGGAAGTTGATAAGTTTAGAGTTTTCTAAATCTGACAATTTCTTATTAAGAATAGGGTGCATTTCAGGCAGCAGTGAGATTTCCTTTTTATGGTATCTAGATTAAATTTTAGAATTCAGCCCATCTGGGTGGAGCTAAATAAGAAAAGCAGTAATGATGTCGTAAAAGGAAATGGGTTTATAGAAGAGACAGGCAGAGCTTCAGGGCCTTTCATCTCTTTAAAGACAAGTGAACTACTCTGAGATTTACTCCATTTTGAGAACAACAATAATAACTAGTTTCAGTAAATGTGAAATTTCCTGTTAAATATGGGTTGCACAGCTGGAAAACTTCAAAGAAAGGCACTGCTAGGCCTGTGTTTTAGGAAGTTGGAACTCAATTGAAGTGGCATGGTACTGCAAAAAGAACACTGGGCCTGGGTCTCAGTTCTTTCACTGACTAGCTATGAGACTTTAGATAATTCACTTAACCCTTTGTACCTTAGATTCCTTATAACTAAAATGAGATAAGGTAGTAAGATGATCTGTAAGACCCTTTCAAATTCTTAGATTCTTTGAGTCTTCTCAGCCTTCTACATATTAAACTGGCAAAGCAGACATTTTAGGCTAATGAGGGAGGTATTTGTGTTGGTAATTAAGGTGGGACTTTTATTTTTTACTATTTTCTCTTTTAGAATGCCAAAGTGATCAAGTGCCTTTGATTAAACCTTACTAGGTAAAAAGCCCCAGGCCCACAGCCTTTTGCTAACTAGGAGTAAAGCCCCAGGCTCACTCTCTTTTGCTGATTAGGTGTGAACATTTTCGACCTTAAAAAGGGTATATAAACTCAGAGGTTAGCATTTTGTCTGGCACTCTCACTCACTGGAAGAGCGTTGATGTGGAGGCTCCATTAGCCGCTGCCCCCCCTCCCCGCCCCCCGAAAGAAACCCAGATGTTGGTGCTTTTCTTTTTGGTAACTATGTATGTGATGTCTTGATCAGACAAAGCCTGTCTGTTGAACAGTGTTATTTGATCTGTTGGTATTTTCTGTTTGTAATTTCTATTTGTATTTGCTCTGAAGTTCAGGGTGCTGGCTTTTCCCCCTGAACTAAGTGAATGGTATATGTATATTTGATTAAAGTGAGGTTGTTAACCCCTTAAAGTTGCTTTCCTTAGAAAAGCAGATCAAAGAACCTGTGCTGGCAGCTCTTGTTGCTGGTCTTGTTGGGTCTTACACCTTAGCAGCAGCTGCTAGCCACATTGTTGTTACAGTATTTTTGAAAGCCAGGCATTTCAACTATGCTTAAATCAAACCAGGAAGGCAGCTTCCTACTCCATCTACACAAGGGGCAGCCTAGCAAGCCATAGGATCATCAATAGGGACCTTAGAGGTCATCTGGTGCAACCTCTTCACTTTATAGAAGAGGAAACTAAGATAGATTAAGTGACTGTCCCAATAAATTGACTTATATAACTAGTAACAGAGCCATATTTCCATCCCAAGTTCTCTGATTACAGATCTAGGCTTTTCTCCAGTATGCCATGATGTTCCTTCCCTCAGAGTGGCTTATGGCCTGCTAAAGGAGCTTTTTTGAATGCTTCTTATAAAAATGAAGATTTTCAAAGTCTTTGACAAAGAGTGGTGAGAGATTCTTTTTAAGAGGCAGTAAAAGATAGTAATTACACAATTATGAGTTTATGAGAAAGCCCAGCTTCATGCTCAAGAGATGGCAGGATAATGGTAAGAAAACATAGGAGTGAAAGACAGTAGTTGGGGACAAGTATGAGAAGAAATATAGTCCATGATCCATGTAATATGAAAACTTTATAGGAGTAAAATTAAATCACTAACCATTTCAGTGAGAAAAGCAAGATGACCATTTTGATTCCTCACTTGACTGAAAGAAATGAAAACTCAACTTTGTAGTGAATGTTTATTGAACACTTAGTATTTTCAAGTGTTTAAGGAATTCAGTCTAGCTGTGGAAACTTTTCTCATCTATTTTGTTAAGGACTTTTAGAGAAAATTACATGGTTTTCATTAAACCCTCATCCATTAAGAATGTCTGATAGTTGAAACTGTTTGCATATCCAGAATGTAATAACTGGAAATATCTAACAAAATTAGTAATAAAAATTAAAGTCCTGCTTGCAGAAACAAAAATAATTTAATTATGCTGAAAAATCTGAAGTGTTTCTGATGGGGTGCTAATGGTGGACCCCTCAAAGGCCCTGGACTTTCCCAAATGGCCCAGATCTCTGACATTCTGCTGGGGCACCTGGCCCTTCCAAGTGAATAATCCTTTGAACTGTCCATCCTTGCACTGTGGCTTTGACCCTGCCCCAATCTCCAATTCTCTGTTACCTCTAGACCTTCATTGTCTATTAACTCTGGATTGCCCTGGCCACTTGCCACCCTTATTCCATCTGGACCCCTTCTCTGTTACCTCCCAGTCACCCCAGACCATTTGGCCATTTCTAGATCACATCCAGATCTTCCCATAGCCTTTCTGTATAAAAAGTCCTTCTTGCCTCCATTAAAGGGTTCAGATTGCTTAAGAATATAGCTCACTTGCATTAGTAATACAAATGCTCAGATTCTTAAAATGAGGCCATTAGGGTGGATGAGGCCCACTTCAACTGGTGTTTTAATAAACCCTGTCTCTGAGTGAAAGAAGACTTGGGTCGAATTCTTTTGAAGCAGGACTCATATCTTTTGCCCTTGAATTTAGGGGTTCCCAGCACCCCTAAATCACAATAATTTTATTAGTTATGAGAAAAAAGTGTGTGGTTGTATTGCAGTGGAGTACTAAACTCAAGGTTACGACCTAAACTTTGGTTTGCAATTAGCATATTAAAACTAAGTATACTTTCTTTTAAAAACTTTTTTATTGATGTCATCTGATTTTTATATGATCATAATTATTCCCAGTATCTCTCTCTCTTCTTCTCCCAGAGTATCATCCAAAATAACAGATAATATTTTTAAAGACTTCTCTGTATAATTATAAAAAATGAATTAATGTGTAGCATATGATATAAGGTAATTATTCCTACTCCCACTGGTAAATTGGTGCTTAGAGCTTGACTACTACATACCCTTAGAGTTCTAGGGTTATTGACCTCTGAGAAGTTAGGTGTAAGTATGTGGAGGGGGAGAGAGAGAGAGAGACAGAGAGAGAATGCTATATAGCTTATAAGCTTGAAAGAGTTACCATTTAATTACCAATTAATCAGCAAGTCTTATAAGCTTTTACAAAGAGGTTTCTACATTGGAATAGTAAGAAGAATTGTTATAAAACATTTCCCCAAAAATCTGTGATACATTTTTCTACTGGTACATATTTAGTCAAGGGAAAAGTTATGGTTGTTGTGTGGTTTATCCTTCCTTCTTGAAGAGAACCATGACATCCAGGAGATGATGATGACATTTGCAATTAACTTTGGTTTGAGTGAGGGAGGGCTGTGCAAAGTCACCAGTTCAGCCATCTGGGTCCAGTGGCCAGATATCGATCAGGATGACTGGAGATGGCCCAGGATGCAATGGGAGAAGACCCTTTTAAAATGAGACAATGGCCATTCAGTGAATAGGCCTTTATAAGAAAGTCAAGGGATGGCCCTTTTAATAAAAAAAAAATCAAACTGGGAAGGAAGACCCTTAGGGTTATTGGACAAAAGAGAAACAGTTATTATTTACATTTATTCTGAGCTAGGAGGGTCCAAAGAATAACCATTAAGTGGGGCTTGGGCAGGGTCCTATTGTCCAATCCATGAGATCCAGAGTGAATTGGGTTTAAGGCTTGGTCTTTGAGAAAGAAATCTAGCCAGTAAACCCCAAGTTAACCAGGTAGCTTTTGGCCATCAAAATTTATCTTCTGGGAGGGCGGAGCCAAGATGGCAGCTGGGAAGCAGTGACTGGCGTGAGCTCCCCACCAAGTTCCTCCAAAAACCTATAAAACAATGGCTCTGAACCAATTCTAGAGCTGCAGAACCCACAAAGTGGCAGAGGGAAGCAGGGCCCCACCCCAGGACAGCCTGGATGGTCTCTGGGTAAGGTCTGTCCCACACGGACCTCCCAGCCCCCAGC
>CM053622.1:281277335-281294973 GCA_028646595.1 Phalanger gymnotis
TGTGGGTTCTGTAGTTCTAGAATTGGTTCAGAGCCATTTTTTCATAGGTTTTTGGAGGGACTTGGAGGGAAGCTCACGCCAGTTGCTGCTTTCCAGTCGCCATCTTGGCTCCGCCCCCGTTAATGAGATGAATTTTGTTGTTCAGTGGTTTCAGTCGTGTCCAATTCTTTTTGACCTAATTTGGGAACAGTTTGCTATTTCCTTCTCCAGGAAATTTTACAGATGAGGAAACTGAGGCAAGCAGTGACTTACTTGCCCAGGGTCACACAGCCAGAAAGTGTCTGAGACCAGGTTTGAACTCAGGAAGATGAGTCTTCCTGACTCCAGGCCCAGCACTCTATCCTCTGTGCCACCTAACTGCCCAGAGATGGATACAAATGTCAATTAAGGCTAAGGGCCAAACCTCTGCCTGAATATTAGGAATTTTCCTCACTCATGGTTCAGAGCCATTGTACTCCTTTTTCTTTCACATAAGTTCCCTAAAGCAGCAGGAGAACTCACATGGACCTGAGAAGCCATGATACTGTTCCAGGTTTAGTGTAAGCTAATATTTGTAATGATGTTAACATATGTGTAGAAGCCTGGAGCTTAGTCTGACCTCGACATGAACTCTTCATGGCTTGAGAAAGGGCTCTAAGGAATGCTCCAAGCAGGGCCTCTGTGCTCCTGGACTGAGATGAAACATGGAGATATGGTGTGGGGAAAAAAATAAGGTCTGGTGTGAGAAAAAACTAAGCGATAATACTGGAAAAATACAGGCAACATTCCTGGCATACTGCTTCAAAGCAGTAGAAACACTATATAAGAACTTATTTGGCTTTCAATAAACGTGCTGTGTTCCAGTACCCACCTGACCCGTGTCTTCATTTCCTAGGGACTGGCTGAGGTCTGCTGGTTGGACCCCAACACATATGAATGAATAAAGAAGCGTTTTTCTAGTACTCACTATATGCTAGACATGCTGCTCAGCATTGAGGATATTAATGCAAGAAAGCAAGATAAATAGACCCTGGCCTTAAGAAGCTTATATTCTAGCAGGAGAACAAGACACTTAGAATGAAAGGGAGTGGGTACGAGTACAGTAACATGGCTTGCAGATTGTAGGGAAGTGTCAGGGTATGTTTGGGTCTGTGTCAGATAAAGTGCAAGCTCGCTAATCAGAGCCCAACCCTATAGGAGGGGACTTCAATTCCCATGTGGCGTGGCAATATAGGTGGTGGTACAGCATAACAGTGAGGTTTGGAAAGTGCTGAATCATTATTTATTCATATTGCTCATTTTCCAGCTTTGACAGGTAATTACTTGTTTAAATAGTTCATGAGTAAAGTATTTCAACTACATGAAGTATCTTTTTCATGTTATTATTTATTCTTTTTGCCAATTCTGGTCTTAGCTCTAAGTAAATGGTCTGACCATATGCAGAGAATTGATTCAGAATAATTTCCATTTGTTTTCAGAAGCATTGGACATGGAATCAGGGTGGCCTGAGTTCAAATCTGGCCTTAGACTCTTACTTGCTGTATGACCCGTGGTGAGTACCTCAGTTTCCCCATCTGCGAAATTGAGATAACAGTATCTACCTCCATGAAACTACAGGTTTAGATGAAAAAAACCTTTCCCATCTGTTCATTAAACTTGCCTTCTTACCTTTTATTTGTGTGAAAATAATATTTCAGAGGTTCATAGATTTAGAATTGGAAGGAATCTTAGACCAATCCCTTTAGATGAGGTAACTGAAGACTAGAGAAGCAAAAGAACTTGTCTCAGGTCACAAAGACAGTAAGTGTGCGAAATCGAATTCAAACCTAAATCCAAAGCCGAGCTGCCTCCTAAAACACTGAGACTACTTAAAAACAATTCTTCTTAAGTTTGTTAAACCTTTCTTTGGAGCATTTCTACATTGTTCATATTATTGAACTTCAAAGCTAATTCAATACTTTTATACAACAGATGTGGAAACTGAGACCCAAAGAGTATCTATGGTTAAGGCCACAGAGCCACTCAGTGGCAGAACTTAGGTCTCCTGATGTCCACATTTTTGCACCACCTCTAGACAGTTTATTAAACAATGTAAATTTTTTGACCAGTCTCTGGTTATATTTCATGCATTTAAAATTAATAGAGGAGTGCTCCATGGCCTGGGACTGGTACCTTTCTCAGCTCACTGGAGCCGCTGCCCCATAAACCCCCTCCATCATCTGCCCCCAGGGTCCCTCTCTTCTCCCTTATGTAGTTCTTGCTTCATCCAGGAAGTTTGGATTAATTTTTCAGAATGAGGAGAGGACAGGCTGGAGAGTGGGGGGGAGGGGGGAAGAGGAGTGGGGGAGGGGGGAATCCACCTTACTGACACAGGGTCTTAATAGGATTCTTATGGTAAAGAAATTCAGCTATTTGAAGGCCTATTTCACATTGGACCTGTGGACTCCGCTATTAGAATGCATTTAAGCTGTGAAGCCAGAAACATAGCAATATCGATGTTTTCAGACTCGAGGGGAAAACAGGCTATAGTCAGAAATTGATTATGTGTGCTGCAGTTGGAAATGTGTTCAAGACTAAATTATGATCTTCTTTGAAGCGTATTTATAAAAACTAAAATTCAAATGCGAAGCCCTAATGTAGAATAAGGATGGGAGATTATACTGTGAACTGAGTTAATCTTGATCCAGTCTAGTAGTATCTGGATCAGTAAACTGATTATAGGTAATAATTTTTATAGGTAGCATTGATGGCAAGGTGTGATTGATTTTAATGGATGTAATTTGAGTTGTGATGCAAGCTCATATCAAAACAGATCAACTTCAGAAAAATGGTATTATGCACTTTAGTACAGTCAGGGTTACTATCTTTGAGGCAGTATAAACAACCTTGTTAAAGCCTTATTCAACTAGATTTCTTTTTGTTTGGCATATTTTTCATTTAAATTTGATTATAAAATTCTATTGAAGTTGTAGACAGACATGTTAGATTTAAGTGATCTTCAACGTTATCCTAGGGGACAAGTGATATGGTATACAAAGTTTTATACAGGATGATTTTTATCTCAATATCTAGCCACTTAGGAAAAAGATAATTTTTCTTATATAAGCAACTTTTATAGTCTTGCCAATCTGAAACCTCAGCTGTGCCCTTTTAAAGCAATATATGTTAATGCTAACACTCTAGAGCTTTTAAATAAGGATTATGGTTGGTATGAAACTGGACCATTATTACAGAGCTTTGCACTTAAAAGCAGTACATACGGGGTATGCTGTTGTTACAATGCTCCTGTAACAATTCAACTTGGAGAGACCAAAGTGAGTTGTCTATCCAGATTCAAGTCAGCAGTGGTTTAATTGACTAATTATGTGGCAGATGAAGCACTTAAGGCTAGTTGTAGGTTAATGAATCTAAATTGACATATAGGGGTAGGAAAACATATCAGTGCAATATATAGCTTAACTTCCACAATAGCTATAACTAGTTCAAATCATGTTGCAGGGAAAAAAAAACCAAACACTTCCTTTTAAAGATAAACCAAAGAACCACAGTCTGTCCCATATGTCTTATGCTTCATTTTGTAAAGCATTTTGCAGATGCAGTTACTCCTAAACTCCTGAACATCTGATTCATTGAAGAATTTCCTTTCTAATTCATCAATGGGAACTTAAGTAACCTAACAAATACCATTATGTTCTGGTACTAAGAAAGTGAGCTTTTAATAAAACTATTGAAATGCAAAAAAATGAACAAATAATAAAAATAAAATTAATAGAGCCCATACTAAGGAAGTTTTTGTTCTTATTTTGAAGCAAATCAAAAGCACCTGATGGTGTTTTGGTTACATGGCCAGTGTTCTATTCAACCTTCCTCTTCCCTCTCCATACTTTTCTTTCCTACTTTTCCTTCTTTCTCTGTTGGACTAAGATAACCTAAGAAGGAACATCAGAGCACTGAAATTTTAAGGCAAAAGTCTCTAGATGGAGACAAAGCTTACTGGTGAAAGGGTAACATTTGCAGCAAAGACACATTTGATTCTATTTGTGACAAGCACTCTCCTTTACTGACTTCTTCCTTTCCCCTCATACATTCGTGTAGATTGCAACATCTTCCGTATTTGTGAAATCAGCTAAATAGAAATCAGAGCATGCTGTGGCAGTGAATGCAGTCTCCCTTTCTATTCTCAAACTCACTTCCAGTTCAGCCAGCTCAGGTCCCTCCCTCTTGCCTCTATTTGGCCATGACCCTTGTCCCTTTTTATATAATCAGCAAATCCTTCCCCTCCCAAACACAAGTCACAGAATAAATAGTAAGGGAGGCACAGCCCACGCTTTCTGACTCTGCGGTGTGATTAAAAGCGATTCTGCAGTTGTTAAGGGAGAAAGTAAAGGGAGAAAGTAAAGTGAGAAAGTAAAACCCAGTGATTTCTGATCTACTCTCCAGAGTCTAGCAGAAGAAACTAAGGTATGTGTGCGCACATGTGGAGTAGAGTAACAGGCCAGCATGGCTTCGCTGTCATTCAGGTGTATGTTATACACACTGAGATATGCTCTATCAAAGTTTTATTTAAGGTGATCCTAGAACTATACTAGCTTCTTATTGTGGAGGGTGGGGCCCTGGCTACTGAATGTTGTAGATGGGTTTGCTGTCTGTGTGGATTACTTTTGCTGAATGTTTTCTTTTTACCAGAGAAGGCTCTTTAGGGGTGAGTTAGGCAGGGGTGCATAAAAGGAAATGACTATGATGTAATAAATAAAAGACATCACAGCTCTTAATAATGTAATGGCAAAACCTCCCCAAAACCAACCAACAAAAAAACAACCCAAAAGCAAAATTATTTCAGGATTATTTCTGTAGAACTGGAGACAGGGTGGTATGAAGCAATTGGAGATTAGGCCATTTCTGAATATTTCTGTTTGAAAAAATTGCATAATTATAATGACCAAGTAGACTTTATATATCTATGTTTGCACATTTTGTTCTCAGGTCAAAGCTTGCTAGTTATCACTGTGTCTAAGGCAAATGGAAATCATACAATACAACAACACACTGTAATAAATATTTATTATCTACCCTTATCACCTGTGCAAAACACTATACCGGGCACTAGATCACACAACAAATTTATTTCATAAGGCATACATGTAGAATTCTAACATTGTCCAAAGTGTACTTTCAGGTCCCACGATGATCTAAAGTTATAAAATTAGGTAGCACTGAGCATAGGTTTACAAACAAATATAGTATGGCCTCTTCAATATGACATATTCTATTTAAGTCACAGATTATTATGTCAAAAGCACAGCCAGACAGCTGATGAGGAAAAATATTTTTTTTCATTCTCAGTGACCTTATAGTCTATAATTAAAACATTTGCTTTTAAGAAAATTGAAAAGCTAAGTGTAGGAATTTATCTTTCACATATGAGCAGGTAATGGAATGGAGTATGTCTATTAAGATATTTTTCATAGGCATACACCAGAAGGAATATCATACCAAGACCTCCTGTATTCTTCCTTTCACATTTATCCCATCTATCACAGCTGGTATGTTATAGATGTGCGCAGAGGAGTAGTCTGCTTTTGCATAAAGGAGCAGGTATTTGCATAGCTTTGCTGTCATTCACGTGTATGTTATATACATGTAAAGAAGTATAATATATATGCAGGATCCCAGTCCTGCATATGGGAGTATATATATTAAATGCTAACCTGTTTTGATTTGTAGCTTGCTTAACATTCAGGATGTATGTTGTTATATTTGTTGTAGTTTCACCCAAGTTTCTGCTTCCATAGCCTGACATAAGGATCCCTAATGGCTAACGAGGCTCAACCTTGCCCATGTGACATTGGGCATAAGATTGAATATGGAGGCCTGGGACGTGAAGTGCAAATCGAGCACATCAAGGCTTACGTTAGCCAACCGCCGTCTAATACAGGCAAAGCTGTGATTGTTGTTCAAGATATTTTTGGCTGGCAGATGCCCAACACCAGATATATGGTTGATATGATTGCAGCCAATGGATATGTGTAAGTATGAAATACAGAATGCTGCTTTTCTTGAATTTTTGTCTCAGTTTTTCCTAGTGATTTTTTAAAAGGTTTAAAACTTCCAGGAAGATACTATTCTTTAAAAAAAATTATTAAAATTTTTCTATATTTTATTTTTTCCAATTACATGTAAAAACAAATTTTAACATTCATTTAAAAAATTTTGAGTTCCAAATTCTCTCCCTCCCTCCCCAAGCCCCTCCTTGAGAAAGCAAGCAATTTTATATAGATTATACATGTGCAGTCATACAAAACATATTTCCACCTAATTTTCTTATGTATGCATATGTTTTATTGCTCCTTCACGCTCACCCTGTAGTCTAGGAGACTATACACTCCTACAAAGCCGGGCCTATGACATTTTTATTTTTGCATCTTTAATGCCTAGCACACTGTTTAAGTTGAACTGATTTGTGGAGTGAATCCAGTCATGCAAAATTAAACAAACTTGCTTACTCATGTGGGATTAGAATTATTCTGTGTGGCTCCAACAAAGAAAGCTAGGACTAATGGGTAGAAGTTGCAGGGAAGCAGGTTTAAAAGAAGTTTATCTAAACATCCAAATTGCCAAAAAAGAGATTGAACCACTTAATTAGCTAGCAGTTTTACTAACTCTGGAGATGTTCAAATATAGGCTAGAGCAGGACAGTTTCTGAAAAACCTGGGAAGATTCATATGAAGTGACAAAGTGAATTGAGCAGAACCAGGAGAACATTATACACGGTAACAGCAATATCGTATGATGAGCAACTGTGAATGACTTAGCTATTCTCGGCAATACAGTGATCTGTGATCTGAAGCAGCTCAAAAGGATCTAATGACGAAAAATGCTGTACACCTCCAGAAAAAGGACTGAGGGAGTCTGAATGCAGATAGAAGTATACTTTTCTTCCTTCCTTCCTTCCTTCCTTCCTTCCTTCCTTCCTTCCTTCCTTCCTTCCTTCCTTCCTTCCTTCCTTCCTTCTTCCTTTTTTTCTTGTCTATGTTCTCTTTTGCAACATGGCTAATATTGAAATATGTTTTACCCGACTATACAGGTGTAATCTAGATCAAAGTGCTTGCCCTTTCAAGGAGGGAGAAGGCAGGAAAGGCGGGAATTTGGAACTCAAAAATTATTTTTTTTAAATGTAAAAAATTGTTTTTACATGTAATTGAGAAAAAATGAAATAAAAACGTTCTTTAAAAAAAAAAACCCAACAACACAGTTTAGTTGGCCTTTCCTCTTATGAGTACCCCTGTTGTGTAGGAGAATTTCTGAGTCAGTAGGAGGTTGAACTAGATCAGGGCTAAATGCATAAAATAAAACAAATGTGAAGGAAACCAATTACACTGAATTACAGTTATAAATTTTTTTTCAGGTTCACAGATAATAGGTTAAGAACCTTTTAGACTAGATGATCTCTAAAGTCCTTTTTGACTCTAAAATGTGATTTTTTTTTTCCTGAATCTGTTGAAAGCTTTAAGCTAAAGAAGTTATAACTTCATAAAAATGTAGATATTAATTTGGCCACTATGCTGGAGTGAATTTGCTTCTTTTCCTTCCCTATTTATCATTTAAAAGAAAAGAAAAAGTGGTTTTTAAGTTAAAGGTTTATTTTCTTGTCCTCTGACATTGAGCAATAAAAAGGAAGTGACTGGTCTGAACCAAGTTGGCCTTTTAATAATGTACCTTAGCAAATATCTACTTGGCAGGAGAATACCCACAGTGAGCAAACATTACATAGGGTAAAGGTGCATGGAGTATATTCAGCAAAGAAAATTCCATGGTCTTCCAATTAATGACTTGTCTGCCCCGGAGAGCTGGGGTGGACAGTTCCCAAAGGGGCCGACTAGAGCCTCTCCACCTTTTTCTTTTCTCAAACCTGACTTGTGATTCCCTTAGTAGAGGGAATACTACTGGCACTACCAATGTGGGTTGGCACCTTTTCTGCAACTTATCATCTTAGAGAGTTGCCTGGGCCACTGAGATTTGTCCAGGATCACAAAATCAGCATGTGTCCAAGGAAGACCTTTGAATAGAGGTCTTCCTTGCTCCAAGGCCAGCTCTCTATTCACTAAGCCACATTGCCTCATATATTATTTAGTAGTATTTTGTATAGTATTTAAAACAGTTTAAAAATAGATTTATGTAATATTGTATGCTGCAAGCTGTGTACTTGTTATTGCAGAATCAAAAGACTTTCTGACCTGGCACCAGTGTGTTATTTTGCTGAGAAAAAAGTTTTATCCTATGCCCACTTAGTTTTCTCTTCTTTATACCAAAAACTCTGCATAGGAAGGGGCATCAGGTACAGTAGGGTGCATTGGTCACACTTCCTGTCTCATATAGACTACCAACAAACTAAGAATTATGAGTATATTGAATAATAGGCTGGAATACTGAAGATGAATTAATTTTTCTATTTCATAGAGCAATCTGTCCAGACTTCTTTGTAGGGAAAGAACCTTGGAACCCATCTCGTGATGACTGGTCTACCTTCCCTGAATGGCTGAAAACAAAAAATGCTAGAAATACTGATAAGTATGTTATCATTTTATTCCCTAAGTAGTATGGTGTTAGCAGGTGGGCCCTTTCATTTTTTTTTTTTTTTTGCATCTTTAGTGCCTAGCACACAGTAGATACTTAGTCTTTGAGTTGAACTGAATGGACTTGTTGAATGAACCCAGTCGTGCCAGAGGGAACACCAATATGGAGCCCCTGATCAGGAGAGGAAAAGCAGCTTGCAGGGCAATACTGCCTATTTTTGTCCCACTTTGAAGTTCCTATTACTTATTACTGTTACCTACACATTCTTAGTGCAATATTCAATAGCTCACTTAGGTCTGATAAATGCTAAATTCATTTGGTCCACTTTTTCTAAGACAATGAAGAAGGAATGCTTTTGTTTTGCTTTAAAATAGGCTTTATTTACGTCCTGTCATCAAGTCACTTTTGGTTAGTCAGTCAATCAGACAGTAAACATTTATTAAACACCTACTATGTGCTAGCACTATGTTAAGAGAATACAAAGAAAGGCAAAACAGTCCTTGTCCTCAAGAAGGTCATAATCCAATGGGGGGAAGATAACACATAACAAGAAGCTTAAAATAGGGAGATAAGAGAAGGGGAAGGAAGGGAGGGGAAGAAGGAAAGGAAGGTACCTGGCCTGAGGCATGATAAAGATCAGAGGAGTACAGCTGGGTGGGTCCTAATTTGGCCTTCCTTAAATAGAGAATCTGGAAGGAGTTGTTCCTTCCACCCAGTCCAATCAGAGGGACTCAGGGGGAAGGGGGTATTGATGACATGTGAGTTTCAGGGTTGATGTGATCTTATAGGATGATTAATTTCTGGAGACCATGATGGAGACTAGGAGTATAGTCAGATGGGCCACTACAGCAATGTTGTAATGTAGGCCAAACGTGACTTATGAACATTTCTTACATAGGAAAGGCTAACCAGGCTAGGGATATCTCACTGTCTCCCACTAGTATGACCCCAGAGTCTTTCTTCTTTTCTTAATCTTATATCCAGGCTATCCTCCATGCCAGTGGTCAACTAGTTGGCTGATTGACCATCTAGGCTTACTCTTTAACAAAATCACTGACCTTCCTCTGTCCTCAAAACCTTGCCCCCACCCCTAATTCTCATCAGTGGGAAGGGTAGTATGCTCCTCAACTTTTCTGAGAGTACAAAAGTGATGCCTCTGCCTCAGGCTGAGGTTATTTTAACCAGCTTTCCATCACTCCTTACAAGCCCCTGTCTAAAGGTCAAAGTTTTTCCATTCCCACCCTCTTGTTCCACTTCTATTAGTGTGTACTTATATACTTGGAAAATGGAAAATTATCTTTTTTTTTTGTTTTTTTTTGTTTTTTTTTGGGCAGGGTAATTGGGGTTAAGTGAATTGCCCAAGGTCACACAGCTAGTACATGTATCAAGCCTCCGAGTTCGGATTTGAACTCAGGTCCTCCTGACTCCAGGGCCGGTGCTCTACTCACTGCGCCACCTAGCTGCCCCTATACTTGGAAAATTAAACAGTGATGATGGGAAGATGGAACTAAGGCCTAGGAATTTGTGCATTGACTCCATATGCTTTACACCTGAGACGTAACTTGATACTTACAGAGACTGAATAGAGGAAACAACATTGTGAGAAACCATGATAGTAAGGCAAAGTGAAAGAAAAATTCTGTTTTGGAACTAGGAAGTTTATTGCCTTGTAAGTGAAAACAATGCTAATTTGTTCCCTTTGTGGAACCAAATTATGTTCTTCATAATGATTATAAGGGTCAGTTTTGCTGATATACCTGTATCAAGGAAAACAAGAACCAAAATTTCAGAAGGAAGTTAGACGTAATAAAAACTAATGCTGTCAACTTCTGACATTTTTTGAATGGCCTTTGATGATCCTTTCATAGTTTCCACAGAAATTTCCATCTACCTCCTCATTCTCCTTAAATTAAACTTGCTTTTCTTTAAAACCATCAGTATTCATGGTTTTAGTATACTAATTTTTTCCACTTTGTTTGATTGCTAATAATTAAATTTGTCAGGAAGTTGTGGTATATGTTAAAACAGTATTTTATGTTACATATATTTAAATATATTTTATGTTATTTAAAAAGAAAACAGTATAGTTTCCTTCTATTTTTTCCTTGAAAACATACTTTTTTTCATACTTGTTTTATACTTTTTTTTTTACAACCATTGTTTGCAGTTCCTACGTACATTCTCATACATAATTCTTGTCCATATTTCTCTATAAAACCTCCATGGAAATGTCATCCAATGAGCTGGAAGCCTTCCTCTTGTTCTTTTATTTTCTTGAGAGCACCACTAGACTGCTCTGGCTGTCCAACTCTTGTTTCTTACGTCTCGCCCATCTCTTTCCTAGCTATATTTGTCTTTGATTATGTCTTTTATGCAACGTCTCACATAAAAGACATTGTTAGTAGCCCCCTACAGCCTGAATATTTTCATCATGAATCTTTCCATTGCTCTTTGGGTTATTTGTAATTTTAATTCTTCTATTACTGTGTATTTCATGATTGAAAATTATGTAGCATCACTCAGGAAATATTGATGTTAAAGAGATGGGATTTCACAATGCAGAGGACTTAATCCCTGAGAAATTTCCCAAATATAAATCAGCCTGATTGCCTTGCTCTGTTTGTTTCTGATGCCAGGTTACTATGCAATAGCAATGTTTAACTAAGACATTTATTTGTGACTAATTTTACTGGCTACATATATAGTTGCATGTTTAGAATCTAGTCCATTCAGAGTTTCCATACATTTGTTTTTCTAATATGGATAGATGCATCTCTTTCAAGTTACTGTGGATTTAAAAGGGAAGGTATCAAGGGAATGAGCCAAGATGGCCAAGGGGTACGAATAAGTATGGCTGAATTCCCCTCCACAAACTCCTATAAAAATATCTAGAAAATACATAAGACCAAATCTTGATAGAGAATTCTAGAAAGCTACAGTGAGTCATCTGTCCAGTCCACCTTGACAAAAGGAGGCAAACAGCAAGGTCTGTGGACCCTGGGGATGGGATTGGGCCAGGAGAATACCTTGTGGAGTACTCCAGAGCCCAGGTGGAGCCTGAGCATAAGGGCAAATGGATATTGTGGACCCATACCAGGACAACCCAGATGCATACTGGGTCACTGCAATTGGGACACATGCCAACTGATAGTTTTGTCACCTACTATGATGTTACAGATTGGAACATAGATGTGGAGTTACTAAATAAGGAGGCCCTGGGTAGGGTACAGAGGAAGGAGGAAGCCAGCATGACAAAAAAGTTAGGGAAAATCATCTCACTTAGTCAAGGTGCTAACACACACATAATCTATCTCAACAGGGAAATAGGAGGGAAAAGGAAGAAAAGAGGAGGAGAATCTAGAGGGAGGGTAGATTAAAGAAGGAATTAATCCTAAGGATTCACAAAAATATAGCTGTTTGAGGTTGGCAAAGAATGGGATTCTGAGGGGATCCCATGAATCAGGGAATGGATGAACAAATTGTGGTATGTAAATGAGAAGAAACGCTATTGTGCTGATCTCTTATCAGCACAGTTCTATTGACCAATGTTGATTGCGGAGAACTAATGATGAAACATGCTATTTGCTCCTGAGAGAGAAGTAAAGGATACAAGAGTGTAAAATGAGACAAATAATTTTTTAGACATGGCCAATGTAGAAATTTTTTTTGATTGACTATAAATGTTTGTAATGGGTTTTGCTTTTCTTGAATTCTCAGTTGGGGGCAGGGGGAAGGTAGGGAACAGGAAGGTGAGAAGGTAGATTTTGGCTGATTAAAACAAAATATTTTAAAAGAAAATAGAGGAGGTATCTTGTACAGTTATGGGACTTGATAAAGTTAGTGTGATGGCATTTGTAAATAGGAACATTTGTAGGACTTCACCTTGTTCAAGTGGTTTTCTTCCAAAAGACACTAGTGCTGGCAAATCTCTATTTTTCAGATTTTTAAGCACTTTAGATCTTGTAATCTCTAAGGTTCCAACTCTAAAATTATTTGATATTGTAATTCCACTTTTACACAACTTGATTTTTTGTTATATTTAAGACTCTTTGTCGTTTGGAAACAAGACTTCTTATTCATTTTTGGTTATATTATTTACATTAAGATCACTATCTTTTAAAACATTATGTAAAACACAAGAAAGATTTACTATAGACTGAGACTCCTGCCTTTAATTTGACACTGTCGAATACCCTTTGTGACTATATCTCTCTCTCCATTTAACATCTCAAGAATGGTTGAAAAGTCTGCGGTTTCATTAAAGTCCATTCCCCCTGCAGCATTATATTCATTTTTGCTAGATAAGTTATTCTTGGTTGTAAGCTCAAATCATTTGCCATCTGGAATATTATATTTCAAATTCTCTACTCCTTTACAGCTGCTAAATTGTGTGTGATCCTAACTGTGGCTCTTTGGTACTTGAATTGTTTCTTCCTGGCTTCCTGCAGTACTTTTTCTTTGACCTGGAAGCTCTGGATTTTGGCTATAACATTTCTAGGAGTTTTCATTTAGGGGCTTTTTTCAGGAGATGAACACTGGGTTTTTTCCATTTTCACTTTACTTTCTATTTCTAAAAGACTTGAGCAGTTTTCTTTTAAGATTTCTTGAAATAGGATTCTGGGCTCTATTCTTGGTCATAGTGTTCAGATGGTCCAATGATTCTTAAATTTGTTCACTTTGATCTGTTTTCCATATCAGTTGTTTTTGCTATGAGATATCTTAAATTTTCTTCTATTTTTTCAGCCTCTTGATTTTTATTTTAATAATTCTTATTGTCCCATGAAGAGATTAGCTTCTAATTTGGTATTTGGTCCATTCTGATTTATAGGGAGTTAATTGCCTGGGCAAGGTTTTGTACCTCTTGTGCTACACTATTAATCTCTTTCTAATTCTTCCATAGCTTTCATTTCTTTCCCAACTTTTTCTTTAAGCACTCTCATTTCATATATAAAAATATTTAAAAATTTTTTAAAACTCTTGCTTCATCTCTTGCGTACAAGTTATGTTTTTTTCTGAGGCATTTGAGTTATTCTCTTCTTCTGAGTTTGTGTCCTGAGTGTCCCTGACACCATGATGTCATTATAGTGGGGCTCTTTTTTGTTTGCCAATTCTTCCAGCCTACTTCCTGACTTCAGATTTGATGTTAGGTCTGTGCTCGGTCACATTTCTTTTCTTTTCTTTTTTTTTTTTGAGGGGGGAAGGCAGGGCAGTTGGGGTTAAGTGACTTGTCTAAGGTCACACAGTTAGCTAAGTGTATCAGGTGTCTGAGACTGGATTTGAACTCAGGTCCTCCTGACTCCAGGGCCGGTGCTCTACTCACTGTTCCACCTAGCTGCTCCTTCTGTCACACTTCTGAGGGGAAGATCTAGGTAGGTCCTATTGCTACTTTCTTGATGTACTGAGTGTTGTATTATTCCATGATTTCAGGGAAAGGCTGGGGACCTGTAGCAAGCTTTCAATTCTCCAAAAGTGGTCTGATTCTGGACAAAGTTTGATTGCTGTCCCCCTGGTTTGAGTTCTACAAGTTCTAGACATGGGTTAGATTCTGAGAAAGAGTACACTACTATTGGACTCTGCCCCTATTAGCCAACTAGGAATTCTGATGGTTCACTGAGAGAACCACAGGCTCTGCTTTGGTCTGAGATATCCACCCTAGTTATTCTTCCATAGGCTGAACTGGGGGACTGAGCCAAATTTCTACTGCTTGCTTCTAAACTTACTCATTTCTTGATTACAGCCCAGGTTTCCCTACCTGGGCAAGCCCTTGTCTCCCTTTTTTCTTTCTCCCCATCCCTTTCCAGGTCACCTTCTCAGTCCATCCTGGACCTATGGCCCAGAACTAGGTATTGGGTGACAAAGTTGCCTCTTGGCACCTGTCTCCGTTGCAGTGTTCCAATATGCCCACCTTAGCTTGGGCCTGGGCCTCTCCCTGGGCATAGGAATATACCACATGCCTTCATGTTCTTGCCTTGACTCCAATCTTAGTGTCTCCAGACCTCTCTGTCTGTTCTCTATGCCAACCTGGGCTGGTCAAAGAACTCGCTTTTTCTGCATTTCCTCTTCAAGATTTGGTCTGGTACATTTTCTGTTACTCCAACATCTTGGCTCCACCCCTAAATGCTTTCTTAAAACTAGTAAGTACAACAGGAGTTTATATTCTTTATACTCTTCTGTCAGTTGTGCAACTGTAAAGATGTGATCTTCTGTAGAAAGTCTTGTGTTGGTTGGCATAGTGTCTTATGTCTGTGATCCCTGTTTCTGGTAAGGCTGGTAGATCCTTTGAGTGAGTTTGGGAGTTCTGAGCTAAGCCTGTCAGGTATCTCCAATTATTTGGCCCCAATATAGTGAGGTCCACTGGTGTGTGTGGGGGTGGGGCACCAGATTACCTAAGAAGGGGCAAATGTATCCAGGTTGGAAATGCGATAGGTCAAAGCTTCCATGCCAATAAATAGTGGGATTGGGCTTGTGATTGGCTTCTGTACTTCCAGCCTGGGTGAGACAGGGAAACCCAATTTTAAAAAAAAGTGACCTATGAAAGCCTACCTCTTTCTGTCACATGTTTTCATTAAGGAAGTCTTTAGTACTGGTATAGAGCTTTCATAATGAACTTAAGTAAATAGGCCTCTGTTGCAGCTTGTGCACCAAAATCTATAGCAGATTTTGAGGCAGGAATGTAAGACGTTCTATAAATATAGAGCTAGATGGGGATCTTCTAAATCGTTAACTTATATTTTGATATTTGGTAACTCCAGTGGGAAAGTAGGCACTGGTCAGGACAGTGATCTATTAAGAAATGATTCCTGGTAAGAGAATGAAAAAGGCCAAAGGCTTGTAAACTACCAAGAGGCCTTCTAATTGCGTATTAAGAATAGTTTCTTCAAAGGGAATCAGAAGGTAGTAGATGGGGTAAACATTGAATGACAACAAAAAGTGAAATAGATTTTTCTTAATAGAGTAGAATAGACCAGAAATAATTGGTTATTGACATGGATATTATTTCAAAGTATGTTGTCTTTGTGCAGCTAGATCAGCTATTGAGAATAAAATTCAAATAAACCCTAAATTAGAAGAATAAAGATGAGAGGCCACTATGTGTGGTTACGTGGCCTTCAGACTAATCCGTTTAAACAATCTATTGATTCTAGAAAAAACAGAAAATGCATAAAAGTGGAGACACTGATTCTGACAGAGTGGAAAGATTACAGTACTTACATTGTGGTTGGATGTAGAGATCCTTTATATGTTGAGGCCTGGCTGAACATTGGGATATCTGTAAGGAAGAAGACTGTTGTTAAATAGAGGTTGAGGTACTGCTGAGTTGCTAATAAGCAAGGAAAGTGAATGGGGTTAAGCCAAGGCCAGGGACATAAGAAAGAAAACTCAGAAACAACTTTTACTTACAGAAGCCATGCAAACCCCTGCGTATGCTCTATAAAGACGTAGGGAAATTAGCCTTACCAAAGGGACACTTCCTTAAAGTGCATGGCTGCAATCATAATTGTTTTGCTTACTGTCTCAATGACTTTCTTTTAGTACATTCATAGTGACCGATTTAATGGTGATTATGGGTTAAGAATATTCTGAAAGCAATACATGACTATACCCATATAAATGTAAAGAACAAAAGCCCTCAAACTTAATGCTGTATAATCATAATTGTAATGACCTAGTTTTGTCCCTGAAGAAGAGATGAGAAAATGCATTTCTCTCCCTTCTTTGGCAAGGTGAGTGGGGTTGGGAGTCTACATGTGTGGAATGTTACATGTATTGTCTGATGCAGCTGATCACTGAACTGCCTTTTTTTCCTTCTCTTTTTTACAGCTTGTCATACGGAATTGTTTGCTGGGTATAATGGGGGAGGGAGGAATGTGTTTGGAAATGAAGGTCAAATAAAAAAGGTTATCAGTAAAAATTAAAAGTTTTAAGAAGTGGCATTATAAACAGAACTGGTATGACCTAAGGCTGAGTACATTCAGGCATGAGTGAATGTCTTGTCTGTATGTGCTTATATATATATATTTTTATGTATGTCACAACTAATTGTTTCACGGTTCATAGTTTGTTTTTTTTTTTTTTTTTTGCTAGTAACCGATCTCTGAAAACAAGAATTTCCTGTCTCATGATTATTCTAATTTCTCCTATTTTCACATATCTTCTAGCATGTCTTGATTTTGGCATTGCTAATTTAACGTTAGGGTTTAAGCAGTAGGAACATCTGGTTTGATATAAAGATGCCTTTTAACATGGTCAAATAAAATTTCCTATAGGTCCAATGTATTGGTGGTAGGATTAATGGCTCAATTTTCTTTCTAGATGTCTGTGAAGCTGGTCTCTATTTTTTAATATCTTTTACTTATTTGTTACAGAGAGGCCAGCGTGGTTCTTAAGTATCTGAAAGAGAAGTGTCATGCCCAGAGAATTGGTATTGTTGGATTCTGCTGGGGTGGAATTGTTGTACATGATTTAATGATGAAATATCCAGAATTAAAAGCAGGAGTCTCAATTTATGGTAAGCCTTTGTTATATTTTACACAATGCTTTAAGTAGTGACCTTAATATGTGCTTGCGGCAAGCTTGAAAAATAAACTCTGCCCCCCCCCCAATTTGCTAAGTCTTTAAACACAGTATAAAATCAAGAGGTACAAATATGGAGTCACAAAACTAAAGAACATTAGAGCTGGAACCTTAGACATTACCAGGTCCAATGTGGACTTAAGAAAAAAAAAAGACGCTTTGCTAGCATAGCTTTTCAGAGAATAACCACTTGATAAATATATGTTGAGTGTATGAACAAACAGGGTATTTGATACTTTTCAGAGTAGAAACAATAGAAAATACTCTTTAATTACTGTGGAAACAGGAAACCTAGGTTCTAGGTGAGGCTTTGTTACCAATTCCATGTGACATTAGACAAATGACTATTTCTTTTTTATTTTTAGTTTACAACAGTTCCACAAGTTTTTGAGTTCCAAATTTCCTCCTTCTCCCTCTCCCACCCCCTGCCCAAGACAGCATATAATCCCATATAGGTTCATATAACTTCATATCATACTTTCACATTAACTTATTTACACAATAGTCAAGT